>JAPDNY010000002.1:51413440-52013440 GCA_029375565.1 Gekko gecko | reverse complement strand
CGAGGAAACGCATTCAGCGATAAGCGCTACGAGGAATGTAATATTCATGCTTATTTCTTTTAGGGACAAGATGTTACCGCGATGGGAGATGGAGGGGGAAGGACTGTTCTAAGTTGCAAAATAGTCCCTCCATTGATCATGATGGCAATGGCAAGGGGGAGGACCGGGACTTTGCTGAAAACCCTCCGCGATCGCCTCAGTTCTCCAAGGAGGCGCAGCCTTGCCTATGCGAATGTACAAAACTTTTTTTAAAAAAATCCTCTGTGGATGCTGTGTAGACAAATCACGGTGGGAACAACGCGCGGTGAGGCTATTTCATGGGGGGGCGTCTGGTCGTGCTAGGCTGGATTAAAAAAATCGGGATAAAATTTTAGGAGGGCTCATGGCGCGATTGGCTGGCCGTCTGAACGCAGCCTATGACCCAGCAAGAAACATGGACTATATATAAAGTAAACAAATAAATAAAAAGAACAATTATGCTACCCACATTTAGGACTGAGAACAGGGCAGGGAACTGTCCATGTTTTACATGTACCATCTTATGTGCAAACAGTGCACATAAGCTTCATGTGTTGGCCATATATCATAATGGGATAGGGTGTATAGCTGATCATTGTAGCCAAGTCATATGAGTCAGTTCCATAGTCACGGTACTGCTGTACCTAAAGCTGATTAATAGAATCCGATTGCCCAAAATGGAAACAGCTAAAAAACAAAGTGGACTTGAGCTTATTTCTACATTCTTCACAGTTTTCGGCCCTTCAGCATTCTTTCTATCACTACTCCAAACTTCTTTATGAAATTAGAACATTCATTTTTGTTCTAAAAATGACATCTAGGGTTCAGAAAATGTCATTTTTCCAATACAAGATAAAGATCCCTAAGCCATATGTCTTTTAGAACTGCACCACCAGAAACAGGAACAACCCATAGAACAAAGCATAGGATTTCTCAATCTGCAGAGGTTTATTATGGCCTTATTTATGGGACAAGCAGTGCTTCTTGCTACTGTGCAGTAGCTGTAAACCACGGGCCTTGTGAATGTACATGGTGTCCCCTGATGACACAGGAAGACAGACAACAGGTTTGCATTGACTCATTGTTGTAACCAAGAGAACATTTGATGGGGGATTTCATCCTGATCGGCTCCCACTGCCCACCAACAGAACCTCTTCTCAGCGGTGCACAGGAGACAAACCACACTTGATTTCTTTCATTTCTTCTAGAAACCAGACATTTTGCTATTCTTGTCATCAGGGTAGGTTAGATCCGAACCAGAATGACAAAGTCCCCTTCATTCTTTCTTCCCTGCAGTTTGGTGTGCAACTAATTGTATCTGGATGAATAATTCTAATAAAGCTGTGACCTTTAATGCCAACTGTTGGTTTTAATTTTAATTCATAGGCAGTCGCCTCAGTGTGAGCTCTTCTTGGACGTGAGCGGCAGAAAGGCCACTGTGAATATTTACATTTACACACACATACAGGCATACGCATCGACACAAAACAAATACAGGCACAAGGAGGTATCCCACGGGGTGAATTCTTAGATTGTAGATCTTTTAAAAGGGAATCGCGCGTTGCTGGCTTTGGCATAAAATTGTATCAATTCCTAAGAATCAAAGAGGAGTCAAAGGGATAAAAAAGGCATTCATAACTAGAAAGCAGCCCCCACAGCTCATGAATAGACTAATTATGTGACAGCCCCACAGGCAAATGCAAAGTTACCAACACAATTGCCTTTGGAACTCACAGAGGGGTCAGACACTACCCTTGGAATATTATCTTCTGGAGAAGAACACCTGGGCCCTGTACTTAAGAGTGCTATTCAAAAAGCATAACAAGGGGCAAATAGGGGGTGGTAACAGCTGTTCAAAGCACATGGAAACTTGCCACAGAGATTATTTTGAAGACTTATATCTCCAAGGGGTTTTCCCCCCTTTGCAAGATTCTATTTACAGAGGAATCTGTTTTTTCCCCCTGTAGTGCTTTCTAAGCAAGTAAATTACACCAGACCAAAAAACCCAGTGTAATGACAAACCATTATTACAGGCAGCAATGACTAATACTGCTGTTTGTACCTTCAAGTCTTTGTGCCATTTATATGTTGAAATGAGTACCACTAGGCTGTTTAAGTACTGTTCAAGAGTTACCTTTGTGCTATGGGTGCTGCTATCACCTTAGCCTTCCCTGCAGTGATCCAAGAAGCTCTACAGCATGTGGACAAAGCCCACTCTGTGGCTTCTTCATATGCCAACATCCCTTCTCTGAAGAACTGTGCAGGTGACGTTAGAAGGGGCCACTATTTAAGTACCTTTAGTGCTCTCCTTCTGATTTGCCCATACAAAATCTGTAGATCTCATGTTGGTTATGAAGGATATACAAATATATAACGCATGACCTTTCCCTTCAAAATATTCACAAGTTGTGGCTTGAAGTTTTCACTGTCAATGGTGATGTGTATTTAAGGGTTAAAAAAACCCTGTGAAATATAATTGCATATTCTTTCATAACTGGCCTGAGGCAAGTGTATTGTCTTCTTAGGCATAGGGCTACCATAATTAAAGGTCTGGGAAAGCAGTGGATGAGTCTGTGAAAGTTTGGATGAGTGACAGAATGAATCTATCCCTTCCTGTCCCAACTCTAGGATGGACTCGCATGGAGAGGCTTAACATGTTTAGATTTTAGTGCTCATTCTCTAAAGTCTCTGGTGTTTGGAAGAGACTGTTGTAGTTGCCCCTGAGAAATGCCAGAGGCATCACAGCACACAAGAGGAGCCAGAGTGGTTTGAGAAAGTTTTCCTCACTGTATACAGAAAACACAGAGGTCCCAAAAGTGGATGTGCTCAAGCAGCTGCTGATTTGAAATGCACAGTAGTTGTATACTGCATCACTGGGGTTGAACATTCAACAAGCTGTTTAGCCTGTGCCTGAATAGCTGAAACATGTCTGCCACAGAAAAGCTGTTTCTGTGCATGTGCAAAAATGCATTCACCACCATAGCTACTGCCAAGTCTGACAACTCCAGCTTGGGAAGTTCTCAGAAGTTTAGGGGCAGTATCAGGGGAGGGTAGCGTCTGGGGAGGAGAGGGAGCTCAGCGAGACTGTGATATTACAGCCTGTGATCTCACATTGCAGTCAGCTGCTCCAACCTTTCCCCCTCCTGTGGGGCAACTTCCTCCCACCAGCATTAAAATTTAAATTTCCTACTTCACAGCAACCCCCTGCCCTTTTCTCCCACCTAGCATCACTTGTAGGTTTCTGTATGTTTTGTATGGCATACTAACATGAAATATTCTACAACTTCAGCTTGCTTCTCAGATTAATGTTAGTAGGTAATTAGATGAAATGATTAGCTTTTACATAAACTGTTGCAGAAAAGGGAAGGTGTACTTCTGACAGAATTTATCTTAAGGCTGGTAACCCTAGCTGCTGTGCACTACTGTTGATTGGTTAGAGAAAGAATTAAGATAAATAATTTCTCACTGTTTGGCATCGTAGAATCATAGGCTGAGTTCAGACTGGCAGTTTACCCTGCTGTAACCATGTTTCAGCCACGTTTCCCAAGTGGATTAAAGGGGGCATTCACACAGGCACATCTGCCTGGCATCCCCCCCCCGGTAGTCAACCCGTGCTGTTCCACTTTGCTCCTGCATTTGAAAGATACCTGGTAAAAGCGGTAGCAAATCCCCGAGAGCCCGTTTATCCTGCTTCAATCTGCTTCTGGGAAGTGTGAATGCCAGCCTGAAAAGCCGGGAGCAACCCACGTTGCACATAAGGCAGCAGTGATATGATTGGCTGTGTTCCGTTGTACCGCCCAATGTGGTGCTGGTGCAACGGGATCCTCCCCAAATTGGCCAGACGCACTTATGCACGTGAGCGCATATGCACTCATGCGCACATAGCTGAATTACTAGGAAAAAGCCGTTTACAGCCGCACCTCCAGGCCAGCAGTCTGAACGCTCCCGCACACCTCCTCCTGGTATGGTCCCACATCAGTCGGCACAGTGTGACCGGGAAAACCTGGAACAGGTTTTGTTCTGGGGCTTTTTTGCCATGACTGGCTCCTGCTTCAAACTGCCAGTCTGAACTCAGGCATAGAATCACAGAGTTGGAAGGGACCTCCAGGGTCATATAGTCCAACCTGCTGCACAATGCAGGAAATTCACAAATCCCCCCCCCAATGACTGCTGTTTCACGCCCAGAAGTTAACAAAAAAAAACCCTCCAGGTCTGACAGCTTAACAGTTAAGAGATGCTGAATTGCCCAGGTAGAGAGCAGTTTGTGCATGGCCACACAGCCTTATGGAAGTCATAGTTTATTTCTGTTCCCACATCATTGAAATAAATTACTTTTGTTTTGTTTTTTTTAATGTAAAAGTAAAAAAGTGATGTCTTGTGTGCAAAGCCCATCCTGATAATTAAAGCCTACACTGACTGTCCCAACTGGGGAGAGATTCTCCTGCCCATTCACTGCTGCCTCTTAGGTGTTCTCTGGAGAAGCCCAGCTTTCCTTAAGCAGTCTCTTGCCTCATGAACAAGAACATCTGCCATTGCCTGCCTTCACATTCTGTGGGTTTTCAGTGGAAAAAATATGGAGAGGGGGAAGGCAGCTTTGTGAGCTACAGTCGAGCCTAGACTCTAACAGTAGCATTGTGCAGATGCAAAAGTGGGCCACAAGACATACCAACACAAAACTCATCTACTGTGGCTACTGTATGGCCATGAAGCTGCCTAATTTGGTGATCCAGTTGGGTTGTGAGCAAGGTGAGTGAGATGAATTGATCTGAGGCTTGACTTGTGCGTAGAAGATGGCAGTTGAACAAGGTATTCAATTCAAACTCCTGGTAAGTATGTTTGCCACAAAGATCTCCACATGCCTACCCAAAAGGGCAGCTCAAGCTGTTATGTATATTTAATAGTGGATTGGAAATCAGCATCATAGCTGAATTAGAAAAAAATACCAGGAATGAAACTGCCCCAAGTTGTTGAGTATTTCACACACTGTCGAGTGGGTGTTGCCTTGTTAGTAATAATAAAGTGTCCGTTGTGAATCCCGACTCATTTTGTTAATTCTCACATCATAAACACTCATCCTGTTACATAAATGCCTGTTTTTACATTTGCTGTGCTGGGATCCGTGACTATCATATGGTTTTATAATTTATAATGTAATTCAATTCATGATTCATTTCTGAAGGAATCCGAAATGATTCAGTATGTGTGGTTTTAACTAAAATAATATTTTGTTAGCCACTAATACCCATATGAGACTGAGTAATACTATTCTGTGTTCATCTTAATTAACCAACATTAACTATCATTAGAGTTTTATATGGTACAATGCACATTACTTCATAACTTCAGCTCAGATCACATCCAGCTAGATTATAATGCATAATATCAATCATAGCTTTCTCTCCGCTTTCCTCACACCTAGCTTTGATTTTAAAAGTTAAGGTCAATGTTAAGTGTTACACTTCAGATGAAAAAGGCAAAATCTATGTTAATTAACAGTGTTAATTAAATGTTAATCAGCTAAATGAAAGCATTTTTCATCCATTTCCCTGCTAAATTGTGGTCAGGTAACCTTGCATACATTGTTGGAGATGTCAGAGGAGTATGTCATCACCCAGGGGAAGGAAGCTTGTGACAAGTGCTATTACCAAGATAAAACAAATTGCTTACCTTGTACAGAAGAGGCTAAATTAAAGTAGGAACTCAGTACTCCGACTCACAAAATAGGAAATTATAATTTGGAAATGAGTATTTGTCAGTGGATGGTTTTGTCTCATAGATGAAACTCACCTACATGATACATTTAGGTTTTCTACTGCAAATCAGTTTCTATGGTTTATAATTTGGTAAGTGAAGGAAGGAGAGGCCCATATTTGGGCTGGCACTGCAGAAGTCGGCCACAGTGTTCCCAAGTAGAGGCTGCCTGGGATAGATGGAAAGTTCAAAACAGGGAGATAAAGTTAGGTTGGCTAGTGGGTGGGTGGGAAGAATAGAAGAAACCAGAAAAAGGGGGAGAGGCTATGGGAGCTTTAAGGTAGGGTAAAGGGGAAATAGTATGGGGGGGGGTGCTACCCAAGAAGAGGAAATTAATTTTAAAAAGATTCCAGAAAGCAATAATGCAGGACCTTGGTCTGTGTATACCAGGGATGATCTCAACAGGGATACCCTATGATAAAATTATGAAGAGAGCGAGAAAGTGATTGTAAACACAGACAATTTTATTATATATGAAATAAAATAAAACAAAAATGTAAAAAACCTACACCGAGCACCTGAGAACTAATCCCCTAAGTAACCACACACACACACACACACACACACACACACACACACACACACACACACACACACAAGAGGGCATACTTATAAAAGGTAGGAGGGAGGAAACTGGGAAGTTTTTAAGGAAGGGACATAGAACCTTGGGCTTGAAGTCTGGAGATAGGGTTGCCAGGTCCAATCATCCTGGTGGCGGGGGGTGGGGTGGGAGGGAGCTGTCTGGGAGTGTGGGGTGGATTGATGTCGCTGGAATGATGATGTAACACAGACCAAAATGTTAGAGCGTTGATACGTGGCGGCAGCAGTGCCCCAGGAGCACCTTCTGAGGTTTTGCTGCCAAATAATAGAATAACTGACAGAGGACTGTACCCCACTCCCAGTGCAGACAATCTGGATGGATACCATGGCCAATAGTTTCATCCATCTTGGCCATTGCTAAAAGTTCTCTCTTTAAAAAAGGACACTAGTTGGTTCTTGTCACAGGAAGAGGATGCTTAAGGATGGACATGTCATGGGCCCAAACCATTTCCATGTTTCATAAATTGGGCAACAACAGGAGCACTAGCCTTCTCTGAAAAATATTTGGATCTATCACACATCAGGGGCAAGCCAACCTAATTGGCTTTGCAGCCCTACAGAGGTTAGGAACCACCAATAGCCTAAAGGTAATGACAAGGCACTGTTGAAATTTCCCTTATTTTGACATCATCTTCATCCTGCCAAGATCAGAAATCCAAGCTGACCCATGCCTTGCTATATGTGCAGGGCCCAGAACACACCATCATAGCCATGGCAGCCATAAAGTCTCAGCACCAATAGTGAAGTCCCCAAGACCAAAAGCCTGAGAAGACTCAACACCAAATCCAAAATCACTTTTGCTCCCTCCAGTATGGAAACAGTTGGGAAGCAGGATGGATAGTAAACTAACAGAACCCCTACTCTATCTTAGGAGGCCAACATTAGGTAGAGAAAGTGAATACTTTGTTAAACAAGGAAACTGGCAAAGAGTATGGCACAGTCCCAGTAGACTATGGCAGCATCATTTCCCCAACCATCAAATCTATGCTGATGCAGCACAAAGAACCCAGCAGGGCATGGCTGAAAGAGATCACAACACTGTTTGCTTTCTAGCTATATCTGAAGAAGTGAGCAGTGACTCACAAAAGCTCATACCCTATCACAAATTTTGTTAGTCTTTAAGATGCTACTGGACTCTTGCTCTTTTCTACTGCTACGGACAGACTAACATGGCTACCTACCTTGATCACTTTCCCCTTTGTTCACCAATTTCCCACTCATTAAGATCAGGTCAGCATCCTCACAGATGACAGTTTTCAAATGCATTGATCTACCAGGAACAATAGCACCGTCATACTCAATCATTTACTGCCAATATAATCTGGGTTTTACCACCATTCTGCCCTTATTTTTCCCTTCAAATAATTTCCTTCCAAAACTTTTTTCACCCTCCGAAACTCCATTTTTTCCTCACATAAATTCAGAAAGGTGGGAGGTTGCCATATTTTACCCACTAAAATTCATGATAGGTTAGAGATTTGAACCAAAGTCTTCTTGGTCCATCCAACACTGTACATCCCAGTGCAGGTACCTGACCAGCTAATCCCACCTTGGCAATCTGATGTAATAAAATGGGACCTTGTGACTTTGGCTGACTTCCAGATACTTTGGCTCACTTCCAGATAATGGGGAACAGAATATTCTACATCTAGTAGGCTTTCTTTATCCAGAAGCAGAATCTTAGACATATCAACAATGGTCTTGATCCATTTTATGGATCATTCTCAGTGTGTCTGCCTGTGACTTGGTGAGTTTAAGGCCTTCTTTGATGCACATTTAGACTAGCAACTGAGTGCATTGGCCCCATGGAATTATGCTTTGAGAATTACTACCTTGTATAGCAATGTGCCAAATTGCCTTGAACTTGTAAGAACACCTACAGTGGTTTAATTAGCCAGCCGTATATAAATAACTGGCTGAGCAGTACATTATTCGAACAAAATAGCATTTCTTCAGCTTGTACAAGTAATACTTAGTTGCCTTTAATATAGAATGAAAACATGCCTAAACATTAAAATTTGCAAAAAAAAGAGAAAGGCAATAAAAATGTTAGAGGCACAGCCGGATCCACCACATTGTTAAACCATGAAAGTTGGGTTTGAGCCAAATGAATCCCATTGACTTCATTGCTCTGTCTGTCACACAGTCTGTCTAGAAAGACTATTCCAGTAGCAAACTGAACAATCAGCAGTTGGTGACCATGAACCACTGAGGCTATGATCACAAAGCTACTCAAGGCTTTGTAACAAAATATAACTGGAGCTCCATTCGGACCACTGTCTGTTGCAATGCCCAGATTACAAAGCAGTATGGCTGCCAATAAATCTGAACCCCTTTAGCAGGACGTTTCATTCAGTCCTGCATCCCAGGTAAATAGTATATGTTTTCCAGATCACTATATTTTGCCCTTTCCTCTTTTACACGCACATGTACACATTTGGCTAAATCTTTGTGGAGTGTCTTGAAACATCTTTGAAGGTTGAGAATAAACAGTCCGATGTTCCTTCAAGACAATGGTACCAGACAGTGTTCCTGTTTAAGACATCAAAGTTTGCTATGAGAGTTACAGGACTTTCCACCACAAACTTTGGTGAAACAAAAAAAGGTGATGCACAGAGAAAAGAATCCAGTTACATTATTTTAGTGCACCCCCCTTTATGGGGATTTACTTTCTATTCAATAACATCTGCTTTTTTACGTAAGTATCATTACAGCAGTTCCTATTTGGGGACAAAAGCACTCAAATGTTTAGGCTGCTAAGGTGGTACTTTTCAGTCTGGAGCTCCACAACTGATGAAAAGAAAAATGTAACCATATGTTAGGTCATAATCTTGAGTCTGTCTTCTCCAGTGGCACATTTTTCACATGGCAGATGGTGATCTCTCTCTTCTCTCTGCCAAAAGAGATTCACTGGCTTCAATATATTCCTGTTCAAGGCAAGGAATGTACTCTGGAATGTGGTTAAACTAATTGGTGCTGAGGGCAGTTGTGCTGTGTAATGGCTGGCCGCAGTATTGATTCTCTGCGGACTCTTCCTCTGGTAGCCTTGGTGCCAGTTAACAACTGGATCCCTAGGTATGGGAGCTCAGTATGTGAAAGCCCACTTGGTTGGGATGTGGGTTGGGATGTGGGTGGTTGGGATGTGGGTGGCAGAATGGAAGGATCAGGGGATGGTGGCAGATGTGGGTGATTTTAGGAGGACCTGTGGCTCTTAAGGGACATAATGGTTGCAGGGCTAAACCTAAGGCATGTGGATTCAAGAACTGTTTTTAACTGCAATAATTAAATTCTAAATTAGGAGAAACAATGATATGGTTGAAGTAAGTGCCTCTAAATATATGTAGGTGCCCTACATACAATCACAAGAAGAATAATTAATAACAATAACAGTTCCTTGAGTTCTGGGATGCCTGGGAGACAGGTGGGTATATAAAGATTCTCAGTAATAATAATAATCAGGCCTTTTTCCTGGGGGAACACACCGGAACAGAGTTCCGGAACCTCTTTGACAAAATTCTTTTAAAATGTTTAAAAGTTCATGAGTTTTCAGTATACAGATAAAAAACTTCATTTCCTTCTTGAGAGGTCCGGCACCTCTTTTTTTTAAAAAAAGGCCCTAACAACAACAATACCACCATAGCAGCAAAGGGAGTATGTACTATAGCTCTACAGTTAAAAAGGAGAACACTTTTCCCTTACCACTGAGCTACCACAGCCTATCTCTTTACATAGCTATTTGGTCAGACGGTGAGGTCCAGAATGCTAACTATGTATACACCTGATGCATATCTTTATTCTAATCCATCAGCAGTTAAGCGCTGATGCTACATTATGGTAGGGAAGAACACTGACTGTGAGACTGAAGTCCTCAGTTCAATTAAGAGCAACTCTTTCATGCATGCAGCATCTTTGTTACATGGAAAAAGATCACTGGATCAGATGTATATCTATTTTTTCCACGTTAGTATGGCTTCCCTTCCTCTTACCAATCTTCATTTGCAAATCCAAGATGGCATGTCATTTACTCAGCAGTCCTATACATTTTATTTCTCCTGTAAAGTTTTTTTTTTCCTGGGTAGCAACTTAAAATTTGACTCCCAACTTACTGAAAGGGCACACCATTTGGATCTTTGTCCCACCACATTTTTGAGTTCAGACAAATCATTTTATTGAAGCCAACTGTTAAAAGATGGAAAACAGAAAGATCACTTTTCCAAAGATGTCATTTGCCTACATGGCTTTTGGCCAAACAGCTGGAGGTTAATTTTGGTTCAGCATAAAGGGCCAATACCACAGGTTATCCACTATGACTTATTTGCTTTAACACATTCATTACTGGGGAAAATTCTTTGCCATTTATTTTGCCATATGTCAGATGTAATTATGGTGGTTTATTCTGACCTTAAGGTCTATTAATCTTGTTTGGAGGAATTAGGCTAGTACACTTCATTCAAAGGGAAGGCTCATTCTTCTGAAACAATTGAGGGGTGAGTTCTTTGTCCATCAAATTTTAAATTTTGATCTATATTACAGTGGGCAGGGTCTAACCTTCCCTCAAGCCAAGTGATGTGGTATGTTCAGCATTATGCAAAACGGTGGCATTTTATGGCTTGAAACATAATGTGCTATTTACATTTGAAAAAAGTCCACTGGTTTCAGGCCTCTTGCTTCTACTACATCATCTTTTAGTCCAGTTAAGCCTTCTGCTCTCAGCCATGCCAAGTCTCTCCAGTTAGTGTATTTCAACTGGTTCTGCGAGACTGTCATGTATTTCACATCCTTTAAAAGCATAGTGGGTGACATTTCAGAGCAGGATTGGTTCTGGTATAATGAAGCACATTGGGGGATGAGTGGTAAGTAGGAACTAGGCTGGTCCTTTGAGAGGTCATGGATTAGGGTTTAAAGGTACAAATCTAAACACTGGAATGAGGACGCTATCTCCAAAGTCATAGAGAGAATCAAGGAGCATCAACCACAAAAGAGAGTGGGGATGTGACTTAGAGCTCCCAGAAAATAGAATTCTACAAGGAAGCTGATGACAGCAAATGGATGAACAAGCATCACAATACCCAACAAAAAGTTCCAACATCCCTAAAACTTTCTCCTGGCCTGACAACTTGATAGTTTTGTCCCTAGACATTTCTTTACTTGCCCTGACCTAGATGGCCCAGGCTAGCCCAATCTCATCAACTCTTGGATGCCAACCAGGATTGGGCCTGGTTAGTACTTGGATGGGAGACCATCAGGAAATACCAGAGTCACTGTGCAGAAGCAGGCAATGGCAAACCACTTCCGAATGTCTCTTGCCTTGAAACCCCTATGGAGTCGCTAAAAATTGGCTGCAAATTGATGGCACTTTCCACCACCATCCCTTTACTACCATCTTGGGTACACACACCATCTGCTTCTGCCTGAAGTATTAAGGGTCAAGCAGGGGAAATAAAAAAACACATATATGGGGAAAATATAAAAAAACCCCTTTAACATAGCATCAAGTTTTTTGATGGTGCTTCAGAAGGCCCACGTGTAAGGGAAGGAGTATTTGGAAAGCTGAGATTCTGAGAAGAAAAGGCCATTGACGCATTCCTACTGATATGTTTACAGTCGGCTGGAAGATGTGAAACTAAAGAAAGGCAAGGAATGATGATATAAGCTACCAGTCACTCAAGCGAAAAATATACCTATGAGCCTCTCCCATTCTATTATTTGTTTTTTCTTGATGATGCTTTAATGGCACTCGGCTCACCATCAGTGGGATTTAATTTTCTAATAGCAGAAATGGAACATCCAAGACAGCGCTACAGAAGAAAAAAAATGAGGGTCAGCCCTGATTGGGTGAGTTACATTACAACACGTGAATGAGGGAATGTTTGTTTTTTAAAGGTTTAAAATGTTATTTCTTTATTTTCCTTGCTGACTCTCGAGAACTCTGGCATTTGACTAATTGACCGTGTGTTTCAGGCTGGTAGCAATATTGGAAAAGAAATACGATAATCGCATGCTGCCACAAAGCATTTCTGTACCTCGCTTTCTTTTTCCAGCTCCAGTTTCACATGTGTTCGTTCAATGGAATATTCAATAGACATTTATAGGAAATAAATTGAGAGATGGATGTAAACCATATGGCATCTGGAGGTTTATTTGTAAAGCTCTTGCATCAAAGCTTTCTCCAGATCACACCATATTAGCTATGTTTTTCCAGTCCAGCAGAATAAGGAAGGTAACCACAGACTTCCTTGATGGAAAACATATGAACACCAGTGCTGATTTTGAATAGCTACCTAAAGTAACTGTTTAAGGAGCATCATTTGAATAGTTTTGTTCTTAAAAGTGCAAGGAAAATGGCTTGGCCTTGCATTTGACCCTAAGAACCAATGTTTCTCTACTAGATTATCCATCATTTGTATACCCCAGAAGTCTTTTGTGTGCTTAAAAAAAATGTTCTGTACAATGGCTGTCATGTCCCATCATCTATGTGACTGATGCGTTTCTCTTGTGGCATGTGTGGCCTATGAGTACAATAGAATCCATAAATCAATCAAGCTAAGTGAGAATTTAGCAGATTTTGTTCCAGAGACACCAATAATATTTGTAGCCTAATCCAAAGGAAGGCCTACATTACTGCATGGAACGTGGGGCACACGTGTGTGTGTGTGTGGGAGGTTACTGTATTTGATAGGCAAAACTCTGCTTTGCGTTAACTGAGTTCCTGGGATTCAATAATTGCAAATTATTCATCAAAGTAAGCAGGCAGTTTCCATCTCCTGTGGCAACACAGATGCTTAGTTGGGCACTATGTGATGATTGGGGGGGATGCTAAAGGCACTCTCTTGCTCTGCTAGTTTACAAGGAATGTACAGTATGCAAATTGCAGTTGGTGTGCCTGCTGTTGGTTTTGAAAAGGGTTAACAAAAACGTTTTTGATGGTCTGGTAGTTTGTGTTGTAAACAGTTGACGAGGGCGATTCAATCCATTCATGATGGATTTTTGATGCGCATATGTCTAGGGCAGCTGAAATAGAAGGCAAATATATATTGCGGGGCAGATAAATAGCAACAAAAGTAAAGTAGTAAGTGTCAATGAGGGCAAAGTCTCTCCAAACTGTGAATCACGGTGCAGAGAACATGATGAAAAGAATAATGGAAAGCAAGTGGGTGGTAATAATGATGTATAGCAGCTGTTAAGACTGTAAAAACTAAAATCTTGGATGAAGATGCATTGGATGTAGAGGCACCAGGGATGCTGGGAAGGGAGCATGAGACTACAGCATCATTGCTGCTGTTAAGTTCAGCTTCCAAAAGAGTTACTTGTGAAAACTGAAGTGTTGTTAAGTTTGAAGAGCCTATCCTTGGGTCCTCGTTTCTGCCCAACTGTCTCAAGTCGCTTAAAAGTGAGCACCTTGATCTGAAAACATTAGCGCACCTGACCATTAAAATCCATCAAGTTATTTATAATTACGTTTAAATGTGTTTGTCATTATGATCCTTTCCGGGTGCAGCAGCTGCATATATGGCAATTTCATTTATAAATAACTTATTAGATTGGTGACACATTCTTACAGGCAGTAAAAGCTATTGATTCTTCTCAATGAGAAATTTGCAGTGGTGTCCTGAACGGAGCTATACCCATCAATAAGTCTATTAAAGTCAATGGGCTTAGAAAGCTATAAGTCTGTTTAGGATTGCACTTAAGATTGTTCTCTCAAGTGTATTTCTTTTTTTATCAGGAGAGAACAATTGCTTTTTGGAGGAGGGCAGCATCAAGTCTTTCATTAAAAATCATATTAAATTGTATTTTCCTGCAGTATACTTTATAAATCATAATGAAATGCTACAGGATTGTGTGTGTGCATATATATAAATGTGTGTGTGTGTCTGTTTATAAAAATGTTCACTTCCCTTTCTAAAACAATGTTCATTTTTCAATGTCAGCCCTTTTGTAGCCACTTGATTTGTTTCAAAGATTTCTTGTTAAACGTTTTAATGCTTTGATTGTTTGTTGAAAAAAGTTTGCTAGTTCAATAGTTATTTGTAATTATAATAATTATTAAAATGATAAAGACAGGGTTTACTTATTATGGTTTACTTACTGCAGAGTTGAAACTAAAGTTTCTGTTGAAGACACTGTAAATTAAAAGCAGGATCTATGATAAGGCCAGCCATCAACATCTACCCAGAAAACGAGAATACTTTCTAACCGTGCTGCAGTCCCAAACAGAATTCCAGTTCCTATACTTAATGCTAGCCAACCTATGAGTTGAAGTCTATGACTACATATAATGAATATTATCTAATATATTTCTATATAGATAGATCAAGATGGGTAGCCATGTTAGGCTGTCTGTAGCAGTAGAAAAGGGTAAGAGTCCAGTAGTACCTTAAAAACTAACAAAATATGTGGCAGGAGATGAGCTTTTGTGAGTCACTGCTCACTTCTTCAGTGACTCATGACAGCTCCTACCCTACTACAATTTTTGTTTGTCTTTCTGAAGAAGTGAGCAATGACTCACAAAAGCTCATACCCGACCACAAATTTTGTTAGTCTTTAAGGTGCTACTGGACTTTTACATATTTCTATACAGTTTTTCCTAAAAACTCAGAGCGGTTTCCAAACATAAAAGTTCCATGTAGAATAAGTAATTGAAATGACATAAATACACATCTGAAATTAAATCACATATGGCAGGGATGACCAACTGGTAACAGAGGGGCTGCACTGAATCCTTGCAGGGATTCCCCCCAATCTCTCTCAATCCCCCTTCTTATGCTAGGTTGGGGGCTCATGTTGTAACTCTCAGGCCTCTGAGATGGAATCATGTATAGTGTCATTTCCAAACATGCAAACTCCATAGTAGTTGACTTGTCACAAAGCCTACAGAATCAATACATTCCCAGCAGTCAAAAGAAGTATAATCATGGCAACTTGACAAAATAGAAAGGGACAACTTGACAAAATGGAAGATCCAAAGGTCTTTAAAAAGAGGGAAGAATCTAGAAGCAGCAAGCTCTCCAACTGACATTTCTAGAGTTAGAGCATAAGAACATAAGAGAAGCCAATGTTGGATCAGGCCAATGGCCCACCTAGTCCAACACTCTGTCACACAGTGGCCAAAAATACCAGGTGCCATCAGGAGGTCTAGCAGTGGGGCCAATTCTGGTGAACAACTATGAGAGATCAAAACACCTTGGTTTAGTTTTCAAGGTGTTTCTATTACAGATTCTGTTATAGATTGATGTTTCCCTATGGTGGATATGAAGACAGCTCCCTACGGTGGATGTGAAAGCTCTGCTGTCTTATGAGAATTGTATTTTAAATGGTTTGTTGATTCTAAATAGTTAAATTATTAACTTGTTTATTGTTTTATTGTTTATAACACCCATGGCCTTGTTAGCCGCCCTGAGCCTGCCCTAGCGGGGAGGGTGGGATATAAATCTAATAAATAAATAAACAAATAGTTTAAAGCACATTTTGGTAAGCACCTTAATCTTCCTTCTGTTTGTTTTTCTCATGAAGTTCCTCTCCATTTTTATTGTCCAGAATAAAAACGAAACAAGATGAAAGAGAGGAACTAGCCCAGTGGCTTCTCACAAGTTCTCTGGATAAGCTTGCTCATTCACAGATGCCAAGACTGATGGATTCATCAGTCAGTCATTGTCAAATTGCCAAACTTCTTCAGACAAGGTTGGTCAATACTAGTCTATCAAATGAACTTTGTCTGCAGTTGTTATTTGATTTCTCTCCCCCTCCCTTTCTCCATGGAGCTCAGGGCAGTGTACACAATCCCTTTCCCCCATTTTGTCACAACAAGCACATTGTGAAGTAAGGTGGAGTAAGGGTGACTGGCCCTTGTTCACCAATGAGCTTCATAGAAAAGTGAGGACTTGAACCCAGTTCTTCCCAGTCTTTATCTACCTACTGAAAAACACTGACTTGCTAACAAACGGATATAGATATAGGGCCCTCACATTTTGTTTTCTGTCTCAGGGTTGTACATAGCTCTCTTCCCCATTTATCCTCACAGGTTAGGCCCATGGCTGATTCTTGGCAGAGTGGCTATTATAAGCTTGTTTAAGTCCTGCACTCCAGCCACCATACCCTACCCTCAGCCACCACCTTTCAACATGGCATAGTATTCAGTAGAAGATAGCGATGAGCAACAAAATCTTTAATTTCCTGGTACAAAATGTGAATGTATGTGGTTTGCAATGTCAGATATACTTTCATTTTTGTAATGATGAATGCCTCACAGACTCCTGGTGACCTTCAAACAATAACAGATGCTCGAATGGGTGTCTGGGGAATGGGTCGGCTGCCCTGTTTCATGTGTTCTTGTTCATGAGCATCAAAAGTTAAAGCACTTCCGTAATGCAGCATGCTGATACTTTAGTATACATTCTTCACAAAGGTACTGCTGGGTTCCTTGTAATATTAACAGCACAAACAATGGAACCCTCTCTCAACTACATGTCATCATTTTTCAAAAAACAGAACCATGGTTCCCTCTGAAGTAGATACCAACACCATCAACAAGTCCTGGCAGTGGTCTGCTTGTCTCATTCTGGCCTGTTGCTGAAACTATGCAAAGACTTGCAGAAGCTGGGAAGTTCTGTGACTGGTATGTGCTACTGAGTTTGCCCTTTATGGTGCTACAGTATTAGCCAATGTCATGTAAGATGTTGCATGCAAGGCTGAAGATTAAAGTCCCTACTATAGTACGGGAAAAGAAGAAGAAAAAGACTTTGAGTCACAACCGGTTCATGGCGACCCATCCACAAAGTGTTCCAGGCAAGAGACAAGGTTTGCCATTGCCATTCTTGTTGCTTAGGAGGCCTATCAACCCAAATCTCTCAAGTTCCATTTTGAATCCCAGTTTCCTTTGTGAAAGCCTTTTCTGTTTGTTTTCCTACAGGCTGCATCTCTAACTCATCCTCCCCGACAGATCCTACTGAGTGCTCTGCTCTGAGCATGACTCCCCCAAGGGAAGACAGCATCAAAGCCCTCTCAGCTCCTGGAAAGGAATTAAGCACTCACTCCCCTTTTTCTTTGAAACTCAAAGGGCTGCCTCCAACTTCTCTGTAAGGACTCATACTTACCTGACTCGATCAGCACACAATGATTGTGATCAGATCAAAATGTAGCTGTAAACGAGGCTTTGTTCTCGGTAGGCATCTATGAGTAACTGCATCAAAGCTGCACTGAACCTGAGGCTCCTGGGAAAATTGGATTGCTTTCTGTATCATGAGGGCTAGACATTCCACTATTCCTCAGGTATTGTCCAAAGTGCAGAAAATGGGTGCTAACTGAGTTGAAATCATTGCATGGCTCCCTGCGTCATCTGTGTTCATAGCCTGCTTTCATTTTTAGCATACTGAAAAGAAGAAGAAGAAGAAGAAGAAGAAGAAGAAGAAGAAGAAGAAGAAATTGGATTTATACCCTGCCCTTCACTACCTGAAGGTCTCAGAACAGCTTACAATCCCCTTTCCTTCCCCTCCCCACAACGGACACCGTGAGGTAGGTGGGGCTGAGAGAGCTCTCTCCAGAAGTGTCCTTGAGAGAACAGCTCTGAAAGAATTTATGATTGACCCAAGGTCACACCAGCAGCTGCATGTGGAGGGGTGGGGAATCAAACCCGGTTCTCCCAGATTAAAGTTCACACTCTTAATCACTACCATACCTGCCCTTTTATTTCTACAGAGTTTCCTACAGTTCTTTTCCCATGGTGTCAGATACCCAGATAATCCTAAAATCTAAGTCCCATTGGATGGACCAGAGAAGGATTCTGAGTTGACCTGCTTAGGACTGCTTTTTGAGAGTCCAGACTGGATGCAACTATCTGTATTAGGGTTACATTGTACAAGTATTTATCAAAACTGAGCCTTAGCTTCTGGAAATATTGGCGTATTTATTTACATTATTCATAGTCCACCTTTTGCACTTGGCTCAAGGCAGATTACAACACAGTAAGTCAATACAATTGAAAGGATGGGCCGTTTGATGAACAATGCAATAGGAATTCAGGCTGTAGAACTAACCAGAAGTCTAAAAACAGAACTGAAGCATGGCATGGAATAAAGTTTGAGCCCAGTGGCACCTTTATAACCAATGAAGTTTAATTCTGGGTATAAGCTTCCATGTGCACGCACACTTCTTCAGATACCAAAGCATTAACAAAACAAAGCATAAGCATTAACATGACACATGAAATTATGCAAAAATTATACAGTGGGATCCTAGTTTCAGCAAGCTATACACAGTAGTATAGACCACAGTCCTTACTAATTTATCCAAGTAACTTTGTGAAACATTTAGTATAGTGCGACTCTGTTACTTGCATAGAAAAGCATATCACAAGAATGGCACCCAAAATTTAGATGCTGTCCATTGGTTCAAATGGGATTCCCCCCCCCCGCTTCTCTAAATATGGGTGCTGTGTATGGCTTTTAAGGGAATGCACAGCTGCCTTCCTTCCTGATAGCTTGTGCACCTAGCTGCTGATCAACCCACCCACCCCACTGCCAAGAAAGTCAATTGGATAGAATTGATCTGAAGATGACATTTGGACAACCACGGCAGCAGAACTACAATATCAAAACTGAGAAACAGACTTCCCAAATTAGTGTAGCATTCCTTATCTTCCAGTAAGCCCTGCAGAATGTTTTCTGGCACTATGTGGTATCTGGGTCTCAAAGAATACCAAGACAACCTAGATCAAAGGTGTCTAACTCATTTGTTACGAGGGCCAGATCTAACATAAATATCACTTAGTTGGGCCAGGCCACATGTGCCATAAAATGTAACACAAGGTACTGGAGATATAAACTTTTAAAAGATGATTTCAGATGCCAAATGGCAATAGCAGGCATGATTGGATTAGGTGTGATATGTAGAAGGGTAGAGATATCAGCATTGGTATAATATACAGAGGCGTGGAGATATCAGCATTCGTAATGAGACAGGAAACCTAGGTCTCAGTTTGGTACAGGAGGATTCAGTCCAGGAGGATGCAATGAATCAATGGAAATAAGTTTGAAGAAGTGAGCAGTGACTCACAAAAGCACATACTCTACCACAATTTTGTTAGTCTTTAAAGAAGCTATTAGACTCTTACTCTTTCTACCATTATTAGAAACCACAAGATTCAACAACTAGAGGGGAAACATTTTAACCTTCCAGGGCATTCAGTTGCTGACCTAAGGCTGCGATCATACAGAAGGGGGAAAAGGTGGGCAGGAAGTGAGGCTGTTTGCCCCACCTGCAATGACGTGCGTTTGCGCGATCAAACTTCCCGCCACGCACCCGCAGTTCTCCATAATACTGAGTTTTCAGCAGTAGCTTTTTTCCACGCTACTGCCGCGCACAATGACACCCCGCCAACGACTCCGGGATGCCAGATAGATGTGTCTGTCTGATCGTGTCCCTTTAATCCGCGGGGGAATCGCATGGCTGCCGTTGCTTCCAGTACGTATGATCGCACCCTAAGAGTAGCAGTTCTCTGACAAAGGAATTTCAAAGGGAGATTAGAAAGAGAGACTGCTGAATTGCAACTGATCATGAAACTCAAGACAATGTAAACTCCTGGAATGAACTGAGACCCCCACTATCTGGAATAAAACATTTTTGGGTCTAAACGCAGGACTCCCCCCATACCTGGAATAAAACATTTTGGGGTCTAAACACAGGACTCCCCCCATACCTGGAATAAAACATTTTTGGGTCTAAACACAGGATTCCCCCACATACCTGGAAAAAAACATTTCTGGGTCTAATCACAGGACACTCCCCCCATACCTGGAATAAAACTTTTTTGTGTCTAACAGGACTCTTTCCCCTCCATGCCTGGAATAAAACGTTTTTGGGTCTAAACACAGGACTCTCCCCCCCATACCTGGAATAAAACATTTTTGGATCTAAACACAGGACTCGGTCTCTCTCTTTCTGGCTGGCTCCCTCCCCGGTCTTTTGAAAAGTCCCATGACATGCCACTTCCCCCCCTCTCTGTGTCTCTCTTCCTCCCCTCCCTCCTCAGAGGAGGAGGGTAGGGGGTAGGAGCCCCCAGCCAATGGAGGGAAGGCTTTCTTTCTGTCCTCTTGAAACAGGAAATAGGAGAGACTGGGGAAAAGGAGCTGTGATGTTACAAGAGGAACCAGGAAGCATACACAGCACCCATATTTAGAGAAGCGGGGCGGGGGGGAATCCCATTTGAACCAATGGACAGCATCTAAAACGGCACAGTCCAGAAAAAGTTTCAGTCATAAGTAGAGCTCTCTACACACAAACCCCTTCATGAAGTGACTAAATGTGCAGGGGCAAAGAGAGAGAGAGGGAGCAGGCATGTGTGTACTGGCAAGAGCCAGTTTGGTGTAGTGGTTAAGTGTGTGGACTCTAATCTGGGAGAACCGGGTTTGATTCTCCACTCCTCCACTTGCAGTTGCTGGATGACCTTGGGCAAGCCATAGTTCTGTCAGAGCTGTCCTTGAAAGGGCAGTTCTCAAAAGAGCTCTCTCAGCCCCACCTATCTCACAAGGTGTCTGTTGTGGGGAGGGGAAGGGAAAGGAGTTTGAAAACTGCTCTGAGACTCCAAGTGAAGGGTGGGGTATAAATCCAATCTCCTCCTCCTCCTCCTCCTGTCTCTGCCCCCCAACTCCATCCAATCAGCAGGTTGTCTGTAGAGTGCTAATGTATAGAGGAGGTGTCTGCACATACACTCCCTCCCCGTGACCGGTAGTGGGCTATTGTGAGTCCTGACTGGCATTTTGAGAAACCTTAGGAAAGGAGGGAGGATAAAAATGTGACAAATAAATGAACCAGAGTGGTAATGCAACAAACATCTGGAATTCTGCCTATCAAATACATTGGGAGAAAGTCTGCACATAGAGTATTGGACAAGTTTCTCTCTTTATTTTCTTTGTGCATTAATCTCTCCCCTTGTTAATACACAAGCCAGCCTTTGAGGGCTCCAGTCTGCAAGATCGCTTGTCTGGGACACAACAAATACCTCCTTGCAAACTTTAGAGGAAATAATAACTATGCAAGAAACATCACTTAAAAAATATGCAGCTGACTTCTGGAAACTATTAAAAGCTAAATAAACAACAGAGATTATACTTCAAAGAAACGTCAACAGTTTCTTCTGCTCCCAGAACAGAGCAGTTTTCTCTCCTTCAGTCCATTGCCACATCTGGAAGGTGCTTATTGCTTTACACATCTCTAAACAGTAAAATGTATGTATTGTCTTTTTGGAAAATAAATGACCGATAGATTTTATAAGAGAAAGCCAAATTCACATCCTCTTTTTTTGGAGTATAATCTTCTAGTAATAACAACAAAGAGACTGTGAAAATAGTAGTACAGCGAACAATGTATCATGTGGAAGAAACTGGGTCCTCATTTAGGCCTAGCAGTTTCATCAGAGAAGTAGTTGGCATGGTTGGTACTGATGGATGCTTGTCATTGTTTGTAAACCTAACAGGTCACATTAACTCAAGCATACATTCTCCCAAAACAAAGACACTTGCTGGCACCATTCCTGGTGTGCATGCAGGTCAGAAAATAACAAATAAAAGCATTTTCAAAGTTCATCTCCTAACAAGTGACCATTTTGCATTACCAGAGTCTGAACTGTTTCAACTTGATCTAGGCTGGGCTTAGGAGGGGGAGAGCTCCCATGGCTTGCCAAATGAAGTGTACAAAGCACCATCTCTGTTGGTGCTTTGTAGAAGGTGTAGTGGAACTGTTTAAAATGGCATATGGGTAATGTAATATGGGTTGGCCCTGATAAATGTTGTTGACTGTTGTTATTTGGGGGCAGGGATTTGTAAAAATGATGAGGACATGTCTTATGGTCTACTCTTTTATAGGCTATTTATGGAAACTACATTGAGCAAATCAGAAAAGCAGTAAACAAAAACAAACAAATGAATAGTATCAGTTTAGCCTCTGTGTGTACATGTTCACACAATGCTTTATATGTGTGGTGGGGTGGAATGCGTGTTCCTACCAGGGCTCTTTTTGTAGCAGGAACTCCTTTGCATATTAGGCGACACACCCCTAATGTAGCCAATCCTCCAAGAGCTTACTGAGCTCGTCTTACAGGGGCTACTGTAAGCTCTTGGAGGATTGGCTACATTAGGGGTGTGTTGCCTAATATGCAAAGGAATTCTTGCTACAAAAAGAGCCCTGGTTCCTACTCTGTCTTTCAGAAACTGGTCATCCATGGTTGATTGAGAGTATGAACTAGTCTCTTTGCTTATCCTAAATCCTTTCCTCCAACTGCACAGGAAATTTTATTTTCAGCTAATGTTACAATTTCACACTAAACTGAGAAAGGGGCTGGGGCTCACACACTTGCATGCAGAAGGTCTGAGGCCCAGTCCTTAAAAGTCCTTGGGATCAGCAGTTAGCAGATCTCAGGTAGCAGGTGACATAAGGTTGCCAGGTCCTCCCTGGCCACTGGCGGGAGGGGGATACAGGGGGGCAGAGTTGCCAGATCCAGGTTGGGAAACTCCTGGAGATTTGGGAATGGTGCATCAGAAGGACAGAGATCTTAGGGAGATAAAATACCATAGACTCCACACTCCAAAGAGGCCATCTCTTCCCCCAAGGAATTGATCTCTGCTGTCTGGAGAGCAGAACACCTGCCTCTGTTTATTCCTTCTTTCAATGGGCCTGGCTCTTCCTGATACGAACCCCAGCTGAGGAGAGGTTGAGGTCAGAGGCTCTTGCTGCTTTTCCACTTTGTTCTGAACTGCTGGGGAATCCACCCACCTTCCTTTCCCCCAGGCTATCCTGGGAGCTGAGTGAGATAGGTCTGAAAAAGAGACAGTAGGGTTGCCAGGTCTTGCCTCCTTCACCGGTAGGGGATGGAAGGGAGCTTTCTGGGAGTGGGGGTGGGGCAATGTTGCCACATGCGACATCCCAACATGATGACATCACATGGAAGTGATGTCATCATGCCAGGGACATCATGTGGTTACCATAGAGTTGTGCCCCAAATACCAGAGCGTTGCCATGCAACATCCCTGGTGTGATGGCGTCACTTATGCATGACGTCATCATGTCGGGAACATCATGCCAGGTTGTGGCTGTTGAGGAGGGGCTTCCCCCACCAACCAGCTGGCCAGTGGTGGGCAGGAGCCCACAAAATCAGGGGATCTCCCGCTCTCACCTGGGAGCTGGCAACCCTAGGAAACAGGTTTCTCTTTCCTGGGGCTTAAAGAGGCTTCTTGGAATACCTCCTCTACCCATGTCCTCTGCCCTGGTTTCTCCAGCTCCTTCCCAGCCTGCTGCTCCTTCAAGACTGTAGCTATAGGACTGGCTTGGGTCTTCACAGTTGATGCAGCTGTCAGGACCTTTGACAGCATTTCTGGTGTCTTTACTCTCTGCCTGGGTAAGCATGGTTTGTCCTGGCTGAGTCTGGGTGTCGGCATTCTGTCGGGGTGGGATTTGGGGTCCTCCTGGACTTCCCTTTTGGTGCAGGGAATCCCCTCTGACCCCAGACAATTTCTTATGTACGTAAGTGCGGTCAAGTGGCAACTAACTTAAGGTGACCCCAGCAAAGGGCTTTCAAAGAAGTGAGAAGCCAAGGTAGTTTTCCACTGCCTTCCTCTGCAGAGGCCTCCTTGGTGGTCTCTCACCCAAGTATTGGCCCTGCTTAGCCTATGAGATCTGACAAGACTGGGCAATACCATGCTGCCTTCCCTCCTATGTTCTTGTGTACAATTGCCTATTTTTTTCCTTTCTCCGAATGCATAGAAAGAATTTGCAAAGATAGTTTTACACTGTGATTTTAGGTTCACACATATTACAATAGTTACAGAGTTGGGAGGTTTCCCTCACATTCCAATTAAAATCAATTCTTCCTGGGAGCTAGACATTGTCTGTTTAGGTGGTCCAAGAGCCCAATTTACAATTCATTTAAGATCCCACATTCATAGCAGCCAGAGCTCGCAAAGTCTGTTAATTTGATTTGGGTTTATGATTAACTAGCAGTAGCAACTTTAACTAGCAGTAGCAACTCTGCCTCTGAAGGTTGATGCCAAGAAAAACAATATCTTTGGTGACTTACCAAGTACCAAAATGTGGACAACAGATCCCCCCCCCCTATTTTTAACTAACAGCACCTTTTTTAAAAAAAAGACTCGAAGAACTTAAATAGAAAATATAGTGACAAGGTGCAAACTTTGCAAAGCAATCCAAGTACTTGCTTTATCATTACGTCTTAAAAGTGCCGGAATATGTCGTAACTGGACAACAACACAATTTGTCCATTAAGTGCACAATGAGCCTTGTGTAGTGAAAGAAAAATAAAATAAATGGTAATGGGGTTGGCTGTGGAAAAAGGAAGCAACCCCAGCCTGTTTATTTATAAATGGGCAACAAGTAAATTCTTTCTTGCTAACTAAAGAGACAGTAATTATAAACACAGATTGGTTAAATTCCCTGCAACCTATCAAAGGAAACCAGTTCCTCTATTTTCCAAACATTGTTGTTTGTTTATTAAGTCTCTTTGGGAGCCAATTTCCTTACAATCTCATTGGTAGACCACATCTGCAAGGCTCCCTTCCCAGCAATGTAAATCTTGTTCAGCTGGTCCAGAACCGTTATCCCAAATGTACAAGCAAGTTAAGGGCAGATTCTTTTTTAGCCATCAGATCACAGCTGATTCATGGTGTCCCAGTAGGGTTGTCAAGGCAAGAGATGTTCAGAAGTGGTTGCCATTCCCCACCTCTGAAGAACAACCCTGGACTTCCTTCTCTCATCAAAGTACTAACCAGAGCCAACTCTGCTTAGCTTCCAAAATCTGATGAGATCAGGCTATCATGGGCTATCCAGGTCAGGGCAAGGGCAAATTAGCTTGAGGAATATGGTGCAAAGAATATGGATTAGTTTCGCTAGCCATCATAGACAGCATATATTATTGCCCAATAGAAGAGGATCAACCAGTAACCACCAGTTTCACTTAATTAGTTGGTTTCCCAGCATCTTGATGGTGATCACAGTTGCATCCAGGGAACAAAACAATTTGAAGAAACTTGGTTACAATTTAAATTATAAACACTCTCATGTCACATTTTAAAGCCATTAGCCTTTATCAGTAAAATAAAATGGAGTTCCTCATTAAAATAATGGTGTTATTAAAAGGGGGGGATGCTGCTGCTTATATTAGAAAGTGTCATGTATCAGATTTTGACAAACTTTAGCATAGTAGATGCTATTAAAACATAATTATTAGAACCATCATGCCTGGGTGGCTTGAGCTACACTGAACTTCATATATTTTCTTGGAAGGCAGCAAGAAAGAATCCTGGAACCTGGATTTGCAAGAAATGACCCAGAGTTTGGCACTGACTTCAGTAGAGGGAGAACTGGCGAAGGTAACCTTTAAGCTGGATACCAAAGCATTGCTCATGTTCTGAATCATCCCTGTTCTTCTGGCACGGGAAGCAGGATACAGTTGGGTGTTGAAATCATCCCCTGCTTCAGACCTACTAGAGATGCTCAAGGCTTGTAAAGTAAAGAAAAAAACCACAAAAAAACAACAGCTATGAAATGAACGCAGCAAATGAGATGAGTAGAAAGGAGGATCACTAGGCTCCATACCATACTATTATGACTGAGAACAGTAGGATCCTAGACTTCACCACATCTATTAAAATATCCCAATTCTGGCTACAAAGAAAGGATCACAGTTGAGTCTGCCCTCTGAACTAGGGTTGCTGGCTTCCAGGTGGGACGTAGGGATCACCCAGAATTATAGCTGATCTCCAGACTACAGAGATCGATTCCCTTGGAGGAAATAAATGCTTTGGAGGGTGGACTCTATGGTATTCTAACCCACCAAGGTCCCTGTCCTCCCCAGGCTCCACCCTCAAATCTCCAGGAGTTTCCCAACCTGGAACTGGCAACTATACCTCCACCCCCTGCCAGGGGGGTGGCAACCCTACTCTGGACATGGCCTTAGAGAAAGCAGAAATAGCGTGAAAGCTGATCTTCAGTTAGTATAACCCAGTCTGCACCAAAAGATAACCCCTTAAGATCTGTTGGGCTATAGTCAGACAAAATGAAACTGCCTCATCCATTCCCATTGCATCTCAGAGCGCAAGCAGCAGGATGGGGCGGATGAAAATCTAGCCCTCATTTTTTTATTTTTAAATACTCAAATGTTTACCAGCTGACCTTCCCTTTTACTACAGATCTGGGAATCAAGGTGCACACAATAAAGTTCAAACCAATCAACTGCTTTCAGCTGTTCCTGTGCAATGAATGTCTAAAACATTTGGTCATTAAGACCAATCTATATGCAGGTCAGTAGTTTGGAACAGGCGGGGAACGGTTTGGGAGCAGATGCCAGGGCACTGACTCATGAAAAGTGCCTAGTAAAGAAATCTAAAGTCTGTTTATATTGGTCTGTCCCATCAGGTGCTTGCTATTCACCCTCCCTGCCTTGTTCTGACAAATGCCATTGCCAAGAAGACTTTTCTCATTTCTCCAATGCTTTCATCATTAATTGAAAGATGGTACAGAGACTAGATAGAACAGCATGCAGAAGGTTCACTAACCATCTTAAATGAGTTAGCAAAATTGCATGCAGATCACTTCTCTAGAATATATCCTCTGGAGTCTGGACTAATATTCTCAGCATTTCCGATCTGGAACTGCTAAGCAAAGGTGTGCTGGAATGTGCTGCATAAGATTAGGGGATCTGTAGGGGTGGAAGAGGATGCATGGCAGCAAACATGGATTGGGGGACCTCAGTTATCACTTTTCTGCTGTAAAGTGGTGGGGCTGGGGAGGATTTGTAACAGGAACAACATTCTGCAGGGGTGCATCACTCCCTTGAATCGCCTCCACCTGAGAGTCAGTGTGGAGTGGTGAACGGACTAGGATATGGAAGGTCTCTGGTTCAAGTCTGCTGCGAAGCTTGCTGTTCTTCGGCTGTAAATTGAACACCACCAGATTTGCCAAGACGAAGTAGTAACCAGGTTCCGTTGCCCTTGATGTTGTTTCTTCCTTATCCTTGAAAGACTGACTGAAATGAAAGTGTGAGCTGAGCAAATGCACAGATATCCATATGTATCTAAACCTTCCATCCTTAAAAACAAACAAAACAACAACAAGGGAAGAGATGGGTATGCATATATGTTGCCTTGGCCTGGATGTCCCAGGCTAGCCCGATCTCATCAGATCTCAAAAACTACATAGGGTTGTCCCTGGTTAGTACTTGGATGGAAGGCCATCAAGGAAGTCCAGGGTTGTGTCAGGTGATCCTGCCATAAGATGTGAGGGGGGAAGGAGGATGAGATGATCTGTAACCTTTTAGGCTTGAAAGGGGGGGAGTGGGGAGGTTGCCAGGGCAACAGGGTGTTCATCAGATGGCCCTGTCATACGGCTTGGGTTTCTCCGGTATGGAGAGCTGGGCCCCTTTATGGCTCAACTGACCTTCCGCACTTTTCTCCCGCGCACGGGCTATGTAACCATTGGTAGAATGCTTAGGGGGGGCTATCTTAGTGGGGTATATCCGTAGATGTTTCTTTGTGTCCTTCATTCCTGACAATGCAACGTTAATGCGCTTTTAGAACTGCGGCTGAATAAACTCTAACTTCTCATGAAGTCCGTTGTTTGGCTGTCCTTTTGAAGTGCCTGACAGGTTGCTACACAGAGGCAGGCAATGGCAAACCACCTCTGATTGTCTCTTGCCTTAAAAACCCTATGGGCTTGCCATAAGTTGGCTGCAACTTGACAGCACTTTCTGCCACATGCATGTACAGATGGGTGAGAATAAATCTGATCTACGTTGCCTCATTTGTACAGGGTGGCAGTGGTTATAGAGTGGGGGTGGGGCTCAAATCTACTGTTCATGCAGTATGCCTAGAGTGGAGAAACACCTGAACACAGTCCATAACTCTTCCGTCTGATTCCTTTCACTGTTGACAGTATAGTTCAAATGTTTCCAGAGACTTTTTGCAAACACTTACTCTATTGCCTTTTTCATCCTGTCCATCCTCCAAGAAGCTCACATCAGTTGCCGCTCTTCCATTTGATCCTCTCAACAATCCTGTGATGTCGGTTAGCCTGAGACAAAGTGAACAGACCAATGAGATGTATGGCTAATTGGGGGGTGCAACGGAGGTCTCCAAAGATATTCTAACCATTATTCAACACAGTCTGTATCAAAACATGAAGCTACGGTAGATTTGTCCAGTTTTATCCTACCCTTCCTTTGAGGAGCCCAAGGCGTCCTACATGGCTCTTCCCTCATCCTCCTAAGAACCCTGCAACATAAGTTAGGCTGAAAGACAAGGACTGGCCCACAGTCATGGAGTGAGTTTTACAGCTAAGTGGGGGGCTGAATCTGGGTTTTCTTAGTATAAGTCCCTGTGGTGTATTGATTAGAGTGTCTAATCATGTCAGACTTATACTGAATCAGACTTCTACTGTGTTGGACTGTTACAGTGCAACCCTAAGAGGATTGCCATCTTTCTAAGCCCATTAACTTCAACACATTTGGAAGGGTATTACTTTACTAAGGACTGCACTTTTGGTCTGTGACAGCTCTCCATGATCCCAGGCAGAGGTTCTCTCCAGCCCTGTGACCTGGATATATCAGGGTTTCAGCCAGGGACTCGCTATATGTAAGACTAATGCTCTGCCACTGAGTTATGCCCCCCTCACTTCTGTGCAGTTGGGAAGTCTACCTCTTCAGTCTATTAACACCAGCTGGCTCTCAGCAGAGTTTTTGTTCACAGAAGAAGAGTATATGGTAAGGAATGTCTTGCTGTGATGTGTCTTCCTGGACAATGCACAATAACTATGCTTACAACAGCTTATGTTCTAGATTGGGACATCATACATAAATAAACTGGGATTTATATGCCGTCCCCAACAAATAAACAGGCTGCATGGACAGGAATGTCTAACTGATGGAAAAATGAGACACCACAAACAAACCACAGCTTGATGATAAAAAGGCTTGGGATTTATACAGCACAGCTGGTTATGTATAGTGCTTTTGTAAACCTATTGCATCTGTTCACTGATCTGAGATGCCTGAATAGACTGTGGTCTATAAAGTCTGAGAATAAGCAACAGCCAAGTAGAAAAAAATATACTTATACAGTACATGAGAAGAATGTGGCTGGGTCACACTGAGAATTCACCTAGTTCAAAATGCTGCAGTCTCCTCTTCTGAGTTTCCCCCAGGATTTTGGACTGCTGGATTATCTGGTCCTGTTTCCCAAGTGGAACCAATTTGGAAGTGGAATTCTTTACTGTTCTACTGTGTTCTCTCTCTCTCTCTGTGTATATATCTATCTATCTATCACATTATACAATATATGCATGAGTAAGACACCATACAAAAGGAATCCATATGCATTTAGATGTACAATTACAGCAAAGCTACTTTTCTGTCACATTTTATCAATGTAAACATGTGCATTGGTAATGGAGATGGGGTGGGGAGAGAAAGATGCCAATGAACTGTAGGGACTGAAAGCCATGGAATGCAGCACAGAGAGAAACTTCAGAAGGAGTGGAATTGAAAACACAGGAAACTGCCTTATACTGAATCTGATACTGGGTCCATTGAGGTCAGCACTGTCTACTCTGCCATAAGGGCTGCATTCCAGAATCCAGAATAAGGTAGAGGTCTTTCACATCTCCTCCTACCTGATCCTTTTAACTGGAGATGCCAGGAATTGAACCTGGGACCTTCAGCATGCAAAGCAGATGCTCTACGCTAGTACTAAGCTATGGCCCCTCCCTGAAATCTGCCCTAGTCCAGCATCCTATACCCAAAAGAAGGCTATATTTTGGCCCGCAGCATCTGGTTGTCAGAGGTACAGAGCTTCTGCACACAGAGACTCCATTTAGCTAGCACCATAAAATGGTATGTATAGTATTACGACAGAGCACATAATGGCTCCTTTGCAATTAGTACCCATTTTAAAAAAAGGAAGTCAATTTTGCAAGTACTAAATGCCATTTGATAACTGTTAAAACCACACGCTCGGAGCTTCTGAAGTCATTAATGTGATTTTAAAAGCAGATGAGAATATACAATGCCTATACAACTTGTGACATGCCAAGGTGAACGCAGCCCAAGACCTAGCATATTCAAATCCATGGAGAAGTTGTAGGGCAAATGTTCTGGGGGTTTGGGGTTGGAAAAGCAGAAGATTTATAACTTATTTTAGGATATTGCAATCTGCGTGATTTACTCTGTAGAATGGAAGAATTCTGATCACAGATTATATACTTATAACACAAACACCCCCATTCACTAAATAGCTTTTATCTATTTTTCTAAAATAATAATAATAAGGCAACCAATTCCTATGGGATTTCCATAGCTCCCTTGTGTTCAGCTGAGAATCTGGCCCCACATTCATTACAGCCATTGAGCAATAAGATGAAAATTTCAGAGGAATCATTAAAAAAAAGAGGAAGCAAATGAAGGATATGCTCTTGCTTCTTCATCTATAAAGAGACTGAAATAGAAAAGCCTGTTAAAAAGAAAGGAGAAAGTGAAGAACCTTCATGCATTACTTGTAGGGTAATTGAGTCTTCTGTTTCCAGTCCATGATTCCCCCCCCCCGCCCAAACGCTCAAAAGATATACAGCATTTGACAATGAATTCAGGGAAATGCAGATGCAAAAAAACCTTTAACTCTGAGTCACAAGGAGGAATGCAAGGGATTGGTTTTATTGAAGCTAAGGATAGCAGCAGCGAGTTTAGCTCGGGTGATATAAGCTGAAGCTGAAGAAATAACTGAAGGGTATTCTACTGTTATACTTGAAAGGAGGCTATTTAAAGACACTGTGGCCAAAAAGAAAAAGAAAAAAAGGGTGGTGGTGGAGGAAAGTAGAAGCTGGCCTGTCACCTGGTCATGTTGACCCCTAGGAAAGAGCAGTCATAGGGGATAAAAATATTGAAACCAAGACCTTTCAAAGTGGGGTACAGCAGTAGAAAATAAAAGCAATCAAAATATCAATAGTCCATAAGAAGGAAAACAATACAATACCAACAGTCTAGCAAGAACCATGAATGGGAGAACTCAGAACATGTTATTTTAAAAAGCCATCTTGAATAAGAAAGGTTTTTAGCAATGTGGATAACATGGGGGAGGGTGTTACAAAGCCATGAAAAGCCCCTGCTGTGTCTAAAAGCTGATCTAGAAAGAGATGGGTGCGACAAGAGTTTGAAGGCGGGCTTTCTGTCACTATTTCTGATAGGATGGCGTGCAAATTTAAATACTCTTAACATTATCAAAAATTATCCCATACATAACTCTTGTCATTGACTGAAACAATAGTCTTCTAACTAAAGTTCATTCTTGTTACAGTTAGAGTTGCCAACCTCCAGGTGGGGCCTGGAGATTTCCCAGAAATATAACTGATCTCCACACTACAGAGATCAGTTTCTTTGAGGAAATGGCGTCTTCGGAGGGTGGGCTCCATGGCATTATATCCTGCTGAGGTTCTTCCCTCCTCAAACTCTCTCCTTCACAGGCCCCACCCCCAAGTCTCCAGGAATTGCCCAACCCAGAGTTGTCAATCATAGTTACAATTTGTATCTCTCTATATAATAATTCTGTTTTGGTCATGGACTCTCCTGAACATTCTACATGCTCCCAAATCAGTTGGCCCCCTGATATGTCATTCAGAAGCTGTCCCTATCCACTGGCTGCATTGCCTGAGTCTCACCTCCAATATTCTAAACAGTTTGCTGTTCCTCTCCCCCCAATAGCCAGTTGGAACACAGAGGTCATTTGCATATGTGGCCTGATTGGCCTTTGCCTCTAACATTCTAGTCACTGAATGTTTCCTGAGGTAAAATACATATCCCTTAGTATTGCTACCTGGAGATCTCCAAGATCAGCTCTCCTGAAGAGAATGGCTGCTTTGGGCAATGGACGCTATGGAATTATAACCTGCTGAGGTCCCTCTGCACCCCAAACCCTGTCCTCCCCAGGCTCTACCCCCTCAAATCTACAGGTATTTCCCAACCCAGAGTTGGCAACCCTGTAACTGGCTATGGAACCACTTTCCAGACCCTTGGGACCCAGAAGACATGGCATAGGAGGAGGTGCTTTTCTACCTTAGCTGCCACTGCATAACCCTAAATCAACATAAGTCAGGGGTGGAGTGAGGGAATCATACCTGTTATCATGAGGCTGTTCTCCCATACTACCCAGTTGTGGCAGCAAAATGACTTGAGACAGCCCTGCCTTATGGCTAAGCAGAAGGAAATAAACATGGCTTGCTTCCCTTTATTTTCCCCTTCCCTCTGCTGCCCCACCAGCCACAGCCGGGACACTCACTTTCTAGAGCTCGTTGTATTCCTTCCCACAACACGCCTTACTCCTAGTAGTGATATATTTGCCATTGTACATGTATAAAAAATTTAGCTTATCAGGATTTTGTGTGTGTTTAGTTTGTCTTGACAAAAAACAAAGGTACCATTTTTTTCCTCCATAATCAATGCTGTGGAAAAAAACCCAGGGACAGCATTATAAGCAACAAAGTAGGAAACTGGAAACAATAAAATGAAAATACCTTTGTCTTTTTTTTTTTTTTTTGCAGTAAATGATTCAGGCAAAAAATGATTCAGGAGGTTATGTGCTAACTGTCAACAGGAAGCATAGAAAACAAACGTCTTTGTTAACTCTGCCTCCCCTTCCCGGAGTCTCTCTTGCTCTTTGCATCTGTTCTTGTTACCATACTAAGTCCCTTTCCTAATTCCTGTTCCCTCAATATATACCTTGTCCACACTTTCTTCCCATCGTTTCTTAAATCTCTTACCTAGTTCCACAGCAATTGATACATCCTTCCTTTTACAACTTTATTCTGATACAAAGGAAAGATATAGGGAAAAACAAGGCCTACACAGTAAACTAATATAATACATCTGGTTCTGTATTTATAAAAGTATTCCATGTCTATAAGTATCTTCAGAGTGGTGCCTCTTTGCCTCTTCAGATGCTTAAGGACAGACACTTTGCACCTCCAACAGGAGTAGGGTTGCCAGGTCTTACCTGGCTGCCGGCGGGGGGCTCTCCTCATCCTGGAATTTTCAGCGTGCCATAGAAAAACCATAGAATTTTTCTCAAAGGCTAGAGCAATGCCATTGTGCTGGGCACGCTGGTGTGGATGGGGCTCTTTAGGGGTGGGATTCCCCCTGCCAGCCAGCTTGGTGGTGGTAGATCAGGGGGCCCAAAAGTGGGTAAACCCCCACCATCATCGGAGGAATGGCAACCCTAAACAGGAGGGCAGCTGAAGCTACAGCAGTCCCTATAACCAGTGGTGTACCAAGGGTAGGGTGGGAGGTGCAGTCTGTCCTGGGTGCAGCTTAAGGAAGGCTTTTGAAGTGGGTCCCTAAAGCCAGTCTCATGCTGCATCCAGCCACATGTCATCCCAAAATAGGACTGCAAACTAGGAGGGGACAAAGAGGGAAGGAATGGTGGGTTAGAAAACTGAATGGCTGAGATGTAGGAGGAAAGAAGGGAAATAAGGGAAATTGGACCAGGGGAGCCCAATATAACCTGACAATAATCCTTTAGACCAGGGGTGTCAAACTCATTTGTAATGAGGGCCAGATCTGACATAGATGTGACTTCATCATGACAAATGTGGTCCATGTGTGCCATAAAACATAATGCCAGGTACCGACATTATCTGGTATTATAAACTTTATAAAGGAAAGCAGCTAGTAAGTTCCAGGTTGGTGTGTCCTCACTGTGAGGCCCCATGGGCTGGAGGAGGTGTGGGGAAAATCCACATGGGTGGACTAGAGAGTCAGTGGTGCAGTACTGGGCAGGTGCTTTTGAACTGCCTGGAGGGGGGCAAACCCCTTCCCCAGCCCACTTCCATTGCCAGTGCTGTGAGCCTGGGCCCCAGGGTATAAACAAGAAGTGGCTGGGGGTTGTGAGCTCCCCCCACCCCTGAACCACCATGGAAGGGGACTGAGAAGACAGGTTGAACTAACCTCACTACCTGCAGAAGCAGGGGGGGGGGTGGCCCAGGTCTGAGGCCGCATACATGGCGGGACCTAGGCCAAACAAAATCTAATAAGCTAGAAATGCCTGTGCAGCAGCAGCCACATCCAACCAAGGCCATCAAGTGATTCATGGTGGGGATATGCTGTGAATTCAAGCCAGAGATTGTTGGCAAGATGTGCCACCCCCATGTGGCAGTAGCTGCCCCAGGCTGAAGTCAGCCATACCATCTGATCGGGGAGCAGCCACCACACACAGAGGGCCACATGTGTGGCAGAGGCCCCAGGACACCCCGTGACCAGTATAACCGGCCTTGGAACCGTGAGCTGGCATGAATGTGGTTGCAGTGGCTCCCAACTTACCAGTGAGGGTGCCACTGAAGTGAAGGGTTTCTCTTTGACTGTTGCAGACAAGGTAATGCACAGAAGGCTGAAGCCATAATTGGAGTGGTTCTGTTCCCTCACCCTCTCCAACAGCCTTCTGATTCCTCCTTTGCACTAGTTGCTCGTTGTGTGTTGCAAGGTCTAAAATTCAGTCATTATAGGGTTAATGTATGTTTACCTTGTGTGCTATTGTTTAGACTGACCTGGAAGGAAACCTGGCACAGAGCCAATGGAAACAAAGCCCATGAAACTGAAGTCTATTTACTCACAATCATTGGTTAATGTATTCAGGTGATTTCCTTCTAGGGGTCAAGAAGAAGACTCTCCATTGTTGTAGACTGTGTGGTCAAAGTGTAAAGATGTAGCCTTAGGTGTCTTTATTGTTTTGTAGATTTCCTGTGAACCCTTCCCTTAGAAATAAAGATTTTTACATAGAAGAAAATGCCTTCTCTCCAGTGAAGCAAAGATCCATTGCGATCTCTGCATATTTAACTATTTTGCCAATTTTTCCAACAGCTCGTGGGCTGGATGAGAGCCCTGGATGGCCCCTTTAAATGGTAAAATAAAATATTATTTTAAAGAGTCCTGGATAGGCTGGTTCCAGCCCCTGAGCCTTATGTTTGAACCCGCCCCTCGTGCTTTAAACTATGAGGGGGGAAAGTCCCTTTACTATTTAAACAGCCAAGGGAGAAAAGGTTGATCCCAAATCCCATCCCTATTGATGCCTTGATAATTTCAGTGTTGAAAGCAAAGAGGAAAACAGATTCTCTTTCATTCTTCCTCCTCCACCTGCAATGCAGGTTTATGTACCTTCAGTTCAGGGGATGAGTAGGTCTTGCTGTGTTCATCCCTTGCACCAAAGGCAACCTCTAGTACTGGTCAAAGAGCAGAGAGAACATTATACAAAGTCCCTTCAGCATCCAGATTGCCCATCTAACCTGGACTCTTCACAGCTCAAACAGGAGGTCAGTTGAGGCTGCAGCTGTCCCTTGGCTTGCTCTTAGAATCTGGAAATCACATGTGTAGGATGGAGAGGAAAGTCTTTCCTCCTTCCCTCTTCTGTCCTCTTTGACATTTTGTCATGGGACCCCACTTGCATTGTGTAATGATGGAATAACTGGAAACTGCTTATCTGGAAGGGTGCCAAAATTATCAAGAAACCGGAACACCTTCCCTAAGAAGAAAGGCTAGAGAGTTTGGGGATTTTCAGGGGGGGGAAAGAAAGAGGATTAAGATGAGGGTGACATGCTAGATAAATTAGGCATGCTTTGGAAAAAGTGGATAGGAACAACTTTTTCTTCCTCTTCCCAAATACCAGAACTTTATACCAATGGACACTAGATTTAGAAGAGAGAGAGAGAAAAAAAAGGGAAGAGGAACTCACCACGGTGAGGTGTGGTGATTGCCACTAGCTTTGATGGCTTTCAAAAGGATCAGACAAATAGGTCATAGACCCTCTATGTTTAGAGGCAATATACCTCTGAATGACAGATACTGGTGCCCAGCAGAAGGTAGAGGCTTTAGTCTCTGTACTTCTGCTATGGGTATTTTTGGGCATCTGGATGGTCAGTCTGGGAAATGGACTACTGGACCTGATGGACCACTGGTCTGATATCGTGGTGTTGTCTTATCTGATGATGGGAGCTTTGGGAGCAAGAAATCTTGTTGGTCTTTAAGATGCTACTGGGCTCAAACCTTGCGGTTACCTTCTGTTTATAGGGTAGTATGTGATAAGACTGATTTTATCTGTTTTTAGCACTATATACTCAACCTTGCTTCAGGCTCCTAATTGCGATGCTGCATTTTCTTTGGGGTATCACATAAAATCTGTGGCTGCTTCACCCGCTGCATCAAAGCTCGGGAAATGACTGCTGAGCTTGAGCAGACAAACAATTTTGCTGCAGCATCACCTGAGGCAGGATGTTGTTAGACACCCGAGTGACTGCTGAAACAGGAAACTACCACCAACTATGGACAGAAAGCAAAACAGATGTTGTCCTGACCTCTGCGCATTCTGGAATCTCATAGCTGCCATGTTTACCCTCTTTAGCCCATATAAGGTACCTCTAAGCCAGGTGCTACTGCCACTTATCAGGTATCTCCATCTCTCATTTGAGCAAACATGAACTTAACTTGACAGCAAAAGGGACCCCTGAAGCAAAAGGGAAACAAAACACAGCAAAAGAAGCCTTTAATGCCACTTTCATGTGTGTGTGTTTTTTAAAAAATCTGAAATAACTGGAGGGAAAAAAAGACTCTGCAAGGGAGCAAAGTTAGCAAGTTAAACTCCTGACCTCCATTTCAATGGAATACAAGTGTCACTTTGGTTTGTTCTCTTTCTGTACGTAAGGTTGCGTTGCACAAATCAGTGAGCCTGGAAAACTTCAGGATAGTTGAGCATGCTGCCATAGGCCAAGTGCCTTATCTATATGATATTATTTCTCCTGAGTACTCTTCAAAACAAAGGGATATCTGGCATGTCTTATCTTCTTTCTTTTAAGGCTTCTAGCATGATGCATAGATGTGATAATGTGGCAGTCATCATTTAGGGCACTTCTTCCATGCAGAAAGATACTTTCACAACAATATTCAGTAGCAAAAGATTGCTAATTGCTCTACAGGTCATATTAACTTAGGGGTCCCCAACCATTTTGAAGTTGTGGTCGCCTTTGGAATTCTGACAGGGGGCAGTAGGCTCAGCCATAAAAAGGCTGCCACAAGGTGGCTGCCAAATTAGTCAGACCTGGCCACAAAATGGCTCTTATAACTTCCCTTCAATCCCACAGTGAAGATCCTTGTGGCAACTGCTTCCAAAGAGAATCTGCATAGCCAATCAAATCTCTACTGGCCAATCAGAAGCCCTGCTGGGCTAAAGCCCCATCTGATGCCTCCCACTTTCTGCAAACACTGAGTGGGCACCAGGAAAGGTGCTGGAGGTCACCATGGCACCCATGGGCACCACGCTGGGGACCCCTGTGTAACTAACCCATGCTTACATTTTTTTATATAGTCATTGAAAGAAGGGGCATGGTGTTATGGCTGGTAAGGGGAACACAATGCTTTGTCAGACTGCCTTCTTTTGAGAGTGGTGGTGTTGCTGCAGGTCTATAATTTGATTATTTATGGCCTTTCTTCTTCCTCCTTTCTCTAACCCAGCATTTGGGCCGTGTTCTGGAGTTGCCCAGCCCCAGTGTTGAAATATCCCACCTAATCTTTTGCCATAGTCTTGTCTACTCCAGATATGTTCTATAATGCCTCAGATTTCAGCTACTCCTGAGGAGTGTGGCATCTTGTAAAAGGATTAATAAATACATAAGGGGGGATGTGGTAGAGCACAGTTATGTGAAAGTGGAAGAGCCGCTAGAACAAGGCTAAGTTTCTTCTAGGAAACCTTTTAAGAGAATCATTCTGATGAAGAAGTAGTTTTGAGTAGAGGAGAAAGTGGCTTCATATATTAAAAGGGGAGGATATTCCACATACAAGTGCAGAAATGCATTGTGTGGGAGGTGGGAGTGATAGAAGTTGACAAAAAAGGAATGGATGAGATATAACAGTAGAGAAAGGAAGTATGTGACTGAATAGCTTTTACATATTTTGCTCTTTCGTTCTTCTTATATTCTTGTATGCCATTGTTATTATCATTCTAAAGATGGATGCCTGCTGCTAAGAGAAAGTTGCCCATCTCATCCCTAAAACTAGAGGTGGGATAGCTACTTGAAAATGGAACCACATGGGTATAGTCCCATGTAGGAAATGGTTTGTATCAAATTAACACTACTGCTGGAGAAGCAAGTTAATGTAGCTGCCAAAATGCCTTCTACCAACTCAGTCTAGCCCCAAATATGGTGCCCTACCTTGATATGGACAATTTGGCTACCTGGATCCCTGCCAAAGTAACACTGAAACTAGACTACTGGAATGCACTCTACATAGGCTTCCCCCCAGAGTCAATTAGGAGATACCAGATAGTGCACAATGCTTTAGTTTGGCTATTACTGGGAGCCAGGACCACATCATGCCAGCCCCTCTCATGATACAGAGTTGCATCAATTTCCTCGCAATGGATGGACCTGGGAGCCTGGTGGAGCATGTATATTATTCCCTTTTTGCGGTCACTCCATTGGTTGTCCATCAGTTACTGGGCTCAATTTAAGGTATTAGCTATCACATACAAAGCCCTTCAAGGCCTTGGTCGCTCATACTACTTATCCACCATGCTCTATCATGACAGTTTAGCTCATCCGAGCAGGGCCTTTTGCTGGTGCCACCCTGCAAATCAACAGCTCCCTGTGCATGAGCATTTTCTGTGGTGGCTCCCATCTTATGGAATGGCCTGCCTGAAGAGGTTAGGAAGTCTCCTGCTCTTCTGGCCTTCTGCAGACTAGGCAAACCTGAATTATTCAAGAGGGTCTTTTGCCCAGGAAATAGGGCTGCACTGTAACAATGTGGTTCAGAAAGAAGCCTGGGGTAAAGGGTTATACTGTCAATTGCTGTAAGTTCCTACCATGTAATGTGTGCATTCATTTAACATGTCATGTAAATACTTATGCTTTGCTTCACCTCTGGTTGTGTTAGTCCTCTTGTGGATCAAAAACTGGCTTATAAATAGGAAACAGAGTGAGTATAAATGGGAAACTTTCTCAGTGGAGGGTGGTAAGCAGTGGGGTACCACAGGGATCAGTACTTGGTCCAATGTTTTTAACTTGTTTATTAATGATTTGGAATTGGAAGTAAGCAATGAAGTGGCTAAATTTGGAGGTGACACGAAGTTGTTCAGGGTGGTGAAAACCAGGGAGGATTGTGAGGCACTCCAAAGAGATCTGTTGAGGATGGGTGAGTGGGCATCAACGTGGCAAATGGGGTTCAATGCGGCCAAGTGCAAAGTGATGCACATTGGAGCCAAAAATCCTAAATATAAATACACATTGATGGGGTCTGAACTGGCAGAGACTGACCGAGAGAGAGATCTTGGAGTCGTAGTAGATAACTCACTGAAAATGTCTAGACAGTGTGTAACTGCAATAAAGAAGGCCAACACTATGCTGGGGATTATTAGGAAGGGAATGGAAAACAAATCAGCCAGTATCATCATGCCCCTGTATAAATCATTGGTGCAACCTCATTTGGAATACTGTGTACAGTTCTGGTCGCCACATCTCAAAAAGGATATTATAGCATTGGAAAAAGTGCAGAAAAGGGCAACTAGAATGATAAAAGGGTTGGAACACCTTCCCTATGAAGAAAGGTTAAAATGCTTGGGGCTCTTTAGCTTGGAGAAACGACCGCTGAGGGGTGACACAATCGAAGTTTATAAGATTATGAATGGGATTGAGCAGGTTGAGAAAGAAGTACTTTTCTCCCTTTCTCACAATACAAGAACTCGTGGGCACTCCATGAAATTGCTGAGCAGTAGGGTTAGAATAGATAAAAGGACGTACTTCTTCACCCAAGGAGTGATTAACATATGGAATTCACTGCCACAGGAGGTGGTGGCAGCTACAAGCATGGACAGTTTCAAGAGGGAATTAAATAAACATATGGAGCAGAAGTCCATCAGTGGCTATTAGTCACAGGGTATAGATGGGAACTCTCAGTCTGGGGCAGGTGATGCACTCTATTCTTGGTGCTGGAGGGGGCAGCAGAGGGAGGGCTTCTAGTGTCCTGACCCCACTGCTGGACCTCCTGATGGCACCTGGTATATTTTGGCCGCTGTGTGACAGAGTGTTGGACTAGATGGACCATTGGCCTGATTCAACATTGGATTCTCTTATGTTCTTATGTTCTTAGGGATGCCAGCACCTAGGTAGGATCTGGGGATCCCCTGGAATTTTGCCTCATCTCCAGACTACAGAGATCAGTTCCCCTGGAAAAAAATGGATGAATACATGAAGCTGCCTTATACTGAATCAGACCCTTGGTCCATCAAAGTCCGCATTGTCTACTCAGATCAGTAGCGGCTCTCCAGGTTCTCAAGTTGAGGCCTGTTACATCACCTCCTACCTGATCCTTTTAACTGGAGATTCCAGGGATTGAACCTGGGACTTTCTGCATGCCAAGCAGATGCTCTGCCAGTGACCCACAGCCCCTCCTTTTGGAGGGTGGACTCTGTGGCATTGTACCCCACTTGAAATCCCTGTCCTCTCTAGGCTCCGTCCAGGAGTTTCCCAACCTGGATCTGGCAACCCTGCCCCCCTGCCTTTCACCCATGGCCAAGGGCAACCATAGGTTGTGCCCAGATTTCTACAAATCCTATTGTACTGTCTATTGGATGTTTCAACGTGTGATTGTACTGACCTATTCTGTGTAATCAATCATGATTCCCAGCAAGAAAGGCAGTTTATGAATAACATAAATAAATAAATCCCTAGCAAAGAGGAACGATGCTGGCAGAGCTGATGCTGGCTGAACCACACAGAGAATGTAGCCTGTTATTATGAGTTCTTTGTGACTTTTTAAAGATTATCCAAGATGAGCCAGTGTGTGGTCATTATCCTGGACAAATCAGGACAACTATCCTTGACAAATATGTTGCCTTCAACAACATATTAAATCAGAGACAGGCAGTACAATCTGCATTTCACAGAATGTAAATGGCTTCATTGCCATGAAATCTCCTTGCCTGTCTCTTGAGGTTCTGTAATCACACCTCATCTTGTAACAGGAGCTGAATTAAATGGCATCGCCACTTGTCTGAGGGTAGAACTACTGACGGCACATCTTTAAGGCAGAGAGAATACCAAAAGGACACTTCCAATAAAGTTCTGGAGCACTGCCCTTCTCTTTCCCCTCCCAAGCTCTGTCACATCCATCTGAGATAAAGTGCCTTCAGATCTGTGCATGTTCCTGACAAGAGGGAGAGGGAGAAAAAGAAAGATCATCTTGCGAGAGAAACTGAAAGAGCAGCTACTCTGACACCAGCACGAAGGTTAATGAAAAAATACTGATAGCATGAGAGTTTTGTTATCACCACGGAATAGGACAACACGACCAAGACAGAGCAAATCTATATTTGTCATACCAACTGGCTCCTTCATGATGAAGAGGGTGTCCTACTTCGAAGGCCCCGACGCTGGCTTTGAGAAACACATGCCTGAATGTGATTTTTTTGCGTGTGTGGCTGTGACACCTTTATTTCAGGATATTCTATTGTACCAGATACCAACAACTTCATCAAAATGAAGTGTCAGTTGAAACGCATCTTCCAATTGACTGCCTACTTTCCGTGTCTGAATCCTGTAATGTACAAAAAAAATTCTCACAAAAGCTTAAAAATCACTAGAACTATAAAGGAAATCTAGCATTTGTTTCCCTTCATAAGTCCCTGTTTGAATGTGTATTGTGTTCTATTGCTTTGGGGTAAGTTATGGCAGAATGTCTAGGCTCTTCCTCTTTGTATAATCTGACACAGGCAAGCAGTGAAATAATATTAGGTGTTTACTCAGGTTTTGAGGGCCACAGCATAAAAGGTGTTTTGCTCAAGAGACCACATGCCTCATATTTATTTACCAGGCAGGAAGTCTTTGTCGCACAGTGGCTTGTTCCTGCTGTAAGATGTTGGAAAGCTAAATGAGTGGAATAATTTCAGAAATGCAGGACATGTGGTTACCTGCCTGGCTGTAGAAAGAATATTTATCTTGCCACACATATTGCGGCTTCTTCCTGAGGGGCGTGAAGGGGGTATTGTTTCTGTTATAGTGAAATATGGAAGTGGAAATGAAGACAAACAGTTTCTTGTGGAAAGAGAATAGAGTTGAAGCAGTTTGCCCCCCAGTCAGGGCTGCAGAGACCCACCGAGAGCCACTACGGCCCCTTAGGCAAAGATTCCCTCTGCTGGCCCCTTGCAAACCCAACTCATCATATGGAAGCAAGTCACATGACTTGCCCAGCACCATGATGACCTCAAAGCCTAAGAATTTTGTCCCTATAATTCCCTCGCTCTTGGCAGCCCCGCTCATAATTGCCTTTCAATCTGGATTCAGCTATACAGGTGTTAATCCAGCAGTGCAGGCTTTTACCAGGAAAATCTATCGTCAGTCTTTACATTATCTATCACCTTTTAGCACTTGTTCATGTCTAATCTGTTATTATATTGCTATCTGTTTTACTGATTCAAAGCTCACAATTTGGTTGCTTTAGTAGATGAAATTGGTAGTATCTGGATTTTAAATATACGTTGTGTGCCACTGTGAAAACTTTAAAAGTGGCTTCTGAGTTTTGCAAATAGAGAAATAAATATGAGGACTCGTAAACTGAGAGGTATTTGTTTATACAGTAGTTCCTAAACACCAATGGATATGAAGAACTATGCAAGGACACTTTTTACCAAGTATCCTGTATTCCAGGGGGGAGAGTAGAGCAAGTAAGATTGATAGATCAGCTTCCTTTTTGTGTGCCATCAAGTCACAGCTGACTTATGGTGGTGACCCCAAGGAGTTTTCAAGGCAAGAGACGTTCAGAGGTGGTTTGTCATTGCCTGACTCAGTGTCATGGTATTCCATGGTGGTCGGTCTCCCATCTAAATACTGAGCAAGGCCGACTCTGCTTAGCTTCGAAGATCGGGCTATCCAGGTCAGAGCATCAGATCCTTGGTGCCCTTTTTCCCCCTATCTGTTCTGTTTGGTCTGTTCTACTGCTGTCTCTGTGATCAACCAGATTGGTAATCTCTGAGACTTCCTACCTCCAGGCTGCCTCCTTCTATTCCTGCATCTTTGCCTAACAACCAGGAGGCCAAAATGTGCTGTCAACATCTGTATATCCCAGTTGAGACTGATAGCTAAAACATCCATTCTTCCTTTTCTATCAAAGTATGGAATTCTGTATCAATAAAGAACACACATTTCCTCTTTAAAGCAGGAAGACTTGAGTGGGTGTCCCCTGCTGGGCAAATAGGATTCCCATTTGCCCATTTATGACAGAAGACCTCTAGTCAATTTGGTGTAGTGGTTAAGTGTGTGGACTCTAATCTGGGAGAACTGGGTTTGATTCCCACTTCTCCACTTGCAGCTGCTGGATGACCTTGGGCAAGCCATAGTTCTGATAAGAGCTATCCTTGAAAGAGCAGTTCTTGAAAGAGCTCTCTCAGCCCCACCTACCTCACAGGGTGTCTGTTGTGGCGAGGGGAAGGGAAAGGAGTTTGTAAGCTGCTCTGAGACCCCAAGTGAAAGGTGAGGTATAAATCCAATCTCCTCCTCCTCCAGATAATTGTGGCCCTTGACTGCTCAGCTGGTTGGTGGATGGAAATTGAGGCCAGAGGGAGGGGGGATTGTCCTGGGGAAAAATTAAAAAGAAAAATAAGCCCTTACCTACCTACAAGAAGTTCTAACCAGGGAGTTCCTGGCATTCCTAGAACTACCCAGAATTGACAAAGGTCTATTATATGAATCACTGGAGATTCCTAGGATTACCTTTTGTCACTTCCAGGTTGCTCTGGGAATTGCGAGGAACTCTCATCAGAACTTCCTATTAGTAGATTAGGTCTTAGTTTTCACTTGCATTTTTTACCCAGGGTGCTACCCCCACAACCCTTCCACCGATTCTCAGGCACTGCCAGGCAAACCTATGAGCAAACCAGCTCTACGCTAACAAAGGCAACTGAATGAGAGACTTCTTTGGAATAGTTCTGTTATAAAATGGAGCTATAACAAATGGCAAGTTTCCTTAACTTAATGGTTTATTTGTTGACATTGAAAGTTCAGGGTAGGTAAGGTGGCTTGAAAATAAGAAATATACCAACACTTAACTGAAAACTGTTTCTTGTTCACTAGGTCCAGGATTGTGCTGGTCTGATTTAGAACAGTTTGTATAGGCCCAGTACTCCTGCAGGTTACTAATGGGAAATAAAATTGTGTCCCTCCTACTCGCCTGCTTGCACTGAGGCCGTCTGGGTTAGCCTGTTAAAGAGATAGTACGCAACAGGTCCCACCAGCAAGTGAGTGTCTTTTTCCTGTTGTTATTGCTGCTAAGGGGTATGTAAAATGATATTGAGATGCTGGTACAGGAGTCCATAATGTGGTGCCCATTGACCCCTTTCCTGGCTTCTGGCAAGTGTTTTTTTTTGGTTTTTTTTACAAAGTAGGTAGGGCCAAGTGGGACTTTTGTCCAGCAGGGCTTCTGATTGGCCATTGGAGATTTGATTGGCTGTGTAGATTAAAAACAAAAAATTGCTTTGGCAGCTGCCATCTACTCAACAAAAGAATCTTCATTGAGTGACTGAAAATAAGCTGTGTCTAAACAAGAAAATATATTCATTTAAAAAGGCATCCCGTTAAGTAAAGCTTCTGCATAAAATGTTGACAAATACTATTAGAATTATACATAATCTGACAGTTTGTTATTGGCTCCACATTTTGACATTTTTTTCATTGGCTCCTGAGATTTTGTCATTGGTTTCATCGCCTGTGGCAGCCATTTTGGGGTTGTGCTCACTAGTCTGTGTCATAATTTCAAAGGTAGTGAGACCACATGTTCTAGAAGGCAATGAGTAAGGATGCCAGTCTGATATTGCTAGCCTACAAAATGTTTATGTATGGTCAGACTTTCAAAATATTGTGAAGCCGGCAGCTTATCTAACATCTTTAGAAATAAATGGATTCAGAAGTACATTTACTCTGGCAAGGTGTTTGGTCCTCCCTTCTGTAGTACTGGAAGGTAGATATAACAAAACTCCCTATCTGGAAAGGCTCTGCTCCTGTCCGCTTAGAGAGGTTGAAACCACAGAGCACATGTTTTTTAGCTGCCCATATTATAAGGAAGCACGTGACGAGATTATTAGTCTTCGTTAGGCAAATTCTCTGGTGTCACTGAAGAAGTTAGACTTGCTTATCTTCTGTCTGATAAGAATGCCAAGATTACTCATCAAGTAGCTAAATTCTGTCTGGTGATATTTAGGTCTTGGAAACTGTACTGTAACTAGAATTTAATTTTAAATGGTTTTATTTGGTCTACTGTATGCCTGAATTTTTAAGTGTAAATGTTTTATATGATTGGTCAAATGACCGTAATAAAGAATGAACAAATGAAACACTTTACTATTGTGATCTCGAGGTGACAATGGGTTTATACTTTCTTCAGGATCTCAGATCCAACTACGATACTTGCAACCACTGTCCCCCCCTCCCCCGCACCACAGAACTGACAATGAAATAAGAAACATTGGACATTTCTTTGGTATCTGGGGTATTAAGCCAGCATTGTTTTTGGCTTGCTACCAAGCCAATAAAAGTGGTGCTTAGAAAAATAAGAGATGACACAGTCCTCTGAAAAAGTTGCTGTAAGATTTTCCCGACAGCTTCTAATTTAGTCTGGGCCTATATGGAAAATGTGTGTGTGAAATCATAGCATCGGTGAGGAATTTTAAGTTTTAAAATCTAAAATATCTCTCTAAGAAGCCAGGGCTTGCCCCTGAGAAATGTTTTGGCTGTCTCCCAGAATAATATAGGGTTATGATCCAAAATAGGGTTAGATGATGTAAAGGTTTCCTGCTTTTCTTCCAAAATACAGGAAATTATTGTTCTTTAAATAGAAACAGGCTAGGTTACCAATTAAAAGAATTTGGAGCAAGCAAAGTGACATGGTCTGAAATGGAAATATTTCTACTTCATACTTGAGGAAATCATATTGCAGAAGGTTGGGGAGATAATTAAGAAAGCACTCTAAGTGGGAATAAGACTTATAGATCAGGGAATAAAATACGATGTGATTTTCATCAGCGTGGAGAACCTGCCAAGTATCTAAGAGTGATAATTCTATGCCATAAATTTTTACTGGACTTTATTCTCTTGCCAAATCTATGGTTGTTTGGTTTTTTTCCTATATGAGTTCAAGGCTAGTACACTCACTGGAACCTCACCAAGGACAAGGAGACCTTTTAAGGAAGCGAACAGAAGTGAAATTGGTGTGTTCAATAAATAATGCTGATGAACATTGGGGACATGGTTTGCCACCTTTTATAGTTCAGGAGTAAAGTTGGGACATCACCAGGGAGAAAAAGTAGACATTTTTTTCCTCAAGTTTTCAAAATGGTGCATTTAAGGTGATGTTTTCTTCCTGTGATAAATGCCTTTCAGGTAGACCTTTGAGGTCAAAAGAAGGCAGAGCTTTCTGCACAAGTAAAACCTCCCCATTTTTGTTCTTTCAAAAGCCCCTCTCTCTCTAAAAAATGTATATAATAAGCAAGCCATACATCTGGGATGTGTAGAAACAAATACATATTTGTATTTCCCATTCTAAAAGCTGCAATATAGAGATTGCTTTGCTGTCTATGTTGGATCCCTCTGGCCTTCAAAGCACAATTCAGTGTGGTGATTGCTACATGCCAATCCTGTGATCTCTTCTGTCTTTCACATGCCATATAAAAGCAGCAACCCTACATAGTTAGGGTGGCCTGGTGTGATGTGGTCCATGGGGTCACGAAGAGTCGGACTCAAATGTGATACAACGACGATGACAACGACAACAACAACAACAGCAGCAGGTGTTCTTGTTGGCTGCCAAGTCCTGAAACTCCCTTCTTCTAGAAGTGGCAGGTTAGTCCTTATATTATAGGAAAAGGGCAGCTGCCATTTGCCCAGCATTGCTTTCCCCAAGTCTCTGGTAGAGCAGATTAAGGGAAGTCATGTAGAAAGAGCAGATAATGTGGGTGTCAGCCGTTTTATAGCTTTTTCCTACAAGATCTTCCTGTAACACAGTGGGAATCCTAATGGAATGGTTCCTGTATTGCCTGAGTCAATTATAGTTCATATGTACGAGATGTCCTCAGTTTGGAATCTTGAGAATCTCAGGCAGGACTACACTACATTTTAGGGCTGATAAAGATATTGGTACAACTGGTTTACCCCTATAAACACCAGCCAATAACTCTAAGCCATTAATCAAGACATAACCAGCCAACAGTCACAGCAATAGTGTTACAGGTGATAATGGGACACCTGGTAAAAGCCCCCCTTTCCCAGGAACATGCCATGGCTTTCCAAGTCATGAAAGGAATAAACCCAGTGAATGAATATTAAGAAAAATAAGAAAAAGACACAAAATGATAGCAATACAATAGAAGTACATTTCTATTCAAACTCTGAGAAACAACGGAAGATTCAGCACAGCAGAAACCAATACAAAAACCCTGTGGTTTGAGTCAGACAGACAGATGTGAGAATTTCTTTTGCATCCTTGGTGAGTTCGTATTGAGAATGCATTCTTGGTATTTGCCCAGCAAGCAGAATATGAAGGCTCCTGTCTGCTTTGAGAATGATGATTATACTGTGAGAAATAAGAGCTTCAGGTACAATTGCTCATATATTTATGGAAGAATGGGATAATAATGCATTGAGTGCTTGTTATACGTTTGTGTGTTCATGTGTGGGCATACATTAGCAAATTTCATTTTAGACAAGTTTATTCAGGGTGAGGCCATCAGTGGTTACTAGCCGTGATCTAGTCAGTATGCCTCTACATATCATTTGCTTGGGGGCATACAATAGGATTGGTCTGCTGATTTCATACTCTGCTTGTGGGCTTTCTGGAAGCATCTAGTGGGCTACTTCTAGATATAGGATGCAGTGCTAGATAGATCACTGGTATGAACAAATAAGGATCTTATCTTCTTAGGGGAGTGAGGCATAGGTCATGATAAAGTAACGTGTGTTTTTAAAAGGAAGGTGACTGTGCAGGGGTCTTTTTGGGGGGGAGCGCACCAGAGCACAGCTCCGGGAGGTCAGGAGCCAAGCCCTGCCCCCAGCCAGTGTCCCAGAGAGTCTTTCAGGCAGCCGAATGTCAATTTCAGCTCCATTATATCCTATGGGCCATTGAAGTCACTGGTGAAAACATAGGGTATATTCTGGGGATTGGAGGGGAGGGGTTTGGAGGAGAGGCTCCAAACGCACAGGGTAGCTGATGGAGCCTCTCCCCAAGATACCCACCGAGTTTCAAGAACATTGGATCAGGAGGTCCAATTCTATGGGCCCCCAAACATGTTGCCCCTATTCCCTCCATTGTTCTCTATGGTGGGAAAAAAGTAACGGTGGGAAAAAAAAAATTTCCCCCCCATAATAGAGAACAATGGAGGGAATAGGGGCAACCTGTTTGGGGCCCCATAGAATTGGACCCCCTGGTCCAATGTTCTTGAAACGGTGGATATCTTGGGGAGAGGCTCCATCAGCTATCCTGTGGGTTTGGAGCTTCTCCCTCAAACCCCCTCCCCTCCAGCCTCCAGAATATACCCTATGTTTTCACCATTGACTTCAATGGCCCATAGGATATAATGGGGCTGAATTGCCGCCGAATTTCTTTCATTCCCTCCTTTCCTTCTCTCTTTTTCCTCTTTCCCTCTTTCCCTCTTTCCTTCCTTCTTTCCTTCTTTCTTCTTTCCTTCTTTCCTTCTTTCTTCTTCTTTCCTTCTTTCCTTCTTTCTTTCTTTCTTTCTTTCTTTCTTTCTTTCTTTCTTTCTTTCTTTCTTTCTTTCTTTCTTTCTTTCTTTCTTTCTTTCTTTCTTTCTTTCTTTCTTTCTTTCTTTCCACCTTCTTCTCTTCTCTTTTTTCTTCCTTTCCCTGCTTCCCTCCTTTTCCCCTCTTTCTTTCCCTCCCCTTTCCTTCTCTTTCTTTCCCTCTTTCCTTCCTTCTTTCCTTCTCTCTGCTCTCTCTCTTTCCTTCCCTCTTTCCTCCTTCTGTGGCCCAACTCTCATGAGAAGGAGTTTAAACTTTAAACCCCTTCTCTCTTAGCTCCCCCACCCAGACCAGCTAGGGAAGGGAAGGGGAGGCTTTTGAAGATGCCTCCCCTCCTTTTGCTTCCCCTTCTGACATCACTTCCGGTGATGTCAGGGGGCGTGGCATATGCTAATAGCCTAATAGCTCATTAGCATACCACAGGCTAATGACCTCCTGCAGCTGTTTTTCTAAGAAAAGACCCCTGACTTCTCTTAGGTTCTTATGTTCTTCTGTCTCTTTCTTCTACTGGAATAGAGCAGCCTGGCTGTGACTAGGAAGCATTCTCGCTTCCTGATGCTTCCCCTGTTGGGTCTGCTGCTGGATCCAGCTGCTCAGGTGTGGATTCCATTGGTATGGGGCTTGATTCTTCTGATTCCTCCAAGGAGGAGGAGGAGGTGGCAGCTGCAAGTTATATTCAGACTTATTCAGACACTGAAACAGAACTCTGCTTGTCCATGATGGTCATGAACACAATTTTCTTACTTTCTTACATGCCCAGGGAAATGCTAATTGCCATGTTGGGGTCATGAAGCAATTTTTTCCAGGCCAGTTTGGCTGGAGATCCTAGAGATTTTTTGTCATCTTCTGGGTGTGGAAAAGTAGCCAGTGGGGGTGTGGAGGGGAGGTATTTGTGAATTCCCTGCATTGTGCTGGGGGTTGGGCTAGATGACCCTGGAAGTCCCTTCCAACTTTATGATTCTATGAAATTGTTTTTGTGCTAACTGGCTCCCTCCCCCTTCCCCTTGGGTATGGATGCATTCAATCAAGCTCTAATCTGGTGCAACATCCAAATACAGAAATAGAAGTGTCTTTCCTTCCAACAAGCTAATATTCTAAACCACAACTACCTTAGAATTCTGGTGTTGGAGAGGGGAAACAAAGCCTAATTTGTCTAGTTGCAGCATTCTGATGTCATGCTGTATTGGAAGAAATTGTAATCATACCTTGATGGTGGGTGGGGGTATGATAGAGTACAAGGAGCACACGAGCACAAGAACAAGCTATGTTTGTGCCCGTCATGGACAAATAGAGATTTTATATGATGAGTGAATGCAGTTAATGTAACCGCTGGGTACCATCATTGTCTAGCATGCTGCTTGCTGTTATTTCTTAAGCACTTAAAAAGGGACTAAGGAGCTAACTTTCCAGTTAAGGGAGGCTGAGGGCTCCTTGTTTGGTGTAGTGGTTAAGCCAGTTTGGTGTAGTGGTTAAGTGCACAGACTCTAATCTGGGAGAACCAGGTTTGATTCCCCACTCCTCCACTTGTACCTGCTAGATGACCTTGGGCAAGCCATAGTTCTGGCACACCTGTTCTTGAAAAAGAGCAGTTTCTGTCAGAGCTCTCTCAGCCCCACCTACCTCACAGGGTGTCTGTTGTGGGGAGGGGAGGGAAAAGGAGTTTGTAAGCTGCTCTGAGACTCCCTTGGGTAGTGAAGGGCGGGGTATAAATCCAATCTCCTCCTCCTCCTCCTCCTCCTCCTCCTCCTCCTCCTCCTCCTCCTCCTCCTCCTCTTCTTCTTCTTCTTCTTCTTCTTCTTCTTCTTCTTCTTCTTCTTCTTCTTCTTCTTCTTCTTCTTCTTCTTCTTCTTCTTCTTCTTCTTCTTCTTCTTCTTCCTTGTGCTTGGTGGGATATTTGGTACAGTTTTGGCTGAAGGGAGATGCTCTAAAAGAAATAGTCTAGAACATCATGAGGTCTGTAAAAGGAGAAGCAGGGTTGTTAACCCTACTCAGTTTATAGAGGTTTGGTTGACAATCTGATGAGATGAAATGGCTGCCTGTAGCCTGATAGACAGCTAGGAGCTTGCAATGCTTTGGGAGGCTTGCCAGAAAACTGTCATAACCTCTGCTCTGATCTTTAGTCACCCATCAGAGTAATGTAAATACATCACTGACATTTTAAAGAGCTAATAGATGTGAGGACGGACCTCTATTAATAATACTAATGGCCATCTTTCATCTATTGTATCCATCCATGGATCTCAGAGTGCATAGTCTAAGATCTCTCTCTCTCTCTCTCTCTTTCTCTCCCCCCTCTCCAAATAAGGTTATTTTGCTGTTCCAGTTACCCAGAAAATCTAGGAATCGGGGCCTCCTGAATTTCAAGACAATGTTTTAGACATTAACCATACATGCAATATATAATTTGCTGCCACAAGCTGTGATGATAACTTTAAAAGGGGGCACTGGACAAATTAATAAACGATAGGCTCTATCAAGGGCTCCTAACCATGATGGATTAATAAAAACTTCAGGATGAAAGACTAAATGCAAGCAATGAGGAGAGGCCACTCCCTTCATTCTATGCTTGGTGGTTTCTTGGGAATACAATGCTGGGCTACATGGACCCTTGACCTGGTCCAGCAGAATTCCTCAGGTTCACTCCAGCAGTTGTTTACTGAGGTGTCTTGATAGTCTACCCTGGCCTGGACAGGCTAAGCTAGCCTGATATTGCCGGATCTTGGAAACTAAGCATGGTCGTCTCTTGCTGGTATTTGGATAGGAGACCTCCAAGGAATACCAGGGTTGTGTTGTGGAGGCAGGAAATGGCAAACTGCCTCTGAATGTCTCTTGCTTTGAAGAGGTCACCAAAAGTCCACTGTGACTTGATGGCACTTTCTACCACCACCACCTGATTGTCCTAGTGACTGTCCCTGGTTAATCAGTGTCTTTGTATTGCACTTTGGGGAGACCTTTATTTTTTAAAAAAATGTGTTAATGTAACTTGCTTAGAGTTCTCATTTCTCACTTTCAGCCCCCTTCTCCATGTCTATACAAATAATAATAATAATAATAATCTGAACAAAGTGCAGATGCATTTTCTCTCTGGCACACATTCATGAAAAATCTGCCTGATGACCTAAACACAATGGAGTACACAGCCTGCCATTTCACATACTGCAGCTGGCAAGGATCATCTTGATCTGTTGTTCTTAACATTAAAGAACGATTATACTTTTCTTGTATATTAAACCAAAAGGACAAAAAATCCACCTCTTTTGCTTTTAAAATGTTCTGGAGAAACTATTTCAGAATATATACACATAGCTACTGATGGGTGCTATTGATTTTCTCTCCCCTGCTGGTTTGACATGCAAACCTGAGTTCCAGTTTTGTTTCCTCCTTGGGTGAATTAACTCTACAGGTCTTTATTTTCAAAATGTTTTCTGCTTCCTTGAACAAAATTTCCCTATTAAAACTAATATGTTTCTGATTTTGGGGGCATATCAGTGAAAAATAGTATAAAAAGAAACAAATGAATTGGGAACAACTGCAACAAAAATCAGTGGGACAAAAAGGCTCAGCATGATGACAAATGAAAACATTAAAGAACTGAAAAATGGCATATTCATAGATTGTGAATCCATAGTGTTGGCATAGTAGACTTGTGCATTTCTCTTATTATTCATTTTAATAATTACAAAAATGGGGTGTTTTGTAATGATAATTAAAAAAACATGGTCTTATTTCATTTTGGTCTTGTTTCTTTCTTTATTCCAGTCTCTGCCTCTATCACTTTCACTTTTACAAGGCAAACAGTGTTTTCCTAATAAAAGCCATAGAGAAAGCACAGTTCCATGGGGGAAGGGGGAGAGATAGTTTGACTTTTCTTAGCTGACTACAAGGTATAGGATTACATATATGTGTGAGGTATTCCACTCCTGAAGGATATGAGGTGGGATTTTGACTTCCTCCCTCTGCCCAATTTTACTTTGCAGCCTGCACGCACACACATATACTGTTTGACTGTTTATCCCATCTAAGCAAATCTGCCTCAAGGTCCTCTTGCTGCTGCTGCCCACCCGCCTGCCCATCCAGATGCCTTACCCTCCTTGTGCCACCAAATGCCCTTGCCTTGTCAGTCTGCCTCTTCTTCGCACAACCTTTCTTCAAGCTAAGTGGCTGAAGTATTGTCCATGTTACTGATTGGAATCTTTCCTATAAATCCTCCCAGAGACTTTATATTAAACATGGGTGCCTTTCATTGCTTCAAGGGCAGGGGGCTTATTTCTATCTGACTGGAATTTAGCAATGTCTTCAGGAAATAATACATTTCCACTGAATTTTGCTCAGGATAGAACGTCACAAAAGTACAGACCTGAGGAGGGGGAGCTGTGTTCCACTGAAACCAGTGGAAAATAGTAACAAAATTGTAGTATGAAAACAAAATGACAATAATAATTTTTAAAAAAACATACAAACCTCCCAATAGTGTAACAATCCCTTTTGGAACTAATACCAAAACTGATAATTTTCAAATGGAGATTTCTGAAGTGGTCCATCATCATACAGATAAACTCACCACATTTTTAAACACGGCCTTCTCCTTAAAATTGGGCTCCCACCACTTTCTGGCTCTCCCAGCTGACATCCCCTACAAAAGTTTACCTTTGTGAAGGATGTGTTTTGTAATTGTGAGTCATTAAATTAAAAGTGTGTCATTAAACACACCCTCTTACCAAACCAATTGCCAGTCTTCCTCAGCAGGGACTGACAGGAATAATAGTGGTTTTTGGACTGCTAACTAATCTGGAAAGCTGAGGAAGTGACAGTTTCCATCAACTCCAGCTGGAACTGGTCTGAGGGTTGTTTTTGCAAGAGATTATGTTTAATGAATCCTAATTTACTGTTGGTTACTTTCCCCTTCAACAGTGTTGGTTGCTAGGAGAAGTAGAAAACCTACAAGGGATGGAGAAAGGCACCTGTATAGGTTTTTTGATTTGGAGGGTAAATGTCCTTTGGCTTTTTGAGCATTCAGGTGTGATGATCACAGATGAGTGATTTTTTTATGGAGCGGTATCAATCCTCTGTGGAACAGTCTGTCCATTACCAGTGATGTTTAGTTTGGAATGAGCCAATTAGATTCGGCTTTCAATTAGCCTCTTTAAGTTCTGAGTCTTGGTGTGTGCTCAAAGAAATCATCAGGAGCACACTCCTACTCTGGCAATTTTCATTTTGTTCTCTGAGTGGATGAGATTCATCAAGATCCAGTGGTTTTGGAGGAGGCTTCTGAACTAATAACCCTGGATGAGGTATAAGACTGATGCCAGTGCCCTGAGGGTGCTAAGGGTCTTTGACTTGTGTGGCTAGCCAATAAACCACACAGTTAAAACAATAATCTAGGATAACAAAAGAATTTATTTGAATAAAGGAACACCCAACAGCTCGTAGATGTTCAGTGTGTTACAGCCAGGAGCTTGCTGATATACTCTTCTTGCTCCTCCTCACTTTACATCATCATTGACATCATTTAGACGTGCTCAGTTCAGATTTTTTTGTCTGGTCAGTCATCAATCACATATTTGATACACAGGATGTTACTTGGCTGCGTCTCAACTCTACAGTGCAGGTGCTCTGCTCATTAAAAATGATGGATGTATTCCTTTTTGGCTAGTTCTCCAGTACTTCACATTTGAATGAACTTTATACACATAAAGAGGCTAAGTTCATTTTCAGTATAAAACCTATCAGTTGTGTTACAAAATTGGTTTTCTTATATTTATACAGGCATATATGTTACAAAAACACCTTTGCTGGCATTTTGTGATCTATCTCTATTAAAGAATATATGGATACATTGAATTTCTGGAAAACTACAGTATTATAGTACTGTTTTCACAATTAAACTCTTATATATACACTTTTTTAATACTATAAAGTGGCCTATGTCATAAAGCTTTTGTAGATACATTGAATTACATATTATTATTCATTTTGGTTCATCAGGGGATTTTTACAAAATATGTTACAAAACTTCCTTATTTCATCAAGATATGTTATTTTACTTTAGCCAGCAGGAGTCACCCTTTTATGATACAAGTTCTGCATTTTTAATTGACCCTTTTAATTGGCTGTTTTCTTAAACCCTTTGGAACATCTCCCAACTTTCTGCTTGTTAAAAACTTAAAAGCACACAATTACTTATGGAATACCATTTTAATTAGTTTCTTTAACTGACAGACCCATAATTAATGACTTCTATTTTGGCTGGGCTCCCTACACACCTGGCCAGCTCTAGATCATCTTCTAACGTTTTACTTGTTAGTAGTTATGGATCTTTGCCAGGTTAGTTCTGAGTGTCTGAAGCAAACACCCCTCTGCCTTTAAAAAGTAAACTTGGCAGCAGAAATTATTCAGCTATACACAAAATATAGAGTTATATCATAATCTTGGTAAATAATAGTTCAGCTAGCTGCTGTCTTTACAAATATCTTCTAAAAAGACACACAGCTGATCAAGAGAGAGTTTCTTTGTTACAGTATATAGTTGTCCTGTTTTACCCCAATTTTAGGCTTTGCTAACAACATCTTGATTAATTCCTTTGAAGTAAAAGATCTTAACTGTCAATTAGTGTGGTGCTTTCACAACAGTCCAGTTCATCTAAGTTCTATACAAACCAACAGAGTGTTTTCCTATTTAAAACAGGCTGAAAAGGCAAACATATATATAGATAGTGTTTATAGATTCCAATAGTTCAATATTGATATGTTAAAACTGTCCAAGCTTATTTAGAATTCCCAAAAAATCAGAAGCTGAAATGATCTCCTAAGCTCAGCCTTTGAAGTAGAGAGGCTCTCATAAATCTTAAAATTTGACAGTTCCTAATTGAAAATTGGCAAAGTTAACTGGGCAGAAACACCTGCAGTTTCCACCCAATTAAAACTAGCTTAACGTTGAAGCAAAGGCTGGAACATGTCAATTAAGTCTGATTTAAAACACCTGTTTTTGTAATGCTGTTTAGTGGTTTAAACAGGTTGTTAATTCTCCAGGAAAATCCCAGAGAATTTCTCCCAAAGTTTTCTGTAAATCAGCAATAATCAATAGAAAATAATTTGAACCCTGGGTATCTCTTACAATACCATATCCTGTTAGAAGTATGGGCTTCTCAACTGGACAATTCAGTAGATACAGAATTAATAGGGTCCTCCACCATTACAGGACTCACAGCTTCTCTCCCTTGTTAATGGGAATTCTATAACAACTGCTTTACCAGACTATCTGCCTTCATTATTAAAGACATCAGGGTGTGAGGAACACTTCTTTGAATCAGCTCAGTTTAGGCCCCAACAGGAATTTAATCCAGAAAGACATCATTTTTAACAGAGGGAAACGAGACTGAAGAAATCAGGACTCTCCCCCTAATAGGTTGCCTGGGAATAATGGATGTATTTTCCTGGACACAGAAGGGGAATTGAACACTATTACGCCAATGGCATGACTAAATAAATCAGATACTCCAATATTCCCAAATGTCCATGCCATGCCAACTAGCAATCAGGTCTTTTCATTACTATCATGGAACCTAAGGGGTTGGCACTGTAGAATGAAGGACACTAGCACTATTGAGTTTATTTCCAATTTTGACATAATTCTTGGGCAGGAAACTTGGTGTACAGAGGAGCCCTCTCTGAATGGATATAAAACATTTGTTCTTCCAGCAACGGCATCCTTGCATGGTAGAGCCAAAGGAGGGCTTTGTATTTTATTTTCTTCCCTGCTAAAAATAACACTAGAAGAGCTCCCCCACTATGATAATTTTGCTATGGATCTGGGGTGGGATAGTGTTACAGGGGGTATTCCTTGATGGTCTCTAGAGGCATGCATTCAGCTATATCCGAGCTGAAATTAAATCTGAAAAATACCTTATCAGTATTTTCTAGCTATTATTTCAGCCAGATATAGACTTGGGCATTTTTCCAGCTATCTGAAATGTCCACGCCTTGGGGCTTCCATTGAGAATTCATGGTGGGCTGGTGTCTCCGAAGAACCAGAGAAAATTTGCATTCAGGAACACTGCAGGGAAGGAGATTCCAGCCAGCAAAATCTTCCTGGATCAAATGGAAAAGGGGACAATTATTTTTCTAATCTCTTATTTTTTATTTTATTTTTGATGAATGTGCATATGCAGCAAAGTTACTAGTAAAGAGAACAGACTGCCCTGGGATTATTTTTTGTTTATTCTAAAAGACAGAGGATTTTATACAACAAAAAATAAGGTAATGACTCAGACTATCACTGACGTTACTATGGAGATGTGACACAAAGCTGTGGAGAGTGAAAAGTGAAATTGCTTGATTTGTAAAGACTCTGCGCTTGTAAGATTTCCCTTTGGATTTTATCTTTCAATGGCAAATACCAGGAAAAAAAACAGGTTAGGAAAGGCTCTGTAGACTGATCTGTAGAAAAAAATAGTTCCTCCAGATTTGATTCAGAATTTTTTTTTTTTTTTTACAAATGGGAAATAAAATGGAAGATCTTGGAAATATGATAGAAGATAAGATAGCCTTTGAAAAAAGAATGGATGAAGAAATGACAGAGGGAGTTAAAAATTGGAAAGCTCCATAAAGCAAATGTCTGGAGAGGTAAAGCAGATCAATGAGAAGGTAATATTTTAGAGAATAAAACAGAAGTTATGGATAGAGAGCTGGAAAAACATCTAGACAATTTGTCTTTAAGGGAACTGAGAGAGGAAGAGTTTTGTTCAAGATTTAGAGCTATTCCAGAAGTTCCTGATGGAGATATTAGAGAAAGTATTATAACAATTTTGGCAATTTTTTTGGAATGGGAAGAAGAGGACATGGAGACAGAAATTGACAATGTCTATAGAAGAAATTCTAGGTTTGCTAAGACAAGAAAAGGGATACTTTGGTTCATTTTGTGAGAAAGATGATAAGGGATCAAGAGCTCCAACAACATTTTAATACAAGATTTAAAATTTACAATATAGATACAATTGTTTTGAAAGTAATCCCTATTAAAATTTTATGTAAGAGCAAAGATTATGCCTTCCTGACTAAAAAATTAAGACAGAAAAGGATTGCTTTTCAATGGGGTACTCTGGAGGGTCTGATTTTTACTTTTAAGAAACATAGACTTAGTCAGAACTCAGTTCAAAAGGTGAAAGATTTCTTAGAAAGATGTAAAAGAGATCTGGAGAAGATGCAAATGGAAAGTCCAACAGAACCCACACAAGAACAGCAACAGGAATTGGGAAAGGATAACACTGAATTACGTGCCACAAATTTCTTGTTTAACTTTTGACCAGAAAATGTTTAATAGGTAATATCAATGGAGCAAATGCCCCTCAGAAGAGAATTTTTTGTTTTCATTATTTGAAAAAGTTCAAACACAACATTATTTTTCTATAAGAGACTCATATCAGAAAAAAAGATGTAAAATATTTGGTTTATAAAGTTTTGGGTGAATAATTTATTTTAGCAGACATTAAAAAGAGAAATGGAGTTGTTTTGTCTATTAAATCTCATCTAAAACTGGAATTGGTACTGAGTGATAACCATGTCAGATTTGTGGGTATAGAAGTCAATTTACATGGGGTAAAAACTTTACTGGTCGGACTCTATGCCCCAAATGAAGTTAAAACGGTATTTTATAAAGGACTCATGGACAGTTCAATGGATTTATCCTATGAAAACTGGTATTTTATAGGGGATTGGAATGGAGTAATCTCCCCACAAATGGACAGGACCTTTGAGAAAGATATTAAAATGCTTCAAGGCAAAATATCAAAAAAATTCTTTGATTTGATGGACAATTTGGGGTTGGTTGATTTATAGAGACAGAAAAATGATAATTGAAGAGAATATACATATTTTCCAGAAAGACACAGATCTTTTTCAAGAATAGACATGATTTTGACATTAAGAGATTTAGCTATCAAGATCTTTAAAATAGAGATTCTACTAAGAACTTTTTCAGAACATAATCATGTGACTATGGTTTATGAAAGAAAATCCAGGACTTCTAGATGGAGATTAAATGAAGTATTCTTACAAGCAATTGTCAAAGATTGCAAAAAGAAACTAAAAGATTTTTTTGAAATTAGCTGAAAGCCGTAAGATGATTCTTCAAGAATTTATTCATAAAGATCAAAGTGAATTTCTACCTAAAAGGCAGTTGAAGGACAATGTTAGAATTGCATTAGATATTTTGGAATATCTGAAAAAACATAATAAAAAGCAAGCTGCATTGATTTTCTTAGTTGCAGAGAGGGCTTTTGATAATTTGAACTGGACTGTTTAAAGTCTTGGAAGATATGGATTTTGGTGAAAATTTATAAAATGGGTAAAATTGATTTATACCTCTCAGAGAGCACAAATAATTATTAATGGAGATCTGACTAAACCATGTGAGATACAAAGAGGAACAAGACAAGGTTGCCCACTGTCATCTCTTTTGTTTATTCTAGTTCTTGAAATATTGAATAGAGATATAAGACAAAAAGAAACAATTGGAGGTGTAAAGGTTAAAAAAGAGTCTTATAAGTTCAGAGCCTTTGCAGATGACCTAGTGCTGGTCTTGGAAGAACCATTAAAGGGAATTGAAACTTTAATGGTCAAATTGAAAAAAATTGGTGCACTGGCAGGCTTTAATATGAAAATATGAAAATATAAAATCAAACAAAACTTGTTGTGTAGTGGGTTTGATGCATCAAGGAATCAGGAAACAGGATGATATTCAGCACATGGTTTACTCATACACAACAGAACAACCCAGTACCGGCCAATGGCCAACTATATACAGTCCCCATGGACCACCCCCAGGTCCTATTGGTGGGTTTAAACTTCCTGCCAAGGTTCCTATTGGTGACTGCTTGAGGTTTCAGGACCTTAGTCCCTATTGTCTCTTGAGCTCCAAGCTCAGGTAATGTCACTGTCACCTAGTGGTGGTCAGCGGACATAACACACCTCCCCCAGTAGTTCAAACCCAAGTGGCGTAGTCCTTTAGGTAGATGGTGTCCTGGCGCTCTCCTGTGGAACGCCTCGAGGTTGGCACTGGGATTATGATGGGAGGCCTGTCCTGCTCCATGGCCAGGGTGCTTGGAGGGGGAGGCAGTGGAGCTTCATCTGGTTCCAGGGTGGTAGCAGGCGCTCTGTCTTCCAGGGTGGCCGCGGTGATGGGGGTTGGCTCCTGCCAACTCCCATTGGGAGTTTCTTGTTCTGGGATGTCCGGCAGCTCCCTCTTGGTGTCCCTCGGGGCTGGACCCTCTGCCAGAGCTGAGAGCATGCATCTGCACAGTTGGTTGACATGCTTCCGCAGGACTCTGTCCTCAGTCAGTTGGACCTTGTAAGACACCGGACCTGTGGGGCAGATGACTCAGCCAGCAATCCATTTGGGTCCTTTGCCAAACTTCCGGATGTAGACCGGGTCCTCCAGGAAGAACCCCTGCGGCGCCTCCCTCTGTTCGGACAGATTGCACGACTCTGGAGACCTCTCCGGTTGCAGTCTGTCCAAGAGAATTGCGGGAGCCATGAGGAGTTCTGCTGGACAGCGCCCACTGACTACATTCAGGGTGCTCCATTGTGACAGGAGGAAGTGTGCCAGTCAGAATTCCCAGTCCCCTTCTGTCAGCCGGCTGAGGGCTTCCTTGGTGGTACGCACCATCCATTCTGCCTGGCCGTTGGTGGTGGGTGGACCTTACATGCTGGATCAGATTGCTGCGGAGGAACTCCTGGAATTCCTCCGAGGTGAATGCCGTCCTGTTGTCCAATACTATGGTGTCCAGCAACCTGTGGGTGGCGAAGATCTTACGGAGCGCCCAGATGGTGGCTTTGGAGGAGGTGGTGGAGACCGGGCTGATTTCTAACCATTATGAATAAAACTCCACCATTATTAGAAACAGCAGCCTGTGGAATGGCTTGGCAAAATCCATGTGGAGACTTGACCACGGTGTCTGGGTGGATTCCCAGGCTTGGGTGGGTGTCCTCGATGGATTGGGCCTGACGGCCTGGCAAGTCTGGCAGCACTTTACCCAAACCTCTACCTCTGCGTCTATCCCTGGCCACCATATGTAGCTGCAGGCCAGGGCCTTCATCCAGACGATACCGGGATGGACCTTGCGTAGAGCCAGTAGGACCCTGTGCCTCAGTATGCTGGGGACAATCACCCTGTTTCCTCATAGTAAACAGCCCTTGTTGGCAGACAACTCACAGCAATAGTTGTGAATTCCCGCCCGTCTACCGCCGCAGGCCACCCCCTCACCACCCAGCCCAGAACTCGGGAGATGACAGGGTCCCTGGTCGAGTGGCGGGCGATGTCTGCTGCCTGGAGGGGGGATTGGGAAGGTCCTCTACCTGCAGAACATGGTGGGCCAGAGCCAGGTCGTCCTCCATGACCAGCAAGGGCAGGCGACTCAGGGTATTGGCGTGGCCCATAGCCTTGCCTGGACAATGCTGCAGGGAGTAAGAATAGCCAGACAAGAAAATGGACCACCACAGGACCCATGGGGAAAGGACCTGCGGAGTCTGGTGATCCGGAGCGAAGAGGCCAGGGAGGACGCAATGGTCCATGACAAAGGTGAAGAGCTGGTCATAAACAAAGTCATGAAATTTTTTACCCCAGCCATGATTGCCAGGCCCTCCCGGTCAATCTGGGCATAGTTCTGCTCCGCCACTGACAGCGTCCAGGAGTAGTAGGTGATGGGCACCTCCCGGCCATCTGGGAGGCAGTGGGCCAACACAGTGCTGACGCCATAGGGGGACGCATTGCAAGCCAGCACGACTGGTAGGGACTCATTGAAATGTGCCAGAATTTTATTACAGATAAGCGGCTCTTTGACATCCCAGAAAGCCGCTGCCTGCTGGGGGCCCCACAACCAAGGGGCCTGCTTGTCCAGTACACGTTGCAAGAGTTCCACTACCGCCGCCTTGTGGGGGAGGAAGGTGTGGTAGAAGTTCAGTAGTCCCAAGAACGCCTGCAGTTTCACCTTAGATTTAGGTGGGGGTGCCTCCATGATGGCTTTGATTTTGTCCTAGGCAGGATGCGAGCCATCCACATCAACTGTGAAGCCCAAAAAGTCCACTGATTGAACCCTCAGGAGACACTTTTCCCACTTCACCTTTAGGCCCGTCTCGTGGAAGCGGCAGAGGACTGTGAGCAGCTGGGTGGCGAACTCAGCAGGTATTGCCGCAGCAGTCAACACATTGTCGAAAAACAGTGTGACCCCTGGGATCCCTTTCAAGAGAGTATCCATAATATGTTGAAAGAGGCCCAGGGCCACGGTCACCCCAAACTGTAGTATTTTTACTTTGAAAGTTCTTCTATGCATGACGATCGTTTGTGCCGTGGCAGTGGCCTCATCCACCAGGAGCTGCTGGTAGGCAGGGCCGGCTCACCCACTAGGTGAGCTAGGCGCTTGCCTAGAGCGCACCAGCCACAGGGGCGCCAAAAGGCGCCTCACCCCCCCCTGCGAAAAGCCCCCCCGCCTCTTCCCTGGCTTGCTTGGGCACCCCGCAGCCATGGAGCGTCCAAGCAAGCCAGCACTGGGAGGAAAGAGGTGGGGGTTTGAACCCCCACCCCTTCCCTGGCTTGCTTGGGCGCCCTGCAGCCACGAACCACCCAAGCAAGCTGGCGCTGGGAGGGAAGGGGCGGGGGTTAGAACCCCCGCCCCTTCCCTGGCTTTCCTGGGGCCCCCACAGCCACAGAGCCTCCAGGAAAGCTGGTGCTGGGAGGGAAGGAGCGGGGGTTAGAACTCCCACCCCTTCCCTGCTTTCCTGGGGGTCCCACAGCTGTGGAGCGCCCAGGAAAGCCAGCGCTCTGCCGCCGCCCCCAGTCTCCAGGCCCCACTGGGAGGTTGGCATCCCCGGTGGGGTGGGCGCCCCAGGCTGTCCTGCCTAGGGTGCCCAGACACCTGGGGCCAGCCCTGCTGGTAGGCCTGGGCTAGGTCCAGTTTCCCAAAGATCTTTGCCCTTGCCAGGGAGGCCAGCACGTGGCTGACAACCAGTACAGATAAGTGTGATCCTGAAGTGCTTTATTTAGCGTGCACTTGTAGTCCGCGCAAATGCAGATGTCCCCATTTGGCTTAACCGGGATGACTATGGGGGTCTCCCAGGTGGCATGGGAGACTGGCTCCAAGACTCCTTGGCCCACAAGGCGGTCCAGCTCCACATCTGTTTTTGGGCATAATGCGAATGGAACTGTCCTGGAGCACATTTGAATAGGGGCCACGTTAGGGTCAAGTTGCAATGACACTGGAGGGCCCGTATAGCGACCCAGGATCCCGTCAAAAACAGATGGGAACTCTTCGCAGACCTCTTGGAAATCCTGTGATGCGCATAGCTGCACCCCTTCTATCAAGATTCCCAATGGCGTGAACTATGCTCAGGCAAGGAGGCTGACTAAATTCCCTGCGACCACAACCAAGTCCATCAAACCCCTTATATTGGACCTGGAAACTTCCCACACCCTTTATCAGAACACGGTTCCTCTGAAAGTCTGTCAGGGTGAGGGTAGATGGGTGCAGGTGGGGCCCCCCATAGGGACAGAGTTTCTTAAGAGTCTCCTCTGAAATGATGGAGGCCACAGAGCCAGAATCCATAGTGCAGGGGGACCCCTCTATTTGGACCCGGACCTGGATCTTTGGGGCAGAGGACTGGCTTGAAAGCCTCAGTACCTGTTCAGCTGGATCGGCTGCAAGGAGGTAGAGCTCTTCCTTGGAGTCATTGTCCTCGTAGTAGGTGTATGCTCTCCAGTGGGGCTGTGGCAGTGCCTGGTGGGCTGTGGACCCCTGGGATCGGCAGGCGCGTGTGATGTGCCCCGCAAGGCCACACCCATGGCACTTGGCGTCCCAAAACCGGCAGGTTTTCCGGTCGTGCTAGTCTCTGCAGCTTGCGCACTCCTGGTCAGGCATGAAGCGGGATGCGGAGATTTGATCCCGGTGCTGGGAGGACTGTTGGGTGTGGTGGACTTCCTCTCTGCCTGGGTCAATGTTGTTGTCCTGCAGCTGGTGCACGGTGGCTGTCGTCAAGGGATGGTTTCTCTCCCATGCCATGGCAGTGGACAGGGCGGAAGCTAGGGAGCACTTCTCGTCCTCCATGATGTGGCTTTGGATCTTTTTATAGCTCAGCCCAAAAACCAGTTTGTCTCGGAGGGTCGTTTTGAGATGGGCCCCGAAGGTGCACTCCAAAGCAAGCTGGTGAAGCTCAGCCAGATACTCTGCTATTGATTCCCGTGGTTGTTGCTGGCGACATAGAAGACCACGTGGTATGCAATCTCTGATGGCCGTGGGATGAAGTGGTCCTAGAGCTTCTTGATTATATCCTCAAATGAAGCATCAGCCAGCTTCGTGGGGGAGAGCAGGTTACGGGCCAGTTGCACTGTGGCAGGGCCATAGGAGCTGATGAGGAGACCTTTCTTATGTTTGTCGGAGGTAACCTTGTAGAAGATTAGGATGGACTTGAGTCCCTCAACCCAGGCTTCCTGGTGATGCAGGTGGGCCAGGTCGAATGGAGGGACAAGTCCCACTCCCAGAGTGACTGCCATCGTGCCTCATGGAGGTGGAGGAGGAGGTGAAGCAAGAGGTCACTTGATCTTCTTCTGGATTCATCGGCTGGAGCCACAATCATCCTCACATACCGGTTTTCCTTGGATGCCTCCATGGCCCGGCCAGCTCAGCGGGATCCCACCTTCGTTGCCATTGTTGTGTAGTGGTTCGACACATTAAGGAATCAGGAAACAGCATTTGAGAATTTGAGATTTGGTTTGTATGGGTACCAGTGGTATGACAAAGCAAAGATTAATGTTGAATTTAATAACCACTGTGTTAAACACACCATTTTGAGAATATGTAAACAATATAAACTTAGGATCTGTCAAAAAATGCCTCCGTGGTTATCACCACAAGAAGCTCACTTTATAAGAAAAGACGCCAAGTTTGTATAAATGGTTAACATACTGTGATGAGTTAGAATTTTCACAAGGTGAATACAAATTAAAATCAAGAGAAAATTTGATACTAGAAGGATATATTTGCCAATTGTTTTCTTATTTACAAATCTTAGAAAGGTTTGAAGTAGACAAAAGGCATTATGATTTTGAGTCATTTAAGACTGAATTTGAAACAGAACTGTGTACAAATGATGAACATGTTATTGCCAAAATGTACAAAGTCTTGTTGAAATATGAGACCTCGGACGAGCAAGTGAAAGCATCTATGACAAAATGGGCCAAAATTTTTGGACATGTTATATAGAACAATGAGAAAATATGTGGTTAAAAGGGTGTTTTTTTTTTATGGTAAATACAATTTATTATTGGATATATCACATGTTCATACATTTTAAACCTACCTACATATCCATTTTTCTAATTTCCCTTCTCCCCCCCCAAACAAGGCTTCCCGCACTGCTCCAACCCCATTAATGTCTCTCTTGTTCTGTTACAATTAGTTCTAAACTTATTTTCTCTTACAAACGGTAACAATTCAAAAATCTAATTCTATTTCATTTTCTTCTTAATAACTATCAAAACAAATCAAACCACGTTTAATGTCCCAATTTTTCAACAAGTATTTTTGAAAGTCTTTCCAGTCTTCAAAGAAAGTTTCATCTTCTTCGTTGTTTAACTTTCTTGTTAGTTTGTCCATTTCTGCCAAAAACAACGTCTTTTTAATCCATTCCCATGTTTCAGGTACTTTATCTTGTTTCCAACATTGAGCAAAAATCAGTCTAGCTGCTGTGATCAAGTACCATAGTAGTGTTCTCTTGGCTACATTTATTTCTTCCATTTTAAGACCTAACAATAACATCTGTGGGTCTTTCTTAAAAGTACATTTCAAAATTTTTTGTATCTCATTGTGGATCTCAGTCCAATACTTTACTGCTTTATCACATGTCCACCACATATGGTAAAAAGACCCTTCATGTTTTTTACATTTCCAACATTTGTTGGACATACTTTCATTTATAATAGCAATTTTTTTAGGCGTCATATACCATCTGTACATCATTTTATAACAATTCTCTTTAACATTTACACAAGTTGAAATTTTCATTGACTTTTTCCACAAATATTCCCAGGATGTCATTAATATCTCATTATTAACATTTACAGCCCATTTTATCATTTGCTCTTTTACAGTTTCATCCTCAGTGTACCATTTCAATAAAACCTTGTACAGTTTAGAAATCATTTTTTTACCTTTTTCAAGCCATACAGTTTCAATTTCAATGTTCTTTTCTCTGAAACCATGTTCTCTATTATCGGTCTTAAATAAATCATAGATCTGTCTGTATTTCAACCAATCATATTCAAATTCGAGATCAAATCTATCTTGTAACACAAAATTTTTCCCTTCTAATTTTAAAAGATTTTTGTAAGGTAGCCAATCTAACCCTTGATTTCTTGAATGTGGGTTAATCACTTCAGCTGGTACTATCCAAAGTGGTCTTTCTTCTGAGAAGAATTTTCTATATCTCATCCATGTCTCGAACAGTGATTGCCTTACAAAGTGGTGTTTAAAAAATTTGTCCATTTTTACTTTTCCATACCATAAATATGCATGCCATCCAAATTTGTTATCATGCCCTTCTAAAGCCAATAACTTCTTATTCTCAAGATTAATCCACTGTTCCAACCATGTTAGACAGACGGCATCATAATACAGTCTTAGATTTGGTAGTTGTAGGCCTCCTCTCTCTCTTGCGTCGCATAAAATTTTCATTTTAATCCTTGGCTTTCTTCCTGCCCATACGAATTTGGATAATTCTTTCTGCCACGAATCCAATACTTTCCTTTGTTTTAGTATTGGAATGGTCTGAAATAAAAACATCAAACGTGGTAAAATATTCATTTTTACAGTTGCGATTCTTCCCATCAATGATAAATTCAAAGTGTCCCATTTCTTCATATCTTGCTGAATCCTGTGCCACACCTTTTCATAATTGTTTTTAAACAGGTCAATATTTTTCATGGTTAATTCAATTCCAAGATATTTAGTCTTTGTAACTACATCACATTGAATTTTCTCTTGAAGTTCTATTTGTCTTTGCTTCGTCATGTTTTTGCACATCACCTTAGTTTTATTTTTATTAACGTAAAAACCCGCAACTGAGCCAAATTCTTCAATTTTCTCCATCAGATGTGGTATTTTCTCAATAGGATCCTGAATCATAAACATCACATCATCTGCAAATGCCCTATATTTGTATACGAATCCTTTCACTGAAAGTCCTTCAATACTATTATCTTTTCTTATTGCTGTCAATAATATTTCCAACATCCAAATAAACAGCAACGGGGACAACGGGCAGCCTTGACGTGTTCCCTTTTGAACTTGGAAAAAATCCGTCCTTTCTTTGTTTATGTTCAAAGCCGCTTTTTGTTCTGAGTATATTGCCACAATCATGTTTAAAAAGAACTGTCCAATGTCTAATTTTTCAATAACTTGCAGCATAAACTCCCAATTTAAGTTGTCAAAAGCTTTTTCCGCATCTAGGAAGAGGAATCCAACTTCTTTTTCAGGATGCTTGTCATAGTATTCAATTGCGTCTACCACCACTCTTAGATTGTCTCTGATTTGTCTGTTTGGTAAAAATCCAGCTTGTTCTTCCGCTATAGTATCTTTCAGATATTTTTTCAATCTCTCCGAAATTATTTTTGCAAATAATTTGTAATCATTATTTAATAGCGATATTGGTCTATAATTCTTTACTTGAGTCAAATCCAAACCTTCTTTAGGTATCAATGAAATATTTGCTTCTTTCCATGAATCTGGGATCCGTTTGGTCTTTCTTATCTCATTCGACAGAAGTACTAAAATGGGGGTTAGCTCCTCTTTAAATTTCTTATAAAACTTTGCTGTGAAGCCATCTGGTCCTGGAGCTTTGCCCAACTTTGTATCTTCTATCGCCATTGTCACTTCTTCTTTCGTTACTAAACCATTTAATGATTCCTTAATTTGTTTTCCCAGCTCTGGAACTTCAATAGTCTCCAAATATTTCTTAATTCTCTGTTGATCAATTCCTTTCTTTTTGAATAATTTGGCGTAATATTTGAAGAAAGCTCTTTTTATACCATTCAAATTCATAACATCCTTTCCATCTTCAATAATCTTAGATATAAAATTCCTTTCTTTTCTATTTTTCAATTGCCACGCTAAAAACTTTCCTGGTTTGTTTGCACCCTCAAATGCTTTTTGCTGTAATTTCTTCAAATTCCAATATAATTCTCTGTTTAATAAAACATTCAGCTGATCTTGCAGAAAGTGGATCTCTTTAATAATCTTTTTCTTCCCTGGTCTTTTCTTTAATTCCTTTTCTTTTTGTCGAATTTTTTCATGAAGGTCTTTCTGTTGTTGGATCTTTTGCTTTTTGTCCTTAGAGTTCAGAGAGATAAGCATACCTCTCATTACCGCTTTGTACGCATCCCATACAACTTGTATATCCGTACCTTTATTTAAATTCAATTCAAAAAAACTTTTCGTTTCTTTTTTTAAAGTTTCATTGATTAGTTTTTGATCTAATAAGTCCTCATTAATTCTCCAATATAGTTGTTTAGTTTTTTTTTTAGATATCCAGAGTAAGGGATTATGATCCGAATTAATTTTCGGTAAAATTTGTATTTTATAAGTTTTTTTGCACCATCTCCTCTGACATCCAAATCATGTCAATTCGGGAGAAGGAATTATGTCTATTAGAGTAAAAAGTGTAGTCCTTAGTCTTGGGATTCCACTTCCTCCAAACGTCTTCCAGTTTCTCTTGCTTCATCAATTGAAAAAATTTTTTTGGTAACTTTCCTATTGTCTCTCCACTTGCTTTGGATTTTCTGTCCAATATGTTATTCACTGTACCATTAAAGTCTCCAGCTAGGACTATTTGATCATAATTTAAACAGTCCAACTCTTTAGTCAAGTCATTGAAGAAAGTCTCTTTTGCACCATTGGGCGCATATATATTTACAAGCAATGTCTTTTTTCTGTTCATCAATATTTCCACGCCAACATATCTTCCTTCTTTATCTGAGAAGATTTTTTTAGGGTCCAATTCTTTTGAAACATAAATCACTGTTCCTTTTTTCTTATTAGTTGCTGAAGAATGAAATTCTTCTCCCAATTTTTTATTAATCAAGTATTTATTATCTTGTTTTCTTATATGTGTTTCTTGTAAACAAATTATGTTACATTTTTGTTTCTCCAGCCAATGATTCACTAATCTTCTTTTACTTGGTGAATTTAGTCCGTTTACGTTCCAAGATAAAAATTTGTAATCCATAATTGTGTTGAATTAAATATCTTTAAAATCATCAAAATTGTTCTCTTTAAATCTGTATAAGTCTCCTTCAGATTTAAGAGTAGATCTCACCGAATTGTACACGAATGAAAGTCCATATGGAATCTCCCATCTGAACCTAATATTCATTTCTTTTAGTCTGTCTGTCAATTTCTTGAATTTCTTTCTGTCTTGTAAGATCGATCTCGGAATTTCTCTCAGAATTATTATTTTTTTTCCATTAATTTCCAACGGTTGTGTGAATTGTTTCTTGAAAACATCTTCCTTCATTTTTGTTGTCACGAATTGAACAATCACATCTCTGGGTAATTGCTTTCTCTTGGCATAAGCTGAGTTTACTCTGTAAATCAAGTCAAAGTCTGGATCCAAATCTCCAACATCTTCCCCTACATAAGTTGTCAATGTATTGATTACTAGAGCTCGTATGTCCTGATCTTCCTCCTCTTCTATCCCTCTCAATCTCAGATGATTCTGAGTAGCTCTATATTCCATCATAGACTCCAGCCTTGTATTTTCTAACAGGGATTTTTTAACCTTCTGTTCCATTTCTTCAGATTTTGTCACCAGACTTTTGACCTCTTTCTTGACTTCTTCTGTATCTTTTTAAATCCCTGACACTTCTGTTAGTACCAGTTCTTTCAGTTCTTCCATATTTTTTTTTTGTACTTGGACTTGCACTTGTTCTATTTGCTCCAGTTGTATTTGCAGCTGTTGTTGCAATTGTTGTTGCAGCTGTGATTCTATTTGTTTTCCAAGATTCTGCACCACTTCGGTCATCCGTTTTTCCATCGCTTCCATAGCCGCTTGCCACTCTTTTTTTCCTTTGCAGTCATTCTTGGACTAGGTGATGACGCAGCTCTAGGTCTTGACCTCAAATCCGTTTTGGAAGCGACTTCAGTACTAATCAATCTTTATATTAACAATCTTCAAGCCAAATCGCCACCTTTATAACTTGTATCAGCGCTTTTTCGGCTTAAAAATAACTTTTTAAAATTTAGTCCTCCTCAAAATGTCGGGCGCAATTTCTCTATGGTTTTCCGGCTAGAGTAGGCTCCTTCCAAACTTCCTGTTTATCTGTCCGTCTCTGTAATCCAACTTCCGGTAAAGGTGGTGTCACACAATCAAACGTCCGTCTGTTTCCGGCACAGCAACCTCTGAAACGTCCACTCTAGCCTACTTCCTGTATCATAGAGTCACAGTTAGTTTCGTTTCTGCTACGTAAAGTTTAGACTTGATTGACCACAGGAATGCAAAACAAAGTAACTTTTCAGCCGTTTTCTCTAAAGGAAAGCTTTCATTTTACTTTTAAATCAAGCGGAATAGTTCATTAAAGGTTTCTACGCTTATCCGTACGTTTCAATTTCGCATTCTTCTTTAAACCGGTAAGCGCTTATTCGTTTGTTACCTTGCTTGTAATCTCGGGGTTTCGCGGTGCTTCTTCTGTAATCGATGTTAAACTTGATGTTAAAGAGGTCGGTAGATGACGAATTTATGCTGAATTCTCAGCCCAGCTGGTATCTGTAGTGCTGATTTGCAACTGCCCTCTTCACGGAAGGAGATCAAAGTGTAAACAAGCTTCCTCCGAAGCTTATCCACACCGATCTCAACTCCCCCTCAGGCTTGGCTGCTTGCTTGCCACCCCCCCGCCTGGGGAGTGCTGCGCTGGGCCAAATAAAGCCCAGACTGTCGTCAGATACTGCAGTACACTCTGCACAACTCGCAAAGTGTGTCAATTCGCCATTTTACTCCGATCGATTTTACTTCTAGCCTTAAAGAGAACTTTTATAAGATCATGTACCATTGGTATATTTCTCTGGAGAAATTGGCCAAAATGTATAAAGATATTTCAAAGTTATGTTGGAAATGTGAACAACATGAAGGATCATTTTGCCATATGTGACGAATATGTAAGAAAGCAATAAAATTTTGGATACAAATACAATTATTAATTCATAATATATTAATCAACAATTGAAACCAACTTTGTTTTATATATGACAATGGCAGCAAGATTATTATATACACAAAAGTGGAAGAGTCTGATATTGCCTACAACACAAAAATGGTTGGTAAAGGTGTTGGAACTTGCAGCAATGGCTAAACTTACTTCACTGATTAGAGAAAAGACAATAAGTTCATTTATTGCTGATTGGAAAACCCTTCTAGACTTTTTGCGTGAAAGAGATAATAATGATTTTATCATTTATGAATCTGATGAATAAGGAATTTAGACAATAGAAAAAAGAGAGCTTTTATTTGTAAACATAGAATAAGAGAATACTTAGTAGTCATACATAAATTTGTCCCAGAGAAAATTGAAAGCCTCCTTTTATTTTATATAGTTTTTCTCTCTTCTTCTTTGTTCTGTTGTTTCTCTGTTATTTGTTACTCTTTCTTTAATAAATTATAATGAAATGGCCAAGCCCCCAAATCCTGAAAATATTTGGAATTTTAAAGGATTGCTGGATAGTTGAAGTTAAAGGGCATTTAAAGGGATTGCAGACTCTTTAAAAGCCTTCTGGGTAAACCCCCCACTTGTAGAAGGTGTGTAAAGGGACTGTGAGTCCTTTAAAGGCTTTTGGAGCTCACTTGTGTCTTGGAGAAATCATTTAAAGGGACTGCAAGCTCTTTAAACATCCTCTTTCCCTCCATTGAAACCAATGGAGGATGGGGGCACCTTTTTGGGGGGCCCATATAATTGGACAAACTAGTCCAATCTTTTTGAAACTTGGAGGGTAATTTGAGGAATGGCACCAGCAGCTATGCTGGAAATTTGGTGCCAACCAGCAGCTATGCTGGAAATTTGGTGCCTCTTCCTTAAAAAACAGCTCCCCAAAGCTCCAGATACCTTTGGATCTATTCCCTTTGATCAATATTTCTGAAATCTCGAATCCAAATACCATAGTGGTATTGGAAATATTGGAAAATACCATTTTCCCCCTAGTTCGACATACCCATACCCGAAAAATCCCATTTTTCTGTGCACTACTAGTCATTTTCCTTTTAACTACTAACCAGGGCTGACCCTGTTTAGCTTTTGAGATTTGATGACATTGGGCTAGCCTGGGCTATCCAGGTCTTGGCTAGTTCCATCCTCAAGAGAGGTCGTTCTCACTCATCCTCAGTCATACTTCCCCCTTTTTAATATGGGAATAAGAACACTGATCTAACTTAAAGGATTTGTAATGCTTAATATCTATGAGGCACCCAACAGTGCCATATAAATTGCTCAGAATTATTAGACACCGGTTGAAATTGTTACATTCCCAGACCCTTCAGAATGGAGTTGCAACATGCTGGAATCAATTCACAGATAAAATGGATAACAAACACTTGATTTTTGTAATGAACAAACAGAAACTAAAATTATAGAAGTATTTTGAAAAACCTTTTTAAAAAACTAGCAGCAGAAGCATGTGGCAATATTTACATTTCATTGAGAGCCTGCAGCTGGAGCTTTGATACCAGCGAAGCTTCTGCACTTGGTTCTTTGAGCGCTTACCCCTGCATTGTTAAAAACAGAGCTCATTTTGAGAATGCAACTTCAGATGCTGTTGCTTTCTTTGTAGCAATTGCTGCTTCTAAATAAAGTCTTGTGGGTGGCAGTGGTGGTACCTTTGTCACTGTAATGCATCAGATTCTTAAATACTTTGTCACTGTAATGCATCAGATTTGCACCCTGAAGGAACATTAGATAGAGAGATGTAGCTCTATAGTTAAGATATAGGATCTGTGTGTATATCCATTATCACGCACATACTATATATATGTTGATAACAAAATTTGTGTGTGTGTGTATATACATACATACATATGTATATACACACACACACACACACACACACACATTTTGCTATTAATTTAAGAAGGCTGATTTAGCTCCTAGCTAAGCTGCTCAGAAGAATTACACACTTAAGCATTTCTATCTCTGATGTGTAGTGCCTGGCAGACACTGAACATGCTGAGACAAACAAGAGAGTCCCCAGAGTGCTCATCTACTACGGGACTTATTTCATACTGCATCAATAATGTAAATTGAGATGTGATGATAGCTCCCTATTTCTGTAAGGTATGATTACACTGGTGCGGGCAACGTGCACTTAGATGCCGGGGAAGCACCGAAGCCGGCTTTCTCAGCTGCCGTTGTCGAGGCAGGCAATATTTTATTTTTATTTAAAGAAGCAAAAAATTGGACTTAACGTCCTCCTCATTAACAACAAGAATAGCACAGTTAAGAGCCACAAATGCGTAAGTCAGGGAGACGTTTATCTCTTTTGCTTTTTAAGTACTGCAAGGTAGATTTAGTCAACTGCTTCACTTGGGGAAAAGAGCATTAGGCTATTGAAGATAAAAGAAGAAATACTGATACCCTAGACACATGTGCTAATGTTCATGGGTCTGAATAGTGGGTAATCTTTATGAATGGCCTACACAAGCTGTGTCTCACAACTTATATGCAGTTTGGGCCTGCTTTGTACTTGACAATACCCTACTTTTGTAGTCTCAAGCATCAACAAAAACAGAAGTTGATGAGAGAAGAGTAGAGAGGAGGTTTCTTATACCCCACTTTTGTCTACCTTCAGGAGTCTTAAAGTGGCTTACAATCACCTTCCCTTCCCCTCCCCACAACAAGTCACCTTGTGAGGTAGGTGAGGCTGATGGAGTTCTGAGAGAATTGTGACTGGCCCAAGGTCACCCAGCAGGCTTCATGTGAAGGAGGGGGGAATCAAACACAGAGTTTTGGATGGATCACCCCAACATAATGATGTCACTTTCCATTTCATACTGCAAGTGGCAGTGCAAATTAGCATAATGCTGAATTGCTCCCCTGTTCTCACCCCCCCACTGCCTTGTGAAACAGTGGCAAGGAATAGTTGTCAAGGCCAGGAGGTCCCCCACCATAGCAGAAGACTTGCCTAGTCTAGTTCAGACTCCATTTGGCTTGTTGGATCACCAGTTCCATAGGCTTCCCTTAGATTGCCTGGGCTGAATGAAAGCCGATATGATGAAGTGTTACTGAAAATGACAGGGCAACTAAAAGCCAAAGCTAGCACTATCCAAAAAATAGATTTTAGAAGAAGAAAAACAAAACAGCACCCTACTTTGGACACCTGTCTTTTCCTCTCTACTCATGGCAGCCAGCATCTTATAGCAAATGTCATGGTGACCTGGATTAAGACATAGAGGGGATGCTTATCAAATTTGCAGATGACACGAAGCTGGGTGGGATTGCTAATTCTGAAAAAGACAGAGTCAGGATTCAGAGGGATCTTGATAGGCTGGAACAGTGGGCTGAGACAAATAAAATGAATTTCAATAGAGATAAGTGCAAAGTCCTACACTTAGGTACAAAAAATCAAAGGCACAGATATAGAATGGGAGGGACTTGGCTTGACAGCAGCACATGTGAAAAGGATCTAGGTGTTATGGTTGATCACAAGCTAAACATGAGCCTGCAGTGTGATGCGGCTGTGAAGAAAGCTAATGCAATCTTAGGATACATTAGCAGATGCATTGTGTTCAGATCACGGGAGGTGGTAGTTCTGCTGTATTCTGCTATGGTCAGGCCCCACCTGGAGTACTGTCTCCAGTTTTGGGCACCACATTTTCGGAAGGATGTTGACAAACTCGAGCGGGTCCAGAGGAGGGCGACCAGGATGGTGAGAGGGTTGGAGTCCAAGTCTTATGAGGAGAGGTTGAGGGAGTTGGGTATGTTTAGCCTGGGAAAGAGAAGGTTTAGAGGGGACATGATTGCAGTCTTCAAGTATTTGAAGGGCTGTCATGTAGAAGATGGAGTGGATCTATTATCTCTTGTTCCGGATTGCAAGACTAGGTCTAATGGGTGGAAATTACAAGGGAGTCGTTACCGGCTTAATATCAGGAGAAACTTCCTGACTATAAGAGTGGTTGAGCAGTGGAACAGACTGCCTTGGGAGGTGGTGGATGCTCCTTCGCTGGACGTTTTCAAGAGGAGACTGGACAACCATCTTTTGGGTATGTTGTAGGTATGTAGGGGTTTTGGCTGTGTTCCTGCAGAGTGCAGGGGGTTGGACTAGATGGCCTGCAAGGTCCCTTCTAACTCTAACATTCTATGATTCTATGAAATGAATAATCTAATAGGTGGAGCTGCAGGGTTTTTTGTTTTTTTCATATGTGTTAGTGTGTGTGCACCTGGATGTCATGGTGACTTCTAGTGACTGACTGTGTGTGTACCTAGAAGTCATAGCGACCTCTGGTGACTGTCTCCTGCTGGGGGCCTGGAGAATATTCAGAGAGGTGGCTAAATAAAGCCCACTCCTGCTTCCTACCTCTGGTTTTTGAAGGGGGTCTCCTATCCAAGTATTTGTCAGAGTTGACCCTGTTTAGCCTCCAAGATCTGATGAGATTGGGCTTGCCTGGGCTATCCAAGTCAGGGTGAGCTGCAGTTTTGACCATTGCCTCAATCTACATTTAAAAGTTTTGCCATAGCAAAGAAAACCATAGTTTCAGCTCATGGTGAACCAGCAGTCCTAACAAGATGGTGATTATCATGACCCACAGTGTGTTGCAATGGTTAGTTTGCCAGGTTAGGATCTGGAGGGCCTGGTTTCATATCCTTGCTCTGCCATGAAGCTCACAGGGTTCCCTTGGGCCACTTACTCCCTTTCAGCAGAACAGAGTAGTAGTGAGGATAAAATGGGTAAAGGGCAGTCATGTTGTCACTCTGAGCTCCTTGGAGGAAGAGTGGGATCAAAACACTGTCTCTGAGAAAGAGGAAAAAATGGGTATTTCTGTGCACAAGATGGTTGTGAGCGTCAGCTCTGTGGCTCTATTCTCCCAATCACTTCTTGTGAAGATATCCCACTGAGACTTTCTCCCAAGCACTTCAAAGATTGCAACAGAAGTGTTTCCATTAATTTTGATGGTGTTTGCATGGGTCTGCAGTGGCATGGTATTACAGTCTTGCTGGATAAGGAAAGGCCTCCTATGTGTGTAAAATTCCATGAAGTTGCAACCAATTTATGGTGATCCCAGATGGTTTTCAAGGCTAGTGAAAAGCAGAGGTCATTTGCCATTGCCTTCCTCTGCAGAGTCTTCCTTGGTGGTCTCCCATCTGAATACCAACCCTGCTTAGCTTCTGAGATCTGACGAATTTGGCCTATAGTATACCATTCCACATCCCAAAGGACTCCTGTATTTCTGTGTAGTTAGGGAATAGTTCCCCATAATTCTGCCTTGGATTGTAGCCTGTCAGTGCTAACAGTCACTAAAGAAACTGATCACAAGATTCATCCTAAAGGTCTTTGCACTGGCCCTGTGGGATAAATGTGCCCCCTGGTCCTGACACAAAGATCCAACATGTCCCCTGCGGAGACTCTGGAACTCTTCTCCAAGGCTTTGTACTAATATTCCAGTGGTTTCCCTACTCCTTTGAGAACACTGACAGGAGCAAAGCAGAGTCCTTTTGCTCCACTTGAATGACATCCTTTCTGACCTATATGTGACCTGCCATTATACCCAGAAGTAATTGAAAGGCAAGGAGCTGCGGTGGCTCAAGTGGTTACAACGCTGAACTGCAGGCGGTGGAATGTCAGTAGTTCAGCAGTTCGAGACCTGAGTGGCCTCATGACGGAGTGAGCTCCTGTCTCTAGTTCCAGCTCCTGCCAACCTAGCAGTTCGAAAACAAGAAATTGCAAGTAGATAAATAGGTACAACTTTGGTGGGAAGGTAACAGCATTCCGTGCGCCTTGGTGTTTAGTCATGCCGACCACATGACCATGGAAACGTCTTCGGACAGCGCTGGCTCTTCGGCTTTGAAATGGAGATGAGCACCGCAACCCTAGAGTTGGATTTGACTGGCTTTCGAGCAAGGGAACCTTTACCTTTACCTTTTAATTGAAAGGCACAGAATCCCTCATGAGAGTGACAGAGTCAGCTAGTCATCTCTATTTGTACTTCAGGTTTAGTGACGGAATTAACTGCTCATGCTACTGCTCCGTATACCATTCAGCAGACAAATAACCAAATCCTCAGCAGGGTACCTTGGAGATGATGTTTTGGGGGATATTGTGAATGTCCTGGGAAGCACATGGAGGAGCAGACCTTTCTTGCCTCAAGGAAGCTGAAGCACATAGCACCAGCTGAAGCACATGGAGGAGCAGACCTTTCTTGCCTCAAGGAACAAGGAGTCAACAATCCGTGGCATGCGGTTTGCTCTGGAATGAAGAGTCACCTAAGGAGCTAATTTCTTCCCCCACACCAGTCAATTGCATAAAACGGTGTTAAGTTAGCCTACATCTGCCAATCTCTGTTGCTAATGAACTATGATTAGAACAAAATCTAAAAGACATAAATCAAAATCACCCAAATCTCTTTTTTTCTGCCAAGACACATAAATGTTTCCTATCTTCCATCAAATTATTTTAATTACAGCTGCTGAGCATCACCATTATTTTTAGACAAGCTGCCTGTGCTGCTGTTATGCAATGTAGGCTATGTGCTCTTCATTTGCTCATACTGTTACGTTATGTTCTAAAAGGCACCTCTTAGGACAGGTGATCGACATCATTGCCCCTGCCTCAGTCATTTGGGTGGGCAAAAGTGATATCATCTTAACTAGTCATCACATATCCATCCTGCCTTTCTTCCAGGCAGCTAATGGATGTGTATGTACTTTTATTTTCATGCATTTCCACTACGTGATCTCCAGTGAGCTTGCAACATGTAAAAGCAGTGGGGTCTAATGGTTAGAATTCTCAGCTTGAAGGTGGCATGGTATAGCCTGATCTTGTCTGATCTCCACAGGGTCAGTACTTGGATGGCAGACCAGCAAGGAAGACTCTGCAGAGGAAGGCAATAGCAAACCACCTCTGCTTTCCACTTGCCTTGAAAGTTCCTTGCTGAGGTTGCTATAAGTTGGCTGTTGTGATGATGGCACTTATGTACATATGTACTTCATAGGTGGCTACTTGTTATGAAGAAGAGTTGCTTTTTACACCCCGCTTTTCTCTACCCTAGGGAGTCTCAAAGTGGCCTACAATTGCCTTCCCTTCCTCTGCTCACAACAAGCACCTTGTGAGATAGGTGGGGATAAGAGAGTTCTGAGGGAACTGTGACTGGCCCAAGCAGACTTCATGGGGAGGAGTGGGGAATCAAACCCAGTTCTCATATTGGAGTCTGCTTCTCTTAACCACTGCAGCACACTGGCTCTTATGTGATGTAATGAGCAGCTTGGATCTTATTTGGGACTCCAGTATTAAAGTGTAATTTTGTGAATAGACTTAAGAGTGTGGGTTCAGTACTTATATGCGCTAGGGACTCCTGTAGTTGCCAGCTACTGTTTCATTGGATCAAGCACTGCCTTTCTGCCCCTTTTCCCATCACCCCAAATTAGAAGCTCAATAGTACCTACCTCTTCCATGTTATTTGGAGAACAAAGCAAAATAAAGATGTTTATGGAAACCATGTAATCTGATAATACCTTTCGTACACTGGTCTTCTGATCTTGGGGTGTCCTTACTCTTCTTTTTCAAAAATGTGTCAGTGACAACAGCAATGGAGAGGGGACAAGAAGTAAAGAAATAGGAAAGGAGAACAAAATGGCTGCCACAGGAGGTGGAGCCAGCCACAAAATGATTGTACAGCTTAACTTCTATAATGCAATATAGAACCTTGTGGTGTGGTGGCAGCTGCTGCTAAAGTAACATTTTTTAAAAAAATCCACACAGCAATCAAATTTCCAACAGTCAATCAGAATCCTTGCTCCCCACCCACTTCCTAAAAATATTTTGCAGGCATCAGAAAAGATGTTGGCAGGCACCATGGCACCCACCATATTGGGGGCCTCTGGGATTTGATGTCAATCCTTTGACTTCACATCCAGGTCAAAGGTCACCTTCTTCAACTCCTGCCTCATGTCACCAAACATTAAAAAGTCTAAAAATCTCCCCCTTCCCAGTGTCAAGGAGAAAAAAAAAATCAATCTGAAGATGCATAGGAGGGCACCAAGCCAACAACAGTCGCATTTCTCTCTAAATCCCCAACCTGGCCTCTATCACCTACCTTTGAAGAAATGGAAATCCATTGAAGTGTACTCACTTTAAGACTTCCTTTTCTCCTAGACTCTATGATTCCCCGTGGGGAACAGATCTCTGTACTCTGGAGAGAAATTGTAACCTGGGGATAACTCCTGGCCCCGCCTGAAAGGTGTCAAGCCAACTCCCAATGTCTCTCTGCAGCAACAGCAGCAGCAGGTAAACAGAAGAAATCAGAGAAAAGAGGAGGAGGAGGAGGAGGAGGAGGAGGAGGAGGAGGAGGAGTTCTTCTCTGGCTTCAGTGTACCAGCCACAAAGAGAAAAGTCTGTTGATCATAAGGTTTGACTCATTTTGAAGGTAAACATGAAGAGCTTGCTGAGCTTCGTAATTCAAGCCAAAGGGATACAGCCCTGGGCGGCATCTCTGAATGACACTATTCCAAATCCTTGCATGATCTCTCCCAGTAAAGCTGTACCTCTCATCCCAGCCAGGCAGCCCAGAAAGTGACCATAGCTGATGGGATCAATAGCTGTTGAGAGAGCCAGAAGACTTGACAGGCATGCCACCCCCTTGTCTGTCTCCTGCCAAAAGCCATCTACAATGAAAGTCTGCAAATGATCTGCATTATGAAAACTTAAAGTTTAGATTTGGCTCGTAGCTCACTCAAATGAGTAGTGCTCTTCAGAGATATCTGTACAAGTCTGAGATTTCTCAAAATGCTTGTCATTTGTAATATGACAGTAGCAAGAGCCCTCTGAAAGAAACAGCTAAAGTTACTTATCAGGCAAGAATGTGTATTGCATCGGTGAAAGCCAAATTGCAAGAGCTGACAAAACATGCACGTTTAATCATGGTGGATTTGAATGCTTGCAAGGCGTTCAAAGGAATTTATCATTACTCAACATTTCAGCTTGTGATCTCTTAACACGTCTTTGGGGAGTCAGTTTCTCCCTACACTGCATAGGAAAGCCGTGCACATGAAAAGGTGAGATTATAGGAAACCTAGTAAATAATATAACAAACAGGTTTCTAGCCTGTTCGACGGCTCATGTGTGCCACTCCTACGCTTCAAATACTATTGTCTCACCTAGAAAACACACACCTCACTCGCATCCAATATAATTGTTCGCTTGTTGAGCAAACTGCTTTCGATAAAGCAAAAAGAGGCTGCTGATTTCTTGGTGACTCATCCTGCCTTGTCAACCTTGAAGCACATTTCAAAGGCTTGTGGTATCTTTTCATCTAATGCCCATGGCAGTCATGATCCCATTTAAGTCAAAGTTTGAACCTGAGTTCAAATAGATCAGGGTCTCATCCAGGATTCTTCAAAATCCTAAGTATATAACTAGGGTGGGGTGATGTAGGTGTTGTCAGGTGCTGTTTAGCATTACAATCCTGAATACATTTACTTTGAAGCAACCCACAGTTATTTCAGTGGCATTTCTTTTATTTATTTTGTTTTACAAAATTTATATCCCACCGTTCTACCTTCACAAGGGCCATCAAGGCAGCTAACATTTAAAGACACTGCATGATAAAAATCACATTTTAAAACCATTAAAGTCAAACCCTCCAAAACACACACCATTAAAACGATTAAAAACAGAGTTAGAATATGTACAAAGACACAAAAACAGCAATTAAGGAAGATCAGGAAGAAGGGTAAGTTTTATCTGATCCAACTGTATTTGGCTGGTTATTTGGGTTAAAGAGTGTCCTTTCTGAAAACCACATTTCTCATTTTATTCTGTAAAAATGCTTGCAATACTTGTAATTTGTTACTAGGTGTTGCTGATAAAGTACTATCTCTACCAAAACAATTGCATGTAAAATATATCCTTAAAAGAAGAAACCCAGGAGGTGTCTGCTGAAAACGCAGCACATATGTTTATTTCAATCTCTGTTCAGCTCCAGTGCAGAATATGTTTATCCAAATAAGCAACCATGAAAGAAAGCCAGAATACATCTACCCATGGAAGATAATAAAACCCCAAAAATATAGTAAGGTGATTGTGGTAAGAGAATTTTTCTGTCACCTTGTTTTAACTACAATTAAAAAACCCTGGTATTGAATTTTATTTTATTTATTTAATTTATACCCTGCCCTCCCCACCAAAGCAGGCTCAGGGAAGCTTACAGCCTCTTCCATATTTGGGAGGGACAGTGCTTGCAGTGCAATAACAACTGATGCCACAGGTAATCTTGCTGATCACTCATCAGGCCTAGAAGTGCTGCTGCTGAATGCCAAATCAGTGCAAAGTGTCCATGCTTCAGGATTTAATAATAGATGAGGAAGCAGACCTGGTATCTGTCGTGGAAATCTGGATGGGTATAGAGGGAAGGATGGCTCTCTCCCAGCTCTGCCGCCAGGTTTCCAGCCATAGCATCAACGTGGGCTTGGTAGGTGAGGAGAGGGCATGGCTATGGTCTATAGGGCCTCTGCGGCACTCACCAGGTAGATAGAATAGAGATTCTGTTGGTGCACCACTCTCCCTTCAGGGCGTTCTCTTCAAAAGTTATTTTAATTCTGTATCAGAATATCAGGAAGGGCATGATTATCATTTTCATTAAATATTGTAAATATTATTATATTGGAAAGTTGGGGGGAAATTCTGTTTTAATTAATATTGGATGTCTGGCCATTATTTCCTAAAATAACAGCCATGCTGTTTCTGAAATTACAAAATGAGAGAAAAACGATCATTTTTAAGTGCCTGCAAACCCCTTCCCCCAAGATAGCAGGAGCAGAGAGGAAGAGAGAGGAAGCATGACTGAGATGCTCCCCAATGTGTCAGCCCTTTAAACATTCTTTAAAGTGTAAAAGGTCTTTTTAAAATGGGCGATAGACCCATCCTCTGAATTCAGAGGCCAAGGCTACCACCCACTGAAAATCATGGTCTTTGAAACATTAAAGGGTCGATGCACTGTGGTCCAGTTGGGTTGCGCTCCACCCTCTATGAAGGTATAGAACAGAAAGGCCTCCCAACACAAATTTGAATATTTCTGTTATTTGTCAGAAGTGAAATATGTATTTGAACATGTCTAAGTAAATCTGCATCTATGTTTCACTTAACGAAAGGTAGTGTGTCGAATCTGCTTTTCTATTGTATCTCCTTCTAAGCACAGGACTGAAATATACAGCCCACAACATTCTGTTTTCACAGGAAATATATTTTCTACATGCTCTGGACAAAACTGCTGAAATATGAACAGTCCATTAGAGTGGTAAATGGGTGGCACCCATAATTGCCTGTGCTGGATAAGGGCAGTTGAGGTGATTTATTTTTCTCTCACTAAGAAAAGCTTTCCCCAACATGTCCACTAATTATCTATTTTACAAGGGCAGGCTCAGGAATATAGTTTGGCTGCTAAAATAATGGAGAGAAATGCATTATAAAACTGATGTATTTCGCCTCCAGGAGCTACGCCCTTCATCTGAAAGAGAGTCTTTGCTACTCAATCAGCAGAATAAGATTTGATTCCACTTTGGTGGGGGGGGGACACAGTTGCCTGCCTTCAAAGTTCAAGCATCTTTCACCGAAGACCCTATGAAGGGAGGTGGATTGGGGGGGGGGTGGAAATGGAGAAGGAGAATCTAGAGGGAGAATAAGTTAAAAACAATGTTTATACATTCTGTCATTAGGCTCTAATTGCTTCAGAGATTATTTATTTTTCTTTTTTTCTTTTTGAAAAATAGCTTGCAGATTTTAAAACACATTTTTCAAAGAAGGCGCTGGAAGGCATAATAAAAGCAAGCAGGGATACGCCTTTCAAATAGGCTTGAAATAATTAATGTGGGAATGGTTCCTCTCAGGCTTTCCTCCCCCCCCCTCCCATGGAGTCAAATGCATCATTTTCTGACTTTATAAATAGGATAATTTGTTATTTAGAAGTCATGATTTCCTTAATCTTTGAATAATCTGAATACTAGTAGTACTTCAGAATCTATAAGGTAGGAAATTTCACCCATGGCTTGTGGCCCGGATGGCAGAACTTCTTGCTGTCTAGAGGTGAAGCCGTATCTGGTTCAGCTCTTCCTCCACCTTTGTTTTTCTATTCCAGATCTCTCCTACTTCTGCAACTCACCATGTGTGGTTTCCCATAAATTTATAGCCAGCTCATCAGTAACATTATTTATGTCAGTACCTTTCTGCTTGCTACATATAAACCATTTTGTGGCGGCCTGCTGTATATTTTTTTTCTTTCACAAACACCATGCAGATGGCAACCACTTGACAAAAAAGAAAGATGGGCCCTTTCTTCCCATTAATAATATTTATTAAATAGAATCTGGAGCCCTATCAGCCATCATTCCAGCACAAAACCAATACACTGCTGTGGCTAGCATGTTAGTCTAGGAACAGGGAGACCTCAATTTATATGCCTGTTTGCGTGTGAAACTTGCTGGGACGGTCACTTTCTGTCAGCCTAGTTCACCTCACAGGGTTGTTGTCTGAAGAAAATGAAGGGGGTGAGTCACTTATATGTTAATGAAAATATTTGTATTGTGCCTTTCCATTGTGGCTCAAGGCAGCTTACATTCCAAAAATCAAAAGTATAATAAAATACATTGAGCCCCCATTTTTCCTCTTTCCAAGAACATGTTCCCAGATCAATTTTCTGTAATGATTTTGAGGGTAGCCTGCACTATGCATCTGCCTGTTCTGGCTTTTGGACAGATCCACCTTACCTCCAAGCTCAGCTGGCGCTTCCATGAGCCTGGCTTATCACCACCTGCCCAGCCATATGTGCACAGGGGTGCCAAATGCAGAGAAATGCCAGTTTGGTGTAGTGGTTAAGAGCAGCAGACTGATCTGGAGAGCCGGGTTTGATTCCCTACTCCTCCACATGGAGCTGCTGGGTGACCTTGGGTCAGTCACAGCTCTCTCAGAGCTCTCTCAGCCCCAGCTACTTCACAGGGTGTCTTTCGTGGGGAGAGGAAGGGAAGGAAATTGTAAGGCACTCTTGAGACTCTGAGTGAAGGACGGGGTATACATCCAACTCTTCTTCTTCTTCTTCTTCTTCTTCTTCTTCTTCTTCTTCTTCTTCTTCTTCTTCTTCTTCTTCTTCTTCTTCTTCTTCTTCTTCTTCTTCTTCTTCTTCTTCTTCTTTTTTGGCTGCCTTGGGGAGGAGCCTGAGAAATATTGACTGGGTCTTCAGCCCAAAGGAGGAAACTCCTGTGACACTGCAGTTCCTGTTTTGGGCCTTTTCCATACATCCATTTTGTTTTTCCTTCAGTCCTACATTATTACATCCATCCTTGCTTTTTACCCATTTAATGGGAGCCACATCTAATATCTTCAGCCACAAAGATACCCCTCTTCCATGCAGCCATCTCATCCTCTTAAAAAGCTGTTTCCATAAGCTGCCATCAGAGCATCCTGAGGATGCTTGTGGAAGAGTTCTTGCAGCTGGGAACTTCAGGCAACTTTTAATTTCAACATTTTTCATAAATACATTATGCAATTGGGTTGTGATTTTGCAAGGATTCTGGGACTGGATGAGCCATTGTGGTTGACACCTGATATTATTATATCACAGTGAAATCCTGAGCAGATTTATCTCCTTTGAAAGCCACCTGAAGTCAATAGGCTTTGAAGGAAATAAATCTGTTTAGGTGTGCACTGCCAGTCCCTTCCTATATAAATATCTGCCTGGCCTAAAGTGACCCAGAATGCATAAGCAGGAATGTTGTTTATATAGAGAGCTTCAGTGACACAGAGATGAGTACTGGAGTCCTCTAATCATGACTGAGATAATAAGAAGCTCCATTGTGCCTCCCTGTGTATCCACTCAGACTTCCACTGGAAAAACCCATAGAGGAAAGCCCATAGAGACTCTATTTAGGTAAATGCTCCAAAGAGTAAAGCTTGGGCTTCTTTAGTCAAATGCAGAGTGTTTTTCTTGGCAGGGAAGCCAATGCTCATTCACTAGGCAACTCAACATTCCCTTGACTCTACTCAAGGTTTTGTATGCAAACAGAAACAATCCAGAGCAAGCAATAGACAAGCTCTTAATGTTCCATTCTGCAGGCTTCTTTCATTATTCAGCATATATTTTCCCAACAATATTGGTTGCATAACAAGACAGGTAAGCTTGTTTGTAAATGATGCTCTCCCTGCGGACCTTAAAATGCTTTGTATCTAGCAGTAGTGTTCTGTTTTTCTTTTGATCGTGAGCATACAAAAAGAAAAGGCTGACTGGTTCACACATACCATAATGAATGATAAACAGAGGCCTGATCCTAAACGAGTAACAGGCAACCTATAGGACATTCATTTCAGAAACCTCAATAAATAATTTTTACCCAAAAGAGCTCTGATGGCTAGCTCTGACAGCTACCATGGAAATTGTAAATTTTACATGATCTCAGGGTGTCCATTTCTCTATGCCCCCCCCCCATATATTTGCCATCAAGTCACAGCCAACTTATGGTAACCCCCCCCCATGAGGTTTTCAAGGCAAGAGACCTTCAGAAGTGGTTTACCACTGCCTGACTCTATACAGCAACCCTGGACTTCCTTGGTGGTCTCCCCAAATAATGACCAGGGCTGACCCTGATTAGCTTCTGAGATCTGATGAGGTCAAGCTAGCCTGAGCTATCCATATCAAAGTCTCTCTCTGTCTCTCTTCCCCCCTCACTCACATGCATGCAGCTGGGCTGAGGCAAGGAGTGGAGAGCACATGGTGAGTTCCTGTGAAAAGTACTGAGACCGATGAGTGATTTCAGCTCTCACATACTTTATTAGTTGAAGAACAAGACAACTAAGCCGGCTCGCAGGCCGGCTTTTTATCCCCGAGTGACCCACACCCCAAACACACACACACCCGGTGATTCGTTATTTACATTGATTGGATTAACTCCTGCTCCTCCATTGGAGGGGAGTCAGGATCCACTAGTCCATTGTCCTTCGGGGCAAAGCTCAGGCCCTTCGCCTGGCCACATGGTGGACCGGTTTGAACCAGTCCAAGCACATGGCTGCCCGGAGCCCATGTTCTCAAGTGGATACATTACATCCTGCTAGAAAGTAAGGGGTTCCCCCCCCTCCCTTTGCCTTCTTAGCTGCTGAGTGGGAAGCTGAGAGTGAGCTGGGTTCTTTGTAGGCTGATAGAGAGTGGTTCTGTTTGGGGCTGTTTGTGTTTTGGGGGTTGTTGGAGGCTCAGTGAATTGCTGTGGAATGTTGTGGAGTGCTGTAGAGTGCAAGCCCCACCCCCTACTCTACTGGGCTCTGCAGTGCTTGACAGGAAGTGGCATTTGAAACAGAGGGTTGCTCCTCACCAGGCTCTTAGCCTGTGGGTCTTGCTTGGCAGCCTTGTAAGTACCTGAGAAGAAGGCTGCTGCTGAGTTCTGGAGAGAGAACTGCTGGAAAGGTAGCCATTTGGTCAGTCTCAAAGTTTTCAGGATACATCACCACAACAAGAGTTTATGTTGGACTTTGAGGGAAGTTCCTGGAGGCTGTAGAAGGCTGTAGAAGATAGCATTGCTCCTAGGGAGATGGATAAAGAAGGATCTATTCCAGTGACCTGCCAGGGTTACACTATGATCATTTTTCTGCCTTGGCAAGAAATGCATTATATATGCTGCAAATGTAAGCTTATAAGAATGCTTGAGGAGAAGGTGGGAGAACTTGAGGCACAAATACGTACACTGAGGAACATCAGGGAGGGAGAAAGGTTTTTAGATATGACAGAAGAGGGGCTCCTGAGAAAACAGCAAGAGATAGCAAATCCTAAACAAGAGGGAGGAAGTAACAAGGAACAGGTGGGTGAGTGGAAGAATGTGACTTTGAGTAAGATAATCAGGAAACATAGCCAGTGGAGCTGCAGAATTGCTACCAGCCACTTCTGATGGTGGAAGATCAGAATAGCACACTCCGGGGTTGAAAGGATGTAACTGACACACAAACACAGGCAGAGAAGGAACCAAGCTATCCCACGGAGGAGGAAGAGATGAGTAGTGGTGATTGGTGACTCCCTACTGAGAGGGATGGAAGAAGTTGTGTGCAGACTGGACAAGGAATCTCGAGAGGTTGGTTGTCTTTCTGGAGCACGTATCCAAGATGTGACTGAGAGAATTCCAAGACTGGTCAAAACCTCTAACCACTACCCAGTTTCCGGTTTAAGCGTTTCGCCCCTCGGCTGCACCCCGTCATGCTCCGATGGGCAGGAGCCAAGTCTCAGCTGACGGGAAGGGTCCAAGATTGTCCCAGACCCTCCCAGGATCTCTGTAGGAGATCCTCAGGCTGGGGAGCTGAGGAGAGCCTCTTCCAAGGCAACGGCCAAAGAATTGAGGCTCACCTTCTTCCCTGAAAGATCCCGTCACCGCAGAGCCAGTATGGTGCTGAGAGATGACTGCCAGACAAGCAGACATGGTCAAAAGTTTTGAAATGCTTCTAAAAGACTTCCAAGGCTTCAAAGCGTGAGTTAAGCGATGCTCAGGTGATTTAAAGCATCTACGAGAACTTTGGTAGCAATTAGAAGCGCTTAAGTGCAAATCGATGGGGGAGGGAGGAAACTCAAGACTTCACACACCCCACTTAAAGCAAGGTGGTTTTAAAGCACAAATAAAGAACTTTGGGTTAAACTAAATGCATCAGATTACTAGCGAAATCAAAAGCTGCATAAGAACGTAAAGTAGATTAAATTCAGCTTTTACTTTGTTTTGGGAAACTTACTTCTTGTTGATATTATGGCTGGGAGAGGGTGGAAGACAGGACTGGAGAAAAAAACATTGGCTGGAAATAGCCTACCAACAACTCCCTCCCAGAACCAGGAAGTACATGTCTACACTGCTGGCGAACGCACTGCACCCTCTAATGGAACAGATAACTAATCTCAACGCTAAAATCGACAATTTGCAAAAACAATTGACTCAAATAGACAAAAGAACCTCAGTAACTGAAAAGACGTTAAAAAAGATGGAAAAACAGATGGAGAGTATCAACAAAAGTGTGGACGAAGCAGAGAAAGAAAGATCCTCCAACAAAACACAACAAACACAGCTCCAGCTGGAAAGATCCATGTACATTCTACCTTTCCAAGGGATACCAGAGGAAAAGAACGAAGATTCAAAGGCTCATCTAGCAGAGGCTCTTGCTCCATTAATGGATTACAAACAGGAAGAACTACTGAAGGAGATGGACTGGGCTTACAGGACTTATCCAGATTTTATATAAAAAAATAAATTCCCAGGAGAAATATGCATGAAATTCATGAGACAGTCTACCAGAGATCTGCTGCTGAAATCTACACATGGGAAATCTTTAAAAATCAAGAATGAAGAGGTAAAAATCTTGAAGGATATCCCCTTCAAGCGGAAGGGGCTCTACAGGGAAGCGGAAGAGGGTCTACAGGGAACTTACTCTCTCTCTACAGAAAAAAGGAGTGCCTTAGAGATGGTTATTTTCTGAAGGACTGAGCTTCAAATAAGAAGATAAAAAATTTAACATCAATACTCTTCCGAAGGCAAAAAAGTTTGTCGACCAATACCTGAATCCAACGCAAGGCAAAAAAGACAAAAAATCCAAAATGATGATGAGGAGGAAGAAGATGAAGATTCCTACTCACAGGATTCATCAAGTGATAGCCCTAAACTTTATAGTTCTTCAGACACTTTGGAATCAGAGAAAGGAGCAGCCACTCCCAAACCCGGAGGAAAAAAGAAACGCAAGAAGAAAAGACTCTAAAACCAAAATAACTGTTGATAATGCAGTTTTTTCCAACCAGTTAGCTAATGCAATTTTTTATTACTCTTTGTTAAATTTTTATAAGCAACAACATCCCTGTATTACTAGGTGACAAGGATACATACCTATGTAACCAGATTGTGTCGCCTTGTTAGTCTACCCTCCGCTATATCCATTAGTATGCTTAGAGGTAGGGTTTTAGTTTCCCTTCCCCACTTCAGCAGTTTGTGATGTATTAGTTTCCCTTTCCCATTTCCTGTAGAATTTAGAGGTAGGGATTTAGTACCCTTTCCCCGTACCCTGTAGTACTGCAAAACCAATAAAATACTTATTCAAAAAAACAAAAGAAAACCCCTCTAACCGCTACCCGCTCCTGCTGATCCATGTGGGAACAAATGATACGGCCCAAAGAAACCTTGAATGGATCTCCAAAGATTACAAGGCTCTGGGCAAGAAGGTGAAAGATCTGGGGGCATAGGTGGTGTTCTCCTCCATTTTACCTGCTGAGGGACGTGGAGTTGGAAGGAAGAACAGGATACTGGAGGTGAATGGCTGGTTACGTAGATGGTGCCGTTGAGAGGGATTTGGCTTCCTGGACCATGGTATGTACCTTCAACATGAGGGACTCCTGGCGATGGATGGGGTGCACCTTACAAAGAACTGGAGGAATGTCTTTCCTGGAAGACTTGCGAAAAAGCCTGATGTTGTGCAGCATCCCCAACACTAAGTTCAAGAAAGGGAGAGACCAGAGAATAAATGAATGGGAGAGAGGTGAGTTCAGTAATTTTCAGGTAAATTGGAAGGCACCTAAGATAGGAAAGGATGTCTGTAATCTGAGATGTCTTTATACTAATGCACAGAGTATGGGAAATAAACAGGATGAACTAGAACTTCAAGTATTACAAAGAAAGTATGATCTGACAGGTATCACTGAGACTTGGTGGGATGAGTCTCATATACGGAGCACAGCAATTGAAGGATACACCTTGTTCAAACAGAACAGATTAAACAAAAAAGGAGGTGGGGTGGCACTATATGTCAAGAATGAATACACTTGCACTGAAATTCAGGATTTTGATAGTTGCCCTGTTGAAAGTGTGTGGGTAAGGATAGAGCAAGGGAAGAAAGAAGGGGATATTGTTGTGGGGATATACTACAGACCAACTGGAGGAACTGGATGATGCATTTGTACAACAGCTTGCTAAACTTTCACAGATACAGGATGTAGTGATTATGGGAGATTTCAACTATCCAGATATTTGCTGGAAATCTAACTCTGCTAGACATGGGGCATTCCGCAGATTCTTGGATAGTCTTGCAGATAACTTCATCTCTGAGAAGGTGGAAGTGTTAACCAGAGGATCTGCTATCCTGGATTTAATCCTGACTAACAGGGAAGAACTGGTTGGTGAAGTGAACGTTGTGGGATCCTTGGGGAATAGTGACCATGTCTGCTTGGGATTTGACATCAAGAAAGATGTGAAACCAGGACATAGAGCTCATATCCTGTACTTCAGGAAAGCTGATTTAAAAAAACTCAGAGAAATATTAGGTAGGATCCCATGGCTGGAAATGCTGAAGGGGAAATCTGCACAGGATGGATGGGAGATGCTGAAAAATGAAGTGCTTAAGGCATAATCACAAACTGTCCCAGTGAGAAAGAAAGGTGGGAGATGGGTAATGATGCCGAGCTGGCTGAACAAGAAATTCTCTGAAGAGCTGAGACTAAAAAGGGAAATGTACAGGAAATGGAAGGAGGAACAAATTACTGAGGGTGAGTACAAGAAGCAGGCTCGAATCTGTAGGGATGGTGTCAGAAAGGCTAAAGTACAGGCTTGCAAGGGATGCTAAAAATAACAAGAAAGGTTTTTATGCCTATGTTTGGAGCAAAATGAAGAACAGGGATGGGGTAAGCTCATTGCTAGGGGAAGATGGTCAAGCCTTAACAAGGGATGAAGACAAAGCAGAATTACTTAACTCTTACTTTGCGTCAGTTTTTAACCATAAGGTGAACTGTATACAAACTGAAGAATTCAGGACATATGAAGGAAGGAGGAATTGCTAGTCAAAGAGTAAGTTAGGAGCTGATTAGAGACATCTAGTTCTAAATATTTTCAAATCTCCAGGGCCAGATGGCTTGCATCCCAGGGTGCTAAAAGAAATTGCAGATGTTATTTCAGAGCCTCGGGCTCTAATCTTTGAGGTGTCCTGGAGTACTGGAGTTGTGCCAGAAGACTAGAGAAGAACAAGTGTTGTCCTGATCTTCAAGAAGGGAAAAAAGATGGACCCAGGAAATTACAGGCCTGTCAGCTTGACATCAATACCTTGAAAAATTCTAGAGCAGATTATTAAACGCTCTGTCTGTCAGCACCTCGAATAGAATGAGTTAATTGGTAGTAGCCAGCATGGGTTTATCAAGAATAAGTCATGCCAGACCAACCTTAACTCCTTTTTTGACAGAGTTACAAAATGGTTGACTCTGGCAATGCTGTGGACATAGCGTATCTAGATTTCAGCAAAGCATTTGACAAAGTTTCTCATGGTATCCTTGAGGATAAGCTGGTTAAATATGGGTTGGATGGTGCAACCGTTGGATGGATTCATGGTTGGTTGAAAAATTGTACCCAACGAGTGCTCGTAAATGGCTCTGCGTCTATGTGGAGGGAAGTCTTGAGTGGAGTACCACAGGGCTCGGTCCTAGGCCCGGTGTTATTCAATGTTTTTATAAATGACCTGGAGGAAGACATAGAGGGGATGCTTATCAAATTTGCAGATGATATGAAGCTGGGTAGGATTGCTAATTCTGAAGAAGACAGAGTCAGGATTCAAATGATCTAGACAGGGTGGAGCAGTGGGCTGAGACAAATAAAATGAATTTCAATAGAGATAAGTGCGAAGTCCTACACTTAGGTACAAAAAATCAAAGGCACAGATATAGAATGGGAGGGACTTGGCTTGACAGCAGCACATGTGAAAGGGATCTAGGTGTTCTGGATGATGACAAGCTAAACTTGAGCCTGCAGTGTGATGTGTCTGTGAAGAAAGCTAATGCAATCTTAGGATGCATTAACAGAAGCATTGTGTCCAGATCACGGGAGGTGGTAGTTCCACTCTATTCTGCTGTGGTCAGGCCTCACCTGGAGTACTGTGTCCAGTTTTGGGCACCACGTTTTAGGAAGGATGTTGACAAGCTCAGGTTGTCTAGAAGAGGGCAACCAGGATGGTAAGAGGTTTGGAATCCAAGTCTTATGAGGAAAAGCTGAAAGAGCTGGGTATGTTTAGCCTGGGAAAGTGACATGATTTCAGTCTTCAAATATTTGAAGGACTGGCATGTAGAAGATGGAGCAGACCTATTCTCTTTTGCTCCAGACTGCAAGACTAGATCTAATGGGTGGAAATTACAAGGGACTAATTATCGGCAAAATATCAGGAGAAACTTCCTAAATGTAAGAGTAGTTGAGCAGTGGAACAGACTGTCTTTGAAGATAGTGGATGTTCCTTCGTTGGACATTTTCAAGTGGAGACTGGACGACCATCTTTCGGGTATGTTGTAGGGCTATCTTTTGGCTATGCTCCTGCAGAGTGCAGTGGGTTGGACTAGATGACCTGCAAGGTCCCTTCCAACTCTAATATTCTATGATTCTATATTTAATATCAAAGTAAACTTTCTAATGCACATTAATCCAAACAAGGTTGTCTTAACTGGACAGCTGGAATAGTATAGAACTGGGTTTCATGACAGGACAAATCAACCCCAGGGTTACTTATTTAACACACTGGAGGCTTGTTTGAAACTAGCAGAACCAACAAAGACAGAAGGCTACCACAGTTCAATAGGTTCCACATTCCATTCTTGATATCTCCAATTAAAGCATTATAGATAGTAACACAAATTGCATTTGACAATTTTAAGCATATATGGTTTTCCTATGAGGAAAATCCTTACAAAACTAACTAGAACTGATGTGAAGCTATTCATAGCTTTTTTCAATGTCAAAAAACCCCCTTCCCTTTTGCGTGAATTTTAGCGTGCTCCAAAAAACAACTGCCACCTGTTCTTTTACTCTCTTCCTTTGGGTTCAATTTTCCTTGCTTGTCTTCAATGATGTCATCATGTAAGCAGGCCTGATTGGTCATATAGTGAATAGGCAACATCCTGTTTACCATATGGTCCCTGATTGGATGGGAAGACCCTTATGACTAGTCTAGGAAGGATGAAGCAGGGTAAGAAACATCTAAGCTACAGCAGTTAGTTGAAACAGGAACCCTGAATGTATCAACATTTCCTGCTCTTTAAAGTATCTACTGGTTAAACATTTGACCTCCTCCAAACTTCCAAATTTCAGAGCTCTCAAGGAACTCTAACTTGAAAAGGGAACAATGGATTTTAATATGGTTTTATATAAAGCAATTGCAAGAAACATCAGTGGAAAATAGCCATGCCTCTATGTTGTGAAATGGTCCAGAATGAATTTTGTCCTCTTCACACACCACTTCCCCCATCAGACAGTCAGATCAGCAACCTGTTCCAGCTGAGCATAAGAGCCAACATTCCTTATTTCAGTTTTACTATTAGCCAACGAAATCTCCTCCAGCAGGCTACTTGGGCCGTGGCGCATTAATTTAGCCAGCCAGCAATTGTCGCAACATGCCTGGTTATGGCATCGTAGTGGAATCATTAGCTCCTATTCTAAAATGGCAGGGGATGACAGGGGTTCTACAATCAAGGATGATTCTGGTGTCGACTAACTGTGACACTCCATCAAACCTTGCATCCTTAATGTCATGGAGAGTTACATCCCTTCATGGGTGATAAAACATGGGCTTTCTGACAAGCCCTGGTTTAACTACCCTCATTGGCCTCATGAGGCTCATGTTACTTCATTGTTTTATAACCTAAATTGTCTCACACTGGAAATGAGGGTTCATTTGAAGATTTTTATTGTTAACCTTTAAGGGCTTTGGAGTTCTTAATCTACTCTATCTACAAGAGTTAAGTGAGGTTTATGCTCCAAATCGTAATCTAACTCCAGTTATAGATTTCTGCATGCATGCTCTCTGCCTGGCCTTATAGCCTGATAGCCATTGTAAACTTTGTTCAGATATCACCCTTGGAAGAGCAGCGCCTTTGGAGTTTGAAAGTCACGTTCATTTTTGTATGTTTTTAGGCATGGATTGAATTTCAGAACATAGACACCTGAGAATGGATATACGACTCCAAAAATCTCTCTATATAATTTTTTTCCCTGTCAAGATGCAGCTGCCTTATGGTGATCTTGTAGGGTTTTTCAAGGCAAGAGACATTCAGAGGTCATTTGCCATTGCCTGCCTCTGCATAGACTATACCATTTCGGAATTCAAGTGGGAAGATCACAGGTCTGGATGTTTTTCCACATGAGAAATTTCTTGCATATAGAAAATTGGCAGCATCTTTCAGAAGCGTTATAATATCTGAAGTTCAGCAGACTGGGATTGTGGTTTTAGTTTTCACTAAAATATTTTTTAAAAATCTGTTATGTATACATGGGTGTAGTTATCTCCCTCTTGATTGAAGGTAGATTAACACTTTAAAAAAATGTCCTTATTTCTAATTTTCAGACCACATTCTCAACTTTAGGTTAGGTAGCAGAATTTCCTCATCCCATCTTTCATCATTCCCCTGTAGACGGACTATCAGCATTTAAAGGCAATGCACATACAGGGGAAGCATGATCATACATGATGGTTTTGCTGTGATGTCACCACAACATGCTCAGATTATACATACACAGGCTCTGTTGTTTTCCTTTATGGTTCTTTTAAAAATTAATTTTCCTTGGTTTGGTTTTGTGATGTTTTAAAATGATTGGATTCTCTCCCCTTGAATTGTTGGAATTTTTAAACTTCTTGCATTTTCTCTGTTTCTTTTCTTTATTTCCAAGTTGTCACTGTTTAAAAAGTTTATCTTTTTGCATTCTTCTGATCTAGGCTTTAAAGTTATTCTTCTGTACTTGTTTTAAAGATCTGTCTCTGCTGTGCTTTTTCCCCTGGGGTCAGTGGCTGCATAGAATTTTGGGGGATTCCTGTTGGTTTTACAAACTTAATTGCTTTGGAAGGTTCTGAAGAAAATTTCTGGTTAGGTTTTAATAATAGTTAACTGTAGATGAGGGTTTAGATATTTTTTAAAATGCTAAATTGGTTTGTCTTGGATTTCCTGGTTTGACATTGGTTCTGCTGGGCTTTGTTCTGTTTGTATATGGAGGCTTTTGTCCAGTGGTTGCTCTTGTGTTATTGGCTTGTTTTCCCCACAGGAAACAATGGAGACAAGTAGGGTGGTTGGGGACAACATGTTCAGTGGCCTATAGAATTCCCCTGTCCAATTTGCTTGAAACTTGGGGAAGGGGGCATTAGGTCCTCTGCAAGTTTGGTGTCAATTAGTTGAATAACAGCCACTCCAGCCCTCCAGTCCCCCATAGAAAATAATGGAACCTGAACAATTCCAGAATCCCCCCCTCAAAAAACCCTCAACCTGAACCAGGTTTCTTCTTACTTGTGGCAGGGGGCTCTCGATTTTCTGCCATGCACACTAGGGGTGTTGCATAGTGATGCTCTAGCATTCAGGGCAAAAACTCTACGGTAACCATGGAGTTTCACCAGAATGCTAGAGTGTTCCTGCAGGATGCTCCCAGGCTGATGATGTCACTACCAGTGACATCATTAGCCTGGGAGCATTCTGCAGAAACACTACCAGTGACATCATTGTGTCAGTGGTGTCCCTGTGGGATACTGCTGTTCTGGGATTGGGCTTCCCCACCAGCCAACTGGCCAGTGGTGGATTGGGCCCCCGCCAGGGGGATGGCAACCCTAACCTGAACCCTGACATGGTATTGGGGGACTGGAATACCCCTGAATACCAGTATTTAAGTCTTTCCCAAAATACTGATTTTTTTTCTTTACGCACCCATCTCTGTTATTGTTTCCATCAACCAGAAAAGAAAACCAAAATGCAGAGGCTTAAAGCCATTCATCCACCAGCTTTCATTTAAGGTACTTTTACACTGTCTTTTAAAACAGGGAAATAACACTGTAAGATAATACTTCCTTATACATTTACTGTAGCTAATGTCCTCACCACTGTGGTAAAATTAATAAACAAAATGTGAAACTGTTCTCGTTTGGAAATGAAGAGTGCTTTTGCTGAGGCTGTACTGCAGGTTCGTCAAATATGAGTGTCCAGAGAGACTCCCTAACTCTCCAGTTTACAAGATTCCATCGTGAGTGAAATTGCCTTTTCTTTGTCCCTGGCCCATAACAGGCAAATACATAAAGAATACATAAACAGATTTATGTGGAAACTATGGCTCTTAGGAAGGAATAGGAACAATCTTATTAAATAGAAACACACCTATCATCCCTGTGCATGTAACCTAGATTCCTTGAGGCAAGGGCTGGCATCCAGCATAACATTAGTTATGCAAAAAGGTCTATTGTGCTCCACATTGGCAGAACACAGGCTATAGCTATGGTGGAACTCAGCCAACTCCCCTGTCAGTTTCCATGCTCTTTGACTAGACCAGAATAACCGTTTTTTACTTCCTGCAACATCAAAGGATAATACATTTCTTTCCCAGTTTGAACTTTGCATCAGCTGAACGAGGCACTAGCAAATACAGACTTTAAAAACTGTTCCAAGATATTCATCAAATGCTACCATGACACAGTTACAGCAGTATACACACAATGGACCTCCTCGATTCCATCTTTTCATGACCTGAGAACTAGTTTTCTTTAATTCAAAGTACATAAGCCATTCATGGTCCCAGAGTGTTTTCATGGTAAGAGACCACATTGTGTGTCCCCAACCAAACACAGGACCCATCTCTCTTTCCTTTTTGAATTGTATCAAAGAAGTTTGGGAATGGATTCGTCATCAAATAGCAAGGCAGTAGCATTCAGTCCTATGCACTTACTCTATTCTAAGACATTGATTTCAATGAGCATAAACTGGAGTAACTCTGCTTGCATTGGTTTGCATTGCATTGATAGGCACTAGCCTTCTATTCCTGATTTGTACCATCTTTCAAATTTAAGCATTTATACCCTGCTTATCTCCCCTAAGGGACCCAAAACAGCTTATAACCAAAGAAAGAGGTTCTATATATAAACCAATAAACAATGAACAGCAGACCTAATTGCCTTTTATTTTGGAGAAAATGCTGAATGGCAAGCTCTGTATCTATTTCTGAAGGCTATTGGCAGCCTAAACTGTTTTTTAAGGAAATTTATTGTGGCCTCTGAAATATGAATTTTAAGTTGAGGGAAACAACTGTAGCACTTTGTTACATTATTGCTTAACAGGATGACCAATATGGCATAGATGCCACTGTGCTAAAAAGAAGTTCCTTCTAAACTACCTACCTTAACTACCTTCTAAATTGCCTACCTCAACCAGCTTTCCAGCTCTTGACACATTTTATGTCTGGTGAAGGTAAGGTAGAATGTGAAAAATGTAAGAATGGACTTTGCATACCTCAGGTTCCAGACTGAATTCCTAACATCTGCAGTTAGTTATTTTATTCTAATTCCATCCTTTTTCTAAGTAGCTTGGGGTGGCATACATGGTACTCCTCTTCATAACAACCCTGTGAGAGGCTGAATTCAGACTGGCAATTTGCTCTGGGAGCCAGTTGTGGCAAAAAAGCCCCGGAACAAACTGTACCAGGGTTTCCCATTCACACAGCCTGGGCCGCTGTGGGAGCATACTGGGAGGAGGCGCGTGGAAGCGTTCAGACTGCGGCCCCAGAGGCACACTGTATGCAGCTTTTTCCTGTTAAATTGGTGATATGCGCATCTGGCCAATTGGGGGAGGATCCCGTTGCGCTGGCACCGCATTGGGCAGTAGAGCAGAGCACAGCCAATCATACCGCTGCTGCCTTCTGCCCAATGCGGGTTGCTCCTGGCTTATCGGCGGAGCATTCATAATTCCAGGAAGCTGACAAACGCAGGACACATGCGCGCTTCAGGGATTTGCTACTGCTTTCATGAGGTATCTTTTTAACGTGGGAAGAAAGCAGAACAGCCCGGGTTGCCTACGGGTGGGGAACACCAAGCAGATGTGCCTGAGTGAATACCCCCTTTAATGTGGGTTTAAAACATTGCCGAAACAGGGCTCTATTGGGGCAAATTGCCAGTCTGAACTCAGCCAGAGTCTGTTATAGTGGTTCAGATTAGGGATGGGCACGAACCGATTTCTGTATTTCATTTTGGTTTCTGGTTTGTGGCTGAACCACAAACTGGTACTAAGTGGAAGGTTGCTTCACGAACCGAACCAGTTCAGACTGGTTAGTGACCCCTGCTTTCTGCTCCCCGCAACTTTTCACAGGGACCAGAAAGCAGGGTGTTTCAGTGGTCTGATTCCATATAAGACGATTTGATTTATTATGGGAAGGTTATAGTTCAACAGTAAAACATGGGCAGTAAGTTCCTGTGATCTCTTGGTAAAAGAATCCCAGGTGGTGTTGGAATATGCAAAGTCTATTCTGCATATATAAAGAAGATGACAAGAACATCCTGCAGGGGGCAGCAGAGGGAAGAACTAGTTAGCATAGTGAGATTGGGGACTTCCTACTATTTTCAAATAGTCTCCTTCCTGTCTCCTGATTGCCTTAGTTAGGGCTCTTCTCATGCCTGCTGAGAACAGTTAGTTACTGACCTCTCTCCTAGCTAGTTGGACTTCTCTTTCTCTCTCTTCTTTCTTACAAAGTTTGTTCTCTTATAATAAACCTACTTTATTATTTAAACAGCTTGTGCTCCGCTTTACTGCATATCTGCACTTTGCCAACAGGTGGCAGATGTTCAGAAGGGCCTTTCCCCACCCAAGACCTTGGAGAGTTGCTTATCAATCAGAATAGATGAGACAGGCGTATATGGACCAATGGTCTGTCTTTTGATAAGGAAACTGGGGCACTGCCTCAGAATATGCCATTTCGGTTTAGCTCTCTGTGTTACATACGGCTGACTTCTGGCAACCCTATGAATTAATGTCCTTCAAAATGTTCTACCATTAACAGCCTTGCTCAGATCTTGCAAAATGAAAGTGGTGGTTTCATTTTTGAGTCAATCTGTTTCATGTTGTGTATTCCTCTTTTCCCTTCTCTGAGTTTTCCTAGGGTTATTGTCTATTCCAATGAGTCTTGTTTTCCCATGATGTAATCAAAGTACATAAGAACATAAGAAGAGTCCTACTGGATCAGACCAATGATCCATCTAGTCTAGTCACAGTGGCTAACCAGATCTTCTGGACAGCTAACAACAAGGCAAGGAGGCTGAGGCCTTCCCTTGATGTTGCCTCCTGACTCTGGGATTCAGAGAATTAGTGCCTCTGAATGTGGAGGTTCCCCTCAGTCACCATAGCTAGAAGCCAGTGATAGACTTATCCTGCATGAATCTATCTAATCCCCTTTTAAAGCTGTTTACTCCTGTGGCCATCACTACATCCTCTGGCAGTGAATGGCACATTTTAATCACTCTCTATGTAAAGTAGTATTTCTTTTTATCCATACTGAACCTACTGCCCATCAGTTTCACTGGATGCCCTCAAGATCTAGTATTACAATAGCCTCAGTTTAGTCAGGCTTGAGTTGATAAGAGAAGAAGAGAAGAGACTGGTTTTATACCCCGCCCTTCACTACCCGAAGGAGTCTCAGAGTGGCTTACAATGTTCTTTCCCTTCCCCTCCCTACAACAGACACCCTGTGAGGTAGGTGGGGCTGAAAGAGCTCTGACAGAAACTGCTCTTTTTCAAGAACAGCTGTGCCAGAACCATGGCTTGCCCAAGGTCATCCAGCAGGTGCAAGTGGAGGAGTGGGGAATCAAACCCAGTTCTCCCAGATTAGAGTCCACTCACTTAAGCACTACACCCAATTTATTTGACTTTTTGGCAGTCCTTAGTGTGGTAGAACGAGCCCACTCTGACCTGCCAGCACCATTCTGCCCTGCCCTCCTAGGGATTCCTAACTCCATGAAGGGCTTTTCCTTTCACTCTAAAGTAGCTGCTATCACCACCTGATCAATATAGGAATTTCCCACTGAGGGGATCAGAACCCTCAGCTCCCCTTCCAAGATCTGATCCCTCACCTCAGGGTCTCCCACTACCCAGCGCCTGGCTCCCATCAGGACAGTTTAATGCCTTAGGCATCTCTGGAGTAATAGCTGCTTGCCAACCCCCTTTTTAAGCCCATTTTAAAATTGTGTGTCCAAAATAGTTGGGGGGTATTGTGATACAGAGAACTGCTCCTCACATCAACAATTTAAAATATTTATTAAAAATTAAATGTTTACAAGCATACTTTTAGCACAATACCAGGTTGAAGCAAGGAAGAAAAGAAATCGGTAAAAACGTAAATCCTCTGTCCCTCTCCTATACGTGCCCTAAAATAGGATAGGCTCTTCCAGCTTAGGCAGTTACAAATCTCTACCCAGTTTCCATATCCTTCAGCTTGCTTCTTGGCTCCCAGGAGAACATATGGTCAATATGGCTGCCTCAGGATTTAAGAGTACTGTGTCCTTTCAGGAAAGCAGCATCCCAGAGAAAGAGTCATTTCCTGTTGCAGGGATGTTTTAACAAACCCTTGTCTCCTCCTACTGACCAGGTCAGGTGGGGTCATGGCTTTTCCTGTAGGTTTTAGAAATTCCCTTCCTGAGGGTTTCTGAGGTATTCTCAGTCACCCCAAATCTGTGTTCCCTGCTAGCAAAAGGGTGTGTTTGTGAACCGGCCCATCCCATTGTCTTTCCTGCTAGATCAATTAGCATTTCTTAAGAGATGCATCTGGAAAGCCATTGACAGGCTTCTTCCTTCCCAGCCTGTAAGGAAAAATACCTTTAAAACACCAAGTAGAGGCTTGCTGCTTGCCAGCCTCCCTCCAGGAGAAAATGAATTTCTCCACACATGGTTCCATAAAACTCTCTTCTAATACTACATTTCAGATGAATCAGTGTTCTTCCTGTCAGCTTTCTTTATTGTCTAACTTTCACATTCATACATAGTAATTGGAAATACCACGGTATGAAGTATTCAATTTAGCTTTCATAGTTGAAAACCAAGACATCTATTGTTCGTTAATGGTATAGTGCTTGTTTGAAGCCATTCATAGCAGTGACCACCTATTACCACATCTTTGGGCTGTAAATTCCATAAGTGATTTTTGTTTGTGAGAACCTCCCCTGAAGCAATGAACTCAAAGGGTAGGACATGTGACAGACTGCACTTTTAAAAGCTTAGAAATGCTGTAAAAACAGGTAAAGAACTGTGAAGGGTTAATTTCTCACAGAGCCAGAGAGCCCTGAGTGATAGGCTGCTCCAAGAGATCTGATTAGTTAGCATCAGCTGAGAAGAGAAAAATTTCTGAACTGGATGCTGAGGAGTATTTAGTCTGAATTCAGCCCTGACTGAGAGCAGTTTAACACAGACTGGGGAAAGCTGGCAAGGATGAGTGAGTAGTTAGGTGAAGACTCCCATTCAGGCCAGAAAAGGGGCTAGAACTTCTAGTGAGAGAAGAAATTTCCCTACCCAGTCAAAACAGGGAGATGGCTCTAAAGAGTGGAAAGATCTCTGCTCTGGTGTGGTTAAAACTGCCTTTTGAAACCGGAATGGTCAGTAAAGCTCAAGAAGAGTACTGGTGTGTTTAGAGAAAGGGTTTGGGTACTGGATAGAGTGTCCCAGCCTTCTGGAAACCAAAAGAGTCAGTGAATACTCAAATTGTACTGGAGTCATTGGGAAACACCGGAACAAAAGCCTCTCATCTTAAAGATCCTAAGTCACTGGGAAAAGTTTATGAAACTCTCAGTAGCCTGAAACATATGAACTAAAGTCTGTGAATATACTGATTTACTTCAGAGTTCTATGCTGAGTTACCTCAGAAATTTTACCTGACCTATAAATACCTCTCACAGAAATTAGGGGGAATTTTGGCTGGATTGTGCCATCTGGTGACAATATTTAAAAGATTAGGAACTGAGCACCATAAAAATATCTTGCATGTATTGTTAACTCTTTTTTAAATTGTTTTAATTATGTTTGTTTTGGGAGGTGCTGATTCTGATGGTGTTAAAATGTGGCTTTATTATGTATGTTTTAATTGTTAGCTGCCTTGGTGGCCCTTGTGAGGAGAGAAAGGCGGGATATAAATATTGTAAATAACAACAACATAAATAAGTGAAGTTGATTTTACTAGCTATGACGCCTCCATCCACTTCCCTCCCTCAGAGGCAAAATTTTCCCTCCATTTTTCTTTCTCTTTTGGATTAAGCTGCCCTAGGTATCTTTTTTCTTCTTTCCCAAAGAACTCTGGCTGTCCCACCGTGTCACAGTATGATATTTGGGCTGTTGGCTCAGCTCAAGAACCTGAGGAAAGGATCAAGAGTCCCCTTTAACTTAAACTTAAGTGGCACTTAAGGCGTTTGGAAATTCCAAATTAACAAAATATTTTATTCAACAATCCAGACAAAATTCCCCCTAATTTCAGTGAGAGATATTTATTTTATTTTATTGCTTCATTTATAATTCGTCTTTCTCGCAGAGACTTAAGGCAGAGTATGCAAAAACAGTGCAATGAGAACAGTATAATAAGGTAGCCAACAATGGCATAGCACTGGATAAGAAATACAACGAACAATGTAACACTGCCCAGACATTAAGTACAATCCTATTCCCTTTTATAAAAATGCCCCACATTACAGGGAATGGCACAAATGTGGGGGCCTTCTTGACCTCATCAGGTAGGTTGTTCCACCAGGTGGGAGCCACCACAAAGAATGCTTAAAATTACCATTGAAATCAATGAATTTAAAATAAACTTCACCAGGTTTAGGTTCATACTTAATAAAACAGACTTGTTCCCAATGTTAGATTGTTCTATGATGGTCCATGATTAGGGCTGCCATCCTCCAGGTGCCAGCCAGAGTTCCCCCAGTTTTGGGGGCTCCAATCCAGGTGGTTGGTGGGGGGGAAGCCCCATCCTGCCCCCAAGCCTGACTGCTGACAGCCACCCTTCTCCCTGCCCTCCTGCAAGATTTAAAGGGCCCTTCAGCTGATTGGTGGGGAGCATGTGATCCACCGGTAAGCTGGGGGGCCTTTTAAATTTTTCAGGAGGGAGGGAGTGGGGCATGTGCCACCCACCGCTTCTTTTCAAAAGCATTTAAAGGATCCATTTAAATGCTATTGAGCAGAAGCAGGAGGCCTGCGTGCAGAAGCCAGTCCTCAATGTAATGAAGTCACTTCTGTGTGACATCACCATGTTGGGGCTGTCCCCATCCTCCTGGAACACCCCTCAAAAGTCCTCTGCTGGGGACTTGGAGGGACCTGGCAGTCCTATCCATAATGTTGTCATTAAGCCATTAAGGCTCAGTGGGATGGCCTCTGCTTTGCATGCATGCAGGTTCATTTTTGGCTGCCTAATAAAGACTTTCTAGTGGTCCTAAGCTATACAGAGTATCCTATCACGAAGCTCCACTTAGGCCCAGTCAGAAACTATGAAATTAGTTACTTTGTATATAGTTCAGTTATGGAACACTATAAGTTTGGGTGCCGCTTTTAGCAGATTCAGATTAGACCTGAGTAACATTCTGAATAAAAACTTTGTATTTGATTATCATCTCCTGCCTCGCAATACCTAAAAATGTGTTTACAAGCCTATATTTGACACTACTTGTAACTCTACTTTTATTATTTGAACAATGTCTAAACATTCCACTACTATTTTTCTATAAATTTAGCTATAATTTTTTGCAACTCAATAGGTTAATATTTTTTCTACTAATTACACATTTGTCTAAACATTCTACTATAATCTTCTATAAAATACTTTTGAATAGCATTCTTCAAATTCATGGTAAAGTTCTTTTTTCCGTTCCATTTATTCTCTAAGCTACCTCTTATATCAAATTATTATCTTAATATCATCCTTATATATGCATTTAAAATAGTCGTATATAAATTCCCTAAACCATCTTTCTCAATTACACAAATTCCTGGGAGCCTTAAGGCAAGGTTATTTGTAATTCAGCTTAAATCCTTAATATTTCTATACGTTTACGATCTATACATTTATTTATTATTAGCCTTACCTAAATTTCATTCATAGGTATTTTCTAGACCGGGCTTTTGTATACAATTTCTTAGTAAGACTATCTAGAACGTTTAGTATTGATCTTCCCTTAAGTATTTTTAATGTGTAAATATATAAACCCACATTTCTCTAGGCCAACTTAACCAATTAAACATGAACAAAATTTCTCTGGGTCAATTTTATCAAAGGTTCATAAGCTAAACTCAATTTGTTTTCATATAATAAAACTTTTGGAATTAATCTTCCCTTAAATATTAGTAATATGATCTATAGTTTTATACATGTGTAGAAATATATCCTCTAGCCCATCTTAGCCAGTTAGACCTAGACTGGGATTCTCTAGACCAATCTTACCAAAAGATCTCTAAACCAGACTTAGTTATACAACTTAATTTTTTCTTCTTTTTGTAATTTCTTCTTTGTAGTAAAGTCTTAATTTTATGCCTCTTCCCTTTGTACATGGAAAGGCTTTCTTTTATATTTCACCATCGAAGTATTCCCCCCCCCCTTTTCTAAACTACAAACCTACAGGGTCAGGGGAATGGATACAAACTAAAAGAAAGCGTAGCAAGGATCATAATACAACTATTTTTTAAAAAAATGACATTTCCCTTTTGCCCCCATAGTAAAAAGTAAATATGAGTTATAAAAAAGTATAAAGCAAACAATCACAATCTTGTTCCACTGTAGTGTGTACAACTTAGCTTTAGATTTATTGTTCTCACTGTAGATTAAATCAGCTTGATTCTCACTGTAGATTAGTCCATCTTGATTGTAGAGTTGTCTTACAAAGTGAGCTTCCTGTTCTCAGCAGTAAATCAGGATGTCACAAAAGTTGTTGCAAAGTGGAGAATTCCAACTTCAAATATCTTTCTTTCTTTCTTTTTAAGAAGAAAATGTATGATTCTTTTGTAGAAGTTCAAACAAGAGTCCCTCTTTGCCCCAGTAAAATGTTTAGCTCAGCATTCTTTTCCCAGCTTATAGCTCATCTCAGCCGCCTTGTGCAGGAAGGAGGGGGGTATTCCACCTCTCCTTTCCTTGTCCTTTGGAGGTTTAGAGGGGCTTAATCGGAAAAAAGTCAGATTCTTCAGTGTTGCTTTTACAAGTACTTATGGTAGATTATTATCTTCACCAATGTTATGGATGAGGCTCAAAATTACTCTCTTGAATTAGGGACATTCACAGCTGGTGCAGTTATGGCTGCCATAACTGCTCTTCTTCGTTTCCTGCTTCTGGGATGACCCAGAGCTTCCACTCACTTATGCCGCAAGTGAGGGGCCCAAATCAAGTCCCTTGTGCCAGACCTCCCTCCAGGAGATCCAGTGAAGTTCGGGATCCCCTGAACCCCCCCCTAAAAAGAATGAAGAATTGGTGGTAGCCAGGAGCACTTCCTGATGCTGACTGAGTTGCTGCACCACAGCCCCGCCCTCCCTCATGCATAAAGGTTCAATCCTTGACATCTCCAGTTAAAAGGACAAGGCAGTAGGGGACGTGAATGACCTCTGCCGGAGGCCATGGCAAGCTGAGTAGACAATATTGGTGTTGATGGATCAAGGTTGATGGACAAAGGTTCTTATTCGGTATAAGGCAGTTTCATGTGTGTTTCATCTGTGTGCTTCACTATTTTGCATGGGACAGAGCAGGTAGAAAAAGAAGTACTTTTCTCACAATACAAGAACTTGTGGGCACTCAATGAAATTGCGAAGCAGTCGGGTTAGAACGGATAAAAGGAAGTACTTCTTCACCCAAAGAGTGATTAACACATGGAATTCACTGTTGCAGGAGGTGGTGGCAGCTACAAGCATGGACAGCTTCAAGAGGGAATTGGATAAACATATGAAGCAGAGGTCCATCAGTGGATGTTAGCCACAAGGTATAGGTAGGAACACTTGGTCCGGGGCAAGTGATGCTGTGTATTCTTGGTGCTTGGGAGGGCAACAGTGGGAGGGCTTCTAGTGTCCCGGCCCCACTGGTATTTTTGGCCACTATGTGACAGAATGGTGGACTGGAAGGGCCATTGGCCTGATCCAACATTGGCTTCTCTTATGTTATTTTGTTAGCCCTTTTCATTTCTTCTCTATCAACCAATCACATGAGGCCAAGAAAATGAGTTTCAGGCCATCTGTAATACAAAATCCAACAGAGAAGGGACAGGGTCTGAAGTAATTCCACATAATCTCATTACACTCACCCAGGGCTGGCTAAAGGGTATTGGTGCATGGGATTTGTACATAAGAGGTCCACGGGGAAAGATATTATCCCAGTGAGAGTTCAAAAAAGAATTGTATGTTAGGTTACAGGAAATATACCCATGGATATACCTATGCTGCCTCATTTGTTGTCCTTCCATATCTCTTTATTTATTTAATCACTTATATTTGGCTTCTATCCCCAATGAGTCCCCAGCATGGTCTATAAAGAAATAAATACAACAGAAAAAGAAGAAGGCTTTTGAATACAACAAAAAAAGAAGAAGGCCACTCTCTCTCTCCCCCTCCTCTCTCTACATCAGATCTTCCACCCAAACCTAGACTATAACCTTCTGCATAAGACTTGAAGGACAAGAGCCCTTTGGTTCTTGCCCTTTAGCTTGCACCCCTGGACATAAATACCCCAGGCCCTAAATACCAGTGAGAAACAGACTCAGTCAGGTCTTATTCAGCTGCTGCTAGGCAACTAACAGACTCTTCCCCACTTCCTCCCCTGCCTCTGGCTCAGGCCTTAAATCGCATCACATTTTTCATCTTGCCCTTGCTTTAAAAAGTTTAGAACAACACACACAATTGTCTTCTCACCCATTTTATTCTCACAAGACCCTTGTGAGGTAGGTTAGGCTAAGAAGGAGTGACTGGCCTCCATGACCTTCATGGAGGAGTAGAGAGTTGAACCCGGGCCTCAAAGATGCCTGTGGCTCAGTATAGGCTCTTAAATCTCTCCAGTAATCCTCTCTTCATTTAAAAAAAAGGTGGAATGAAGCCATTTCACCAGCCACTAGCTGTCACTATGTAAAATATTTCTCGGTATATCGGTATAAAGAATCTTAAAATAGCCGAAGTCGTGTATCTGTGTATAATTGAATGAACAGAATTTATTTTTTACAGTTCAGAAACCTAAGAGAACAGACTGGCAATATGCTTAGCGTACAAGAATAGAAATAATGCTGATGATAGGTTACTTGGTTTTCAGCCAAGTGTTAATAGATCAGTAGAAATGGCCACAAGTGGATGAACGTTAGGCATTATTAAGGCATGTGTTCAGCATTCAGTAAACAATCTCATCAAGTTCAAAAACAGTTTTGCTGCATATATAGATCTATAGCCGCTGGCAACTAAAGAGGCAATCCAAATGTTTGCATATCATTAGACAAATACGCATTACACATTTTTGTTCTAGTACCATTTAGTAAAATCAACTGTGTGAAACAGTTCAGACTCAGTTCCATATGTTTCCTCAAACACCTCTGAAACACATTATGACAATATAAGCATTTAAAGTGGGAGATCATTGCAGCATTGATTTTATTGGTCAAGCACTGGGCAGCCCAGTCTGGAGGCCCAAAAGGCAAAGATGGCTGGGTGCCAGTACAATGCCAGTCAGGTCCCTAAGAGGATAGTGGGGAATGTGTGGAGTGTTGTGAGACATGTCTGGATATTGCAGTGCTGGTCCAGCCCCCTTAAGGGCACAGACTGAGCAAACCCAAGCATAGGCAGCAGTACTAACAAAGGAAGGGGAAAGGATCCATGTCCCAGCACATTGTGGCCCGAAGCACGCACAGCATGGAGCCCATCAGAACCCGGCCTAGACACACAGCACAAGGCAGGGATGCTTGGTGCTTGGTGTCATGCATGGAGGCCAGATGTAATGACAAGGGTACCCCCATGGGATGGGCAACCCCAGCACCAGGTGTTGATGCAAAGGGAGTAGCTGTAGGGGGAGACATGACAGCGAGGCCACAGAGTGCATTCCCTTGATGTGTTTCCAACTGCTCATCCATGCCCCCAGTTAAGTCGACCAGCCATTCAAAGCAGCCCTTAAGCACCTGTTACCTCCCACGTGCTTGTCCCAGTACCACTGACCCTGACCCAGAGCATCCTTCCACTCCCTCTTCTTCTCCAGCTACTACCTCTCGATAGTCATACCTGGCTGCAAGGGTGGGGGGGATGTATTGTGCAGGTGCAGGTCACCCTGGGGCCACACACTAGTTCTAACTCACTAGTCCCACTTGAGGCCACAGTGGGCATAACACCTGGGGGCGGCTCAGGACACCCAATACAGTTCCACTGCTCCCTCCTTATCTCTGTCCCTGCCTCCCATCAGAGGAGGTGGTGATCACTGGCTGACAACCATAGTATGCCTGGGGGGACTGCTAGGATTGCCAGCTCTGGGTTGAGAAATAGCTGGAGATTTTGGGATTGGAGCCTGGGGATGGTGGGATTTGATGAGGGGAAGGACTGCAGCAGTGTACAATGCCTAAAGTTGTCAACCTCCAGATGGTAGCTGGAGATCTCTTGGTATTACAGCTGATCTCCAGGTGATGGAGAAGCAGTTCCACAATGGCCTGTTTGCCCTTTTCTACTGTTTCCTCCCTTTTTGTTGGAGCCAAGAGCCCCTATGCAGTGCTCCCTCTTCCCACCATGGTGTGAGAAGTTATGTTCTGCTGGCATGGCCCTGAACCACATAGCCCTGAGCCACACAATTTAGCGTTAGTGTTGCCATGTCTCCCTCATGGACAGGGAATCCCTCTCAGGCTATGCTCCCCTGCTATCAATCAGCTGGCTGGTGGGGGGACTTACCAACGGCGAGTCCTAGTCATGCATTTCAGACATGTCATTGGCTGCAAAAGGAGCCTTAGGCTGGCATGGCTGGCAACGTGGTATGCTGGAAGTGACATTTCCGTGTCACCTGTGACATGGCTGAAACTCCAGAATAGGCCTCCTCTGCTGCTAGTAGGTCCCCTCCTCCTCCCACTGGCAGCCAAAGAGGTACCTGGCTATGCTGCCTAGCATCTGGGTTGACTGGGCTGTGATTTAAATTATCCACTGTGGGGTGGTATTGGTTGCTGCAAAGAAGGCAGAGGGTGGAGTTGGAGCCAATGGTGGTAGACTAGGGCTGGGGGAGGGTTGCCCTCAAAGTGCCTGGATTGGGCCGATATGCCCATGGGGTGACGTCACCCAGAGGTGATGTCATTGTGCTGGGTATGTTGCGGGGGGGGCACTCTAGCATTTGGCCTGAAAACTCTATGATATCATAGAGTTTCTATCCAAATGCTAGAACATCCCCCCGGCAATGTGCCTAGTGTGATGACATCACTTCCGGGTGACATCATTGCAGCGCATGTGGACAAATGTCCTGAAACAGGAGTTTCTTCCCCCCGCTGGAAAAAGGTAGGGACTGGGCAACCCTATGGTAGACTGCTCTGCATGTTGGCTTCCTGTGCCCCTCTGGTCCTTGGGGACATGGCACTGGTTGAGGTGGATTCCTCTCTATACAATGGGGCACCTATGGACTATGTTGCAGAGTTTGTTTTTTGGCATAGTGTCTTGGCATCAGTGGCACAGGCTATACTGCTGGGGTGGCTAAGGGAGATGCCTAATCTCTACCACACCCTCATGAATGCCCCTTCCTATGTGAGCATGGTGGGTATGTCAGCAGTACTTTGGGGGATGTGAGACTCTCCTCTCTCCAGCTCTGTTGGCTGGCCATAAGCCAGCTTGTTGGGTCCCTCTGGAGGGTCTCTCAAGCTCTCAGAATGGGAGGAGAAGGGGTTCACTTCACCTGATTCTTTCTTTGTCCTAGGATGGCAGCTCTTCTTAAGCCCAAAGTTGTGCCCTTTCTTCCTCCTTGTCCTCTAGCCCCATTCTTCACCACTACCTTCGAGTACCCACCTCCCCAGCCACACCTAGGAAGTGGTGATAACCCCAGCCACACATTGTCTGTTCCTGGGGTGAGTGCTGTATCTTCCTCCTTTCCCCTTACAAGGCTGGTAGCCTTCCCTCTAACTCCAGCCACTTCTCCCACTGTCAGTTTCCTGGGGCTGGCTAGGACAGAGTATAGACTCTCTGCTTTTCCTAAGGCCACTCCTCCCCAGGCCTTGGTGCCTGAGCTGCTGCTGGACCCGATTTAGTGTGGATGACTTTTCTCAGCCATGCCCTGGCCTCCGTTGTGACTACTGGTGTGGACATCTTGTTGGGGCTGCCTTGACACTGGGTCCCAATTGGTGCCATTTGCAAAGGCAGCCTTATTAGTTGTCAGGGGGCTTGGAATCCAGTACCATCCTTGGACTGGTGAGTGGCAGGGCTGCTATAATGGCTGGTGACTGCAGTGCATCATTAGTGCTGTGCCAGCGTAGGGTTGCCAGGTCTTACTTGACTGCTGAGAAGGAGTTCCTCTCCATGCCCGGGACTTGTCAGTGCACGTGCAAAGTGTTCACACCACAATGACATCACCCAGAGGTGACGTCATTGTGCAGGGCACATTGCAGGGGGATGCTGTAGTGTTTGAGAAAAAACTCTATGGTAACCATGCTGGGCACATTGGCATGGACAGGACTTTTTGGGGGTGGGGCTCCCCCACTGGCTGGCTGGGTGGTGGTGGATTGGGGCCCCTGAAAGTGGGTAAACCCCCACCCACATTGGGGAAATGGCATCCCTATGCCAGCATAATATTGGAATATGCCAGTGGAGAGCTCCCTGAGCAGTCTCTCCCCCCAAAGATTGCACTGTTAGTCTCCAAAATGTTGTGTGGTGCCTCACCTCCAAAACCATCCCACTCTGCAGTACACTCAAGATAAAAGGAAATATTTCTTTACAAAGCGAGTGAGTAAAATGTGGAATTTGTTGCTAGAAGATGTAGTGATGGCCACAGGCATAGACAACTTTAAAAGTGGATGAGAAAAATTCATGGAAGATAGGTCTATCAATGGCTACTAGCCATGGTGACTAAAGGGAATCTTCACGTCCAGAGGCAGTCAACCTCCGAACACCAACAACAGGAGGGGACATCAGGGGAAGGCCTCTATGCCTGTTGCTGGACCTCCAGAGGAACTGGTTGGCCACTGTATGAGACAGGTTGCTGGACTAGATGGACCACTGATTTGATCCAGCAGGGCTCTTCCTATGCTCTTGTGTTCTTATGAAGACAGCTTTCTGCCAGCCAATGTGTTTTAAGAACATATGTTTTGGTTATATATTTTTATACCTCACAGTAACCAATGAGCTCCTTTAAAATAATCGTGTGACTTCCGAAACAGTGGAGAACAAAGGGACGGCTTCTCAACTCTCCCTAAATGAAGCTCCTAACTTTCCCAGACTTGTCACTGTTGATTCCAGCTACAGTTCTTTCATCTAGTCTCAAAGTCAACCTGCAAGCATCACAGGCTTTCCTCTCCCTTCATGCCTAATGGGTCTTGGCTTTCGTTGCTACACTTAGGGTGCATTCAGATGGGCAGCTAATCCTGCCATTATGCCAGCTTGAATTTGATCCCAATCTTTTTAATCCATTGTCGCATGACCAGACATCCCCTGGGGGAATTGCCTTACCACGCGCTGCCTCTGTTGTGGATTGTCTAGATGGCGTCCACTGAAGGAGGCGTGCACAGTGGGGTTTTTTTTGCACATACGCATAGACATGACAGCACATCCTTGTTGATTCACGTATGTGTAGAGATTTTTTAAAGTGGTGCCCACTCAGGATGGTCTGACATCAGACCACCCCGACAGGAGGATTGCACACTGGTGGAATGATCAGATGGATGAAAGTCCACAGTTGTCCTTCAGGTAACCAAAACCCCCAGATTTAAAGTGGTATCTTTTAAGTATGGCTCCGAAGAGCGGCAAAACGGGATGCCCAAAGAAGAGGGATGTTTCCCAGATGTTTGTGTCTGGACATTAACTTTAGATCCGTGAGGCAATTGTGCCTTGTGCAGATCTAAAGAGCCATCTGATCAGACTCTTATACAAGGCAACTGTGGACAGCTTGGAAGAGGACAATTTTGCCTTGCTAAATATATTAAAGGCTTTTTGCCTTCAAGAATCTTTAATACATTATTGTCATAATTTCCCATCACCACAAACAATAATACATTAAGCCATTTGCTCTGTAAGCAGTCTGGCAGTGCTCAGGGAGATAGTCAATACTTCTTATGCCGAACTGTGGCTTAAAAGCTGTATTCCACTCTCAGTAAGCACAAATGACATTGAAACTTAATAGCAGGTTTAGTCTGAGGATTGATTGTCTTTTCTTTAGGAAGAGATTGCTGAGTCAAGCATCAAAAGCACAATCACTTCGGTCACTAGAGCAAACTACAGAGGAGTATCCGTATTAGCAGCCATCCATCCATTCTTCGAAGGATCTCGTCGTTAATCTCTTTCTGTCTCCTGCCATAAATCAAAACTAGCTTCATTTAAGCAAATGGAGATACAGAGTCTTGACCTGCCAAATGATTAAAAGATGGTTAGTTGATGAAGTAGGCCAGTCTAACAAATTAATTTGTCAATTAATTAGTCAATTATTGATTAAAAAGTCAATACAGCCTTGGAGAATTTCCCTGTATATATCCTTTTTGCTCCAGCTTTTGGGGAGCCTCTATACTATCATGGTATGCCAGACAGAGACAAGTGCCCATCCCTCCCCAACATGTAGTGCCTAAGGAATCACATAGTGTCAGTATGTTGGATAAACTGTAATAATCAAGTAATAATCTGCCTCCGTGTTTCTATCCTATCATTATAAGAAATTGAACCAGCCCTCTGGCCATGCCTAGCCCTCCAGGGACTGAGTACATCTTTGAATTTTTTAGAGTTTTTTTAGATGTACCTAAAATATGATGATGAGATATCAATAGTGAGTCCTTGCATTAGTAGATAATAAGGAATGTTGGTTGTAGTTCAAGTAGGGTGGAAAACATACATGCGAAAAACACATGCACCTGAAGGGAAGGCAAGAGAAGCAAAGCCCAGACTAAGGAATATTCGTCATAAGCTCCCAAAGGAATCATGAAAAGCTAGAGAGAAATCTTCTGGGTTTTTTTCAGATCTGCAAGATCTCTGAGAGGAGGAAAGAGATATATATAAATGTAGACGTTCATACCATCAGCTTCTGAGAAAACAATTTCTCTTTATTATTTATTGATTTAAATTGTAAACCACCTTGGGTGTTTTGATGAAAAGGTAGTACCTAAAAGCATCATATAAATGAATAAATAAATCTATTATTGTTATTCAAGCCTTCTTCCAAGAAGCTGTGACCAATGTACATGGATCTCTCTTCCTTAATTTTATTCTCACAACCCTGCGAGGTAGGTTAGGCTGAGAGATTGTGCGTGACTGGCCCAGTGTCACCCAGTAAACTTCATGGCTTACATAGGGATTTGAACCATTCCTAGGATAATAGTATAACAGAATAAAGATGAGAAAAGACTCCACTTAGTAAACCAATTATCCCTCAGGTCCCATATTTATTTCTAACACAGGCCGATTTCCTACAAGCCGCTGCTCCATGCTCACTCTTCACTTTGCTCGGATGGTACGTGTCAATTTCATACTAAGTGCTGCTTTTGCCCCACAGCTTCGTGTTATTCCCCCCGTGTCTACTCAATCCTGTTTTTTGAGTAGACGCAGGGAAAATCGTGCGAAGCTGCGGGGCAAAATGCAGCCGCGCAGCACTTAGTGTGAAATTGACACGTACCATCGGGGCAAAAAGGAAGAGTGAGCGTGGAGCAGCCCTTGTGGGAAATCAGCCACAGTGTTACCACAAAAAGTCTTTTTAATGGTTTTCACACAGTATGCATATTTTCTGGATTTATTACCCCACCATCACCCTACCATATTATAGAGATCTAAGATTTACCTTGTACTGGAAACTATTAGTGTATGATCCGTGGGCTGTAAGAAACCTCAACTCTCGTTATGTAGGAGCAAGAAGTTTACCTAGGGCATCATTTATATTCATCTTTTGATCTTTTTAGCACATGGTCAGAAATCTCCTTCCTTCCTTCCTTCCTTCCTTCCTTCCTTCCTTCCTTCCTTCCTTCCTTCCTTCCTTCCTTCCTTCCTTCCTTCCTTCCTTCCTTCAACTTGCTGCTTTCCAGGAGCTTCCCCCCTTTACTTTTCACTGCATGATCTCAGTCAACCATATGATGACACCATCTCGCCAATCAGACTGCTACATGGCTAGGGCTACCAGGTCCCTCCTGTTAATTGGTAGGAGATGGGGGGGACTTACCAGGAGCAGGAGGGAGGCAATGTGGCAATGTCACTTTCAGCATGTATTGAAAGTGACATCATCACGTTGGGACCTCCAGGCAACACTCTGGTATTTGGGCAAAACCAACTTCTTCCATTGAGTTTTTGCCCAAATACCAGAGCATCACCCAGACATCACTGACATGATATCACTTCTGATACATGCAGGAAGTAATGACATCATGCTGTTGGCTGTGTAGCCTGGGCTTCCCTCCTGCTCCTGGTAAGCCCCCCCCCAGCCAGCAGATAGATGGTAGTAGGCAGGGCCTGGGGATCCCCCACCTCCAGCAGGGGCTAGCAACCATATACATGGCAACATCACTGAAAGCAACTGAAAATTCCACATTTGTAGTGTTCCTGAGGCATAGTGGGTGGGGGTGAGCTTGCCTGTCCTGCTTCAGATCACCCTTCAGTCCCTCTCTGTCGTCAGCACACAGGTCTCCTTTTTAGCCTCTAGAACACTTGCAAATGGAGAATAATAACACACCTAATGGTAGACTGCAACCCAGTGCCAAGAACATGATCATAGTAAAGCCCCTCTCTACAGGCCTTGAGGGGGAAATAGAAACTAGTTCTTAAGGGATAGGCTGTTGCCCTCATTTTTAATAGGTGTAAAAAGGCAACCAGGCCCATGCTTATTACCTTGCCACAGTGCTAGGAATGCCAGCCTCCAGGTGTGACCTGGGGATCCCCCCAGAATTACAGCTCATCTCCAGACTACAGAGATCAGTTCCCCTGGAGAAAATGGATACATTGGAGGGTGGATTCTATGGCATTGTACCCAACTGAGGTCCCTGTGCTCTCCAGGCTCCATCCCCCAAATCTCTAGAAATTTTCCAAACTGGATCTGGCTACCCTACCCACTCATCCTCTGCTGCTGGTTGGGGGGACCTGGCAACCCTATGCCACACTGTGCTAACAGCACTTGCATAGCTCTTGGGCATTCTACATAAAGGAATGCTGCACCCCAACACCCACATGGACTGGAACCCCTTTCTTGGTTCCATAGTAAATATTTGGGCTGTTGCACTGATTTCAGATTTTAAGCAAAGGAGATCTACAGCAGGAGCAAAGAATGTGCTGTGTTTTCTGTTGCTGTGATCAAGTACTTAAGTTACAAAGAAATACACAAAGATACAAATCTTCTTTATACTGAATCAGAATATTGACTTCTCAAATTCGGTATTGCCAACAGTGACAGGCAGCAGCTCTCTAGTGCTTCAGGCAGAGGTCTTTCACATCACCTACTACCTTCAGCTGGAGATGTTAGGAATTGAACCTGGGACCTTTGGAATGCTAAGCAGGTGCTCTGACACTGGGATGTAGCCCCTTTGCAAGGGATTACCCCATTACCCCATGCTCACTGGGAGAACTGGCTTTAAAAGCACATGAATTCACACTATGCATATAGTCTCAGAACAGCAATGGAGCTGCTATTTTAAATGAGCCTTTTACGATGCACGGAAATGATAAGTTTGGGAATAGGTGTATACCAGTTGCCTCAATATTGTTTATGATATTTTCTGCAATTTCTCATTAGAGGTTATCTGTTAGGTGAAAGAAAGGGAGTTATTGCCTGTGTTTATTTTCTCTGGAGAGTATTATTCTAAGTAAGTACAATCACTGTTTAGGAAAGAAATTGTCTTTGCTTGATATAACGTGAAAGGAATAGCCTTGTCAGAGGAATTACTCTGACAACTCTTACCGTGGTTTATTGCATGGTTTCTCACTCCCACTGAATGCACTTTTATTTAGTGCATTCAAGAGATGTTGTGTTTAAAGCACAGTGAAATTGGTAAATATGGTATGAGTCTTCCTTTTCAATTTTACTGGGCCCAGGAAAATGAATAAGAGCCATCTGTAACAGTTTTGAATGGATACATTGACCACAGGTCAGCAGGCAAAGAATAAAATGTATATTTTGAATCAATATGTGGAATTAAATCCTTTCTACTGCTCTAGTCTGTACATCTTCCACCTTGCCAACAGGGCTGGAGAAAAACGGTCCTGTCCATTTAATAGAGACTTAATAGAATGGTATTTGTGTCTATGCCATGCAAAGCTATAACTGCCTGTTTCCTTTCCACACATTAGGTCACTGCTTCTTGCCCAGACGATACAACTCTTTCTTTCTCTAGACCCTTGGTGAACATTTGTTGTGCTTCCTAGGGTTTCCTTTTCCCTAAATTCCCAAACTCTTTCCTTTACCATTTCTACCTTTCTCAGGCCTGACAGCCAAGGTTCAAATTTCAGTCCCCTGAACTTTGTAAAAACATGTTATCCCTGACCCCAACAAATACACACGATCCCATTCCATGCATACAATCTTGTGCTCTGTTATAACTCCACTCCTTGACCTGGGTCAGTATTTCAGATTGCCCTGGATTAACCATATGCTAATCTACTCTGGAGTTTATTGTGGACTAGATGGATGAAAAGGAAGTTCTAAAAGTAGGATGCTGCTGTAATTCTTTACTGAGAAGACAACTTTTATTAAAGTCTGCTTCTGTTAGAAATCATAACACCTACCAGTTTTCATGCCTACATTTTAGCATACAAAAAATGCCATAAATTTGGAAAGAAAAATGTATTTTTATTTCTGACACAAATATGAGATCAATATACTTTGTGTCACTAATGGACTTGTTGCATGATTTGAGTTTTTCCCCAGCCACAGTGACCCTCTACACCTCAAACTGCTGGTTTTCTGATTTTCCATCATAACTGACCTTTCCTCTTTATTACGTTCTGTGGCATCACAACATCACAGGGATCCCCAGTGTGGTGTCAATGGGTGCCAGGGTGCCTGCTGAAAGTTTTTAGGAAGTGGGTGGGCCCAGTAGGGTTGACAGATCCTATCTGACTGTCAGCAGGGGAATCCAGATCCTTCCTTGAGTTCTTCTGGCGCACGTGCAAAGTGTGTGTGCTGCAATGACATCACCTGAAAGTGACATCATTGTGTTTCCTATGTTGACAGTGATGCTCTAGGTTTTGGGCAAAACTCTATGGTTGTCTGGGCCTCAAAACCTTAGGGTTTTACCCAAAACTTAGAGTGTCACCCTCAATGTCAGAAACACAATGACATCACTCCCAGGTGATATTATTGTGTCGGTGCCAGTGGCACCAGGAAGGGGCTTCCCCTGCCGGCCAGCTGGGTCATGGTGGGTTGGAGGCTCCAAAATTGGGGGATCCCCTGGCCCCACAAGGGGAATGCAACCCTTTCCCGAGCAAGGCTTTTGATTAACTATTGGAGATTTGATTGGCTGTGCAGATTTGTTTAGATGTTGCTTTGGCAGCAACTTCCACTACAGCACAAGAACCTACACAATGATACCAGAGGTAAGCTGTAGCAATCATTTTGTGGCTGACTGCCTCTTGCGGTAACCATTTTGTGGCAGCCATTCTGTTGCTGCACCCACCATGCTGTGTCAGAATTCCAAATGTGCCCGCAGGCGCAAAAAGGTTGGGGACCCCTGTACTAGGATCTTTTACAGATAAATCACAGCAGGTACTGGAGGATTTTTTAAGAAAAATAATATCCAATGTATATTGTATGGATCAATGTTAATTGTCTTCTTTATGAGCCTGAAAATAACTGCATAGACTTACTGTAAAAAAAGGCCTGTTCAAAATTAGCAATGCACCCTAAATTGTTCAGAATTTGGCTTGGATACAGCAGCAACTCAGCTCACCCAAAAAGGTTCATGAACCTTGGTGAACCTGGCTTGAGCTCTAGGTTTGCAACAAAAGACTGGGGGGGAAAGCAAGTTTCACCTTGCTGCTGTTAAGGTTCATTTAGTTGATCTTAGCTCTAGGGTTAACGTTCCAAAAGTGCAGAGGTGAAGCAAAAGTTATTAAAATAAAGCAGCAAACTGAAAACTCCCTCAAAGCTACTCAGTGTGCAAAGCAGCTCAAGCAGGTCCCTTCCCTCCTCTTTCTCTCTTCTGTATTGAATGCTGGGAGGGGGAGGAAGGCAAATAAATAAAACATATCAGTTTTGGATTTGGCACAGAGGTGTAGGCTGTGCTGGGGATCCCAGAACTGTATTGAATGGGAAAATGTGCAAGGGAAAAACATGATAGGAGGGGTTAAAATGCGTACATCTGTTACATTCAGGAAATGATTTATGTCTACGAAATTGGCTTCATTTGCTCAAAGTATAGCCTAGGGTAAAACTGAACACACCTTTAATGCTCCACTTTCCAATGCTCTTTGGTATACAACACAAAAGGGCTGCTGTGGATGTCTAGCCCTAAGAGCAGGATGTGTGTGTTTTATTGTAAACTTTTGCATATTTCAGCACATCTTTCAAAAACAAGCCAGTGTTTTCAAGATATAAGATAAAATAATTATTAGGGAGGAAATCACCTTGTGGCACTGGATAGAGGTTCACATAAACCCATGCTGAGCATGAAAAAAGAGCTCTTACTTCAGAGTTAAAACAAGTAAAACACATAGCACCAAGCAAAACACAAACACTTAGAGACATGAAAGGGCAAGAGCCTTATCAAATATCCTTGCTTCACTTAACACTGAACTCACATTCCTTAGGCAGCTAATGCTTTCAGTCCTTATTGATTCACTGGGCTGATAATTACAGGAGGATCGATCAGTGTCTCCTGTTTATGCATGCTATCTGGAGAGCGCTGGGAAGTGAGAGTTTGAGAGGTTTAAATAGTAATCTATAAAAGTGAAACATTCACTCGTACAATCAAATATTCAAGGTAGACTTTTAATCACTGGTACAGTCAAATATTCGAGGTAGATTTTTAATCTCTGGTAAAGTCAAATGTTCGAAGTTGAAAAGTACTGAGTGACGAGTGATTTCAGCTCTCACATACTTTATTAGATGAAGAACAAGACAACCTAAGCCGGCTCGCAGGCCGGCTTTTATTCCCAAGTGAACCCACACCCCAAACACACACACACCCTGTGATTCGCTATTTACATTGATTGAGTTATCTCCTGCTCCTCAATTGGAGGGGGCTAGGATCCTCTAGTCCATTGTCTTTCGGGGCAAAGCTCAGGCCCTTCGCCAGGCCACATGGTGGATCGGTTAGAACCAGTCCAAGCACATGGCTGCCCTGAGCCCATGTTCTCAAGTGGATACATTACACCCCTCCCCCCTTGGTCCGATAAACACTCGCACACATAGTCCTTCAAGTAGCTGGGGGGCCTCCTGGATGCATGGACTGAAGAATCTGGAAACAAAACAAAACACATATTAATCTCAATGCTAATTGTGATTGCCAGACTATGCATAGCCCAGAAATGGAGAGACAAATCAAGTCCTACTATCCAATAATGGCAGAATAAATTATGGGAGCATTTTGTTTATGGCAAATCCCCTCCACAAGGGGTTAAGAATGTAGGGAGATATCACAAAACATTCCAAGCGGTATGGCTCCCAGTTATGGAATACCTAAGTTCTGAAGGAGTTGTTCCAAAAAATCCATACTACCAGAGTCTGTTGTTTTTTTAAGCTAGGGTCCTTAATGTTTGTTTCTATACTGTGCTTGATTGATCACTATACATTATTGTAGCATTATATATGATTGAATTTCTGACTATTCCTGTTGTTATGCTGTGTATATATGGTTTGTTTGTTGTTGATGTTAAATTTGGAAAAAAATAAAAATATAAATTATAAAAAAAAAGTAGCTGGGGGGCTCTGGCATGGGGGAAGTGGTGACCTCCCGAGCTGGCTTGGGGTCTGGCGGCCGTTCTGGTGTCTGCGGGACTGGGCTCACCATCTCCCCCGATACGTCATTTGTGGTCGATGGTTGTCCGGGGTCGAATTCCCCGGGGATTTCCTCTGGTGCGTCTGTCGCCGCATCTGGTTGAGCTGGCCCATTCCACTCCTCTTCCTCCTCCGGCTCTAGGGGTAGCACCCGGTGGCGTAGCTGATCGATGTGTCAATGCAATATCTGGCCGTCCTCTCCGGAGACTTCATATGATCAGGGGCCTTGGACCCATACTACTCTGGCTGGGATCCAAGGGGGCCCTTTCGCGTAGTTCCGCACGTACACCGGGTCCTCTGGAAAAAAACCCCATGCAGCCGCAGGGGTTTCAGTGGAGGGTTCCTGCTCTGGTGCTTGGTCGGGGTGTAACCGGTCTAGCCTGGTGGTGAGACGTCGTCCCATCAGTAGTTCTGCAGGGCTTCGCCCGGTAGTCGCATGGGGCGTAGTCCTCTGGCTGAACAAGAAGGATGCCAGCCTAAAGTCCCAGTCGGTATCTTCGGTCCGGCGGAGTGCCTCCTTTGCCATTCTCACCATGCGCTCGGCTTGGCCATTGGTGGTGGGATGGAATGGGGCCGACCTGACGTGGCGAATTCCATGCTGGCGGGTGAACTCCTGGAACTCCCCGGACGTGAAAGTCATTCCATTGTCGGTGACCAGGGTGTCGGGGAGTCCGTGCGAGCTGAAAATCCGCCACATTGCTCTGATGGCCACTCGGGAGGAGGTGGACGGCACCGGCTCAACCTCAAGCCACTTACTGTAGGCATCTACAAGTATAAAAAACAGCTGCCCCTGGAACGGGCCCGCAAAGTCGAGGTGCAGGCGCGACCAGGGGCGGTGAGAGAATTCCCAGGCCCTTTCTGGGGCCATCGGAGGTGCGGGTCGGGAGGCCTGGCAGGGTTGACACCTTTTTACTAAGTCCTCAATGTCCCGGTCTAGCCCCGGCCACCAGACATACCCCCGTGCCAAGGCCTTCATTCTGACCACCCCGGGGTGATGCTCATGTAGGTCTTTCAGCACTCGTGGCTGTAGTGGTTTTGGAATGACCACTCTACCTCCCCACATTAGGCACCCCTTATAGGTCGACAGCTCATTGCGCCTTGTGACGAAGGGCGCAAATTCTGGTCTTGTTTAGCTGTCGGCCACCCCCTCCCCACCCAGTGCAAGACCCGACAGAGAACCTTGTCGCGGCCCATGAGATGGGCCACCTCCTTGATGTGGACTGGGCAACCGAGCAGCGATTCCAGGAGGGCAACTTCATGGGCAGGGGCCGGGTCAGGGTCCGTGCCAGGCAGCGGCAGGCGGCTGAGGGCGTCCGCGTGACCCATGGCTTTCCCCAGGCGGTGGTTGAGGACGTACGAGTACCCTGCCAGGAATATGGACCAGCGGAGAACCCTGGGCGAGACCATCTGTGGCGTTTGCCGATCGGGTGTGAGGAGGCCCAGGAGAGGCTTGTGGTCTGTTAGGATCTCAAACGGGCGGCCATAGAGATAGTGGTGGAATTTTTTAACCCCTGCCACTATCGCCAGCGCCTCCTTGTCAATCTGCGCGTAGTTACGCTCCACAGAAGATAGGGTCCAAGAGTAATAGGCGACCGGGACTTCCCGGCCATCCGGCAGCCTATGCCCCAACACCACCCCCACCCCGTAGGGCGAAGCGTCGCAAGTGAGAACAACCAGTAAAGCCTCGCAGAAGTGGTGCAGTACAGTGTTGGAGACCAGCAAGTCTTTCACCGCCTGGAACACCGCCGCATGCTCCGGCTTCCAGGCCCACGGTGCTTCTTTGTCTAGCAGGTGGTGGAGGGGTCCCACCACCGTGGCTTTCAGGGGCAGAAAAGCGTGGTAAAAATTTAAGAGGCCTAGGAAAGCCTGTAGTTCTGTTTTGGACGTGGGAACCGGGGCTTGTGTGATGGCCTTTATTTTGTCATCCATGGGATGGATGCCTTGTGCATCGACTGCAAACCCAAGAAACTCGATGCAAGGCACCTCCAGGAGGCACTTCTCTTTCTTCACCTTGAGGCCGGCGTCGTTGAACCTCTGGAGGACCTGATGCAGCCGGTCGGCAAAGGTGGCGGAGTCTGGCGCCGCGATGATTACGTCATCAAGAAAGGGCTGGACCCCTGGAATTCCTTTAAGAAGGGAATCCATGAAAGACTGGAAAATCCCTGGTGCCACCGAAACCCCGAACTGTAACCTATTCACCCAGAAGGCCCCCTTGTGTGTGGTGATGGTCTGTGCTTCCGCAGTGGCCGCATCCACTGGCAGCTGTTGATAAGCCTGCGCCAAGTCTAGTTTACTGAAAACCTTGGTCCCCGTAAGGGAGGCCAGGACGTGGCTCACTACAGGGACCAGATAGGCGTGGTCCTGCAGGGCCTTATTTATGGTGCATTTGTAGTCTGCACAAATGCGTATGGTCCCGTTAGGTTTAATTGGCGTCACAATGGGGGTCTCCCAGCACGCTGATGCGACTGGTTCCAGCACTCCTTGAGCGACCAGGCGGTCGAGCTCGGCCTCTATTTTCCCCCGCATTGCTATGGGAGGGGGCCGTGCCTTGATGCGGATGGGCCGAATGTTGGGGTCCAGATCGAGCGATATCGGGGTCCCATTGTACCTCCCCAGGGTCCCATCAAACGCCTTGGGGAGATCGCGGCAGATTGCCTCCCAGTCCATGGTCCCGAGGCGGTTTACTCCCACTATTTGGAGTTCCAAAGGCTGAAACCATGACAACCCCAAGAGACTTGAGAGGCGCCCTTCCATGACCAGCAGGTCCAGCAAGCCTGAGAACCCTTTAAATTGGACCTGAAACTTGCCCCAGCCACGGACCGCCACCGGGTTTTTGTTAAAGTCTGTTAGTTTCAACCCCTGTGGCTTGAGCAGACGGGGTTCCCCCTTGGGGCATAGCGTTTTGAGGGTTTCCGTGGAAATTATTGAGAAGGAGGACCCTGAGTCTATTTCTATTTGGCAGGGGGACCCCTCTATTTGGACAGTCACATGTACCTTGTCCGGGCCATCTGGGGGCGTTACATACCATCTGCCGGCGCTGGGTCGTCACGGTGTGCAGGCTTGCGGCGTCCAGCTGGGCAGAGGACCCCAGGCACTTGCCCTTGGAGTGGCAGACCCGGGCGAGGTGTCCGGCCTTGTTGCAGGTCCTGCAGACGGCGTTCTGGAAACGGCAGGTCCGGCGCTCGTGAGCATCGCCACAGCTGGCACAGGCAGAGGCGTTGGGCTGAGTCGATGCCGCGGGGGATCCCTTGATGCGTGGGGTGCGTTGTTGCAATCGGCAGTTTACCTGTAGGACCTCCTCATCGTTCGAGTCGTCGGATGGGCCAGAGTCCTGGAGGCGATGGACTGGCTTTGGCCGGCGGTCCAACTGGGACTTCTCATAGGCAGCCACTTCCTTGATGGCAGCCTCCAGAGTGAGGTCGTCCCGGCTGATGAGCCTACGGTGCAGCTTTGGCTCCTTCAGCCCCACCAGGAACTGATTCAGAAGGGCATCCGTGAGGTTGGGGAAGGCTGCGCGGCATAGGCCGGCCAGGAATTCCGGAGCTGTCTCGTCAGGGCCCTGAGTTCTTGCGAAGAATTCCATTCGTTCCGCAAACTTGGTGGGCTTTGGGGCTAAGTGGTTGGTAGACGCCTTGACCAGCATCTCATAGGTGGCAGCCGCATCTTTCGGCTGTAGAGGGACCACCAGGTCCTTTAGGAGGAGATGTGCCTCAATGCCGCAGTAACATAGCAGATACGCCTTCTTCGTGCCCGCATCCGTGATGCTGTGGATTTTGAAGTGGCGCTCCAGCATCTCGATCCAGGTCTCCCAGTGTGCGGGACGAGAGATGTCGAAGGCAGGGAAGCTCTCGTTGCTGGTGGCCATTGCGTTTACCCGTGGAGGTCGCGGTTCAGGCGTAGTGTTGGTGGCGTTGGAAGCGAGGCTGCTCTCGGGGTCAGCAGTGCTTGGGAGCGGTGTGGTGAGTGGCTGGCTCAGTGCGAAGCTCGGGAGCGTTGGTGGCTTTGGGTTGTGGTGAGCGGTGCGTTGCTGCTCTCGGGGTCAGTGGTGCGAGGCTCAGGAGCGGTGCGATGAGCGGCTGGGCTCGATGCGATGCTCTTCTTCGTGGTCGTTGTTCAGGGAGGGAGTTGGCATCCCATCCTCGTCGCCAGTGAAAAGTACTGAGACTGACGAGTGATTTCAGCTCTCACATACTTTATTAGATGAAGAACAAGACAACCTAAGCCGGCTCGCAGGCCGGCTTTTATTCCCAAGTGAACCCACACCCCAAACACACACACACCCTGTGATTCGCTATTTACATTGATTGAGTTATCTCCTGCTCCTCAATTGGAGGGGGCTAGGATCCTCTAGTCCATTGTCTTTCGGGGCGAAGCTCAGGCCCTTCACCTGGCCACATGGTGGACCGGTTAGAACCAGTCCAAGCACATGGCTGCCCTGAGCCCATGTTCTCAAGTGCATACATTACAGAGGTAGACTTTAATCTGTGGTAAAGTTGAATATTCAAGATAGACTTTTAATCACTGGTGCAGTCCAATATTCAAAGTCAACTTTTAATTGCTGGTACAATCAAGACCCCTTCAAACTTTCTCATGGAAATCTGTTATTCACAAAAAATACAGGCCTGATTACAAATTATATTTTCCACAAGGATGTCCCCTGGCTGGGTGGAGAGGCATGTTCTGAAGGTTGTAGTTAATTCTCATTATTTTACTCTGAAAAAATAGAACATTTTTATATATCACCTTAATTTTAAAAGATATTGAAGAAATAAAAAGATATTTCTCTGTAAAGAAAAGAGAAATGTATTCTTATTTCTTTACCCAATGTTCTTCTAAATGAATGCTAATATATACAGTTGCAGCAAACCATATTTTGTTTGATTATGTTAATCTGTAATGGTGTTAATTTTCTTACATACGTGTTTATGTGTTTTTGTAAAGTTTTGCTGTATCATCCTGGATTATTTGAGGGTCTGTTTGCTCTTCTAGAAAGTGGAATTCAAGCACAATAGCAGAGCAAGGTGCCAAGCTGAATATTATATTTCCTCGTAAGCGATGGTCTTTTTAAGGGGTTACCATAATAGAATGCAAAGGAGATATGGGACACAGTTTAGCAAGAAACATAGGGTCTCTATCATGTTGTGGGATAAGGCTAGCCACTGTTTTGCTCCCATCTTTAGTGTTGTTGCCACTATTTCAGATAAAATCTACCCTCTCTCTGGCCAAGTTCAGACTGGCAGTTTGGCCCGATATAGGCATGTTTCACAAATGGATTAAAGGGGCAGGTTCACACAGGCACAGCTGTCAGGCGTTCCCCAGCCATACTCAACCTGTCTTGTAATTCTTCCCTCCTAAGTTTAAAAGGTACCAGGTGAAAGTGGTAGCAAACCCTGGAGAGTGTGTTGATCCCGCTTCCTCGATATGTGCACACTAAAAGCCGCGCGAACAACCCGCATTGATAATTGCTGCTGCACCTATGCACATAGGTGCATGTCGCCAGAGTGAGAAAAAGCCACTTACAGCTGTGCCTCCACCAGGGGCAGGCCAACAGTGCGAATGCTCCCTTGTGCCTCCTCCCCGGTATGCTCCCGCTTCAGTCAGTGCACTGTGACTGGGAATACCCGGAACACGTTTTTCTGGGTCTTTTTGCCACGACTCCCTCACACTTCATACTGCCAGTCTGACCTCAGCCTCTCTCTCTCATGTGGGTTGCCCAAAGCCAACCTCATAGTGGTATCACTCAGCAGCATGCCAAGTGACCAGACAGGTGGGTATGAAGTTGTGCAGTCTCTCTCAAATTAAACAAACTTCATTTCTACAGGGCACAAATTCAGGGTATCACAAAGGACAGAATCTAGGTGTACTAAGTAAAATAAAAAAAAGACAGTTGCTAACTAAAGTACTTACAATCCATGTTACATCAGCTCCCTGGAAGCTGCAGGATGCCCCGTTGGTAAAACACACACTGAACCACAGACTCAAGATTTTCTTCCCAGAGTCTCTTTCTCCAAGCCAAGGAACAGCTTCTCTTTTCAGACCCTACCCCACATTTGCTCTGAAGTCTTCAGTCAACTTGGGTGCCAAGCTTTGGAGTTCCAGCCTGCCAAACCTGGACCCTCCAGTCAAGGGGTGTTATCAAAGGACTGGTGTGTTATCGTGCTCAGTTGGGAAAAGATGCTCTATCCAGCCAAGAGCACCTTCTCACCTTCCCAACCACCAAAATGCCTGGACCAACTTCCATCTCCATAACTGTCCAGGCATCTCTTACCCTCCTGCCTTTCATCTCATCACATATTTCAACACATGAACACAAGAAGCTGCCTTACACTGAATCAGACTATTGAAGTGCTGTCCTAAGCAGAGTTACATTATTCTAAAGATCCATTTTTGCTTAGGATGGCACTGTTGGTCTCTCAAGTAGGGATTCTCAAACACCCACCAATTTGGTTCACATTTGAGCTGCGGTCAGATGAGCAGTTTGATCCAATGTTGTCACTGTTCCCTGCCAGATTTAAAGTGCATGATCAGACAGGAACATCTGCCTCCCATTCCCCAGTCACTGGCACCTGGTTCTGTCCTGTCTTCGAACTGAAGTTAATGGACACCAGGGAAAGTCTGGTCTTTACGGATGTCAGAGCTTTCACTCTGCATTTTTGGATGTCTGAATTTACATGTGGAGAACTGAAGCTGGTTGGGAAGTATAAACCCCTCAGGTCCATCTCTCCATTTTAAAAAATTGTTGGCAATGTGTACATAAGCACATATGCGCATGCACACCCAAAAAAATTAAAAACCCAACCAGACAGTATTTTCCATGGTTGATGTGCAACACTAATCTGAATGACTGACCATGAAGAGAACATGCTCTGAAGCTGGTTCAGGGTGTGTTGTCTGATCAAAACTTTCTACTACAACATAAACCACTGCAATTAGAGGTGCAGCCAGACTGTGCCAGCCTGTCATCTGACCACAGCCTTGGTTTGCCAGTTGAAACCAGGGAGCCAGATTTAAATGAGCTATTCATTTTTTTGGCCCATGGACCTTCTCATGCACCCCAACTGAATTCTACTTTCCCTTTGCTGTGCCGTTGTACCAAGAAATTATATAGACAGTTATATGAGTCATAAATAAAACTTTTTAAAAAACGTATAATTCGTTGATTCTCTAAGTAGTCCTTCATAACATTAATGACTGACAGTTTTTTGGACTGGCAGCATTTTCATGCATATACCTGATGCAAACTTGTTTGGCAGGTGTTCACATCATAGAATCATAGAGTTGGAAGGTACCTCCAGGGTCATCTAGTCTAATCCCCTACACAATGCAGGAAATTCACAAATACCACCCCCCATGCCCAGTGACTGCTGTTCCATGCCCAGAAGATGACAAGAAAACACACCCCTCCAGGATCTTCAGCCAAACTGGCCTGGAGAAAAATTGCTTTCTGACCCCAAAGTGGCAATCAGCATTTCCCTGAGCATGTAAGAAAAGGCCACAAGAACGAACAGATCAGGTGATTGGCTCATATGTGATTGTCACAGGCAAACATGTTATCTCTGACTGTTGATCATGTTCATGGTGAAATCTGTGACACCCCTGCTCTCAAGGTCAATATTGTAGTGATCATTGTTATTTAGAGACACATCCTTACACAAGCATAGTTGGGAGTTTCCAGAGGATCCCTGATGGCTAGTAGAGAGGAGCTGCAAGCAGGAGGGCTCACAGAGCCATTAAGGAAGCTAGGGGGATGTTGTGTTTGGCAATAAATGATTATATTTACTTTTACTTTGGTGTGCCCCTTACACGATTGAATCCTAACTTATTACAGGTATATTGGTATATGATTGGCAGTGGCTCTCAGGGAGAGGTCTTTTCTATCACCTGAACTATTTAAATGCTGGAGACTGAACCTGGGACTTTCTGTATGCCAAGCAGTGTTCTACCACTGAGCCACAGCCTCTGCCCTGCTTTATACTGAATCAAACCATAGTCTCTCAAGGTCAGTACAGGTTACGCTGACTGGTGGACGTATTTGACATTATCTGACCCTTTTAACAGGAGATGCTGGGGACTGAACTTATGGCCTTCTGCATACAAAGCAGATGATGTTCCACTGAGCCATGGTCCTTCTGCTACTTAGGGAATGATTCATAGATCACTTTCAGTGATATAGTTTCATTGAGTTCAATGGCAGTCCATATTCACAGCTATGAAAGTTGACCCCAAATTGAATATTGGTATCTGTAAATTTTATTTATTTATTATCGTATGCCCATCCTTCCAAAATAGCTCAAGGCAGCTTACAATAAAACAGAATGACACCAGGTTTGCATAGTCAACTACAACCACATTTCAATCAATTAGAAAAATCCATAAAATTTGTGTGCAAAAAATACAGCCCTCAGTACACAACTAAAATCCAGTCCCTCAGAAAAGGGCCCTTTAAAACAGCACAGTCTTGCAAGCTTTATAACAAACTCAGAGGAAGAATGCCTTTAGGGCTGTTTCTTGAAGACCATGCCAAAGACTGGGAGCGATAAGGTGATATGCTATCGTGGTTAGCAGTGCATGCCAACTGTAGTGAAAAAGAAGACAGAAGAGAAGAGATTGGATTTATACCCCACCCTTCACTTGGAGTCTCAGAGTGGCTTACAAACTCCTTTCCCTTCTCCTCCCCACAACAGATACCCTGTGGAGCTGTAGGTGGGGCTGAGAGAACGCTAACACAAACTGCTCTTTTTCAAGAACAGCTGTGCCAGAGCTTGTGACTGACCCAAGGTCACATCAGCAGGTGCAAGTGGAGGGAGTGGGGAATCAAACCTGGTTCTCCCAGATTAGAGTCTGCACACTTAACCACTACACCAAACTGGCTCATAGTGAAGGCACTATGAGAAGAAATAGCTGGCACAAATGGAGTTTATACACTGGTGTTTTTTCTTGGGTGGTGGAGAAATAAGCACCAGAATATAAGGAGAGAAACTGAGCACATCTTTAAAAAGGGCTCCAGGGGAGATCCGGGAAATTACAGGCCAGTCAGTCTGACATCAATACTGGGCAAGTTGGTGGAAACTGTTATTAAGGAAAGAATTAGTAGGCACATTGATGAACAAAAACTATTGAGTCAGACTCAGCATGGGTTCTGTAAGGGAAGATCTTGTCTCACTAACCTGTTAGGAGTGAACAAACATGTGGACAAGGGGGACCCAATAGATATTATTTACCTTGACTTCCAGAAAGCTTTTGATATAGTTCCTCATCAAAGGCTCCTAAGGGGGGGCGTGGCGCCGCGATCGGGGATGGCGGACGCATGATTTTGCCGCTCCCGACCTCTCCTGCTTAAGCCTACACTAAACTCCTACAAATCACCTAACTTTCGCCTCTGGAATGGGCAAGCACGACCAGGTAAAGCCCAAACTTCTAACAGCCACCATAAAATCGGTAAAAGAGCAGCCAGAAGGCTTTTCTTACTGAGCTGCATCTGTTCGACCCGAAAACAAAATGGCGGCCGCTAAAGAAACTCCGGAGCAAATAGCTTCCTTTCCAGGCGCAGCTGATATCCTTAACCACTTAAAGGCAATGGAGGTAAGCCTCCTGGATAAAATGTCCAATTTATCCACACAATTGGATGAGGTGCAAACTTCTCTTCTGCAAACTGCCCAAAAAGCAGAGGCAGCCATGGACTTAGGACTGGTTAATCAGTCAGACATTAAACAATTACAAGAAGCCTCTGTTGCCCAAAAAGACTTGCTGATTTCTTTAGAGACTGAGGTAAAATCAGTGAATTTGAAATTTCGTGGCATTAAGGAGGAGGCAGAGAAAAATATAGACCTGATCTCTTTTATGGCTTCTTTAATTGCACAAGCGCTTTCCTTAGAAGAAGGGGTCTTTCCGACCATCACACAAGCTTACCGGATGGGATCTCTGACTAAAAAGCGAAGTCCTCTTCCAAGAGACATTTTAATTTGCGTGCCAGACGCTAGAGTGCGCCAAAGAATCCTTGATGCAGCAAAAACTCCAGGAACCTTTAACCACGAGGGAGCCCCAATACAAGTGTTCCCAGACATTCCAAGAGAAGCTATACTTATTCGCCGCACTCTAAAACCACTTACAACCAAGCTGCAAGGCATGAAGCAGAAATATCGTTGGCTCCCCTCTGGGAAACTTCTTGTGGTCTTTCGTGGCCAACAATTGCTAGCCTGGGATGAGAGCAGCGGAGCAGATTTACTTTATACTTTGCAAGGTGAAGATCCTATGGAGCAAGACGGCAAAACTCCACTGAAACGCAGAAATCTATTTCCAGCATCACCACAGAAAGCCAGCAAGATTCCAGTACCAGCAAGCCCGTCTGGCTCATGAGAAAAGAACTCTGACTAAGTTGTGCTTTATAGACTATTCTTTTCCTTTTTCTTCTCCTTTTTTTCCCTCTTTTTTGCAGTAGTCTTTCGAGGATTATTTACATTATGGAAAAATGGCTCAACTGTTATCGATACTATATTTGCTTGGTATCTATTTTCCAAAGTAATATTTTGGGCAGGAGGGGGGGGGGTAGTGATGATTTCTGTCTTGCTCTCCTGTGTTTCCACTTTCAAAACTCAGAGATTTTCTGAGTCACCAGTGCTGTAACTGGTGGGTTGAGAGTGTGTGTTTTTGTTTGAAGCACGGAACCAGTGATTAGTGGTTCCTGAATTTTTCTTAATACAACAAGGGTTTAATTTGGGGGAGGTTCAGGGGGTGGGAGGTGTATTGTGGTTCCAGGGAACAGTTAAGCAGGTTTTGCAGTATACGCTAAGTTCTATTTGTATATAAGTAAAACAATTGCTATTATTATTAATTATGCCTGTTGAAATCTCATTTAGATCGGTGAACGTGCGCGGTTTGAATAATCCCATCAAGGCAAAGAGAATGACATCCTTTATTTTACACAGTAAGCCTAATATTCTTTTTCTCCAGGAAACACATATGAGAAACACGGAAACAAAAATTTTGAAGACATCGTGGTATGATCAACAATTTTATGCCGGGGGGTCCTCAAAATCCCGGGGGGTAGCCATCCTAATCTCCAAAGTAACCTCCTTTCTTTGTGAAGATAGCCTGTCTGACCCATCTGGCAGATACATTATTTTAAAAGGCATGTTAAATCAGCAGAAAATCACACTAGCTTCAATATATGCGCCTAATGACGGCCAGGAAAATTTTCTAGAGGAAATGTTCAGTAAGCTACAAGCTTTTAAAGATGGCCAGGTAATAATTGGAGGTGATTTGAACATAATTGCAGACCATAAGCTAGACAGATCAGGATCTCAAACTAAAAAGTCACGAAAAGGCAAGAGACTAACTTTTCTCCCCAGGTTGCTAGACAAATACCAATTAAGTGATGCGTGGAGGGAGTTACACAAGGGAGAATGCGATTACACCTTCTTCTCCCCAAGATTTCAAACTCATACACGCATCGATTATATAATAGTATCACAGAACCTCATGCACAGAATCTCAAAGACAGACATAGGGCCCACTATGTGGACTGATCATGCATTTGTAGAAATGCAATTGAAACAACACACAACACAAGGCAACCACACATGGAAATTAAATACATCTCTTTTATTGAAAGAATCTCTTAAAGAGGAAATTAAGCTGGCAATAGAGCAATATTTTAAGGAAAACAACAATGGTGAAGTAGAACAGCATATCGTATGGGATGCGTTCAAGGCTGTGTTGCGAGGGAAACTGATTGCTTTGGCTTCCCATCTAAAAAAGGAAAGAGAACAAAAAATTAAATTATTATTGACAAACATACAAAACCTAGAGAATCTACATAAGAAGACAAGAGATAAAAAACTGTATAAACAACTTTTAGCTGAACGCAAAATACTAGAGGACATACAAACATTTGAAATCCGGAAAAAAATCTTATTCATAAAACAACAATACTGGCAATCAAATGCTAAAAGTCTTAAAATTCTATCTTGGCGCTACAAACAAAAAAGAATAAAACATAAGATACATTATTTAAAGGCTAGAAACAATACTAAAATAACAGACCCGGCTGAGATTGCAAATTGTTTTGCAAATTACTATGAAAACTTATACTCTTCCACTAACCCAAACAAAGAAGAAGTTGAAACATTTTTTAAAAAACATAAAATACAGGCAAAGTTATCGGAGGAGCACACCAGGCGTTTAGATGACCCGTTCACAGTAAAAGAAGTGCTGCAGGCTATACAACAGACAAAATCAAAAACCTCTCCAGGCAGTGATGGTTATAGCCCTGAATTTTATAAAGTCTTCCAACACACATTAAGAGATCATTTAACACAAACCTGTAATTATTTACTGGAGTCAGGGAAAATGCCATTCTCATGGCGGGAATCATATATAGTGCCAATTCCTAAAGAAAACAAAGAACAAGATGATCCATCTGCTTTCCGGCCCATAGCCTTATTAAACTGTGACGCAAAGATATTTTCCAAGGTCCTTGCAACCAGATTACAGTTTATAATTTCAGATTATATTGAACACGATCAAACAGGATTTATTCCAAATCGGTCGATAACTGATAATATTCGTCGGGTCCTAAATTTAATTTCATATTGCAAAGAGCAAAAGCAAGAAACTCTTTTACTTACAATAGACTTAGAGAAAGCATTTGATAGTTTGGAAGCAAGTTATTTGAAACAACTCTTAGAAAGTATGCACTTCGGGGAAAAATTCAGACGAGCAATTGCATCTTTATACGCCGATCCTTATGCCAGAATTCGAACTAACAACGTATTAAGCCGACCTATCCTTTTGTCCAGAGGCACTAGACAGGGGTGTCCTCTGTCTCCACTTATGTTTGCTCTGGCTATCGAACCCCTTGCAGCAGCCATAAGAAACAATACCGCAATACAGGGAATTAAAGTTGGTGATACAGTCCATAAACTTAGTTTGTATGCAGATGACTTAATAGTTTTTCTTTCAGATCCAGAAACATCAATTTTAGAATTACAACAGATCTTCAGCGACATGCAAAGAATTTCAGGACTAAAAGTAAATCAAAATAAGTCAAAACTAATTCCGCTCCAAATTACGCAAGATACTACCAACAACATTAAAGAATTTTCTTCCTTCCAATGGTGGTATTCTAAATGGAGATGCCTAGGTATTTGGATACCTCCACGATTAGAAACTTTGATAGAATGTAATTACAACAAGGTTTTTCAGGAGTCTAAAAACATGATGCAACGATGGAATCGGATGGGTCCCTCATGGGCAGACAAAATCAGTCTATTAAAGAGTTTTATTCTGCCGAAATTTTTATTTTTATTCAGAGCGTTGCCAGTAACAATCCCCAAAAAGGACATCAGAAAATGGCAGTCTGAAATCAACAGATTTTTTTGGAGTTACAAAACATCTCGGATCAAATTTGACATATTAAAACGCTCCTCTTCACAAGGCGGACTCGGCATCCCTGACCTGGGTAATTATTATGAAGCAGCCAACTTAGCCACAATTGTACGAATATTAAACAACAACTCCCTACTAAACTGGCAGCAAATTGAGGAATGGAAAGCGGGTTCAATTCCTTTACAGGATATTTTCTGGAATTCTAGTCGACACAGACCTAAGATAACCCAAAGCAATCAATTCTTGCAAACCTCTCTATGCATATGGGACAAAAATAGAAAAAAAATGTTGCCGGACAGGTCAAGATTTTCCTCGTTTTTAAACCAGCATTGGTTTCCCCCAGGGAAAGAAAAAATGGCCTTTATAAATTGGAGGATAGCTGGCATCACACGCCTTGTGGACCTGACAAATAAAGGCCAAATTTGCACTAAAGCTGAATTAGAAAAAAAGGTGGGAGTCAACATACAATGGTTTCAATACCTTCAGATCTCTCATGCTCTTCAAGAATCTCACAAAGCAAAAGTTTTTTCCAAACCATTGTCTCACTTTGAGGAAATCTTAGCGAATCGCTCGGCTGAGATCAAAGGCTTGATCTCAAAAATTTACAAAATTCTTTTATTTTCTGTTAAGTCTGAAAACAATCATTTGTTTTCGATTTGGCAAAAAGATTGCCAAGGTCGTTTAGAAGAAAGAAATTGGGAAAACATGAAACGCTCATACAATCTCAGGTCTAGGATCTTTACTATTAAGTTTAATTCTTTTAAGATTTTAAACAGATGGTATATGCCTCCTAACAGGTTACATAAAATATATTCAACTGTCAATAATTTATGCTGGAAAAAATGTGGCCTGGTGGCAGACTATTTACACTGTTGGTGGCTATGTCCAGTAATTAACTCCTTTTGGAAATTAATACTGCAACAGATATATATTATTACAGGTTATAACTTACCTTTCTTGCCGGAAACTGTGTTGTTAGATATATGGCCAAAGATACCTGGAGAAACAACAAAAAATAAGTTAATTATGATTTTAATTGCGATTGCTAGAATAAGCATTGCACAAAAATGGCGAAATGATCTAGGCCCTTCTTTATATGATTGGCAGAACAAATTATGGGATTATTTTGTACTTGGTAAAACAACTGCAATTACGGGGGAAAAGATCCAAAAAGATTTTCAAGCAATTTGGTTTCCTGTTGTTGACTATCTAATAGAAAAAGATGTTCTTCCAAATAACAAATATTACCAAAGTTTATTGTATTTTGAATAGTTAGCTTATATCTTTGAGAATCACAATTATTTTATATTTATTTGTATATTCAAATCAATTTTGTGAAATAACTCTTAACTGTTTCCATATTTCTTATGATGCCAGTTACTGTTTTGTTTATATAAAATAACAATAAAATTATAAATTTGAAAAAAAAAAAAAAAAAGGCTCCTAAGGGAGCTCAATAGTCATGAGATAAAAGGACAAGTCCTCTTGTGGATCAAAAACTGGCTTATTAATAGGAAACAGTGAGTGAGTATAAATGGGAAACTTTCTCAGTGAAAGGTGGTAAGCAGTGGGGTACCACAGGGATCAGTACTCGGTCCGATGCTTTTTAACTTGTTTATTAACGATTTGGAATTGGGAGTAAGCAGTGAAGTGGCTAAATTTGCAGATGACACGAAGTTGTTCAGGGTGGTGAAAACCAGGGAGGATTGTGAGGCACTCCAAAGGGATCTGTCAAGGATGGGTGAGTGGGCATCAATGTGGCAAATGGGGTTCAATGTGGCCAAGTGCAAAGTGATGCACATTGGAGCCAAAAATCCTAAATATAAATACACGTTGACAGGGTCTGAACTGGCAGAGACTGACCAAGAGAGAGATCTTGGAGTCATAGTAGATAACTCAATGAAAATGTCTAGACAGTGTGTAACTGCAATAAAGAAGGCCAACGCTATGCTGGGGATTATTAGGAAGGGAATTGAAAACAAATCAGCCAGTATCATAATGCCCCTGTATAAATCATTGGTGCAACCTCATTTGGAATACTGTGTACAGTTCTGGTCGCCACATCTCAAAAAGGATATTATAGCATTGGAAAAAGTGCAGAGAAGGGCAACTAGAATGATAAAAGGGTTGGAACACCTTCCCTATGAAGAAAGGTTAAAACGCTTGGGGCTCTTTAGCTTGGAGAAATGACGGCTGAGGGGTGACATCATCGAGGTTTATAAGATTATGCATGGGATTGAGCAGGTTGAGAAAGAAGTACTTTTCGCCCTTTCTCACAATATAAGAACTCATGGGCGCTCCATGAAATTGCTGAGCAGTAGGGTTAGAACAGATAAAAGGAAGTACTTCTTCACTGCCACAGGAGGTGGTGGCAGCTACAAGAGGGACAGTTTCAAGAGGGAATTAGATAAACATATGGAGCAGAAGTCCATCAGTGGCTATTAGCCACAGGATATAGATGGGAACTCTCAGTCTGGGGCAGGTGATGCACTCTATTCTTGGTGCTGAAGGGGGCAGCAGTGGGAGGGCTTCTAGTGTCCTGGCCCCACTGCTGGACCTCCTGATGGCACCTGGTATATTTTGGCCGCTGTGTGACAGAGTGTTGGACTAGATGGGCCACTGGCCTGATTCAACATTGGCTTCTCTTATGTTCTCTTATATAAGAAGTTTCTTGCTCTCTCCAATACAATGGACCCAATGTGACATTTTTTTTTCCTGAAGAGCTGGGTCTGGCTTTTCCAGACCCGACTTTGTTTATGCGCAGCCACTCAGCTGCTGTAGAGAATGTCATTTTAAAAATAAAGGAAAGCCAGTTGGGCTCAGAACACAATCATGGGGGGGACACAAGGATTTCCTGTCATTCCCACCATTTTGTTTTGTGCTGAAACGGTGTTGTGGGAGAGTTATTTCTCTGTTTTTGCTCTTCCACATGCACAGAATACTCCAGTAACCTCTCCAGTGCTGTTTTAGTGGTAGTGCTGGGGGCCACTAAAGTCCCTCTTTCCCCAAAGCAGCATTCTGAGCCCAGTTGGACTCCTATTTTAAACTGATGTTCTCTGCAGCCTCTTCGCAGCTCCCGGGAGGCAAAGTTGGGTCCTGGTAACCTGGGCCTAAATCTTTATTTTGGCCTTTTCTTTTCTAATCAAGGGGATATCACGGTCCTCTAAGTTGTGGCCTTGTAGTATCACTTAATCTATGATACTTGACTCTGAAGACCATGCACAGACAATACAACATTTAAAATGTGTGTTTAAAGGGTAGTGGATATGGTTCTTATTGTATTATCTTGAGCATGTGAGAAATCAGCATGGAGAGTTACCCATCCTGGCTTTACATTACAAAGACTGCCATCAGACTGAAATATAAATATTAATAACACTCTTCAGCTGGAATAAGTGTCAGCTGAATACTTTCAAATACCTATCCAGCATTTATGTGTGTTCAGCAGGGATGTTTCCAAAATTACAAGTCATTTAAAGTTGAGTACAGGAATATTCACCTGTCAGTAGACTCACTAAATTCAGTGAGGTTTACCTTCAAGTCAATGTGCATAGGCATATTAATGCTGCAGCACATCCTGTGTGTGTTAATTTATAAATAATCTCCACTGAGTTTAGTGGTGCTTATTACCAAGTACATGTGCATTAAGGATGTGCACGAGCACCAAAATCTGAATTCTAGATTTGGATTCAGAGTTTAGAATTTCCAGATATGCAAAACCACATTAAAATCAATAGGAACAGCCATTTTCCACTTAAACACACACACACACACAAAAAGGCAAAACAGTTTAAGAAAGGTTTCTCTCTGCCATCTCACTCTTTCCCAGCACCTATGATAATCCCTATGAATTGAGAAGATTTGGCAAGTGATCACAGCAACAGCCACCATTGCCAGGCAGCAATGCCAGGCACTGCTGACGAGATAATTGCAGTTGAGGCATGGACCCTGAACAGGCAAGTGCCACCAGGGCGGGATTAGGCATTGTAAAGTGCAAGAGATGACAGGTGGTGCTGGTCAGTGGGCAAATACCCTGGGCAACACTGGCAAGTATACTGAGGTAGCAGACAGACAGACTAGGGATACCATTCCCCAGTTGGGGGTGGGGATCCCCTAATATTCAAGCCTCTTCCTTGCCACTGGCCAGTTGGCTGGTGGGGGAATCCCATCCCCAAATGCACCATAATGACATCACACAGAAGTGGTGTCATCATGTCAGTGATGCCTCAGGGTGACACTGGGTTTTTGGACAAAACTCTATGGTAATTTTGCCCCAAATACCAGAGCATTGCCACACAACATCGCCATCATGATGACATCACTTCCACATGACATCATTATATCATGTGCACATCATGCACTCCCCCTCATTCCTAGAAAGCCCCTCCCCCACTGCCAGGTTGATCGAACCTGGCAGCCCTAAGACAGACAGTGGTGGGCGGGTGGAAACTACCTTAACAGCTTTGGGCATAGTACAGTTAAGTGGGTGAGCATAATTTTGCAGTAGCAGGTAAAAGAAGGGAAGGCACAGCAGGGGGAGGCAGCAGGTGGACTGGAGTGTGCCATTCTCTCTTACAAAGGTATATCAGGGAAAACCAGCAATTTTCTTTCTCCATATTCCTTCCTCATGTGTCCATGTTAAGTATGAAACTGCTGGCAGGTGGCTCCCCCCCAAACTGTATCTGATTCTTCTACAGTAGAACACAGACAAAAAAGAAAAGAAAGACGAAAAGAAAAGAAAAAAGAGAGAAAATCACACACCCAGACAAAATCTATTATCTTTTCATAAGAGCAGACAGACATCAGTTGCAGGCTTAGCTATCATGCTATTCTCCCCTCCACTGGCAAAAACAGAACAACACCAGTCAGGGACCACTGAGCTCTCTACCCTCTCCTTCCCTTGGTGCCAAGCTGTCTGAGGAATAGGTTTTATTTTCCTCCTCTTGTGAGCAGCCTAGCTGGCTTTCACTAGAAGTCAATGAGACCCAAACAATAGAAATTATTCCTACTATCTGAAACTATAAAATCTGGCTTTGGAATTATTTGTAATTATTTTGAATATAGCATCGTTCAATGCCTCTGAATATGTCCAATCCAAATTGCACATCCTTAGTGTGCATAGGAATGCAACCCAAAGTGTATAACCATCATTGTGCCTTTCCTCAATAATGGTATCAATTTTATCATTATTTATATTTCAAAAGTGAGGAATTTAAATTTACCTATATAAGGCTGCTGCGATCAGACGCACAATTAGACCCGACATAGGCACGAATGCTGGGTGGATTTAAAGGGAGTGATCAGACAGCAACATCTGGGAAGCATCCTGCAGCTGTCAGCAGCCCGTTCTGCCCCACCACAGGAGTTAAAAGACACGGGGAAAATCCGGTAGCAAACAGGTTGCGACGGGCCACAGACGGACTTTCCCCTGTCTGATCGTTCCAGTGTGCTCTCATGCCATCGGGATGGTCTGAGCTTGCCACCCTGACTTTGTGCCATTGTTTTTCCCCCCTTCTCAGTATGCACATCATCACAAACTCCATAGGGAGCCCTCAGTGCAGAGGCATGATTAATTGATTCCTCATTTAAGCACATGGGAAACAATTGGCAAAAAAAACCCATGACTCACCCCACAAGTTGCATCTGATCACACACTGATGGGCTGTGCCCACAGCTTCAAAGGGAGGTGTGATCTCGCAACTGTGGGTCAAATTCCTCTGGAGGAAATTGCCTCGTTTCCCCCTCGCTTTATCTGGCATTTGTGACCGCAACCTAAGTCTATGCTGAAGCTATGCCTCTTGTCCAAGTCCAAATTCATTACCTATCCACTGGCACAGAAAACACATTTCTATGCAAAAACTCTCTTTCATCTCATGCACACAGTCCCCCATCACTATAGTTTTCAGTTTGTAGCAATATAACATATGGGAAATGTTGCTAATTGTGTTGAAATACTTTTAACCTTCCACTTGATGCTGAACATGTCACCTGAAGGACCCACCAAATTTGCCCTGAATTTTATCTTAGGCAAGTGGCAGCTCATTCTTGATATTAAATGACCATCTGGGCAAATGAGTATCTTGACCTGACAAGTTTGCAACCGCAAGTAATGGTCATCATATTTCAATTGTTAGTGCAGTCCAGTCTACTCCGTTTTTTAAACACCAATCATCTAGATACATGGAAAACACATGAATACATAATTTTAACAACTGAAAAGCTATATATATCAGGCAAGATTTACCTAATGGATCCCCTTAGCAACACTATTTCTGGATTATTTGAATTAGTCCACTAGTGAGTTACAATATATTGTAGGAACAATGTTTTATCCAAATTCCAAGTTAGCCTTTCCATTTCTAGTCGGCCCAAAAGAGACTTCTGAAATGGAAAAAGAACAGAAATAATAAATCCAGAGTCAATTTTTATAGAGAGCTGCCAAACATCTGTTGAAAGGCAGCAGGGTCTTTGAACCCAATTCCCAGTCACCCAGTTACCCAGTTCTGGAATTTGGAATGGTTGATTACATTTCTGTAGCAGACACACACTGCGTAATGTCATAGTTGGATGTGTTCACTGTGATCAATCCAAAACACATAATAGCAGACAAAAAAAATTACATAGTGTTGTAGAATGAAAGAGTACTGCCACAGTGACACTAGCATTTTGTTCTTGTTTGTATAGCAGTGACACTATGAGCTTTCCAGAGGGCACAAAAACCTCACAGAACTTCTTAACACATTGTGGTATTCTTTTCTGACATCTCCATCTTTTTTCCTTTGAAAATTCAGCCATGAATAGTTGTTAAAGGACATGTTTTACTAAGTTTTCCTTAGAGTTTGTAACTGCTGTCCTATTGTATGCCTGTAGCGGATAGGGATGAATATGAACCAGGAAAATGTGGTGTGTTTCAATTTGTGGTTCATGGTGTGCTTGGTTTGTGAACCATGAACTATCATAAACTTTTAGTAGCTAAATGAACTGGTTCACTTCAGGTTCAGTTCATGAGGTTTATGACCTGATAGAATAGATCCTGTGCAAGCTAGAGACATCAAACTTGCAGGAGATCTCCAACTAACTCTTCTCTTCTACTTGTCCTCCAAGTTTGGTGAGGATTGGATTTATGGAGCCTGCGTTAGGGGCCCCCAAAGAAGATGTCCCTGGGAAAATGCTTTCTGGGGAAATGACAGGTCAGGTTCAAGAGTGTCTATAACAGACACTATGAAAGCTAGAGACATCAAACTGACAAGGCACCTCCCCATGATGTGCCTGTACATGCCAACCAAGTTATGTGCAGATTTGATTTAGGGGGTCTGAGTTACAGGCCCCCCAAAGAAGATGCCCCCAGGAAAGTGCTTTTGGGGGAAATGTCAGATGCAGGTTCAAAGTATATAGGAAGGACACCCTGCAAGCTGCACACTCCAAACACACAGGGAAGCTCAGCCTGCCACCTGCTCCTCTACAGTCTCTCCAAGTTGGGGGCAGATTACATTTCTGGGGTCCCTTGATGTTTCTAAGACTGGAGAATTCCACAACCCACCCCACCTGGTTGCTTTGTTGTTTGGTAAACATTTTGATTGAGTGGAGACAGTCTGTCTGGAAATATATCCATTCCTGAACCATCATGAACCACTTGAAAGTTAATGGAAAGTTCATGCTGGTTGTTGTTGTTCAGTCGCACAGTCGAGTCCAACTCTCTGCGACCCCATGGACCAGATCACACCAGGCCCTCCTGTCTTCCGCTGTCCTCTGAAGTTTGCTCAATTTCATGCTCGTTGCATCGATGACACTGTCAAACCATCTCATCCTTTGCCATCCCCTTCTTCTTTACCTTCAATCTTTCCCAGCATCAGGGTCTTCTCCATTGAGTGCTCCCTTCTCATTTGGTGGACAAAGTATTTGAGCTTCAACTTCAGGATCTTCAACGTTCCCTTGATTTCTCCAATGTTCTTGAAGAGATCTCTAGTCCTTCCCATTCTATTGTTTTCCTCTATTACTTTGCATTGTTCATTCAGGAAAGCTTCCTTATGTCTCCTTGCTGTTCTCTGGAAATCTGCATTCAGTTGGGTGAATCTTTCCTTTTCACCTTTGCCTTTTGCTTTTCTTCTTTCCTCTGCTATTTGTAAAGCCTCATCAGACAGCCATTTCGCTTTCTTGCATTTCTTTTTCTTTGGGATGGCAGTGATTGCTGCCTCCTGTACAATGTCACAAACCTCTGTCCATAGTTCTTCAGGCACTCTGTCTATCAAATCTAGTCCCTTAAACCTATTCTTCACCTCTACTGTATAGTCATCGGAGATGCGATCTATGTGAAATCTGAATGGCCTAGTGGTTTTCCCAACTTTCTTCAGTTTAAGTCTGAATTTTGCAATGAGTAGCTCATGCTGGTTGACCTGCCACAAACTTCAGTTCATGAAGCACAGACTGGCCAAAATTAATCATGGGAAAGAGATTGTAGACCAGGACTTGGTTGTGTTGCTGTTAATTAGCCTGCCAAAGTCTTATGAAAATGCTGTGTCTCAAACTGAAGCAAAAGGAAAATTGTCTCTCACAGAAGTAATAAACCAACTTGAGCAGTCATATAAAGACAGACAGAGGAATCCAACAAGAAAGTTGAACCAAATGTTGATCTAGTAGCGCTAAATGTAAACATCAAGAGTAAAATAATTTGTCATTTATATGGAAAACCAGGGCACATTTAAAGAAACTGCAGTGCTTTTAAGCAAGAGGGGGCCTTTCCAAAAGAAAGAAAAGGGGAGAATTCCAAGCAGCCACCATGTTTTTAATAAGTATTTTATTGATTTTGCATTTCTACAGGATATGGGGAAAGTTTACTAAATCCCTACTTCTAAAATCTATGGGAAATAGGGAAGGAAAACTAATACAACATGCTCTATACAGATGGGGAAAGGAAACTAAACCCTAACTCTAAACAAACTACTGGATATAGGGAGGGAAGACTAACACAGTGACACGATCTGGTTACATATATGTCACTGTCACCTAATGTTACAAAGTTATTGCTTATAAAAAAAATTAACAAAAAATAATAAAGAGTTGCACAAACTGACTGGTTAGCAAAAACTGCATTATCAACAATTATCTCAGTCTTAGGTTCTTCTCTTCTTGCATTTTTTTCCCTCAGGGTTTGGGAGCAGCTGCTCCTTTCTCTGACTCCGATGTATCTGAAGAACTAAAGAGTTTTGGACTAAAGCAGCCACCATTGAAAAGGTGTTTTATACTGACTCAAGGAGCTACCAAAAGTCACACTTGTATTTAGATAGTACATGCACAATGCACATGTTTGTACATAAAGACTTCTTTGAGACCCTAAATGAAGAAAGGAGAGGCATTAACTGTAGCAGATAGCAGATCTGTGATTGCAGAAAGGATTGGCTCAGGAACAGTAAAATGCAAGCTCCCAGATGGACAAATCAGAGAGGTCCTCATTGAAAATTGCCTGTATATGCCACAATTAGCAGCCAACCTGATTTCTATAAGAGTACTTGAAAAAAGAGGAAATATCATTTGGAGAAAAATGTTTTATTAAGCAAAAGAGAGAATTGATTGCAACTGAGAAAGCCCATCAGGACTTGTATGCTTTAGAGACATATATGCAAAGGGCAAACATAACTAAACATTGCAATCACAGGAAATATTCCTGAGTATGGCATAGACATTTAGGACATAGAGATAATTATGCTGTTGCTCACCTTGAAAGCCTGAACTTGACTAAGGGCATACAGATAAACAAGTGTACTAAGAAAGAAACTATATGCATTGCATTCAAGCAAAAGGAACCAGACCTTGTTTCAGTATGAGCCATGAGACAAAGCAAGACACAGTACTGTCTGCAACTAATACATAGTTATGTTTGTGGTCCAGTGAAGACTGAGACCCCTTGTGGGAACAGATATATACTAACTTTTATTGATAAGTTTTCAAAGTATACAGTAACCACCTTGATCAGAGAGAAAAGTCAAGTATTGGAGAAATTTAAGGCAGATGTTGCAATGGTCAGCAACAGATTCCAGAGAAAGCCACTGGCAATTTGCGCTGACAGTGGAGGAGACTATGTGGGACATGACATGAACAAGGAACAGAGCATCAGGTCACAGTCCCATACACTCCTGGACAGAATGGTATAGCAGAAAGGAAGAATCGCTCCCTGACTGAGATGTGGAGGTACATACTGCTTGAAGCAAAGCTACCTGAGAAATACTGGGGAGAAGCAATCAACACTGCTATGTATCTACAGAACAGACTGCCTACAAAAGGTGCCAGAAGTACAACACATGAACTGTGGTATGGGCACAAGCCCAGCATGAACCACTTGAAAGCATTTGGGTCAAGAGCTTTCACCTACATCCCCAAAGAGAAACAAACCAAAATGGATCTGAGAACTGAACAAGGTATTTTGTAGGATACGCACTGGGATGTAAAGGTTATAGAATCCTTAACCCAAGAACAGAAACTGTAAAAATCTGCAACATAGTCTACATCGATGAGAAGGAGGGGGGAAGGAATCTACAAATACAGAAAAAGTAGACATTGGAGAATCCACACCAACAGAAGAAAATAGAGCACAGCAACCAGAAACAGTGCAACTCAGTACCATGGACCATACAGATGACATACCTGCAGAGCCACAAGAACCAGAAGGGGCTGCACAGCCAGATGTCAGATGATTGATTAGAACAAACAAGGGAGTACCACTGAGAAGATTCTCCTACCTGACAAAGACAGAGGCTGTAACTGAACCTCCCACATGGGAAGACATAGAAAGAATGCCTACCAGCCAAGCAGAAAGATGGGGAAAAGCTGCAGAAGAGGAGTTCAAATCCCTAATCAAAAAACAAACATGGACACTCACAGTACCTCTGGGAAAGAGGGCAGTAGGATGCAAATGGGTCTTCAAAACCAAATATGATGCAGAAGGAAGGGCTTGTTGAATTGGAGTATTGCCCTACAGAAGATATGATTGCAGATGCACTTACCAAGCTGCTTCCATGTGAGAAATTAGAGGGTATATCCAAGAAAATGAATCTTGTGGACTTTGCACACTAGGCCTTGAGAAGGGGTGTTGGAATACACAAGGTCTATTGTGTATAGATAGAGAAGATGACAAGAACATCCTGCAGGGGGAAGCAAAGGAGACAACTAGTTAGCATAGTGAGATTAGGGATTTCCTAGTATTGCTCACTCATTGCTAGTGGAAGATGGTCAAGCCTTAACAGGGGATGAAGACAAAGCAAAATTACTTAACTCTCACTTAGTGTTGGTCTTTAACCATAAGGCGAACTGTATACAAACTGAAGAATGCAGGACATATGAAGGAAGGAGGAACTGCCAGTCCATAGTAAGTAAGGAAATTGGTTAGAGAGCATCTAGCTGCCTTTCAAATCTCCAGGGCCAGATGGCTTGTATCTCAGGGTGCTAAAAGAAATTGCAGATGTTATTTCAGAGGCTCTGGCTGTAATCTTTGAGGTCTCCTGGAGTACTGGTGTTGTGCCAGAAGACTGGAGAAGAGCAAATGTTGTCCCGATCTTCAAGAAGGAAAAAAAGACGGACTCAGGAAACTACAGGCCTGTCAGTTTGACATCAATACCTGGAAAAATTCGGAGGTGGGGCTTTTGCGCAACAAGAATGGTCGCACCAGGGTGAGCTCCCATGTGAAGGCAAGATTGGTGGCTCTTTTAGAGGAGTTTGGGGAATCCTGAACTCCAATGAGCTTCCTGAAGAGAAGCTTATTCAAGGGGCTTGACTTGGATCCCTCATGTGTGGCAGCAAGTGGGTGGAAGTCTGAGAGCACCCCAGCTCAGGAACTGACCAAGCACACCCATGCCAGACATGAGCACTGAGTTGTGACTACCCTGGAGGGGAAGAAACTGGAACCTCATCCATAACTTCGATGAAGAACAACACCGTGAGTATGCTTAAAAGCAAGAACAACAGAAAATCTGCCTACTTGATAAAGCCCCTTTAAAGTTTAAAAAGAGAAAGGAATGGAGGGGTGAAGAACCCTTTCCAGTCCCACCCCCCTTCCTCCTGCAGCAGAACTTCAAGTTATTTTTAAATGGCTTCTCAGGCAAAAAAGTAAAGAGAAGGCTTTTGTCTGAGACTATAAAATTTTCCCTGTGGAATAAAAAATTGGAGAAGAATTGGCTTTAGCAGCTTTTGGACTTTAGTGATCTAGAAATATATAGTCCCTTTTCTTCTTCCTTTTGTTTGGAGCTATAAGTAAAGAATCTGGAATAATAGCAAGACTTTATAAAGATTTACCTTCATTTTAATAAGGAATATAAGCAATTATACTTTAATAATTGGAGTATTTTTCAAAGGAAACATTTTGTACATTATATTCTCACAACATCTTATGTTCATGTTTGTTCAATAGTAAAGTTTTGATTGTCTTCTTCTGTAATGTAACCAATTGATAAGATTCTTGAACTCTGTCTTTAATATGACTAAAACAACAATGTTTTGTAAATATCAGTGGCTGTGAATTGTAAAATAGTGCAGAAAAAGAACCTTGAGATTCTTTGGTTTTAACATATGGTTTTAAAAATGGATGACGCAGATAGATCACAATTTATGGTGTCAGAGGTTGTTTCTTCATTTCAAGACCTCAAAATTTTAATCCAAAACTTGATTATTGCTGCTGTAAACACAGCAGTGAAAGAACTTTTTGCCTTTAAGCAAGACTAAATGGATCTACTGCAACAACAAACATCAAGTAAGATAGAGGAAGGCCAGCCACAATGGGAGAAGCAAGGACACTTCTATACAGAAGATATAGAAGAAACCTATAATTTAACTGATATGGTCTGCAAAATGAAACTAGCACCTCCAAAGAGAGATAAAACTTTTGTAGAAGTTCACCTGAGACTCCACACCAATACTGATGAAGCCCTCAAATAATTGATTTATACACAGACTCAGAGAGAGAGAAAAAAGCAATTTATGGAATTTCAAACCACTTCAAGAATTGACTACAGATGGCTATTCCCAGAAAATAACTTCTACACCTATAAAGAAAAAAGACACAGAATAAAGACTCTAAAACTTAAAAAGAGAAACCAGAAAAAGAAAAAGGAGGAAGGATTGGAAAGCTACAACTTCTGAGAGAAATCTAGAGACTTATAACGATGTAAGAGAGCCAGTTTGATGTAGTGGTTAAGTGTGCAGACTCTAATCTGGGAGAACCAGGTTTGATTCCCCACTCCTCCACTTGCACCTGCTGATGTGGCCTAGGGTCAGTCACAAGCTCTGGCACAGCTGTTCTTGGAAAAGAGCAGTTTGTGTTAGTGTTCTCTCAGCCCCACCTACAGCCCCACAGGATGTCTGTTATGGGGAGGAGAAGGGAAAGGAGTTTGTAAGCCGCTCTGAGACTCCTTTGGGTAGTGAAGGGCAGGGTATAAATCCAATCTCTTCTTCTTCTTCTTCTTCTTTCCTAAATAGGGACTAACAAATGAGCTGAGAGCAGGGCCGGCCCCAGGTGTCTGGGCACCCTAGGCAGGACAGCCTGGGGCGCCCACCCTACCGGGGATGCCAACCTCCCAGTGGGGCCTGGAGATGGCCCAGCACCATTGTCCTGGGCGCTTCGTAGCTGCGAGGTGCCCAGGAGAGCCAGGGAAAGGGCGGGCTTAGAACTCTTGCCCCTTCCCTCCCAGCAGCGGCACCAGCACTGGGCAGGAAGGGGGGCTTTTCGTGGGGGGGGCATTTTGGTGCCCCTGCAGGGCCGGCGCCCTAGGCAAGTGCCTAGCTTGCCTAGTGGGCGAGCTGGCCCTGGCTGAGAGAGAAAGAGAGAGAGCTGTTCAGATAATCCAAACAGAAGAAAATAAGAACCATATAACTATATATAGTTAAAGGCAGATTATACTAAAATACTTAGATAAAGGTTACATTAGTAGAAAATAAGATTTATATGCCTGTATCCTTGCAAAATATTATATACATAAGGTGGAAAACTGACATAGTTTTAGATTATGTATGAGGTAGATTAATGGGGAAAAATGATAAGTGTTAATTTACCCATTTTGTGTTTGTTTGCCTTGAAAAGAAAAAACTATTTGGAAAAAAAATACCTGAAAAAATTCTAGAGCAGATTATTAAATGCTCTGTCTGTGAGTACCTCAAAAAGAATGAGTTAATTTGTAGTAGCCAGCATGGGTTTATCAAGAATAAGTCATGCCAGACCAACCTTATCTCCTTTTTTGACAGAGTTACTAAAATGGTTGACTCTGGCAATGCTGTGGACATAGTGTATCTAGATTTCTCCAAAGCATTTGACAAAGTTTCTCATGATATCCTTGAGGATAAGCTGGTTAAATGTGGGCTGGATGGTGCAACCATTGGATGGATTCATGGTTGGTTGGAAAATTGTACCCAATGAGTGCTCGTAAATGACTCTGCGTCTACGTGGAGGGAAGTCTCGAGTGGAGTGCCACAGGGCTTGGTCCTGGGCCCGGTGTTATTCCATGTTTTTATAAATGACCTGGAGGAAGACATAGAGGGGATGCTTATCAAATTTGCAGATGACACGAAGCTGGGTGGGATTGCTAATTCTGAAGAAGACAGAGTCAGGATTCAAAATGATCTAGACAGGCTGGAACAGTGGGCTGAGGCAAATAAAATGAAATTCAATAGAGATGAGTGCAAAGTCCTACACCTAGGCACAAAAAATCAAAGGCACAGATATAGAATGGGAAGGACTTGGCTTGACAGCAGCACATGTGAAAGGGATCTAGGTGTTCTGGTTGATCAAAAGCTCAACATGAGTCTGCAGTGCAATGTGACTGCGAAGAAAGCTAATGCAATCTTAGGATGCATTAATAGAAGCATTGTGTCCAGATCACGGGAGGTAGTAGTTCCACTCTATTCTGCTGTGGTCAGGCCTCACCTACAGTACTGTGTCCAGTTTTGGGCACCACATTTTAGGAATGATGTTGACAAGCTCCAGTGTGTACAGAAGAGGGCAACCAGGATGGTGAGAGGTTTGGAATCCAAGTCTTATGAGGAAAGGCTGAAAGAGTTGGGTATGTTTAGCCTGAGAAGGCTTAAAGGGGACATGACTTCAGTCTTCAAATATTTGAAAGACTGTCATGTAGAAGATGGAGCAGATCTATTCTCTTTTGCTCCAGATTGCAAGACTAGATCTAATGGGTGGAAATTACAAGGGAGTTGATACCGGCTAAATATCAGGAGAAACTCCCTGTGTGCAAGTATGGGTTCAGACGTGAACAACCGTTTTAGTTGTTCAAACGCTTGCTGACACTGCGAGGTCCAATTCAAAGGGGCCCCTGGCGCCGAAGCCTTAGATCCCTTCCCCTTAGTCTTTAGCAGTTCCGTGAGGGGAAGGGCTACTTGGGCAAAGTGGGGCAAGAATTGACGGTAAAAGTTGGCGAAGCCGAGGAAACTTTGGAGCTGTCGCCTGGTTTTGGGGGGCTCCCACATTAATACATCTTGGACTTTTTTCGGGTCCATCTCTAACCCCGCAGAGGATATGCGGTATCCCAAAAAGTCAATGCACTCTTGGTGAAATTCACATTTTGACAGTTTAACAAACAGTTTGTGCTCTAAGAGCTTTTCCAGTACTTTACGCATAAGGTTAGTGTGGGATTCCTGATCCGGGGTATAGACCAAGATATCATCTAAATAAACGACCACCCCCTTGAATAGATAGGGGTGTAACACTTCATTGATTAAGTTCATGAAGACCCCTGGTGCCCCCTGTAACCCGAAGGGCATCACCCTGTATTCAAATTGCCCCAGCGGGGTATTAAATGCAGTCTTGTATTCATCCCCCTCTCTGATGCGAACCCGAAAGTAGGCATCTCTTAAATCCAGTTTCGAAAACACTTTCCCTTTAGCCACCTCTGCCAGTAAGTCTTTGATGAGGGGCATTGGGTAGGCATTAGTTGCAGACACTGCGTTAAGTCCCCGGTAATCCGTGCAGAGTCTGAGCCCCCCATCCTTCTTTTTGCAAAACAATACAGGTGCTGCAAAAGGAGATGATGCTGGTCTAATGAATCCACGGGCCAGATTTTTATCAATGAAACGGCGTAGTTCTTCCTTTTCACTTGGGCTCATGGCATAAATTTTCCCTTTTGGTAACTTCTGGCCCGGAAGAATCTCAATGGCACAGTCGGAGTTACGATGGGGGGTAATTCATCAGCTTCCTCCTCCTCAAAAACCCTTGTTATATACTGGTAATCCTCAGGGATGCGGTTAAGATCCTCCGTTGCTAAACAAGCTCGAGGAGGTTCATTGCATGGGGGATTTCCCCACCCTGGGTCCCATTTGTGTCCCGTACATTTTGGGGAGATAAATTGTACATCCCCTTCTTCCCATAGAATGTAAGGGTTATGTCCATGTAACCAGGGACTACCCAACACTAAGGGAAACTGGGCTTGCGGGGCGATCACGAACGAGCGTAGCTCCCAGTGGTCACCAATGCCTATTCTTAAAGGAACAGTCTCAAATCGGCATGGTTCTTTCATTGGAGACCCATCCATCTGCGTGAAAGTTATTGGGTCTTTCAAGTGGACCACGGCTGCCTCCAACCCCATAACCATAGACGGGTTTATGAGATCCCTCCCGCACCCTGAGTCAATGAGGGCCCGAACCCGAATGTGGGTCATCATTGCGGGATTCATCACCAGAACAGTCACAAAGAAGAGAGAGGGGTAATTGCTCACCAGTTTAGGCGCCTCAGGTGCTGGGTCCTGCTGTGTAGCGCCATTCACAAACAGGACCATTTCATTTCCCTGCATCTCGCTCTCCTCCTCTAGCATCAAGGCATCCGCTTGGTCGGGGCTGGCAAAAAGAGCCCGCGTGTTGCGTGGTTTTGCTGTACCTTTCCTCGGGGTAGGGGTTGTCCACCTTCTGGGCTCTTCTTGTGGTGGGGCTCTATTGGGATCCCCTCTCGGGCAAGCTGCAGCGAAATGCCCTTTCTCCCCACACCGCAGGCAGAGCCCCTGTCGCATACGCTGATCCCTCATTCCACTTGGGGTGGACATTGGTTTGGGTCTGGCCTGGCCTGCCGCAGTACTTGGACGGTTGTTACCCAAAGATAGATCCAGTTTCATCATGCGTAAGCGACTTTCGGCCTTCTCGGCTTCCTCCATCCAACCCTGGAGGGTGCGGGGTTGCTGAGAGCTGAGGACATTATTGCGGACGTCTACGGCTAGTCCCATTCGATATTGTTGGGCCAAGACCGCATCTGTCCAGTCTCGAATTTTCACGGCGTGCCTTTGAAACTCCCGTGAGTACTCCCGCACTGAGAGTTTGCCTTGTCTGAATGTGCGGAGGAAGGCTTCAGCTTTTTCGGCCGCCCCCGGATCCTCAAAACGATTTCTCAAGGCCCACATGAAGTCATCTACATTCCCCAACTCCGCTGCCTCCAGATCATGAAGGGCTACATACCAGCTAGTCGCACTCCCCCGGAACCTGGATGCGATAAACTCCACCTGTTGTTCTTCGTCTGGGAATACATAGCCCCATCTTTGCACAAATTTTCCAACTTGCAAAATGAAAAAGGACACAGTCTCTGGATCTCCATCAAATGTGATCTCAAGCATGTCCTTGGGGCGGATTACCGGGGGGCCGGCGCCATGATCGGTACTGGGACCGGCTGCATGAGGGGTGCTGGAGCAGGGGGTTGAGGCGGAGGTAAAACTGGCGGCTGGATAGGTCCTGGTTGCCCTGGCCCAGGTCCTGGCGCTGGGACGACCAATGGAGGTGGGGCTGGTGCTGGCTGGCCCGGCCCCGGCCCTGGGGGAGCTGGCTGGCCCGGCCCTGGACCCGGTGGTACTGGTTGGCCCGGCCCCGGGCCCGGAGGAGCAGGAGGTGGCCGTCCCGGTATCAATGGTGGTGCCGCGGCTGGTGCCGGTCTAGGTTGTGTCAGCGGATGGGCCCGAATGGCTTGGTCCATCATCTGGGGTAGGGACTGCATTAGTTTGCTCATATCCCTTACCAGCCGTCGGGTATCCTCTTGAATAGAGTCCATGCGGGCATCAGTATCTTGGCTGGACCCCGTTCTGGGGGATCCCCGAGACACCCGCCCTTGGGGAAGACCAAAACTACCTCTGGGATCCAAAAGACTGTCCCGGCTCTGGCTTCCCGGCATAGTCCAGGTGGTCTGGGTAGTGTCCAACAAGTTCTTAGTCCAATCGCGTGATCTGCGATAAGTCACCCCTTTATCCCAGGGTGTTGGGACTCCTGGCACATAGGTTCGTGGAACCGCACCTCCCTGACTTTGTATAGGCCCGGCCGGGCTGTAGATCGGGAGTGTGTACGCGGCTCCAATTGTGCCAATCGATGGTGGGGTAGCCAACCCGGCTGCTGAGTAGACTGCTGGTGCTGCCAAAACTGTAGTTGTAGTCACCGGAACAACGGTGGTGGTCGGGATAGTGACCACTGGAGCTGCCACAGTAGTGACGGGAACCGTGGCTCCTGACGCAGTAGTCACTGGAACGGCGCCCGTGGCTCCCGCAGTAGTGATCGCTGGAGCTGCGCCGGAGGCTCCCGAAGTAGTAATCAACGGGGCTGTGCCCGTGGCTCCCTTCCCCGCTCCGCTCATCGTGGTAGACGGCGGAAATTGACGGTGAGGGAATGATGGTGATTCCTGACAATTTCTGTCAGGTTTAAAATCAAGTAGATCCAGTCATTCTTGCACAAAGAAAGGTTTTATTAGGATTATCTTGCTAAAACCCACAGTAGGAGGTCATTGTCAGGAATGGGGGGCAAAGCAGAGCAAGCTAACTTATAGTGTGATGCAATAAAGCGCCTAGCGAATAAAACTTGAGCACTCGCGCGGGAACTCCCGGCGGGAGAAATACTTCATGAGCGGGAGACTACTCCCCCCTCCCCTTGCCTTCCCAGGACTGGAAAATTCTCAGCTAAACAAGAATAGTCCAAAGCCTACATTCAAGGCCACCGTGATAAGGAAAAGCGGCAGGGAAGAAGCTCCCACGTTTCTGCCTGCATAGCTACGCAAGCGCAAAGCAGGGTAGGGAACATAAAACAATGGATTCTGTGAGAAACATCAAAGGCATCTTTTCTGACAGAAACTTCCTAACTGTAAGAGTGGTTGAGCTGTGGAATAGACTGCCTTGGAAGGTGGTGGATGCTCCTTCACTGGGCATTTTCAAGCAGAGGCTGGACAACCATCTTTCGGGTATGTTCTAGGGCTATCTTTTGGCTATGCTCCTGCAGAGTGCAGTGGGTTGGACTAGATGACCTGCAAGATCCCTTCCAACTCTTAACATTCCATGATTCTATTTTCAAATAGTCTCCTTCCTGTCTCCTGATTGGCTCAGTTAGGGGAGTTTTCCCATTCCTGCTGAGAACTTTTAGTTACTGAGTCCCTCAACAGTTACACTTCTCTTTCTCTCTCCTTTTTCTTGCAATGTTTATTCTCTTCTTAATAAACTGGCTTTATTCCTTAAACAGCTTGTGTGCCGCTTTATTGCATAGCTACACTCTGGCAACAAAATTTACTCCCCCACGCTCAAATGCTACGTGCCATTAAGCTGGCCGACTCCACTTTCCACAGGCTACAGCAAACCTGCACCCCTTACTTCTTTGATGAAAGGGGTGCCAGTAGGGTTGTCAGGTCCCCACTGGCCGCCAGCAGGGGATGGGGGGTAAGGCTGACAGATCCAGGTCTGGAAACCCCTGGAGATTTGCGGATGAAATCTGGGGAGGAGAGGGACCTCAGAGGATACAGTGCCAAAGTGCCTACCCTCCAAAGCATTCATATTCTCCAGGAGAAGTGATGTATGTAGTCTGGCGAGTCCCCAGGTGCCAGAATAGCCTTCTGCTGTACCTCAAGGTATTCCCTCTGACTCTTATCACTTTAAAGTGTTTGGAAAAAACCCTGTAGACTAAATAATTCTGAACTCTGAAGTATGGCAAGAAATGCAGATGAGGAGAATTTCAGAAGCATCTTGAAGGGGAAGGAAGTGAGTTCTACATGTTTCTCCTCAACTCTGCATTATTTGAAAGGAAAAATGGCCTAGTAAAAATGGTCACAGAAATTATAGGCCAAGGGGTCAGTGTCCATTTATCTTTTTGCCTTTGAGTGGATTAGAATGAAGCTTTTTGATAGTTAACAGAAGCTCTTCTGGGAAAAGCCTTTGTACAGAAATAGTCCCGGGTGTACAGGTGTTTTGTGCGGAAGTGTGAAACTGCGTAGTCCCCCATCCCAAGCTGCTTGCTATTATTCTTTCTATGTTTGCATACAGCTGTTATCAGTCTTTCTTCTTGATAATCGGAATATCCGAATATTTTTTCAGGGTGGCACATAAAATCCACAAGGACATTTGTCACTATCAAGTGAGAAAAAAAATCTGAATTCTGACTTAGCTGCAGCAGGAAAACAAGCTGCCACGAACCTCATCTGAAGCAGATGGTTCCAGCTCCTAGGAATATTCCTTTCTGCACAATCCTGAAATAACAGAACTCTACAGAAATGTGACGGGAAGTGCGAAAGTTGAATATAGTACTGAGTTACGCTTTAGCATAAATGTAGCAGTTGAGAAACTGCATGGAAATAATTACGTTACAACATACATATAAGGGTTAAAACTGATGAGCCGATTGGTTTGTAAGTGTCCATAGCACATTTAGGGTTGGATCCTGGCAAATTTCCCAAGAGGGAGATTTCACCGATTCCCCCCACCCATAGCTGCCTTGAGCGAAGAGGAAAGGCAGGATATAAATAATAATGGCCAAACTTGTGATCCCTCCATTAAGTTGCTTCTCGGGGGGGGTCTTCTTGCCCTAAGAGGGGGTATTTTGGGCTGCAGCAAGAATTGAGAAGCCATGTTCCACTGATGGAAATCCTTTCATGGGGGGGGGGGGTTTCCAGTGAGATCTAAGTCTCAGTGCTAGCATTTCTTGTCATCTTCAGGGCTGAACAGCAAAAGAACCAATTCTCCCAGCCTCCAGTGAATGCAGGATCTGGATGGAACCATTTGGTGAGCCTCCATGTTGCCTCTTTGTTAGCCACCCTGAGCCCATTGGGGGAGGGCGGGATATAAATCTAATAAATAAATAAATAAATATTGTCATCAAGACATCTTCTCCCCCTTCAAACTCCAGATCAGCTCGCAACTGTTTCTCTTTTCAACATAAATTGAACAGATGAATAAAGGCATGCAGAAAAATATGGTGCTAAACAAGATTAGGTGAGGAGATCTGAAGCATGGGTATGGGCAAGACTGATTGGTTGACCCAGTGCTTGACTTGATAGAATAGATGCATGTCATGCTGAGACATTTCTTTAAGTATTACATCTGCTTTCACCCTCAATCGTGTAGCCATAGCAACCATAATGGGAAACACCCCATGATGAGAAAATATTGATTTATTTAGAAAATTTATATGCCTCCTCTCTGGAGAATCTGCTGCTGAATATTTGATTTTGGTGTACACATCTAGATGAAAAAGTGGTCAGGAACTGTGCCATTCACTTCAGTGAAGGAACCTGTTGGATGTGGTCTGAAGAGACCCAGATTCAAATCTCTTATTGGCCAGGAAGGTGACCAGGTGATCCTGGTCTGACATAATCCCTTAACCTCACTGACCTTGCAGAGTGGTTGGGAGAATAAAAGGAGGGAGGGTACATGTATGCGGCTCTGAGCTTCTGACAGGTAAGGGTGCCAGCCTTCAGGTGGGACCTGGAGATCCCCCAGAATTACAGCTCACCTCCAGACTACATAGACTAGTTCCCCTGGAGAAAATGGATGCCTTGGAGGGTGGAATCTATGGCATTGTACCCCACTGAGGTCCCCAGGTTCCTCCCCAAAATCTCCATATGTTTCCCAAATTGGAGCTAGCAACCCCCACTGGTGGCTAGGGAGAATGTGGCACTGGCAACCCTATGACAGGTGGGTGAGATACAAACCAGATAAGTAACTATCTTCAGTGACAAAGTGTGTGTGTGTGTGTGGCTTTTATTGGCATTGCTGTCCACAGAGCAGCCCTTGCACTTGCATATCAAAACAGTACCCCATAGAGCTTCAGAGCCATCATGCAAATGGAGTTTTCATTAACTACTTACTAGTTTTTTGTTGTTTTTTTACAACCCATGTTCTTTTTTAATGCACATCCATGTAGGTATGGGATGGGATGAGGGGAGCTGAAGGTCAATGGTAATTCACTGGTAACCCCATCTATGCATTAGAAAAGAGTAGGAGTCCAGTAGCACCCTAAAGACTAACAAAATTTGTGGCAGGGTATGAGCTTTTCTGAGTCATGGCTCACTTCTTCAGATACAGCTAGAATTCTGTATCTGGAGAAGTGAGAGTGACTCTTGAAAGCTCATACCCTACCACAAATTTTGTTAGTCTTTAGGGTGCTACTGGATTCTTTTTTAAAGTTTTTACAATGGAGCAGTAATAGATTAACAAAAACGTTAGTTGAAATATTAGAATAAAGCTATAACTTTAAATTTATCAGGAATCCCATGTTGCATTTGTACATCATTCTCTATATAATTCAAGAATGGAAGCTATTTTTCTAAGAATACTGATTGATATCTTGGGTTGTCAGCATATCATATACAATCAGGTTTTTTTTCTATAATAAGTAATCCCCATAATTTATTCAACCATTGATTTAGTGATGGTAAGCCTTCACTTTCTCACTGGCAAACAAACATCTTAGCAGCTACAAACATAATTGAAATCAAATCCTTCCTCATTTTAAGAATATCGATATAATCCCATAAATTAAGTAGAATTATTTTAGGGTTTAGCGGAATATCTTCCAGTAATGATTTTTATTTTCTCCAATATTTGTTTCCAAAAAAGTTTGCTCTTTGTACAATTCCACCAGCTATGATAGAATGAGGCAATTTGGCCACATACCTTCCAAAGTGTGGATCTATGTTTGGGTTGATGTGGTGCAGTTTCAGTGGAGTCATATACCATCTATTTAGTACTTTTAGAAATTAAGCCTTGATATTGATGGCATTAGTTGTTGCTGCATTGGAAAACCATATTTTATTCTACTATTCATCAGTAATACTAGTCTGAAGATATTTCTGCCATTTTGTTTGTTACTCTTTTCTAGTACTACAAACAGACTAACACGGCTACCTGTCTTGATCTATCTTCATCTATGCATGTAGGTCTGCAGTTAAAAAGAGGCAGTAAGGCATAGAAATATCTCCTCTAGAGACCTTGAGGAGCTGCTATTAGTTAGACTAGACAGCACTCCACTAAATAGACCCAATGGCTTGACTCAGTAGAATGCAGGTTCATATATTCATATGGTATTTGGCAAATGTCTCTTTCCCGTATTCAAACAACTGAAAATGTTAGCTAGCAGATCCATTTCATAAAAGCTAGAGTTTGAAATGCTAATGACTCATTCTATAATAGCTCAATCTGGCCAATGAAGGAATTAAAAAAGTGTTTATTTTTATATGTTATTGTTTGCGATGCCTAGGATAATAATAATAATAATAATAAAAGAAGAATCACAATTACCATGTGTCAGTAATAGGCAAGAAAAATAGCATAATGGAAAAAACAAGGGATTTATTAGCAATATTTTCCTTGTTCTTGATCTAGGTCATCAAGTAGATTAATATATATTTGCAAGCTGTTCATTCATTGTACAGGCGCATGTACATCACAGTAAATATCTCCCATGGCACTGATAAACTCTCAGAGGCTATAGGCCAAGGTGTTTATGCTCCAGTGGAGACATTTGTGCCAAGTACATGCTCCTGGTGATATAGTTAAAGGCATTAAACTCAAACTGCAACTTTACAAGCCTATTACGGTCTATAACTTTTATTATTTCCGTGGTGGACAACTTGGTTGGTTATTATCAATATGTTGTGAACAGGAGGTAGTACCGTGCTGGAGTAGAGTGAGAAAAACTTTGAATCTGGGGCATGGAAGTGAGGAAGAAATAGCCAGATCTGATTTCTGTCTGTATGCAAACCAAACTATTCAGGTGACAGAAAAAATACCCCTGAAAATATTGTTTTTCTCATCTCTCCAAGGTCTGAAAAATTTAGAAACTGCAATTTTATTAACAGAATGAGGTAAAGATACCAAGGCATGTTAACTTCACTCTGAATGCTATTCTCTTGAGCTCCCAACTTTTCTGCTTTGAGAGGTTTATTTGTCTTTGTCACTTTCTCATGCTCTGCTTATCTTCTGTTTTGTCTTGGGGCCTTTTCAATGTTTTGTAAGTAGTCAACATTCCTACTGACTGTGAGTGCTTTACCACAATGAGACATTCTTGTTTTGCTGCCAGAATCTAATACTCTTTCTGGCTCTTTCATTCGCAGGTATTAGTTCATTTTCTAGTCTCTACATTATTTTGAAAGAAAGCCTTCATCTGGTGATTGGACACTCTACTTTCTCCAATGGATAATATAATCCTAAGAGTAAATGAACAGGCAAGCAAGTGCATGTAATTCAAATAAGACAGGTAACATCAAAAGACTTATCTACATACAAGAAATATACCTCAGTTTTATACCAGTTAAACTGTAATGGGAACTGTAGTTTCCTAAGGGTACTGAGTATGCTCAGTTAGACCTCTCAAGGAGCCCTCAAAGAACTCAAGTTTCTCAGGTTCCCAGGAGAAAGAGAACAATTATGTCTTGGATCCTCTACCTTGTTTCTGCTTGCACGCTTCTTTGTTCATTATGGCATTAGCCATGTCTGCACACTTAGAACCAATTTTTCATAGGGTTCCCAGGTCCCAGTGAGGGTCCCCCCACTTTTGAGAGTTTCAGTCCAAATCCCACCCCCAAACAGGCTGTACAACATCCCCGTTGTGATGATGCCATCGTGTCATTGACATCAGGGGGTGATGTTTGAGTTTTTCAGCAAATGATGGTTTTGAAGGCAAAAAGCCATCGAGTTTTGCCCCAAAACTAGAGCATCACCCTCAACAGTGGCAATGCAATGATGTCACTTCCAGGTGACATCATCATGCCCGACATGCTTTGCACACAAAGCAGAAGATCCCAGAAAGGACCCAGGAGCCCCCCTGCCATCTGCCAGGTAGGACCTTGCAATCCTAGTTTTTCAAGGAGCCAAATGTGCCTAGCACCAGATGAACCTGGTCAGCTGCAGAGGACCACCTCCACCCTGGATGCTGAAGCAGAAAAAATGTTTTGTATTCAAGTGCATACCCCTTTCACGCTTACACATTCAGCCTGTCGTTTTGTACATTTTAGTACATTTACAGTGCTGTCCTAAGCAGAGTTACACCCTTTTGAGTCCATTGAAGTCAATGGATTTAGGAGGTTATAACTCTGCTTAGGTTGGCAGATGAGTAGATTTTCCCCACCCTTTTGGCATGCAGCTCAGTATAGCTTCTACTGTTCTCTTCTCCATTTGATCCTCACTACAGCCATCTAAGGTTAGACTGAGAGAGAATGCCTGGCCCATGCCACCAATGAGCATTATCTCTGAGTTGTCCTTGTACAACACTCTAAACACTTCACTTTACTGGCTCACAGAATAATTTTCAGTAGGATTTGAACACCTTGTTTCCAAATGAAGTATTGTGGTGCAACAGGTAGATATTTCTGCTTCTTTCTCAAAACACTTAATCTTAGGTGCTGTACAATCTGTCATGATGGGTGCCAAAATTTGATTCACTGTGGCCAAGGCTTCACATGGCTGTGGTAATGTCTGTGCTGAGCATCCCATGTATTTGGGTTATGTGATGTCAGTAAATTGGTACAGTAAGTACCCATATCATTTACCATGATTATTGATGGCAGCCATATACCATGGCTTCTCCTCCCATCTTTCTCTAGGGATAAGTGTGAACTGACTCACAAATTAAAGTCTGTGATTAATTTTGGCTGGTTTATGGTTTGGGAACTGAAGTTCATGGCAGGTCAAATGGCAAGAACTTTCAATGAACTTTCAAACTGTTCATGGAGGTTTGTGCCAGTTTGTAAATGAATACATTTCCAGACAGACTTTCTCTGCTCACTCAAAATGTTTACCAAACTTCAAAACAACAAAACAACTTCAAAGCAGCAGTGAGGCCTTGGAAATACCAAGAGGTTCCCTGTGCATTTGATGTGTGTAGCTTTCACTTTTGAATCTGTGCCTGACATTTTCCCAAAAGCACTTTCCTGGGAGCATCTTCTTTGAGGGGGGCATAGCTTGGACCCCTTAAATTCAATCTGCACATAACTTGGAGGGCATGTAGAAGAGCATCCAGGGGAGGTCCCCTGTGACTTTGATTTATTGAGTTTGCACATCCATTCTATAGACCTCTGAACCTCCTGAACCTGCATCTATCATTTCCCCAGAAAGCACATACCTGGGAGTACCTTTTCGGGGGGGGGGTTAACTCGGACCCCATAAATCCAATACTCACCAAACTTGGAGGGAGGTAAAGGAAAGTTGGCCAGAATCTCCTGTGAGTTTGATGTCTCTAGCATGCTGGGTGGGGGAGTTCTACTGATTCACAAACCTCACCAGTTTGTTTGCTGCCTAAATGTTCATGGTGGTTCATGATTTGTGAACCAGGCACACCACGAATGAAACTGCATTTTCCTAGTTCATGCCAGGGCCGGCTCACCCACTAGGTGAGCTAGGGGCTCGTCTAGAGCACGCCGGCCCCAGGGGCACAAAACTGTGCCCCCGGGAAAAGCCCCCCTCCCCGCTACCTCCCCACCACCTCCCCGCCACCAGTGAAGAGTGCCCCAGTGGGGCGCAGGTGGCAGCAGTGGAGCTTGCCCGCCCTCCCCCGGTGCTGGGAGGGAAGGGGCGGGGGTTTAACCCCCGCCCGTTCCCTGGCTTTCCTGGGTGTCCACAGAGCTTATCCTTCAGGCGCTGGGCTGGGGAGCGAGTGGGCGGGCGGGCAGGCAGGTGCCTTGTGCTGCGTCCATCCGGCTGGCATGCTGCGCCTGGCACAGGGGCTGCTCTGCGGCTGGAGAAGTAGCTGCTGCTGCTGCCACCACCACCACCTCCTCCAGGGAGGGAGGGAGGGAAGGAGGGAGGGGGCCGCGTGGTTGGCGCCCGCTTGCAGCATGATGGAAAGAGCGCCACGCTGCCTGCCGGGAAAGCAAGGCAGGAGGCCAGCGGGGAGGTGGCTCCACCTTTGGAAGGGGGCCAACCGCCGCTCGTCCTTTTCCTCAGCCCTTCGGCTTTATTTCCTGCCTCACTCACTCACTGCCAGGTCACCATTGGGGTGCCGCTTGGCCCAAACGACAAAGGGCAGTGGAGCAAGGGAGCTGCTGGAACCAGACGGGTTGAACTCTGGAAATGGGCCGCATCGCAGAGGCTCCCAAGTTGCATAAAAGTCCCGCCAGGAGGGACCTTGTATCACTCTTCCTGTTACCTCTGAATGTGATTACACTGCATTGCTATTAAGGACATCAAGGAAGCCCATGTTGGATCAGGCCAATGGCCCCTCCAGTCGAACACTCTGCGTCACACACTGGCCAAAAATACCCGGGGCCATCAGGAGGTCCAGCAGTGGGGCCAGGACACTTGAAGCCCTCCCACTATTGACCCCCCCTGCACCAAGAATACAGAGCCTCACCTGCCCCAGACCGAGAATCCCTATCTATAGCTTTTGGCTAATAGCCACTGATGGACCTCTGCTCCATATGCTTATCCATATGAACATAAGAGAAGTCAGTGCTGGATCTGAGCTAGGAGGCTTTTCATCCTTTCCCTGACCCAGACAGAGCGGATTTCAGCCAGACTGCCATCCCTGATCCCCTGGGCAGCTGGACTTCCTTTTCTCCAGGCCCCACCTGGAGGTTGGCAACCCCATGACTGGTGGGCTCATGGGGGGGCACCAGAAAGTAGCCCCGCCTAGGGCGCAGAAAACCCTAGGGCCGGCCTTGGTTCATGCCCACCCCTATCTATCTCTCTCCCACTTTCCATGGGGGCACTAACACATTCAGATTGCCTTCCTCCACTTCTCTCCACAGAAATACCCTCTGGTGGCTTCTTCCCTGCAGCTCCCAAAATCCCAGCATACCACTTTCTCTCTGTCCTCTCTAACAATACTGGGACATGGGACAGGGTGCTATATCACTTTTCTGTAAGATTTAAAATAATAAACCTGTTTTTAACAAGAATAGGTTTGCTGAGGAATTTTCCTTTGGCCTTAATAGCTTATGCTTCAATCACACCATTGTTAATATAATGCTGACAGGCACACATGTAAGGTAAGTAGTTATTTACACTCCAGCCAAATAAACAAGTGAACATTAAATCTCACTGTTGATCACTGCAAGAAACTCTGTTATTACAATCGCCATTAACTGTTGTTAATAAATAGTAATATGGCACCTTATGTCTTTCTAAACTGAGGCTTTATGAGGAAACATTATAGAAAAATGAGAATTTAAATTCCAGTTTAAAAATCTGTCAGTCAACATGTAATCTAATATAAAATGACATATACTGCTAAAAGGTATATATTAATGTTAAAAGGCCCAAACTCCTACGATTAATATTACAGTGATGAAAGAATCAGAGCGCATAATTTTAATCCACTTGTTTATCTACACAGGGTAATTTTTAGATCACTCGACATGTTTTAATAGCAAGCATAAGACAATATTCCCTATACTTGCTTGGTCGCAAGCCCTGACATTTTACTTACATATACAGAAAAAAGTGATAGTGGTGTTTATTGGACAGGTATACAAACAGAAAGTCACCCTACAGATAGTTTATAAAGCATTCTCTATTCATGAAGTCACTCCAAAGATATCAGGCTTTTTAACATTTAGGTGGAATATCCAGTGTTTAACTTTAAATAGAGCAGGAGCTCACAAAAAGTGGTCAACACATTGATTTGGCTGCCAAAGACAGTTTTTGCCATCATAAATCTTCATCTGACAACTCCACAAAAGCCTTCTTTACCTAAACACTGCCAAGTTAGGTTTTTTATTCCCTGATTGGCTGATAGTCACTATGACAACTGATGCCACAATTAGACAAGTCCAATTCCACTTTCAAACATGCACACAGTTCATTAATTCAGCAGGACGTTTTGTTGACAATATGTTATGAGGGAAATATTTAATGCCATGTTGAGGATGATAGAGCCTCCTATTTTTGTAGCAAAATGGATTATAAGAACTGAGGGAAACAATGGTTTAATTAGTTCAAAGTGGGCCAAATAAGTTAGTAATTCTCACAATCTTATAGGTGACCGATGTTGCTAAGAAAGTACAAAAGATTAAGCAAGTTAATCATAATTCTGACAACTGTCCCAAATGGAAACATTAGTTACTTTAAAAGTGACCAGTTTAATCCCAATTACATTTATAGATATCCCACTCCCATAAGAACATAAGAGCAGGTGTACTTGATCAGACAAATGGCCCATCTAGTCAGTGTGCTGTTTCACATAGTTGCTGACCAGGCCCCCAGAAGGCCTACAAGAAGCAAACAGAAGACAAATACTTTCCATTCAGCTGCAAAAAGCAAAAAGGAGCCCTTGATGCTGGTGAAAGCAAAGAAGTGGTATGAAGCCAGTTGCCCTAGGGATAAAGCAGTTACCTAATGCTCACTTGCTTCTTCCTCAAAGCACCTCTTCTGGAAGACAAAGCACCAATCCTGGCGTTCATCCACTTCACTGGAGTAGGAGATGCTTTAGAAGAGCTTAAAGGGAGCTTAATTCCTTTGAGTTTGCAGGGAGCGCTGCAGTTGCCTCCATCACAGGATAATGCTTAGCTTGGAGCCTCCTAGGTTTGTTGTTGTGGAACTGCCCAACATGACCTGTTCTCCATGGCAGACATTTTGTGATAGGTCTCATTCCCTGTGGTACCTATTTTTTTCTAGTTGTTCTCAGAATACTAGAAGTGCCCACAGGCTCAACAAGGTTGGAGTCTTTTGGGCTAAAGTGCTGATGGGTGATTAGTAGCAGCTGCCCTAGCCCAGTTCAACATGGAAGGAAGACACCGCAATGGAACGAAGGCTCAGACAGGAAAGGTCAATTGAAATCCACAGTCCATCCAGCCCAGCACCTGTTTGCAACAGTGACCACTGGTTGGCTGGTTGCTTCCAGGAGACTGAATACTGTAAGAGAGCCTTCTTACACTATTCATCCTTTATTAATTGGCATTCAGAGGTACACTTAGGGATGCCAGTCCCCAGGTGGGGGTAAGGGATCCCCAATTTTTTTGGGCTCCCCCTAGATGCTGGCTGGTGGAGGGGAAGCCTGGCCTCCAACAGTCATCTGTGGCCCCACTTGAAAAGGGTGGGTGCCGTGCATGCCTACCCCACAAGAGTACCCTGACCTGGATAGCCCAGGCAAGCCCAATCTTGTCAGATCTTGGAAGCTAAGCAGGGTTGACTCTGGCAAGTACTTGGATGGCAGACCTCCTTGGAATACCAGAGCTGGGAGGCAGGGGCAGCCACCTCTTTGAATATCCTCTATGCCCCCAGTAGGGGTCACTCATCAGAGGTTGCCATGACTGCCAGGTGTACACATTCACACATGCAAAGAAAGGCAGGAAGGCAGGAAGGAAGGCAGGCAGGCAGGCAGGCAGGCAGGAAGGGAGGAAGGAAGGAAGGAAGGAAGGAAGGAAGGAAGGAAGGAAGGAAGGAAGGAAGGAAGGAAGGAAGGAAGAGAAAAGTACCGAGCCCAAAGCAGAGTAACGTGATTTCAGCTCATAAGTTTATTGGGTAGGGAAGAACAAGACAAGGGAGCCAGGCTCACAGGCCAGCTTATATTCTGGATCAAACCATACCCCAAACACACATCCCCACCTGTGATAGGGTTATTTACAGTGGAACAGAATTCCATAGGTCTTTCTTGGATCCCAGCCCTCTGATAGGTGCGGGCTAGGATCTGCTTGTGCTATTGTCTCTGGTCCGAAGCTTGAGCTCTTTGCCTGGCTGCATGCGGGCCTTGCCTCGAATGTGGTTGAACCCAGTACAAAGAAAGAAAGAAAGAAAGAAAGAAAGAAAGAAAGAAAGAAAGAAAGAAAGAAAGAAAGAAAGAAAGAAAGAAAGAAAGAAAGAAAGAAAGAAAGACTGGCCCATGCAGATCCCCTTATAATTTGATTGTGAGAAGTGTGCAGAATTCAGCATTCAGTTAGCCTACATAACAGGTTTTGCTCTGGAGCATCATATGAAATTTTATCCTAAGGATTTGTTTTCTCCTATTAACTAATTACTGTTTCTTCTCTTTACTAATTTAAAGGCCTCTAAAAGCATGTCAGGGGGAATGCAATGTCATTTGCCATGCTTTGTGTGCCCAACAGGCCTAAGTTATATCTTGACACGCCTAAGCATGACACTAATGTGGTGATCTATATTTTATAGGCCATAAACCAAGCAAGTTTAGAATCTCCAATGATTCGCACGCATTATTTGTCTGCTTCCATCATTCTAATCACTTGTCCCACTGAAGGCTTCAGTGTCCAAAGAATTATGGGAGCAGATGTAGGGTATAATCAAAGAAGCTGTCATGAACCATTTTTAGGAAATGAAGACACTCAATGCCTATTTCCTTAAGTAGATGTTTAATTAACAATGTCACACGCAAGAGCCTTACAAAGTTTACTTCCTACATTCAGTTTGGACAGCCCACTTCAAACCCCTCTGTCAGGTGCCTGCCCCACAACTTCATGGAGAATGGCAAGCAGGAGTCCTCCTTGGTGGATACCTGCTACCATAGTAGTGTTATTTAAAAATAATGCAGCATTCAGGCAGCACACAGACTTAATGTTCTGAGTTTTCACCTCAACCCAAATGTTTTTTTCTTCTAAATTATGAAAAAATGTAGGGTTTCTACTTCTATTCTTGCTCAGAAAGCAATGTTGAGACTGTGAGCAATCCACCTAAATCCCACTCTCATGCTCCCTGAATTCCATGGCACTGAGAGTAGTCTGGTTGTAAAGAGGGATGGGCATGAACTAGCTCATGAACTAAAGTTTATAACAAATTTTGGCTGGTTCATGGTTCATGAACTGAAGTTTGTGGCAGGTCAACCAGCATGAACTTTCCATGAACTTTCTAGCAGATCATGGTGGTTCATGAGTGGATGTATTTCCAGACAGACTGTCTCCACTCACTCAAAATGTTTACCAAACTTCAAAGGTAGGGTGAGGTTTCCTGTGTATTTGGTGTGTGTTGCTTGCAGGGGGTTCATTCTATACACTTTTGAACCTGTGCCTGACATTTCCCTCTAATGTACTTTCCTAGGGGCATCTTCTTTGGTAAACCATAACTCAGATACCCTAAATCCAATCTGACCATAACTTGGAGGGTATATAGAGGAGCATCAGGGAGAGGTCCTCTGGGAGTTTGCTGTCTCTAGCTTGCACAGGGTCCATTCTAGACACTCCTGAACCTCCTTTATCTGGCATTTCCCCAGAAAGCACTCTCCTGGGGGCACCTTCTTTTAGGGGGCCGCAATTCAGACCCCATAAATCCAATCCTCACCAAACTTGGAAGACAGGTAGAGGAGAGTCATCTGGAGATTCTCTATGAGTTTGGTTTCTCTAGTTTGCACAGGATCCATTCTACCAGGTCACAAACCTCATAACTGAACCAGGTATAGGAGAGTCAGAGGGAGATTCCCTGTGAGTTTGGCATCTGTAGCATACTGGGGGGCCAGTGTACCACATCATTAACCTTATGAACAAACCAGTTTGTTTGGTACCTAAAAGTTCATGACAGTTTGGCTCATGAACCAGGCACACCATGAACCAAAATGAACTGAATTTTCCCAGTTCATGCCCATCCATAGCTGTAAATGGAATCAGATCATAGCTGAGAAGCCATCAGCTGTAGTTTTGCTATTGACCAGCTGCCTGGTGAGAGTAGCTATCATCCATTACACAAATGCCTGATTTGTCCACCCTCTATTTATTCTTCTTTTGAAAAAATGATGGGAAATTCATGTATCTTCTATGCAGAGAAATCAGTGAGCTCCAACAGTACATGTGTATGCAGGATATAGCTCTTCATCCTTCACAAGTTCTACAAGAATAAGGAATGCAATACCTTCTCTTGATATTTTCTATGCAATATCCAAAGCTAAACTTGCCAGTTCCAGCTTTGGGAATTCCTGGAGAGTTAAGAGCAATGCCTGGAGAGGCTGGAGGTAGGGGAGGGAGCTCAACAGCGATATGGTGCCATAGAATCTGTCCTCCAAAGCTGCCACTTTCTCCAGGAGTACAGATCTCTGTAGTCTGGAGATCAGCTGTCATTCTCGGCTAATTCCAGCACCACCTTGGAGGTTGGTAACTACAAAAGCAGCTCTCATGTTATTGTTGAGTAACCAGTTTTGAGGATGGAAAGTATGTGTTATTCCCCCGGCATGGAGTAAACATAGTAACAGTCTGTAATGCAGTAGCTTTGATGGGTGGCAAGTACAGCCTAATGTAATATTTAAATAAATATGTTAATAATTTAAATAAATGTTTTAAAATAAATAATGAGGCCTACTTCTGTACCCTGACTGGGTTGCCATGGTTTTATCCCATGGCTCCCTTGCAAAGCACTTCAGTCTTCCTTGGCCAATCAGAATGGGATCCACAGAATTACTTTGCTCTCTAGACTGGCTAGCTGACTTCATAAACTTGTCTTGGCAAATAGATTATAATGAGTATATCACAGCAGTGCCAGCATCTGACACGGAGTACCTCCTCCTTCATGTGGTTCAAGGTGTTGATGTCAAATTTTAAATTCCTTAAGAGCTCAAGCTGAGCTAGTGAAGCAGTCACAACTTCTCCTGGGGTACTCTAGCATCACTGATAAATGTGTCTTTGGTGATACTTGTTTTATGTGAAGACAGCAAGGGGCATGACATGAGGAACTTTCTGACAGAGACTTGCCAAGCAAGCCTCAAAGTAACAAGGGCCAGCACAGATGCAAGCCTCTTTTGGACAGCAGTAATGCAAGATGCTTGCATCTGTGCTGGCCCTTGTTACTTTGAGCTAAGCCAATTGGATTTGTTGGGGATCTTTTAGCATTTGTGATTTTTACCTGGTTTCTAATGCAAATTTAATACCTGCTTTTGTTTGGAAGTCTTCTTATGAGTCCCAGATGTTTGGGTTGGGATGAGCCAGAGATTTGAATAAAAATAAAAAGTTTACATCCAAAAGTACTCTAATGGGATTTGAAAGAGGCTTTTTCACTCTCTTCCCGCTTCCCTCCCTTCTCCCTTCTGCTAAAGGAAGGCTACAAACAATTCAACATGCTTGCTTCAAGGGAGTGTACTATATAAAAGCAATGACCTTAATAGTAAATTTTATGTTCTTATGTTTTGCAGCATTCATGGATGCCTATCTTCAGGGATTTTTCAGGAAATTCAGATCAGATAGGCAGCCTGTCCCTTACTCCCCTGGACCACAGTCTTTTTCATACTTAACTTGCATTCTTTTCCTACCTTGATTATTTAATCCAGAGGAGCAGTTTTTTACTCCTTCAGACCTAAAACCCATCTTTGATCCCAGCCATAAACACAGAGCCTAGTTAGCATCCATTATATAAGGCCCATTATACGTGCACATCTTACTGCAGATTTTCAGAGCAGTAAGCCTTTAATTTTGACTTTGGATTGTGACAAAGTACCCGCCTTATGGACCATTCTTTTTCCCCTGGTGTATTTATTCTGCAGCTACAATTAAAAAAACTGCACTTTTCTAAATTGGGGTGGAATGTCACTTGTAGTGATTGGGGGCGGTGGCATCCAAAGTTTTTTTTTTTAATTATGCAATTGCCCTATTGCAGCTACACAGTAGCATCCAGCAAGTGCCTTCCATTTGTCTTTGTGGGTCAGGTTTTGCACATGCATTTTAGTGTTAGTTTGTTGAATGAAATGGTACAGAAAGGAACACAGACAAAGGGGGGAAAGCCAATGTTGAAACTGACCAGACTTTTTCTGAAACTGACAAGCAGCTGTGAAGCCCTGCTTTTCATATTGCCAAGGACTAGGGGATTCTTTGCTGTGTTATCAGCCACCTTAAAAATTGGAAAAGAGTCACACAATCTCATAATATGGGGGAACATGTTGAATGTACAGAATGCACAATGGAAACCACTGGCATTGGCATTGCAAGCTGTGATGGCTGGCAATGTGTATGTTCGTGTATATGCGCACCTGTGCAAAGTCAGCTGCAACTCGATCACACTTTGCACAGGGCTGCAATTTGTATGGGGGAGGGGCCCTCTGGCAGAAGCTCTGAAGAATTTTTTTAGTCTTGTGCCACTAAATTAAAAAAAAAATCAGGGGAGGGGTGCCAATCCTCTGCTGCAGCTGCATAGTAATGCTAATTTCCTACCCTGCCTTGCAAATTTGCATGGTTTTCTCTTTGTGATTCTCTAATTTGATCCTGCACATTGGTCATAATCTTCACAGTTTTCAAGAGCCTGTCCTGTGCTGGTTGCATTCTGTCCTCATAGAATCATAGAATCACAGAATTGGAAGGGGGCATACAGGCCATCTAGTTCAACCCTCTGCTCAATGTCTGCCAGTGAGAGGGAGCTTGCCATCTCCCTAGGCAGCTGATTCTACTGTTGCACAACTCTTACTGTAAAAAAGTTTTACCAGCTGGTACCTTCCTGTCCTTAATTTAAAACCATTATTGTGAATCCTACCCTCTGCTGCCAAGAGAAACAACTCCCTGCCCTCCTCTAAATGACAGCCCTTCAAATACTTGAAGAGAGCAATCATGTCCCCCCTCAGCCTCCAGACTAAATATTCCCAAGTCCCTCAGCCTTCCTCATAGGCCAAATGGATCAATCCCAAGCGATTCTTAAGTCTGGCCATTTGCAGAAGGTCCATGTGGCTCAGTCACCATTTTAATGTTAGTCTTCTGGAGACTGCCAAAATAGTTTCCCCCCAACATTGTTCACTAAAGCATTAAAGGGGAAAATGTTTTCAAAGCTTTAGGCTTCCCATCCCAGTCTATTGCACTCTCTTTACATCTCATGCGAATTTCATTCTGTGCTGACGATCCCCCTTTCTTTTGTTCACATGCAGCACTGAAATCTTTTTTTTTTTTTTGCACTAGGGATGCTGCCATTTGCCTCATTTCAATCCCCCTTTCAAGTCAATACCAGCAGGGAACAAAACCTCTCACAGCTCCTTTTGAACTTCCCCCCATCATTTTAATTTTTTATTCAGTGATCTGAGACTAGTTATAGTCTCATATTGCTAGACTCAAGGCACTTGTAAAAAATTTTAAAATGAGGGAAAATGGAGACGTGTACACCGATGAAAGGGGGGATGGCAGAAGGTGCAGACTGGGCAGAATGACCTTGATGTGGATGGGGGAGTGATCTTTGAGTGGTGGCAAAAGGGTGGGGGGAAATCCAAGGGAATCTTTATGCTTTTGAATTACCTTTAGCTTGGAAATGAACAAGGGGAAAGTCAGTAAAAAAGCAGTATCAGAAAACCTGGGAAAACAGCAACCAGAAGGTGAACTGAGTGCAGAAGGGAGGAAAATCAATGCAGAATGACAAAGAAAACTCAACAAACATGCACTATGAAAGCGAGGGGAAATACCCATGCATATGTCTGCCTGTCTTTCTCCTATTTTTTGTCTGCTTTATCTCTCTGCTTTTCCTGTTTTCCAGTAAGGAGGGAAAAAATAAGGGTGTTGCTGCTTTGGGGATCTAAGGCAACGCATTACTCAGGTCTGGGTCACAATTCACTAGCCTCAGAACAGTGCTCCAGGTGTTTTTGTCATTCACAATTCTTTTCTAATGGTGAACAACAGGAGAAAATGGTGAGTGACCAACCAGATGCAAAGAGAAACAAGAAAGCCAATGGTCCATGTGGTCCAGCAGCTGCTTTCCCATAATAACCAACCAGATGCCATCTGGAAGGCCTATAAGCAGGGCAGCAGACACTCCCCCCCCCCACAACTGGTATGCAGAGATACAATGATAACGAACATAACATCTATATTTAGAAGAAGAAGAAGAAGAGATTGGATGTATACCCTGCCCTTCATTCAGAGTTCCAGAGCAGCTTACAAACTCCTTTCCCTTCCCCTTTCCACAACAGACACTCTGTGAGGTAGGTGGGGCTGAAAGAGCTCTTTCCAGAACTTTCCTTGAGAGAATAGCTCTGACAGAACTATGGCTTGCCCAAGGTCATCCAGCAGCTGCAAGTGGAGGAGTGGGGAATCAAACCTGGTTCTCCCAGATTAGAGCCTACACACTTAACGACTACATCAAACTGGCTCTCAGTTTAGCTATTATGGGTAATAGACAATGGTAGACTTTTCCTCCGTGAGCTTGCCAAATCCCCCTGTCTTGATGTAGGGCTGCCAACTCCTCAGGTGCTGGAGGGGGTGGGGGAGTAGGGTTGCTAGATCCAGGTTTGAAAACTCCTAGAATTTTGGGGATAGAACACGGGGAAGACAGAGACCTCAGCGGGGTACAATGCCATAGAGTCCACCCTCCAAAGCATCCATTTTCTCCAGAGGATCTGATCTCTGTAGTCTGAAGATGAGCTGGAATTCCAGGGGATCCCCAGGTCCTACTTGGAGGCTGGCCTCTCTATCTTGCTATCCCCATGTCAGTGAATTCCATGAGTTACCTGTGTATGGTATGAAAAAAGTACTCTGTCAAGGATAGGCCATAAGTAACCACTAAGATGTCATGGTCAAAAACAGCCAAAACACATCCTTATATATTCATAGCTATACTAGAGACTAGTATATCTTAAAGAACACCTTCTCCCATAGGACACCTTCTTCCCTCATTCTAACCACTGAGATCAGCAGCTGAGGCCTTGCTCTAAATTCTTTTTTTTATTTTTTAAGATGATTAAGTCTGTGAATGGAAACATCTTTGCTAGGAGACCCACAGTGCTATATCAGTTTTCCCCAAGAAGATCCACTGGGCTAAATAATTCTTCACTAGGTAAACCATTGGCTTGACATTTGGTTGCTCATTTCAAGGAAAGATTCCTTATTTAGTATTAATCATTATACTCATGGGAAAGAAGATATACCCTATAAATGCAAAAAGCTCCTTTGATTTAACACATCCAAGACAGTATGTTCTAATAAAGTACTATTAATGTTCTGGCATGTGTAACGTGTCATTTCCTTGTGCTCTCACAATGTGTTCCCCCTTTCTTAAATCACTTCAGGTGGCAACTCTACAAAACTCCAAAGTTTTAAGAAGCCATTGAAGATAATTTTCTTTTGCTAGGTTAAAAAAGTTAAACTGACTTATTTATTGGGTTGTTAGACTGTGGTTTTAGAACTGATGTGGTTTTCTATGGTGGATTTTAGTTTCAGTGCATTTGAGGGTTTACCATATTTTATGGATCACTGTAAAGCATCCTGGGCACCTCATGGTGAAAAGGTGGGCCAGACAGTTTAAAAATAAAATAAGTGTCTGATATGATTCCTGAAGGGGTCTGCACCCAGTCAGTCCTTGGATCAGAGACTACTTGAGAACCCATCTTTGTTGACCTGACTTCATTTTGAAGATAGTTGTAACAATGGGGTTATAGCCAGCAAGCTTTTTCACTCAATCTCCTCCAATGTCCTTCCTTATTATAGTCACCATTCCACATAGTTTTTGACCATGCAGGTTCCATGAGCCCCTCCTCACCTTTTTCAATTGTCCTTTTTCACAACCAGAAAAACTGGCTAGATCCAATCCCATATCCCTTATTTGGTGAATATGTAGGGTTTTTCTTTTTAAAAAAGCCACAGCCTCTATTGTAGGCATATGTGCAGAATCTTGCTTTAAATTCTGAGTTGGGAAAGAAGTTGTCTGGAAGACAAAAGCTGTAATGCGCCTGACCATATTAGCGGGACCACCTCATTCTAGTGTATTAAAATTTCAGTGGCACTGGCATAATTCAATGCTACTTTAGTTCCGCTGTTAACATTGTGAGGTGGTTTATCACAGGTTTTGTAAGAGTGGAAGGTGCTCAACATGACAGCATTGCTTATTGATGTCATTTAGCCTTGCAAATGTTTGGGCAGAATTTTTTTCAGTTGTAGAATGCTGCAATACAGTAGAACACATGCCCTTGGGGTAGGACAAGACATGTAAAAGAGATATCTTTATTCATATTAAAAATGTAAACAAATTTTCCCAATACAAACTTATTGATAGATATAGGAGTGTCCATCAATTGGCTTTTGTTATTCTCAAATGTGACAGCAACACCACAATCCTAAATAGATCCCCCCACCCTTTAAATCCATTGAAGTCAATGGATTTAGAAGGGTGTGTAACTCTGCTTACAACTGGATTGGACATGACCAAACACTGTAGCCTTTGCATGAAGTTCTGTAATATGGTAATTTCCCCATTTTCATGAGATTCCCCCCGCTGCATGTCCCCCCTCAGAATGTGTTTTGCCGAGCTTTTAAGCAAATGCATTATGGTGTTGTCACTCAGTTAATGCTGAATTATATAATGGTCATGACAATATTTAAGCAATAATATCTAGAAGCCAGTAATATCTATACAGCAAATGGCTGTCAGGTGTCCTAAAGGTCAAAGCAAAACAGAGATGTTTACTTGACCTGAAAGGTTGTATTGCATGTCTAAAATGCTAGTGCCATCACACAGAGAAGGAAATTAGAAGATAAGAGGACATGGCTTTAAAACATAATCTTTTCTCTCCTTCATTGTTCAGAAAACAGTCATTGAATCAAGTCACAGGTCCACCAATGGCAATGACATTCTTTCTTTTGAACTGATAAGTCTGAAGGAGACTAGTCACTCTGAACAAATCATATAATTCTGTAGAAGCAACACAATGAGAAGGCAATTCTTACCAATCTGTCCATATAGCAAAGTTGTCCTTTCATTGATTTCCTACTTGCCTAACACCATTTAGTCTTGCTGTTGAGAATGGCAAGGGAAATTCTTCAAACTAAAGTATCAGACTAATTATCTGTACTAATATAAAACTCAGAAGCTAATCTGTTGACGGAATGGGAGCATGGACATCTAGCTTCATTACATCGGAAGAACTAGGAAGGACTGTAACCTAGAAGAAAAGCTATTAGTATGGATCTACTCTGAGCAATACGCTCATCAAAATCTGAATTGAATCCCTTCTGTTCTAATTGTCTGCTCCTCACAGTTGCATATAAAACTCAGAAGCTAATCTGTTGACGGAATGGGAGCATGGACATCTAGCTTCATTACATCGGAAGAACTAGGAAGGACTGTAACCTAGAAGAAAAGCTATTAGTATGGATCTACTCTGAGCAATACGCTCATCAAAATCTGAATTGAATCCCTTCTGTTCTAATTGTCTGCTCCTCACAGTTGCATCTCCCTCATGGATCACTGCCTTGTCGTGGCGAGGGGGCTTGCGTGGTTCGATGAGGCTGTGGGCTATGCCGTGGAGGGCCACCCAGGACGGACAGGCCACAGCAGAGAACTCAGACCAAGCGTGATCCCCCTGGAGAAGGAAATGGCAACCCACTCCAGTATCTTTGCCAAGAAAACCCCATGGACAGTTACAAAAGGCTAAAAGATATGACGCCGGAAGATGAGCCCCTCAGGTCGGAAGGTGTCCAATATGCTACTGAGGAAGAGCAGAGGGCAAGTACGAGTAACCCCAGAAAGAGTGAAGCGGCTGGGCCAAAGCCGAAAGGACGCTCAGTTGTGGATGTGTCTGACGGTGAAAGGAAAGTTCGATGCTGCAAAGAACAATACTGCATAGGAACCTGGAATGTAAGGTCTATGAATCAAGGTAAGCTTGACGTGGTCAAAAATGAGATGACAAGAATGAACATCGACATCTTGGGAATCAGTGAACTAAAGTGGACAGGAATGGGCGAATTTAACTCAGAAGACCATTATATCTACTACTGTGGCCAGGAATCCCGTAGAAAAAATGGTGTGGCCTTTATAGTCAACAAGAGAGTGAGAAAGGCAGTACTGGGATACAATCTCAAAAATGACAGAATGATCTCAGTCCGAATCCAAGGCAAACCATTCAATATCACAGTAATCCAAGTCTATGCCCCAACCACTGCTGCAGAAGAGGCTGAAATGGACCAGTTCTATGAAGACCTACAACAGTTCATAGAACTAATACCAAAAAATGATGTCCACATCATCATAGGGGACTGGAATGCTAAAGTAGGAAATCAAAAGATAACCGGAATAACAGACAAGTTTGGCCTTGGAGAACAAAATGAAGCAGGGCAAAGGCTAACAGAGTTTTGTCAAGAGAACACGCTGGTCATAGCGAACACCCTTTTCCAACAACCTAAGAGGCGTCTCTACACATGGACATCACCAGATGGGCAACACCGAAATCAAATTGACTATATAATTTGCAGTCAAAGATGGAGAAGCTCTATCCAGTCAGTAAAAACAAGACCTGGAGCTGACTGTGGCTCAGATCATGAGCTACTCATTGCAAAATTCAGACTTAAATTGAAGAAAGTTGGGAAAACCACAAGGCCATTCAGATTTGACCTAGATCGCATCCCCGATGAATATACAGTAGAGGTGAAGAATAGGTTTAAGGGACTAGATTTGATAGACAGAGTGCCTGAAGAACTATGGACAGAGGTCCGTGACATTGTAAAGGAGGCAGCAATCACCGCCATCCCAAAGAAAAAGAAATGCAAGAAAGCAAAGTGGCTGTCTGATGAGGCTTTACACATAGCAGAGGAAAGAAGGAAAGCTAAAGGCAAGGGTGAAAAGGAAAGATTTGCCCAACTGAATGCAGATTTCCAGAGAACAGCAAGGAGAGATAAGGAGGCTTTCCTGAATGAACAATGCAAAGTAATCGAGGAAAACAATAGATTGGGAAGGACTAGAGATCTGTTCAAGAAAATTGGAGAAATCAAGGGAACGTTCCATGCAAAGCTGGCCATGATAAAGGACAAAAACGGTAGGGACCTAACAGAAGCAGAAGAGATTAGGAAAAGATGGCAAGAATACACAGAAGAACTATACAAGAAGGACCTCGATGTCCTTGACAACCACGATGGTATAATCACTGACCTCGAGCCAGACATCCTGGAAAGCGAAGTTAAATGGGCCTTAGAAAGCATTACTAACAACAAAGCTAGTGGAGGTGATGGTATCCCAGCTGAGTTATTCAAAGTCTTAAAAGAAGATGCTGTTAAAGTGCTGCACTCAATTTGCCAACAAATTTGGAAAACACTACAGTGGCCAGAGGATTGGAAAAGGTCAGTTTACATTCCAATCCCAAAGAAGGGCAATGTCAAGGAATGTTCAAACTATCGCACAATTGCACTCATTTCACACGCTAGCAAGGTCATGCTCAAAATCCTACAAGCTAGGCTTCAACAGTACGTGGATAGAGAATTGCCAGAAGTACAAGCTGGGTTTCGAAGAGGTAGAGGAACGAGAGATCAAATTGCCAACATTCGCTGGATTATGGAGAAAGCAAGAGAGTACCAGAAAAACATCTACTTCTGCTTCATTGACTATGCTAAAGCCTTTGATTGTGTGGATCACAATAAATTATGGCAGGTTCTTAAAGAGATGGGAGTACCGGACCACCTCACATGTCTCCTGAGAAACCTGTATAAGGGTCAAGAAGCAACAGTTAGAACCGGATATGGAACAACTGATTGGTTTAGCATAGGAAAAGGAGTGCGACAAGGATGTATATTGTCACCTTGCTTATTTAATTTATATGCAGAGTACATCATGCGAAATGCTGGCCTGGATGAATCACAAGCTGGAGTTAAGATTGCTGGGGAAAAGATCAATAACCTCAGATATGCAGACGATACCACTCTGATGGCAGAAAGTGAAGAGGACCTAAAGAGCCTCTTGCTCAGGGTGAAAGAGGAGAGCGCAAAAGTGGGCTTGAAGCTCAACATCAAAAAAACTAAGATCATGGCATCTGGCCCCATCACTCCTTGGCAAATAGAAGGGGAAGTCGTAGAAGTAGTGACAGACTTCACGTTCCTAGGATCCCCAGATCACTGCAGATGGTGACTGCAGCCATGAAATTAAAAGACGCCTGCTCCTTGGGAGGAAAGCGATGGCAAACCTAAACAGTATGATAAAAAGCAGAGACATCACCTTGCCAACAAAAGTCCGCATGGTCAAAGCAATGGTATTCCCCGTAGTAATGTATGGCTGCGAGAGTTGGACTATAAGGAAGGCCGAGCGCCGAAGAATAGATTCTTTTGAACTATGGTGCTGGAGAAGACTCTTGAGAGTCCCTTGGACTGCCAGGAGATCAAATCAGTCAATCCTAAAAGAAATCAACCCTGATTGTTCCTTGGAAGGCCAGATCCTGAAGCTGAAGCTCAAATACTTTGGCCACCAAATGAGAAGGGAGCATTCACTGGAGAAGACCCTGATGCTGGGAAAGATTGAAGGTCAAAGAAGAAGGGGACGGCAAAGGATGAGATGGTTAGACAGTGTCATCGATGCAACGAACATGAAATTGAGCAAACTTCAGCGGACAGCGGAAAACAGGAGGGCCTGGCGTAATCTGGTCCATGGGGTCGCGAAGAGTCGGAATCGACTGTGCGACTGAACAACAACAACACAGTTGCATGAGGTAAGTGAAATGACAGGTAGAGAGGGGAGAATGCAACTGAGCAGGTAGTGATTGCCTCCAGATTCCTTGTGGGGCTGGAGCAGCAGTGCTGAAGAAGGGGGAGCTGGTCTCTGGGGTAGCAGAATATCTTTTTTAGTAGTAACCTTCAAGGATGGTTTCGTAACTAGGAAGTACATGGATAAGAGGCAGTTGCCTTGCAAGTCAAGAAGAGCTTGCTTCAAAAGGCACAGGGCTGCAGGTACTTAATTGCTTGTTGGGGCAGCAGAAGCAGACCTTGAGCCCAAATCCTTGTCTTCTGTCAGCTAGAAGTCTCAGGCTATTGGAAGAGATAATCTAATGGAAAGGAATGGCTTCCAACATGTAGGGTTAGCAGATGTTGAAAAGGCTTATTCCCATCTCTCCTTTTCAGGGGTCTGAAGCATTATTCTCCTAGCCCAGTGTTTAATGTATTAGACTAGGGAACTGGGAAACCCAGGTACAATTTCCCATTCTGTCATGAAGCTCACATGGTGACCTTGGATCAGCCAGTCCCTGTCAGTCTAGACTACCTCACAAAGTTGTTGTAAGGATAGACAGGAGAACAATGCATACTGCACTGAGTATCTTGATGGAAATGCAGGAGAAAAATATAGTAATATATGTATAAGAGACTGGGAGGTAGAAAAGTGCTTCAGGTAAAGGGGCATAAGAAAGAGTGGATAGAACTTCCCTAGTACTCTATTTTTGCTTAAGAACAAATCCCTTCTATCACCATCTTGAGGATCCTGTGAAAGGATGAAAAACATGCCCACATATCTTCCTGTGAAGATATTTGAAAAAATTCAGATGCTCATAAAATGCAATCCATTCTCCTATCTTCCAGGAATTTTGCAGGTAGTATCCTTTGAGAGGTTCGGCCTCTGAGAATGTTATCCAAGTGCAGGAAAGAGGTGGAAACTGAAGCTGATGTAAATTAGAAAAGAATAAAATAACAACTAAGAGAATGAATAAAATATTAACTACGGTGGTAGTTTTTGGCAGCTTGCACTTGGACGCGTCTCATCGATCCTCTGATTCCAGATCACCCCCTCCCCCTGAAGTCTTTGTAGGAGACGCCTGGGGAGCTGGGACAAGCCTCTCCTGAGGCGATGCAAACCAAGGAGAGAGATCACAGGAAGGAAGTAGAAAGGAAAACCACAACTGTGATGTGTTACGTCACAAAGGTCTCCACAGGCTAGAAGTTCCTTGTGCCAAACTTCAGTTTACTCAATATAATTCAAAGCCACCACACAATGGATTATGCATATTATCTCATTTCGTGTGCACCTTTGTCAAGCAGAATAGTGTTGAAATATCAAAATATCAAGATTAATCCATTTAACAACCTTACAACTGGTGTCTCCTAGTGAGACTCAGGCCGATTTCTCACACGGCACTTACCACTGGTTTTCGTCGGAGTTTTCTGCCCCGGATCATTTTTGTCAATTTCACACTGTAGCCTTTGCCACGCAGTCTGCCCCGGATCCACTCTGTGGGTTTCATTTTCCCATTACAGGCCTGGCATGGTTTCCTGCAATCTATCTCCTCCCACTCCCCCCTCACCCTCCAAACCCCTCCCATCCTCCTTCCAATCCCCTCTTCTTTTTTTAAAACGCATGCTCAATCGCATTATGTCGTTATTTCACAACAGAGGAAATGATCAGGCATCATGTGGCACATCTCAGCTTTCTAATTGGACTTAGGACACAGGTATGGATCTGATAAGGACCTGAAGGTAATGGTGTCCGGTGTTCTTCTTCATCCCACAATGCAGTCTGTCTTCCTTCCTGGTCACTTTTTTCCCACCACTGATTCTTCAAAACAATTGGTCACCAGAGTGGCTGCAACGCATTGATTGGCCAGATGCACTCCTTTGTTTCCAGGGGACAGATGAAGCTATTGTAATGGAGTGCAGGAGATCTACACAAAACAGTTGCGGGGGGGGAGGGGTTGTAGCAATCCAGGCAGCACCATAATAGCCTTCTGCTACCTGGCTTACCACCCCCACCCAGTATTGAGCTCTCGTATTTTATGAACTGAGCCCCTTTGTTTCCAGGGGGCCTGCAACCACACATATGTGGCAGTGATGTCTGCAGATCAGCCCAAAACAGTTGCAGGGGGGGGACAATCCTGGCAGCACATTTCCACACAGAAGACTTGCATGAAATGCCTCACAGTGGCAGACAACATCCATCCCATTGGTACAATGGGATGATATAACGACACCATTCTAAAACAACAACAACAAAAAGGAGGAGGCTGGGCTGATGGGCTTTGAGGAATATAGTTGTGGGGGGGGGGTGTAGCAATCCTGGCAGCACATTTCCACACAGAAAACTTGCATGAAATGCCTCACGGTGGCGGACAACATCCATCCCATTGGTACGATATGTCGGTATAACGACACCATTCTAAAACAACAACAACAAAAAAAGGAGGAGGCTGGGCTGATGGGCTTTGAGTAATACAGTTGGGGGGGGGGGAATCCCGGCAGCACATTTCCACACAGAAAACTTGCATGAAATGCCTCACAGTGGCAGACAACATCCATCCCATTGGCACAATATGTTGGTACATTTTAAAACAACAACAAAAAAGGAGGAGGGTGGGCTAATTGGGCGTGGAAAAAAATGGGGAGGGGGAAGGTGGGCGGGTATGATTTACTGTGAGGCAACAGGAAACTCCTGGGAATCAAGGATCATGCTGATCTGGAGCAAATGGGGGGAAGCTCCGGGCCAAAAGGCAGCAGCGAGTCAAATGGTGTGAAATTGACCAAATGCACCAGATGAAACAGAGGGCTGACCCCGGCACAAAGTCTTGTGAGAAATCGGCCTCATTGTATCCATCGGTGTGATGGCTTAGGGATCGAGGCTTGCTCATTCTTGAGACGTCCTGATGCCACGGAGCCAGTATGGTAACCAGAGTCAACCCCCAGACGAGTGGACAAGAAAATAAGTGAAAATAACACCTGCAGTGAATAAACTCGCCTAAACAGTGAGTTAAGCAAACTTCTACCTAAGTGATTAAGTCTTGGACTGCTAGATCGTTCCAAAAAGGAGCGGCAGCTGGGGAAGGGCTGGAGATCCCCCCCCCCCAAAATGGAGCAGTCTGTAAGCAATATAGAAAAGAGGGAAAAAACAAAACTAACAGTACAAGACGCTTTTTGAGCTTGAAAGCTACAATTTAATCCAAGATGCGTTGAATTCAGAAAAACTTGACTTTAAAACTAAAAACTTTTCTCTTGTGTAAACAATGGCTGGTAGAGGGAGGAAATTGGCGACGGAAAAGAAACCTCCAACAGGAAATACTATACCAATGACTCCCACCCAAGCACAAGAAGCGGCTGTAGACTTTCCGAACATGCTGGCCTCAGCATTGCACCCTCTGCTGGAGCAGATGTCAACTATCAACAGTAAACTGGATTCTGTCCAAAAACAGCTTGCACATATGGAAAAAAGAGCCGACAAGACAGATAAAAAGATCAAGAAAGTTGAAACAAGGACAACAGACATTGAGCAAAAGCTGGAAGAAGTAAAAAATAGAAATATGGATAAAAGCCAATTAATCCAACTTCAACTGGAAAAATCAATGCATGTTCTACGTTTTCAAGGAGTCCCTGAACAGAAGGAGAAAAACTTAAAAACAATTTTAAATGAAGCAGTAGCATCAATTTCAGATCTTAAGCAAGAGGACCTCCAGAATGACATGGATTTCATTTATTGTACCTATCCTGACTTTATAAGAAAAAATAAGCTACCTGGCGAAATATACATGAAATTCTCCAAGAGAACTATGAGAGAAAATGTTTTGAAAGCTACAGTGGGGAAAATAGTAAAAGTCAAGGCGGAAGGAATTAAAATTCTAAAAGACCTTCCATTTGAGATCCAGAAACAAAGACAACAATATAAAGACTTAATTCTTTTCCTTCAAAACAAATTAATTGCTTACAGATGGAGCTTTCTAGAAGGACTTGTGTTCAACTACAATGATAAGAAAATTAAAATTGACTCTGTCCAAAAGTCCAAAAGGTTCTTGAAATAACAATTAAGCTTAAAGATGATTAAACAATCATGGAGGAAGGGGGAAGAACCCAGCGAGGAAGAATCAGACAATACCTCAAGTGACTCTAGCAGTAGAACTGACACTTCAGATTCTGAGAAAGGAGCAGCAGCACCCACGATATTAAAAGCGAAGAAGAAGAAGTGCAAGAAATAAACACAATATAATGGATTACAAAACACTTGAACTTACAGTAACTAAATTTCATCTTACAGAAGTTTGAATTCTTTGTTTCTTATTGCCACTGCAGGAGTGATATATACAACTGTAATCTCATGTGTCAATGTTGTCTTCTATTTTAGTTGTAGTGTATTCCCTCTGTTCCTTTCCCTTTAGGATGTAGTATTATAAAACCAATAAAATATTATATATATATATATATATATATATATATATATATATATATATATACACACACACACACACACATACATACACAATGTGAACCAAAATTATTTGTATAAAATTGCTGTGCGCATAGCCAAGGCTATCGCCTTTACCAGCATCTGCCAGTATCTGGAACCTGTCTCTTTAAAAGGTATGCCACTCCCCAAGTGGGGAGGGGGGATCCCCTGATTTGACAGGCTCCTGCCCTAGCAGCAATGACCAGCAGCCACCCCTCTCCCTCCCTTCCTGCGAGATTTAAATGGCCCTCCAGCTGATCAGTGGGAGCCTGTGGCCCACCAACCAGCTGGAGGGCACTTTAAATCTTGAAGGAGGAGAGGGAGAGGGGCAGCCACTGGCCTCATGCCTGAACTCCAGTTGGTGAATGGCCACTTGAAGTGCAGGCACACACGGCCCCTACTTCTTGCCCAAAGCATTTAAAGGGACCTTTTAAATGCTTTTGGCAAGAAGCGCGGGGGGGGAGCATGACTGTACTCCAAGCAGCAAATTCACTGCTTGGAGAACAGGCACGTAGGGATGGGGTGCCAGTCCCCAACGTGATGATGTCACTTTTGCTTCACATCATTGCATTGGGGACATCCCCACCCCCTCCAGAAACACCCCCAAAAGTCCCTTGCCGGGGACTAGGAAGGACCTGGGGACCCTTTAAGAGGCAGGCTTAGGCCCTAAGTGGAACTCCCTCTCTTCATATGTATGAGTGTGTCTTCTGGAGTATGCTAGTTAGAATTGGGCTTTTGATAGTTAGGACTCGAGCAGTTATTGAGTCTATATTGTTCCCTGCTTTGCTGTTCTGCACATTAGAAGGTTTTTGAAGACATCCTGCCTGCTGCCTCTCTCTGGACTTAGGGCAGACCATTTACCCACCTCCACAATAAGAACACTTTATGGAGGAGCCAAACACTACAATCCCCTTTGTACCCTAGTGGTCTGAAGAGAAAGCCAGAAATGATACATCAGGCCCCTTAGAACACTTTGAGGAAGAACGAGGAGAAGCAGAGGGACAAAGAACCTCTATCAGTGGACCCTGAATGTCCCCAGTTTACACCCCTCACCACTGTAAATAAACCTTTTCCTTGCAGTATTCAATCTCTGTTCTTCACCTTGGTATTAAGGGCGGAAAAAGTTATAATTGGGTTTCCCAAGGCAGGGGAAAGGGTACCTCAGGTATAGCATCACAATTTAAGTCTGGGGTGGCCACTGGTAAATAGTGCCAAGTACTGGTAGGCCAATAAATAAGCATTGCTTTGGCCTGTTTCAGAAGTGTGTTTGGTGTTGTGAAGGGAAAGTGCACACTACTCAATTAATCCCCAAATCAATACACATTACTATTGTGAGGACAATGGCACTGGGCTGTGTAGGGTCTTTCCTGCCAAACGTATTTGAGCGTTTGCTCTTGCCACCCCAGACAGTAACACCTAACACTCCAGTCTTTACTGGCAGGCACAAACATCACAAATAGTTAGTAGTCTGTTGTTTCTTCTTGAATGAGTTGGGTGCTTCAAATCTATTATACCAGGCTGTTACTTATAGCACTACCTTCACTTCATTGCCTCAGTCAAAACATGTCGTGAGCCACCTTTATGTCTATCTTGACAAACACTAACATCTACCATATGTGTCAGTTGCTCCATAGTTCTCAACAACTCTGCCTCAATGTTTGTTGTCAGTTCAATCATTCTGTTACAGGATAAATACAACCAATCCCTTAAGGGTCCCTAGTTTGGCTCCAAAATCAGTAACTTTCTATTCATGGTCAAAATGAGTACCTGCAGCAATTGGTCATTCTCTTTAAGTACAGAACCATCTGATAGATGAGTTAATGGACTGTCAGTCCTGTGTTTTTTGAACCTTCTGCAGTGGCTAGGGTTTCAAAAACTCCTTTTCAGTTTTCCTTCTCCTAAATTATAATGGCCACAACATGCAGATGGAAAAGACAGGTTACAGTTGTAGCCCATGTCATTTTCACTATAACATTTTATTTCTATTAAAAGGTTTCAAATGTGGGGCCTTGAGTGCAAAAGGTCACAGAGCATGTGCAGTTAGTAAAGGAGCAGAGGTTCATCAGTGGCTATTAGCCACAAGGTAGGAACTCTCAGTCTGGGGCAAGTGATGCTGTTATGTATTGGAATGTGAATCTGGGCTATACATTCCTATGTTAAGCTTGATTTCAAATGTGGCTCTTCAGCTGTGGCATTACTATTGGCTGGTTTCTAAGAAACCTCTGTACAGAACCAATCATCTTGTAAATATGTTGCAAAGAGGGAACAGTCCTGATTGGCCTTTATTTTATTTATTTATTGCATTTTTACCCCGCCCTCCCCGCGAACGGGCTTATCCCTGTGTTATGATTGGCCTTTATCTCTGTGTTATGATTGGCCTTTATCCCTGTGTTATGATTGGCCTTTATCTCTGTGTTGTGATTGGCCTTTATCTCTGTGCTGTGATTGGCTTTTAGCTAACTGTGGGTGTGGCTTTGACAGCCTGGGAGAGTTTAAAAAGGGAGCTGTGCTCCACTTGTTTGTAGTGTGTTCCTGAGTTGAAGTCTTGCTGTTAAATTAAGCTGAAATCACTTTTTGCTGAATGCTGTTGTTGAGTCTTATACTTAACAGATGCACTGTATTCTTGGTGCTTGGGGGGCAACAATGGGAGGGCTTCTAGTGTTCTGGCCCAACTGCTTGATCTTCTGTGGCACCTGGTATTTTTGGCCACTGTGTGACAGAGTGTTGGACTGGATGGGCCATTGGCCTGATCCAACATTGGCTTCTCTTATGTTCTTATGTGCTCACATATTATCAGCTGCAAGAGCCCAGCCTCCTGAGTCAGTCTGGCCTGCAGCAGGAGAGAGAAGGCCTAGAGCTGAACTGAGGGAACTGCTTATTTCTTTGGCGGCAGGTGATGGGCCTAATCAGGGAAAAAATGCATATTAGAATTCCCTTTTTAGGTGATATTATAAAGGAAAGGATTGTCAAACTGCTGGATGTTGTTTAAAAGTCTTTCCCCTGAGTCAGTATGACCTACAGCAGAAGAGAGAAGGTCTAGAGCTGAACTGAGGGAACTGCTAATTCCTTGGCAGGCCCAAAGCAAAGAAAGAAAGCATCTGGAGCAGCAGCAAGAGCCATTGAAAGAGCATATGGGAAGAAGCAGCCCTGCACTTATTTAAGTCAACATTTTGGACTTTCTCTTTTTCTTTTTTGACCAGGCACTATTTGCCAGGATTCGCTTTTGTTCTGAGTGCCCTTTCTGAAAGGCACTGAAGATCCTGTCTCTAGAAATGCTATGTTTATAGCCATTATCAGGGCTCTTTTTGTAGCAAGAACTCCTTTGCATATTAGGTGACACACTCCTAAAATAGCCAATCCTCCAAGAGCTTACAGTAGCTCCTGTAAGAAGAGCTCTGTAAGCCCTTGGAGGTCTTGCCTAATATGCAAAGGCAACAAAAAGAGCCCTGGATAATTCAGTTTTGCCTCCAGTTGTAAAGTTTTGGGGGTTATGATAAATGTTTGTTGCCTTGAAAACAGTAATACTATGACCCCCCCCTTTTGAAGCCATTTCACATTTGCTTACCAAGCCATGAGAGTGCTGTCATTTATTGATTTGAACCCTGCCCCCCACCCCAACTCTCCAACTGGAAAAAGGTCATTTAGGAGAGGGATCTGTGTAGCCAGAGTTCTGCAGGGGTACACAGTCATTTCCCTAGCTGTGGAAGCTAAGTTTGCATAGGCATGGTCAAACTGCAGTACGTGTCCTTGAGTATAAAGAAAATTGGGTTAATTTTGAATAACAGTTGAGCCAAAGATGGAGTGAAGGAGAGCTTTTTCATAAAGAGGACCTAGTGCATTGCCATTAACTTCTATGACACTCTGTTAATTTTAAAGAGTCCTCTGGTGAGTTAGGGTTGTAGTAACAGATTATGAATATCAGGTTTTAGAAGGAATAAGACAATTCTTTAAAATTCTGAACTGTAATTGGCTGCTGGAATCTCATCACTAGCTAATCCCAGACAATAACAATGATAACTGTTGGAAGATCATCCATAAAACCTGGGGCAAAAGTGATAAATTTGGTGATAATGTAGCATTTATTACTGCTATAATGTCACCAATCTGACATTATTCTTGTGATGTGATGCTGGGAAAAGAGAGCCTGTGTAAGGATTCCAAGCTTTCTAGAAGCACTAAGCTTCTGTAGATTCAATGGTTTGCTGGAAACACATCGTTACTTCTATACAGCAATGGAACAAGCAAGTGCTATTAAACTATAATGTTCCTGTTGCTTCTTTTGGTGTGTGCATGTGTGTGTCTGACAAAATAAATATATTCTGCAACCTATTTTCCAAAACAAGTGTCGCTTCTCACTAGGCTGGCCTTGTTATCTTGCATCCCTGCACATTAAAAGTTAAAAAATATTTAGCCTGATTTGTTAAAATTTTCATTAATGGCAATTTATGTCACTCAAACGAACCTCCTTAGGAAGAACATGGCATGCTTGTACAAACCTATTATGAGAGTTGTCAGAAACATTTGTCCTTATGAAATATAAATAGACAGTGTGTTAGATGATTTAGTGTGGAATCAGTTATTCATTTAAAAACAAACATGTTTTTTTAATTTCATCTTTCAACAAACCAGGTCATGTCGCTTTCAGGCTAATGAGGGTGCATTTGTAAATATCACTGGAAAAAAATATATGCACTTCTGGTGGGGGTTGCATATTGGCAGGACAAGAACACTGTCAGCTATTTGGAGGACTGAACATCTTTGCAGAGACGTTCTTTCATGCTGAGACTGTGAGGGGATACAGAAGATCATGGGGACCCTTGGTAAGGAGGTTGACTGCACATACCAGTGATCTGCTTTAGCACAGATTTGACCACATATTTGTACCATATCTGTAAATCTTCCAAATAATTCAGAAGATTGACACTGATATCAAAACTATGCTAGAGTCACAGAGCACATCCAAGGATAGTCTGGTAATTTTTTGGTCTCCCTATATCATCTAACCAAGGTGGTGGTCGTTATTTTATCACATGCAGATGAGACGTCAAATGATCAGCTATAGTGACACTATTTTGTACTGTTCCAAGGTATGCATGCCAGTTTTATATTCTACACAGTTGCATATTTAGACTACATATTTAGGTGATATACAAGTGCTGGCACAATCTCTCCTTGTGTTTTGGTGGTGGCACTCTCCAGAACATCCCACAACTCCCAAATCAGTTGGCTCCCTGATCTGTCATTCAGAAGGTGTCCCTAGGTACTGGCTGTGTTGTCTGAGTCCCACCCATAGAAGCAGCATGCACCAAAATTCACCTCAGAAGAGAAATTCACCTCAGGAGAGAACATGGAGACTCTGTCCCGTTCGCTTCCAGCTGACTCTGGCCCTGCTGCTTCCTGCTGCTGCTCCCGGCCCAGCCTTGGCCTGCACTGAAGCTGGTGCCTATGGCCACTCCATGCAGCTGCTGGTCCCGGCCCCTCCTCGAGTCCTGACAATTCCCCAAGGTAAGTAGGCAGCCTTCCTCGTGGTTTTCAGGCACATTGCTAGAGGAGACTCCCCCCCAATCATTCCCAATTTCCTGGTGGGGGGCTGGCAGCAAATAGGGTCTTCTGGCCGGTGGGCTCTCAGCTGGGGAACCAGGATGTGCCAAATTCCATTGCCAAAAGGGCCACTTCCCTTGTGTGCCCCAAGGGTGTGGAACTTTGCCCGCCTGGCTTCCATGGGGGGCGGGGGGGGGGTTGAGGACCAGCCAGTCTGGGCCAACAAACCCTCCCAGCCCTGGGGATGGGGAAGGCATTAGCAGGTTGGCAGGAGGAGGGCACCCTCTAATGATCTCTCACTCTCCTTTCCCCGAAGACACCCTAGAAGGAAAAAGCCCCCATTGGGCCCTGCATCTGGGCCCTCTTTGTCTCCGTTGTCTGTGGCAGAGGCATCTTCCCTCCCAGATACCCGATGACTCCCAAGGTAACTAGGCAGCCTTCCTTGTGGCCCCCCAAGTTGTTCCCAGTTGCCTGGTGGGGTCCAGGCAGCAAAGAGGGTCTTCTGGCTGGTGGCCTTGTGGCTGAGGATGGGGTGCACCGTGTTGGGCCCAAGTCCATTTCCAAAAGGGCCATTTCCCTTGCGCACCCCGAGGGTGCGGAAATTTGGCCACCTGGCTTCCACAGGGGCTAGGACCAGGAATGGAGGAGGGTGTTGAGGACCTGCTGGCCTAGGCTAACAAACTCTCCCAGCTGAACTTAGGCTGCCTGGCTTCCATGGGGGCGGGAACGGGGGAGGGGGTTGAGGACCTGCCAGCCTGGGCAAGGCAGTGGTGAGTCGGTGGGAGGAGTCTGGCCTCTAATGCTCTTCTGCTCTCCTTTCACTGAAGACGCCCCAGGAGAACAAAGCCCCTGTTGGGCCCTGGCTTTTGGCCCTATTAGTGTTTGTTTTCTGCAGCTCAGGCATCTTCCAACTCATCCAGAGCATCCGACTTGGATGCTGATGGGGGTTGGAACAGGTTGCCCCTCCACTGAGGCCTTCTCCTCCTCCTCCTCATCTTCCTTTCAAGAAACTGTGGATTATTTTCAGCCCTCCCAGGGCCCCTCCAGGAGGCATTGACAACCCCCCCCTCTCTCTTTCTGTGCTGCCAAGAACTGACCTTTTCCCCTGCCTACACTGCTGGAGCTGTGATCCCTTCCTGTGGCCTCTGGACTGAAAAGGCCTCCTCTGTGGGCCAGCAGACTGGGGGTGGGGGAGAGGATTTCAGCTTGGGTCTGCTTCCCAGGGATTGTTTTAAATCCTGAATTATCCAACATAAAATGACTTTGCAGACTGCCCAGTTGTTGACATTGCTCCACAGACCCCTGTGTGCTGCATTTTCTGGACCACATTGTGTGACCTTGGACACCGGTTATTGTGTAACATAAGGTATGTGAGACTTCACTTCCACATTTGTATCTTTCTATTACACACTGCTAATATGTACTTTACCTGCTTCCAGCCTATGCATTCATTACACATCATACCTTCCTAGAGCTCATTGTATTGCTTTCACAACAGGGTTTACTGCTAGTATTCTATAATGCAGACTAAGGCAGCATCCACCCTCATTGGGCTATTGCACTATCATCATGCTATTCAGCTCCCATTTTGTCCACACAGAAAAATTCAGTGTTCATGATTGCTATAGTGGAATGATAGTATGATAGCCTTCAATGTGTGGATGCAGCCTTAGCTACCAACCTGGAAGTTCCAGGTTCAGATACCGCCTGAGGGCACAACTAGCAATACGGCATCCCTGGGGACAACTCAGGGATGCTATAGCTTTTTTACTGCAGAGATTCTTTTGCTTTTAAAATACTGCAGGGCCCTGCTCAGGACTGCAATGGGGGGGGGGGCTCCTGTCTCCTCCCCAAACTGTTTGGCAAGAACCATTGGGCTCTTCACCAAAGGGGGGAGACAGGAACCCCTCCCCCAATACCACAGTCCCAAGCAGGGTCAGGCCCCTGCAGCATAAAAGCAAGAGAATTCTTGCAGTGAAATAGGCACAGAGTCCCTGTGTTGTCCCCAGGATGCCATATTGTGGCCTAAGTCATGCCCCAAGTCATGTCCTGAGTCATGAACTCATGTGGCCTTAGACATACTTTGCTCCCAGCCTTGTTCCCCCCATTTCCATTATGATGATAATAATACTGCTCTTACTTACTTTAGAGGGTTGCTTATAAATACTGTATATTGGATAGGGTTGCCAGCTGTGGATTGACATAACATCTGGAGATTTTGGGGGTGGAGCCTGGGGAGAGTGAGGTTTGGGGAGACGAGGGACTGCAGCCATAGACTCCACCCTACAAAGCACCTATTTTCTCCAGGGGACCTGATCTTGGTTGTCTGGAGATCAATTGAAATAGCAGGAGATCTTCAGGTGCCACCTGAAGTTAGGCAACCCTCAGGGCCGGCTCAAGTTTTTTTTTGTGCCCTTAGTGGGGCTACCTTCTGATGCCCCCTGGTGTGTGCCCAATTACGGGGTTGCCAACCTCCCAGAATGCGCCCCAAGGAGCCCTTCTCTCCGCCACTTGTGAGCGCTCCCTTTCCCGCTTTGGACCTTCTCTCCGCTGCCTGCGTGCCCTCCCTCTCCTGCTTTGAATGGCGGAGCCGAAGCAGAAGTGCAGCCACCCCTGGCCACTCTCCTTCGCTGGCAGCCACTTTGCCTCTCTACCGCCGGGGCTCCCCAGGGTGAGGGAGGGCTCCCCTCCTCCTCCCCCTCACCTGCTGCCAGGGCATGCTGGCAAGCCAGGGAAGGGGTGGTTTTTTTTGGCAGGGGGCGGGGGGCTTTTGGTGCCCCTAAGGGCCGGCGCACTCTAGGCGAATGCCTAGTTCGCCTAGTGAGCGAGCCAGCCCTGGCAACCCTAATAGCGGAAGACTACATTCATATATGTTACTTCCCTGTTCAATCTGGAGACAGAAAAGGGGGCTGTGCTGATTTGCATGTGTTAATGTTTTAAAAATATAATCAGATTTTCTGGTGTCCTAGGTTTTCCAGCTGTTCTACAATACTCATAATAATTATAGAGTAATTTGCATATGCTTCTTCATTTAAATTGGTGCAAGTGTCAAACAATTCATTTTCTATTATCGGCTTGGAGTGTTGAGCTGGTGTAATTAAAACTGGCCTGGTCACAAATACAGCCTGGTACCTAATTTTGGCTGATTCGTAGTACAACAAATTTTATTTGGTTTTATCTGGCAATTGTGATAATTCCAAAGTGTGATGGGATCACCTGAATGCTGCACCACAAGCCCAGGCCAGACTAAAGTTGTCCTTCTCCATGTGGGGCCTGGAGTTCTCTTGGAATTTCAACTAATCTCCAGACTACAGAGATCAGCTCCCCTGGAAAAAATGCTAGATTCAAGTCCAATAGCACTTAAGAAACCTCTTGAGTTCTCGAGAGTCAAAGCTCCCTTCAGCAGAGCTTTGTCTCTCAAAAAGTGCATACCCCAGAAATTTTGTTGGTCTCAAAGCTGCTATTCTACTGCAGACCTACACAGCTGTCCTCTGAAACCATTTTCCTGGAAGAAATGACAGCTTTGAAGGGGTGGATTCTATGTTATCACATCCCTGTTGAGCTCCCAACTTTCCCCAAACTCTGCCTTCCCCAGGTCCAACCCACAAATCTCCAGGAATTTCCTGACCTGAAGTTGGCAGCCCTAGGCCAAATTATCACTTGGTGTGCCACCACAAACATTTTAAGAACATATAATGAAGAATTGTGATGATGTCTGTACTGCCAGCACATTTAAAAATCGGTAGAAGATAACATCCCAAACCAATGAATTGCTTCTAACTGTTAGAAGGCTGATTTAAGCCTCAATTAACTTCTAGTATTAGATCAATGAATAGATCATTCATGAAACTTTACTCAGTTTTAATAGGTCATGGCTTCCCCAAACAACTTGCCTAACCTTCATGCAAGGGATGAAATAACAGAGAGACCACAACTGTATGGCGAGAGTCCTTGATAAAATAGGATAGGTGACTCTCAAACCCTTCTCTTAAGAGAGCCTTGCCATAAACAAAGGAGTACATATGGGGTGGAATAAAAAAAGATCCTGCAAGAAGGATCATAATGTGAGAAACTGTAATTTAGCAGGCAAACATTCCAGCAGTCCTTCCTCAACTCCTTTACAGTGCCCTAGATGAGGAAGGAAAGCTGACAAGTTGGGAAGGGAGTGGCAAATAGAAGGAACACAGAGCCATATAGACCAGCTTTTAAGAGTCCTGTAGATAGCACCAGAAGTTGAATACAATTATTAGTTAGCTAGAAATTTCCAGCATAGCTTAGGGCAGGTGTCCCCAGTATGGTGCCCTTGGACACCTTTCCTGGTGTTTTTGGAAAGTGGGCAGGGCTAGGTGTTGCTTTTGCCCAGCAAGGCTTCTGATTGGCCACTGGAGATTTGATTGGCTGTGTAGTTCCACAGGGCATGTAAGGCAGAGATGTTCCACCAGGCATTTGGTTGAGGGCAACAACGGTCTTCCATCTGGCTGGCACGCTTACTTCTCTTCCTGCCTCCCCCCCACATGAGGCAGCAGCATACTATGGAAACTTCATTGCCATCTGACTAACTTATTATATTGAATATTTTCATGATTTTAATATTTTATTATATTTATGTAAGAGTTTTTTTTATGTACACCTCCCTGAGCCCTGTCTTATGGGGGAGGGCAGTCAACAAATCAAATTTAATAAATAAATAAAAACATTCCTTTGACAGTAGCTGCCACCATAGCACAAGGATCTTTACTTTGAAACTGAAGGTAAGCTGTGGCAACCATTTTGTGGCTGCACCCACTACACTGTGTCAAAATTCCAAAGGTGCCCACAGACTCAAAAAAAAGTTGGTGACCCTCAGTCTAGGGGATAGAGTATCAGATTAAAATTCCTGGTTACTCAAGTTTGAATCCCTGCTGTGCTATGGAACCTTGGTGGGCCAGTCATGCTCTGTCAGTCTAACTCACCTCACAGATTGAAGTTGTGAGTAAATGGACATGGGTAGAATGGTCTTGTAAGCCACTTTTAGTCCCCATTGGGGAGAAAGTTTGGGTATAAATACTATTGATTGGAAGAATATTTTAAAAATAGAGATTGAAGGAAGGGGTTTGAGGTATAAGGCATCTGATGGGATGGATTGGTTTAATATAAGATCCGGTTCTGATTTAGTCTTTGGGGGGGTATTTGTGTGTGTGTGTACTCGCATGCCTGGAAGCCTTGGTGACTTCTGGCAATCCCTAGTGGGGTCTGAACATTTTCAGAGAGGTGACTTGATAAAATCTGGTTGTTATTTAGGAAGGGAATTGGCCCTAAGGGCCAACCAGCTTGTGATTTTGTGTGCTGGTTCAGCTTGACTATAAAAAAAACTGTAAAAGGTAGTATTTGAATTTCTTCATACCCCTGGATATCTGGAAGGAATCCAAGAATTAAGTAGATAAACTTTGGAGCACATTCCCCAAACACCTCTGTTTGCAGGAGCCCTAAAGAACATCTTCAGACAGCACCTGAATGAGAACTGGCTTCTTAGGTTTGCTCTTCAAAATCCATTTCAGGTATCTGTAAAACTCCAGCCCAATATTTACTTGCTACCTGAGGCAAACATTAGTGACTGAAGCCTGTGTTAAGTGTCAGAGAGGTCGATAAATCCTTCAACTTTGTTAAATGTGGAATAAAGGAAAGAATAACTTGAATTAAATTCGTGTGCCCACTTGAAATGGTCTCTGGCTGTGCTTCTGAACCTGTGCTGGATTTTTGCATGAAAATATTCTCTTTGTCCCTAACTGGTGTTCTCCTTCAAAAAGGAGTCAGGTTTAAAAAGCTGGCAATAATGTAAGATTTTTTAAGCAAACAGTTCAATATTTCCTTTAAAATGATCTCTGTATTCAACAGCTCTTTGATTTCTCTCCCTTTTTTTCAGGCTTTGAAACGGTACCTCTTCTCATAAAAAAGGGCTATCCATGATTTTGGTCCTTTGTTCCTTTATGAGCTTTGTCACTGGTTAAGCGGCATGTTGTGAAAGCCAAGAAAATATTTTTTTAAATAAAATTAGAAATTGCAAACTGTGCTAAATACACCTTTTGTTATGTTTAATATAAAGTTCACCAAGAAGACCTATATTGAATTATACATTAATTTCTTTGCCAAATAATTCTTCAAATTAAAAAACCCTTAGTTTTCCACACAATGTATAATAATTAAAAGTGAACCAAAAGAGGCAGCAATAAATCAAGAAGCACAATACAGTAAAATATTATAATTAATATTTTAACATACGTTTTGATTACTTTGAGAATAAGTACAAGAAATATCAATTAGAATATATATTCAAACACAGCTGCTTTTGCCCATTATGCTTGGGAAAGGGGCTATTTTTAATTCTGGATATTGCATGCAAAATAATACATGGTCCCTAATTAAATATAAGGCTGCAATTCAATCGAGAGCTTCTGCTGATGTCATAAATAATAAGAGCACAGCTCGAGGTATCAGTGAATGGCAGTCAAACCCAGAGATTGAATTACAACTTCGGCATTCCGTCTGTGGATCTGTATTGTTATTTGTAATAGATGGAAAATGATTATTATTATTTTTAAATACAGACAAAAAGAAGGAAATTTGACTTCAAAAATCTGTGACTAGGTGGTAAAAGATTAGAGTGCATGTGATTATAGAGAATGCAAGCCTATTGGAAATTGAAATGTAGAATTGTACAGGGGTAATGCCAGTCTTTTACAGTCTATATTCTGTTAAGTATATAATGGATTTTTTTTCCCTTTTCCTTTCTTTATTCTTCTTTTTCTTCTGTTTTTTTTTTTTTTGTGGAGGGCTTGGCTTCTCTTCTTTGGGCTTCAGATGCTGTATACCCTGACCCAACTAAGGACTGTGGGAGCAGACTCACATGCCATTCTGGCATCTGCCTATTTTCTCGCCTTGATGTTAAAGGAAATGTGCTATCCAATCTGGGTATTTCTTTATTTCATGGGTTTGCATCCTGCTTGTCAGCCAAAAGTTAGTAAGGTGACTAACATCATTAAAAGCATAAAAAGCATAAAATAAAAATCAATATTTTTTAAAAAAAATCATATAGGCCATATTGCCACACAATAGTTGCCTTGTAAAACTGGAACAATGGAGTCTGACATGAAAATAAATAATAAGGCTATGGGCAAGCTAAAAATAATCAATAAAAAAAGATACATACAGAAAACATCCAGTGCAAATAATTGAAAAGAGAAGGCTTGGGAAAAGAGGAATATTTTAACCTGATGTCTGATTTTCTATAGCCCGTGTGTTCACTTGAATGTGTGGGAAGGGAAATCTTGTGGAGGTAGGGGAGGGGTCAGTGTATGAATATGTAGGGTTGTCATTTGTGCTGGGATAATAAGCTATGGGAAAAGAATACTATACTCAAGGTACCACAGCAGACAAAGTTCTGCTTCTGAGAACTCTGTTATTGTCAAAGATCAAAGGACACAGAATGGCTGGGGCTTGGCTAAAGCTGCCAGCTTCCAGGTGGGACCTGGAGATCCCCCAGAATTACAGCTCATCTCTGGACCACAGAGATCAGTTCCCCTGGTGAAAATGGATCCATTGGAGGGTGGACTCTATGGCACTGTACCCCACTGAGGTCCCTGTCCTCCTCAGGCTGCATCCCCAAATCTCCAGGAGTTTCTCAATATGAATCTGGCAACCCTACTTGGATCCCGCATACATTTCTGCAGGCATGAGGGGGATTTTGCCAATCCCCACTCCTATGGGAAATGTCTGGACCCCTGAACTATTCCTGGGTGCCCACACCCCTAGGAGCAGCGCTATGGTTTCAGGCTGCTGTGTGAGAAAAGAATTGGCAAAAATCACTCCCTTCCTTGTGTTTGCAAAAATACAGTTGAGATCCAAGCGTGCATTTATTTACTTGAGGTTCTTATATGCTACCTTTCCATCTATATTTGGGCTCAAGATAGCTAACAAATCAAAATGAAAACATAATAAAAGCCAAACTCGATTCAACTACTATGAAGCCATCAAACCAATACATAAGCATCCTCAAAGATTATAGAGCATCAAATACCATCTGATTGGCTTAATGTAGTTAAGACCATAAGAACATAAGAGAAGAAATGCTGGATCAGGCCACTGGCCCATTCAGTCCAACACTCTGTGCCACATAATGGCCAAAACCCATGTGCCATCAGGAGGTCTGCCAGCAGGGCCAGAATTCCAGAAGCCCTCCCACTGTTGCCCCCCAAGCACCAAGAATACGGAGCATCACTGCTCCAGATATAGTACTCCATCTGTACCTTGTGGCTAACAGCCACTGATGGACCTCTGCTCTGTATGTGTATCTAATTCCCTCTTGAAGCTGTCCATGCTTGTAGCCACCACCACCTCCTGTGGCAGTGAATTCCATGTGTTAATTTCTCTGGAATAAGGAGGTCTTCAGTTTGTATCAGAATGCTTCTAAGGATGGCATTAAGCTCAGGCCAATTTCCCATAAATGCTGCTCTATGCTCACTCTTCCCGTTTGGCCTGATGGTATGTGTCAATTTCACACTAAGTGCTGTGTGGCCGCATTTTGCCCCACAGCTTCGCGTGATTTTCCCCACATCTACTCAATCCTCAGAAAACAGGATTGAGTAGATGCGGGGAAAATCATGCGAAGCTGCGGGGCAAAATGTGGCCGCACAGCACTTAGTGTGAAAATGACACGTACCATTGGGGCAAAGGGAAGAGCAAGCATGGAGCAGCGCTTGTGGGCAGTTATTACTTTCTGGAAGAGGGAATTGTGCAGTCTGGAGGCAGCTGATGGAAAAGGTCTGTGAGGGTTCCAAGAGGTCTAACTTCAACTAAGGCTGATTCTTGCAGCAAGAAACCATCTGTTGATCTCGGACAGGGTGATATGGGTAGAAGCAATCCTTCAGGTACTTTGGACCCAAGCTCTTTAGGGCTTTAAAAGTCAAAGTCACTTTCTTGATTAGAGCCAGGAAACTAAGTAATCTACTATTTCCCCACAGGGGCCCTCATGTAAAAGGCCTCGTACATTCATCACTATGTAGACACAATGAATGAAAAGGTGCACCCTGAGAATTTATGCAACCGAAACAAACTGTTAAGTGTGCCACACACAGACCTGCAGCCATCATAGTGTTGCCCACCTCCAGGTGGAACCTGCAGATCTTCAGGAATTACTACTGTTCTCCAGACCACAGAGACCAGTTCCCCTGGAGAAAATAGCATCTTCAGAGGGTGGACTCTATGGCATCAAATCCCCACTGAGCCCTCTCTGCTCTCCCCAGGTACAAGAGAAGAAGAAGAAGAAAAAGAGAGAGAGAAGAGATTGGATTTATGCCCCACCCTTCACTACCTGAAGGAGTCTCAGAGTGGCTTACAATTTCCTTTCCCTTCCCCTCCCCACAACAGATACCCTGTGAGGTAGGTGGGGCTGAGCTCTCCCAAGGACTGCTCTTGAGAGAACAGCTCTGAAAGAACTTATGACAGGCTCAAGGTCACAACAGCAGCTGCATGTGGAGTAGTGGGGAATCAAACCTGGTTCTCCCAGATTAGAGTCCATGCTCCTAACCACTACACCAAACAGGTACCACAACTGCCAAATCTCCAGGAATTCCCCAAGTTGGAGTTGGCAACCTCAAACCAAGAAGAGGAGTGAGTACAGCAAAGCTGGAAACACCAGAGCTGGCTTTGTTGCTTAGGCAGACAAGGCAGCTACGGGGCGGGGGGCGGGGGGGAGAGATAGCACAGTTCAGTTTGTACCTGCTCTGCTGGGAAACAGCACATGGATTCAGTCTCCCATACTGCTTTAATGATTCCCTGCATGAACACCTCATAGGAACTTACTAACATAAACAATCTTTACAGGGAAGAAACAAAATAATGGCAAAGACTAACTGGAGCCAACAGACCACCAGCAGACCACCACAGCTAGAGTTGCCAACTCTGGTTTGGGAAATTCCTGGAGATTTGGGGGTAGAACCTGGGTAAAGCAGCATTTGAGGAGGGGGCACAAACTCAGTGGGAATGTGGTGCCATAAAGTCCACCCTCCAAAGCAGCTATTTCCTCCAGGAGAACTGATATTTGTAGCCTGGGGATCACTTGCAATTCCAGGAGTTCAGGTTGGTAGCCCTAAGCCTCAGACAAGTCTTTTTCCTTTTAAAGAATTATTTCTCTCCTACCTCTAGTGCTCCTATAAAATGAGGTTTTGACACACCACAGCTGAAAACTCAAAGCAGCAAAAGTAGCTGTAAGCTTCCACTGCAGCCTGTGAAATGTATCCCGTCTTGTGGTGATTCCATTTTAAAATGGCATTTTGAGTGACAAAAGTGGAGCTTTTTTTTCTTTTTCTTTTAAAAAAAAGTTCTATTTTTCTAACACAGGGGACAGCAAAATATAAACAGTCATGGTCAAAACCCTGCAAGCAATCCTTACTGATTTAGCCGCATACGCAGGTGACTCACAATTTGTCTACCTGCCAACATCTGAAAATAATAAGTTATAGTAAAGTTATTAACTAGAACGACGTGAACTTTGAAGTAGCTAAACCAAAATTAAATATAAACATTCCAAACAGCTTGAGGCTAATGAATGTAATACAGACTCAGTCACCTGACTCCATCTTTATTTGTTTCTGGTTTTACATCCAACCTTTCAACCGTGTCGCTCATCATATGTGGTCTTAGAAAAAGGAACACCTAGAAACTGTGTATGTATATGTGTGAGTGTGGGGAGGGGAGGGGAGTGATAATATTTCTTGATGATGAAAACCCTTAGCTGCATGATCCTTCCAGGACCTCTGAAGTCATGGCTGATTTGTGAAGCACACCATGCAGAATCCTAGCTTCCATTGGCTAAAATACTTCCAGTCCATAAATGCCGATTTACACTAGATTAGAATATAGTTCCAGAAAGCTTCCTACTTGGGCAACGTATATGGGGAATCCCTTCGTATTCTTCCATTGTCTGAAATCAATTGCGGGCTGGCTGCTTTGATACTGACATGATGCTCTCTACAGGAGGTTCCTGCCGCCTTGGAGAACTCGGGCTGCTGCCTCTTAAAAGAGGTAACCATTATTGCCCTCTGATGAGCTTTAAAGAAGCATTCATCTATTTTTACTCTTTTGCCTTCCTTGGGTGACAAAGAGTTTGTGCAAAAAAAGTGTTATCACTTGAGCAAGACAGAACAAATGTTGGGCCATATCACTCTTTTTATTTGTCATTTGGAAACCTTTGAATTACTTAAAATGGATTTTTAAAATAAAAAAATAAAAAAGAGAAAGCAAGTGTTGAAAATTCGACTTTCACTCTGGAAAGTGGAAGGATTGATGAATCAATGTATTTGTGAATATGTCCAAAGAAGAGCTTTCTGTATTCTGCCATCATTCTCCTTCCCATTGGTGTTCTGACACACGCTTTTGGTAACATTGAGCTTCAACTCTTGAAATCCTTATTATTAATAAAGTATGTAAAATTGCTTGCATTTCCTCCTGCTGGTATTTTTGTATGAGGCCAGGTTAAGACACACTGTATTAAATGTTGCTTATACATTATGGGATTCCAAGGCTATTCATAGGATTTTTTTTTGGGGGGGGGAAGGCGGGTTGTTATCCCAAATCAACAGCTTAATGTTGGGCTTGTTTATATGGGCAGTCATTCCCAGGGAATTTTAGTTATACACCCAACCTCCCTTTGTACATATTTACAAGGTCAGGGATAGCAATTTCCTTTCAGGGGATGCAAATTGGGAGCTGTTATCCCAAGTCAGCCTCTTTGCTATGAGTTTAGGAACCAGGCATTTATGCGAAACAAAGGTTGTAGTTTGGGCAGTGCAAAGGAGATCTAGAAAGTTTAGAAAAGGAGAGGCCCTCTCATAAAGTTTCAGAATCGTTGTTTTAGTGCAATGCAATCAAGCGCTGAAGATCTTTTTTTAATTTCATAAATAAAAATATGCACCATTTGTTATTCTGCAGTTGAGTTGTTTGTTGAAGAATGTTTCTGGCAAGCTGGCTTCTAGAATATGGAATTTGCTCTTTAAACAGAATCTGTCAAGTTTCCTGAGCCTCTTGGGAGACATTATTTTTTCCCAGACATTTCCTCTCACTAAAATAAAAATAAGGAATTTCTCTTAATGTGAACTTTACACTTAATATGCCAGCATTTCAATTTCTTTTTTCCCTAGAATTATAGAGCTGGAAGGGACAACATAGGCTATCTAGTCTACCTTCCTTCTTAATATGGGAAACTTAAAGCTAGAGCATCCTCAACAGATGGCTGTCCATTCCATCCACTGCCGGAAGACCTCCAACAAAGGAGAACCCCCTTGCCAGTTAATTGTCAAACTGCTCTGACAGTCAGCAAGGTTGTTGTAATATTCAGTTGAAACCTACCCTCTTGTAAATTAAGCTAATTAGATCTAGTGTTTCCTTTTGATATGTGACTGTCCTTCAGGCATTTAAAGAGTACAAACATGTCCCTCTTCTATCTTCTTTTCTATTGAATAAACATACCCAGTTTCTTCACACACACAAATTCCTCAGATGATATCTGCCAGACCATTGGCCATCTTTGTTGGCCTCCTGTGAATCTGTTCCAATTTCTCTACATCCTTCTTAAATTGTGGCACCTTGGTTAGGACTGAGTACTGTAGCAGAGATCTGTCTCATACAGAATAGGGTGAAATGATTACTTCTCATGATCTGGATCCTATACTTCGCTGCAACTTATTCCTTGTAATCAAGGCATGTGTCAATAGCATGGCCCCCCAGTCTCTTACAGGCAGAGTTGCAGTTCTTGAGAGAACAATGTCCACTTGAAGTCAAACAAAGATGCTAGGTGCTTAAAATTGTGCAGTTTGTTGCATGGATAGGGATATAAGTGAATATCTTCAGGGACAGCCCCTCAGTTATAGAACTTCTTTGTCCCTTGAAATGCCTAATACCTGGACCGGAGTTTCTTCAAGAATGTTTTAAGCAACTTTTTAGAAAACAAAGTAGTCTATTTGGACAGGCATTTTATTATTAAATTTTAGCAATGTACTAGCTAAAGACCTGTCAATTTTGATGGGAGTGGCTGGGTGGAGTGTTCCATTTGTTTCTCTACTCCCCAAGCCCTTTTCTTCTCTCCAACTCCTCATTTTGATAATCATCACTGATGCTGTTTCCACAAGCAGAGCAGAAGGTGGAACCAGGCTTTTCCAGAGCTGGCTCAGTGTTCCCAAATTGAGTGCTGTCTCTGGCAGTGGCGTCACAAGGGTGATGACATCACTTCTAGGAAAAACCAGAAGTGACCGCAGTAGCTCTAGGAAACTTTATTGTAGCACTGGCAGTTCCTAATGCTATCACCATTGCTTCAGGGTTTTCCACATAAGTAACATCATCACATTCATGCCAACCCCTCATGTCCCTGACCCCAAGCCTCCTGCTGGTTGCCAAACTTGGCCTGGCTACCCTAGTCTGCATAATAAATCTGATGTCATATAATTCATATGTAGTTATACATTTGTTCTGGAGGGCCAAGAGACAGGGCATAGAGGCCAAGGCTTTTTCCTGATGTTGCCTCCTAGCAACTGGTATTCAGAGATTTACTGGCTCTGATTATAAAGGGTCCCTTCAGTCACCAAAGCTGGGTAGTAGCCATTGATGGATCTATCTTCCATGATTCTGTCTAACCCCTTTTAAAGACTTCTATGCTTATGGTCATCATTATGCCCACTGGTAGTGAATTCCACAGGTCAATGACTCATTGAGTAAAGAAGTGTTTCCTTTTGTCTGTCCTGAACATACTGCCTATCAACTTCATTTGATAACCCCAAGTTGTAGTATTATAGGAGAGGAGAAAAAGTTTTCTCTATCCACTTCCTCTACTCCATACATACTTTTTAAAACTTATATGTTGTCCACCCTTGGCCATCTTTTCTAATCTGAAAACTCCCAGACTCTCTAGCCTTTCCTCACATGTAAAGTACTCCTCCAACCCATCTCGGTTGTCTCCTTCTGAAGTTTTTCCAGTTCTAATATATCTCTCCTGGTTGAATGAGTGCACATATGCTCTCTCTGTGTTAAACTGACACAACAATACATGTATAAATATATTTTTTTAATTGGCTGCAACTTGATGGCACTTTCCACCACCAAAGTGTGAGTTCAGTGCCTTGCTTCACTGTGAGAGCCAGTGTGGGGTAGTGGTTAAGAGTGACAAACTCTAATCTGGAGAATGGGGTTTGAGTCCACACTTCTCCACATGAAGCCCGCTAGGTGACCTTGGGTCAGTCACAGTTTTCTTAGAGCTCTCTCAGCCCCACCTACCTCACAGGGTGTCTGTTGTGAGGAGAAGTAGGGAAGGTGACCAAAAGCTGTCTTGAGACTCATTTGAGTAGAGAAAAACAGGGTATAAAAACCAACTCTTCTTCAGAATTAGTTACAGGCAGGTATTCAAAGTTAGTCATTTTTGTTTAATGGAAAGCAAATATTTCTTTAAATGTTTTCCAAGGCACCTTAATCTTGGCCCAAACACACATTTTTCAAAACTTTTCAGATACTCCTAAAGCAAATGTGGCATGTTTCAAGCAGCAAATCCACATGTTTATAGGACACAGGTGCTGAAAAATACTGTGTCTACAGTGCAGTCCTATGCAGATACCCCAGTCAAAGCACAATGAAATCAATGGCCTTAGTCTTGAGTAAGTTTACTTAGGATTGCACTATTTACTTGGATTTCAAAACTGCTGTAGGCTTCCCAGATGACACTAAAGGGGAACTTTTCTTTGATGATGAAGAACTGTCCTATATGAGTCAAGTCCTACAATGTATTCCCAGAAACACTTGATTTCAGTACACAGATCTGCTTGCTTTCAACAGTGAGTCACATTGCTCCAGTTCTAGGGATGCTTTAGAAATTATTCTTATCTAAATTTCTCCCAGGATCATGGAATTCTGAACAATCTCATATTCTTTCTGAAGTGGAGCTATCAGGAATGATGCATTGCTCTGTTTTGTATTTATAGATGTTTAAAAAACAGAACACCATGCATCAGAAGTTAATTGCAAATTTCCATTCCTTCACTCACCTCTTGTACATTTTTCCTCTCTGCAGAACTGATTGTCACATTAAGACCATTCATTTGCCTATCCTAGTTAAAAACTCTGGGTCACGTAGGTGTACTATGCCAGGTATAGTATGATAAAGCAATCCTGAAGATACATTTCTCAATGAAAAAAAATTAAAAACAAGATTTCAGCAGATGGTGGAAACTATGGGTCCCACAAGAAACAGCAAGAACACATGTGGCACTGACTCACTGGGAGATGCTCCTTGCAGCCTGGGAGGAGGGTGAGGCAGAGGAAGCATGGCTTGGGGCCTCATGGTGCCTTCAGGCTGGTAGGGCAGGACCTGTGATAAATTGGCTAGCTGCGCCAGCTGACGTGGCTGAAGGGGGGGGATTGTTGACGCAGTGGCTTCTTAAGACTGCTCCCCAGCTGGCTCACCCTCTCTCTGATTCTTTCACAATTAAACATGTTTGAGCACATCTGATCACCATCAGATGAATGGTGTGTTGAACACTCCGCTGTGGTAAACCCAACTTGCAAGCCAGCCAAAAGGTGAACTGAAGGATGATAGGCAATCTCTGCTTCCCATTCTTTTTTTCCTTTTGTTTCTCATGTATCATATTGTAGGCAATCATTTTGGATTGTATTTGATTACTGATAGTTTTATGGTGTCATATTACATTATTTTATATTCTGTAATCTGCTTTGAGTCTTAGAGAGAAAGGCAGGCTGTAAAGTCAGTAAATTAAAAAAAAACTTTGAATGCTGTGGCATATAAATAAGGAAAATATATATCCATATATTGGCTGAGTTCAGACTGGCAATTTGCCCCGGTAGGGACCCGGGCCAGTGATGATTCAATCCCGGAGTAAATTGGGCGTTCACACAGGCACATCTGCCTGGCGTCCCCCACCCGTAGCCAACCCGTGCTGTTGTGCTTCACCGCCGGATTAAAAAGATACCTCATAAAACTGGTAGCAAATCCGAAAGCCCGCATGTGTTGCGCGTTTCTCCGCTTCTGGGAAGTCTGAACGCGCAGCCGAAAAGCCAGGAGCAACCCGCGTTGGGCAGAAGGCAGCAGGAGTATGATCGGCTGTGTTCTGCTCTACTGCCCAATGCGGTGCTGGTGCTGCAGGGTCCTCCCCCAATCAACAAAATGTGCTACAGCACGCCCCCACGTGCGGCAGTCTGAATGCTCCCGCCCGGCTCCACCCCGCATCTTCCGGCAGCAGCCCGGGCTTTCTGAATGGGAAAACCTGGAACAGTTTATTCCGGGGATTTTTTGCTACGACTGGCTACCGGTGCAAACTGCCAGTCTGAACTCAGCCATTGACTGGACAGCTATCAGATATTTTTCTTTGCTAACCATTGCTCCTTGGGCACAAGTGCAAAGGCACTGAAAAGAGGCTATAAGAAATGCCAAGGTTCTGGCCTGTCTGATAAAAGGAAATTATAATTGCCCAGTGTTTCAACTTGTTTTTTATTTTGTTGCATATATTTTAATTCTGGTTTTAATTGTTTTAATGATGTGTGGTTGCTTTTAGGGTTGGTTTTAATGGTTTTAAAATGTGATTTTTATTAAAATGTGACTTTAAAATGTGATTTTTAATTTGTTAACCGCCTAGGTGGCCCTTGTGAGGATAGAAAGGCAGGATATAACTTTTGTAAATAAATAATTACATAATTCCAGTGCTCTGAAAAAAGAGGAAACACAATCTATCCCACACAGGCACTGCATGTGTAACTTATATGGATGGCTGGATGCATATATAGGTGATGGACATAGGGCTTCTATTGAAAATCATAACTTGTTTATGTGAGTAAACATGAGAGCCATCCAGAAAGAGATGAAAGAAGTCTTCACTGAGCCCTGTTTTGGTTCAGTTCTATACACACGGTTGCTCCCAAGGAGGGATGGATGATGCCCTTGGTTTCATTTTTGTACAATTTTGACAAGGAATTTTTTTTTAAATAGAAATTCATAATGAATAAAGGTTCATTATTATTCTTAATGAAAGCTGACTGAATGCTAAGTACAGTGGTTAAGCAGAAGAACAAATTTAGAGTCCAGTGGCAACTTTGAGACCAACAAATGTTTATTCAAGGTATGAACTTTCATGCAAGCACACTTTTTCAAATACACTGGAATGGATTAACTGTGTTAAGGAGAGTTACATTCTTTTAAGTCCATTGAAGTCATGGGTTTCAAACTTTGCACAACTGGTAGAGCTGCAAGTTCTACATAAAGAAATAAGGTGTGGGTTGGGCTTCATGCAAAAAAACTCTATTAATAAACTATTACTGCATACCCAACAACACTTTCCTGTGAGTAAACTCCATTGAATATAGCCAAGTAGAATCCTGAATACTCTTGCCTAGGATTGCTATCTAAAGAATGGAGCTAGGCAAGTAGTTTTAAAAAGTGAGAGTCATATTACTGAGTCACACAGAAGAATCAAATGGACAAGGATACAATGAGGTGCTAAATCAATTTTTTAAAAAATGGTAAAAATGGTAAAAAAAATAATACCATTTTGGATTCTATGAACCAAGGCAGCAGCAATGCTTGTGCTGCTTTACCCATGCTGGCAATGAGTCACCTGGAGACCTGTGCACAGTTTTGCAAACTATAGTTCAAGAAAGATGTTGCCAAAGTGGAAGGGAAGCAAAGGGAACATTTAGGAATGATACAGTGTGGAAGACATCAATCATGCTTGCCTGATGGGAAAGTTAAAGAAAACTTTAAAGAATATATAGATAAGCACAACCTATTTTTATATCACTTCTATATAGTTTCTGTCAGCAGATGAGGCCTTGCCTTGACTTCCATTCTTTATTCAGTGGTATTCTGTTAGGACACGAGGGCTTTTCAGTGGTGGTCGCTGTACCCTATCTCTGCAATGCTTTCTTAGAATCCTCTGTTTTTATTTTGTATCCAGTTAAGACCTTTTTTTAAAGTGACGGTATGTTCTGGCTTCTCAGTTCCTATGATATCCTGCTGCAGCTTGAATGTTGTATTGTTGCTCTTTAAATTCTGTTTGTAAATAGGCTTCATAACATTTGTGGCTTTGACTCTGGTTTTGGTTGATTTTACTTTCTCATGTGATCAGTGATCTGTTTTTAATTACTGTTTAATTTGATAACGATAGTGATTTGATGCCTTTTCACTTGTAGGTTGCCTTGCCAGCTTTGTGTACAGAGAATGCATCTAATACATCGTATACAGATATGCAGTAGGGAGGAAAAACCCTGCTTTGTTAGAAAGTAATTCCCAAATGAATTATGTCAGTCTGAAAAGCTGGAAGGTCATGAGCTGTGGGTACAGGATATCCTGGTTAAGAGCAGGGGGTTTAGACTAACAGTGCCATGCTGAGCATTTATACTCTTCTAAGCCCATGGACTTCAGTGGACTTAGGAAGGTGTCATTTTCCTTGGATGTACTGTAAATGACACGTTGTGGCATTTACAGCATAGTGATTTCTCAACAGTAGCCCTTCTGCTTTCAAAAGGCAAACTGGTGAATTCTCTCATATTTTCAGAACCGAGTCTCTGCTACATTCCCCAGTAAAGGGGAAAAAAACCTTCATCCCTGCCTTGAAACTGGGAGTCATCCAGAACCCACAGCTCCGCAGAGCTGGAAATCTTGCAGTCTGGACCCCACCCTGTCACCTAATCAGGCACTGAGCTATTAATAATAGCCATGAAAAATAAATACATGAAGGCTTGGAAACTGTTTGTTATGTTTCTTCCATTCTCTAAAATACTATTTATGACTTAATGGACTTTACAACCACCTCTTTTTTGTTTCCAGTGGAATTTGCTTGGTTAAATGGTTCTTTTGTTATTTTTTTAATTTTAATTTTCCCGTTAAATATAAAGCTCAGCATGTCATCACTCTTTCTGTGGCCTTGAGGAATTACTAGGTAATGTCGTATCCCAGTCCTAAAAATATCTCAGTCATTTTAGCAATGGATTCAATATCTATTTCCATTGCACCTTTACTGTATGTATTTAGCGACTGGCATAGGGTAAAATGGTGAGTCAGTAGTGGATTGCATCAGATGTTTTCTTTTTGGGTTGGATGAATTTTCAGGCCAGATGATGAACTGTAAGTATTGTAGGGCCCCACAGTTTCTCATTTTCCCAAGTTCTCAAGAGGTGTTAAGAAGTTAAGAGAATTGACAGAGAGGATGAAACTGATTTGAACTAAGTTTATAAGAGATAGTAAAGGAAAACAGGAATATCCTTATATGGTGCCATTTGTATGATTCCTCTCCACTTCACTTAAGAATGAGAGTAACAGTGCAGTCCTGAAGAGAATCATACCTTCCTAAAGCAATTGAAGTCAATATTTATTTAATAAATGTAGTAATGTATAAATTAATGTATGTACACCCTGTCTTTGCTGTAGGCTCAGTAGGAAGGCTTAGAAGGGTGTAACTTTGCTAATGATTCCCCTGAAAAGTCTCCAAACTCATTTGTAAGTACAGCATGACTGGAGTCCCAGCTGGGCTTTGCATTATTGTTCACATGACATAGTGGTTATTTTCGGAATGTTATCTCAGGCCCAGTCCTCAAGGTAAATATGATGCTGAGGTAAAATCATCAGTCAGTGAGCTTCTACTGTAATTTTTTGTCCTGTAGCTAATTTTGCTGTTTACCATTTCAGTGAGAACAAACTTTCAGCTGGTCTCCCTGGCATAGTAAATACCAAAGTGAATAGGTATATTCAAAGACTCTAAGACAGGGAGGTTAATTTGTGGTAACTTTATTATATCAAACATTTAAATCAATATGAAAAGAGGTTTTAAAAGTTTGGAAAATGGGATTTTCATTTTGAATAACTCAGCAGTGGGGCTATCATCTGAGATACGCTACTGGAGATGCATGGAATTTATTTATTTTTCGTATTTATATCCTGCCCATCCCGCTTGCGGGCTTAGGGCGGGTCACATCATCTTTCAACAATACAATAAGCTCTAAAAGCACAATATAAACATTTTAAATCAGTAGTTATAGCTACTGGTGAAAGTTCTGACTCATTAATACAGATGGATATGGCCGGTTGCCAATAGATGGACAGCCAGCAGGTAGGAGACAGCAACCTTGGGGAGGCCATATGTGGACACCCACTGCCTCAACCAAAAGCCTGGTGGAACAGCTCCATCTTGCAGGCCCTGCAGAACTGAGTAAGATCCCACAGGGCCCCACCAGGTGGGGGCCAGGGCAGAGAAGGCCTTGGCCCTGGTTGAGGCTAGACAGATGTCTTTTGGGCCAGGGACCACCAGGAGATGTTGATTATTAGAGCATAAAGCTCTTTGAGGCATATACAGGAAGAGGTAGTCCCTTAGATATATTGGTTCCAGGCCGTATAAAGCTTTGAAGGTTATTACCAACACCTTGAAGCAGATCTGGTACTCAGCTGGTAACCAGTGCAGCTGGCAAAGGACATGCCGAACGTGAGCCCGCGCAGGTGTCAACGCCAGCAGGTGTGCCACCACATTTTGTATATAGTTCCTATAGTTCAGGACAGAGTCTATCCTCAAGGTCTCTATTTGAGGAAATGTATTAACTAGAGACACTTGTCCTTACACAGATGAAAACATTGAGCATCTTACCCTGGTGTAAAGAACATGCAGAGATATGAAAGTCACTGAAAATACCAGTGTAGAAAGGCTGTTGTGTGGGTGCCAAGCACTGTGGGGTATTTTGTACTTGGCAAATTACTTCTACATTCAAGGTATGCTGTGTTCTGTGGGAGGAAAAGAAGTAAACAATCTGGTCTGAACAGCCTTTTTAATTTCAGGTATATGGATGAAATGCACTGCATTTGTTAGGCACTTAAAGACTCATCTTCCCAATTAATTTCAGAACCATCAGAGGTCTTCGAGGAACTCAGCTGTTAGCCAGCTACTGTTTTCTCTCAGTGAACATTTAGACTAGACTGGCCAGTTGAGTACTGAGGCTGATGACTAAAATAGAAGTGATACGGAAAAGCCATTTATCATAATTAAGATCACACACACTCGTCATTTATACCCTAATGGGAACCCAAAGTGGTTTAGAACACTCTCCTCTTTTCCATTTTATCCTCACAACAACCCTGTGAAGTAGGTTAGGCTGAATGTGTGTGACTGGCCCAAGGACACCCAGCAAGCTTCCAAGACAGAGCAGGGGATTCAAATCTGCCTGATCCTAGTCCAAGACTCTATTCACTATAGCACACTGGCTTTGAGGGGGGAGAAAGTTCAAATAATATGTGGCATGAGTTACAAAAAAATAATTGTTATGGGACAGGGCATTTATCCCTTCCCCCTGTGCCTTTTTCCTAATCTAAATCACCCCCCCCATCCCAAAGCTATCTCTTCTGTGGGAACAAAACATAGATCCAAAGGTATTATTCCACCAGTGTCATGGCAGTTCTGATGATGGAAGAGCACTACCACTGACAGAGGTAATTTTTTGTCTATTTCCCTTTCAACTGTACAGCCCCACTTTGCCTCTCCATTTTGTCCTGTTGGAGGGGTGGTCTATTGACCTCCTCAGAACAGAACTTTGGTGGGCAAACCAGACTACTGTAAGAAGGGGCAGGAAGAGAAGTCCTGCTCTATCAACTTCACACTGCTTGCAGTGCTTGGGATTCAACCCAGCTGTTTGTGAAGGATATCTGTACTTTCTTCTGCAATAGGCTAATATCAGCTCTGAGGTGTGACTTTGATTGGCTAGGCAGCACAAGGGTAAAGGATTAAATGTTCCTCCCTGTGCATTTCTCTAGGTCTTCTTTCTCCAGCAGATTTTTCAAATTATTCCCCACAATATCCTGCTCAAAGATTTTCCATAGTAAGCACAGTAGCACTGATTCTGGATAGGGCAGCACTGAAAGGTGAGGTAGCAGAAGCACATAAAGCAGGTTTCCAGAAAGGTCAAAGATGGAACACCTGGTCCCTCAAACAATCAGGGCTGAGGTCAGACTGGCAGTATGAAGCGCAAGGGAGTCATGGCAAAAAGACCCTGAACATGTTCTGGGTATTCCAGGTCACACTGCACCGGGGAGGAGGTGCAAGGGAACATTCGCACTGTTTGTCTGCCCCTGGCAGAGGCACAGCTGTAAGCAGCTTTTTTCTCGCTCTATGGCAGGCGCCTATGCGCATGGGCACATAGATGCATAGGCACAGCAGCAAATAGGGCAGGATCCCATCTCCCAGGAGGCTGCCTGGCTGGAGCTTTAACTCCACAAGGCAGAAGCGTCCCGCGGGCACGGTAGTGCGCTCCAGCGCATATTGCACGTGGGCGCTTATGCACATCCCTGCGGGAACAGCCAGCACACATTATCAATGCGGATTGTTCCCGGCTTTTAGCGTTTAGCATGCACACATCCGGGAAGTGGGATCAACATGGTCTCCAGGGTTTGCTACCACTTTCACCTGGTACTTTTTAAACTCGGGAGGAAAGTGTTACAAGATGGGTTGAGTACAGCTGGGGAACACCCGACAGCTGTGCCTGTGTGAACCAGCCCCTTTAATCCGTTTGTGAAACGTGCCTATATCGGGCCAAATTGCCAGTCTGAACTCGGCCCAGTCTTGTGCTAATTGTTCTGCTTTGAATGCAAAACATCCTTCTCATTTGTAGATGCTGACTTTACTCTGTGGTCTAAGTATAGGTAAGAGGGCATAGCTGAACCTGAGCCTTCCTCTTCTTCTTTTTTTAAAGCTGCTTAATATTCTCTGGGAATTTGCTGTACTGAACAAGGTACATTCTGGTCTAATTTTGATAGCACACATAGAAAGGATTAGTATTTAAACACATTGTGATGCTAGCTCATATGTCTTTTCTAAGTACTGACTAACCATTCATGCTGAGAGCGAGTGTAGTATAGTGGTTAACGGGTGGACTCTGATCAGGAGAACCAGGTTTGATTCTCTCAGAACTCTCTTAGCCTCACCTATCTCCCAAGGTGCCTGTTGTGGAAAGAGGAAGAGAATGAGATTATAAGTTGCTTTGAGACTCCTTAAGGTAGAGAAAAGCAGTGTATAAAAGCCTCCTCCTCCTTTTTCTTCTTCAATCAACCATAGGAAGTATGCCTGTTTCACTCTCTAGAATAAGTTCTTATTTATTTGTAGGATTTCCTTGCAGATGTAGGGGACTGTGGTCCCATGCTAAGGTCATTATACTGGTATCATACATAACATCCCGGGTCTCAAACTGTTAAGATTCAACTGGGTTGTTTGTTTTTTTCAAATAAACAACATGGTCATGAAAATCTGTGCAGTTACAAAGTTAATATTTGCACCAATCACTTCCCTTTGTGGATGTTTCCATAACTGCCATTTAAGTGAAAACGTCCTCCATACTCACAAAAAAGGGATCCTTGCTCCTATGGAAGACTTGTGAAGCTTCGAATTGTTATCAGATTTTTAAATACCTTTCCACATAAATAAATTCTCAAGGACTTGCATAACTGATGCATAAGCAGTACACATGTACATAGACCATGAGATTATCAAAACAGTTGAAAAGGTTATTTGAAAAGATTATTTAATCTGCAAATCAAGAAAGCATCAGTATGCTTTGTAAACCCCAGAAAATCCTTTATCTTTAATTAAAAACTTTAGTAAGTCACATTCTGCACCATGAACACAGATCAGTCCATATTTATTTATTTTCTTATCTAGAATGTTTATACCCTGCCTTTCTTCTGTGCTTTGTTCTCAAGGTGGCTAGATGTTGCATTGGAAGATATAGCTTTGAATTTATATTTGTATAATGTGAATATGGGGGGACAAGTGTATTTTTGGGTTTTGCATGTAGAATTTTGATTATGAACACTGTAAAGACTTGTGACAACATAGTATGTATTATATATAGGGATTTTTTTGAACTTATCAATGCAAAAGACAGCATGAAAAAAGTCGCGACAGAGAGTTTCTGGATAAAATACATGTAAATACGATGCCAACATTTGAGGAACACAGTGAGAAAGATCTTGTGGATGCAAGGGGCTTGACTGCCGCCTTGTGGACAGTCCTGACTTCTAGAGAAAGGCTTTTGACTTGGGCGAATGGTTCCCTGCCAAAGTTCAGCTGCCACGCACGGCCTTTCACAGGATATGTTGGTAAGGCTTTTAGAAATGAAATGAACTGGGAAGAGGGTGTAAATTTTGCAATACTATGTTTCCATACAGCAAGACAGACATCATACTCTGTACAATAGATATTGCCTGTAAATTTACTTGGCTGTTAAAAATGAATGGTTCTTGTGGCGGAGAAAGGCTTCCTATGGCAACCATCAATATAGGAATTAAAATATGGGGCTCGGTCAGGCATAAAAAAGATCTGATGTCTGATTAGGTCAATTTTGGCTTCGTTGTTGAACAGATATAACTCAAGACACATTTTGAAGTGAATTGTCCATTCCTTGCTGGTTCGTATTAGGCTGAAATTCCTCAAGGAGAGTCATATATACGATTCCTTCTCATTGATTAATTAAGACTGAAGAAGCCAGAGGGTTATGAACAATAATTGAAGTGAACCAGTGAGGTTTATTTTTGATAACCAAGCTTCTGTAATAGAAGCTTAATTCTTTGTTATCTGTATGTTGCCCACGTAGGTAGCCCCCTCATCGATCCTATGTAAAGAGCACTCCAATGTACAGAGGCGGTTGTAGTGTATTAAAAAAAATGTTTAATCTCAAAAGAAGATTTAGCTTCATTGAATTTGACATTGTGCAAATGCCTGGCAAAGTCCTGATTTTGATCAGAAATCACCCTAGCATTCTTTGGGGGCCTTCCTTTGATTACACAGGAGATTTGTCATAAAGACCCTTCAGTATACCCTTTGGTTTTGGGGAGGGGGGATTTTCACAACTTATTTGTATTTACCAGCAGCTTAATGGAGTTTTCAAAATCACTTTTCTCTTTTCTTAATTTACTTCCCATTCATCCTCAATGTATTAGACCAGCAGTTTCCAACCTTTTCAAGTATGAGAACCCCTGTTTAGCATCAAAAAATTGACAATATTTGTATTATTAGTATCCAGTGACTGAGAAAATACATAATGACAAAAAGATCAAAATGACAATGCTTAATACGCATATGGATCTGAGGACCCCTTGCAAAACCCCTGTGCCCCCCAGGGATACCTGACACCCTGGTTGGGAATGGCTGTTTTAGACTCTAGGAAAAAAATTTGCATAACAATCATACAGTTATATTTATTGCATTAGTAAGTGTATATGATATAAAATATTAAATATATATATATTAGCTTAGATCAGTATGATACAGCAGATAGAGGGCTAGCTTGTGCCTTGATAGAGCCGTCTTTCATCCCTAAAAGACAGCCAGTGGCTACCACTCCATGTCCCCCCTGCCTTTTCATTATATTGGACTGGATCCAGCCAGCCTTTCAGTTGTCTAAAAAGGAATGATGGATCTCCTTTGACCTCCCCCTGCAATGCAATGCAGCGAATCATGGGAAGCCCATGAACAAAAGGCTTGCTACAGAAGGGTGCAGTAAGGAGTTGAATTAGGCAGGGGTCTTTTCTGCTTTTGCCTGCCACTCCAGATTTTCTCAGTTTTCGTGTCGAGGCAATTTAAGTCCATGGCAAAATAGCATCAAAATAACCCGGGGCAACAGCAGGCTGAAACCGGGCTGACCACTGAAGGGAAGTAATGCAGAATGGGGTTTTAAAAAATGGAATAAAAAGAAGGTTGAACTCAATTTTAATGCAGAATGGGGGGGACTGGATTAAAAAGACGATTGAATTCAATTTTAGTGCAGAATTGCTTGGAGGACTCTGCGGTGAACATGGATTAAAAGGAGAGTGCAGAAAGGACCAGGGTTGAGTGAAAAAAGCTGGCTGGATCCAACACAGTGTCTAATGTAACACAATGCAGGATGAGATGACATGATTCATACATCATTCTGCCTCTAGAGGAGTGGAGTGTGGAGATGAGGCAATGTCCAGTGCAGTGGCATCATAAAACTTTTTGAATTATACAGGTGTTATGAGGAAGAGGGAAAGAGACTTGGATTGACATGCCAGAGACATGCACCTCCAACAGAGCCATACTAAGCAAAGTTATAGCCTCCTTAACCCATTGACTTGAATGGGTTTAGAAGGGTACAAGAAGGGGGACCCGCGATACTCGCGGGGGGGGGAAGACACTCCACAGGAGAAGGAAGCAGCTGTAGGTGAGCCTTCTCTCCTCCCCCCCGCCCTGGCACCCCCAGCGAGGCCCACGCCCCCCAAGCCTTCTCCCCCCCAGCACCAGTCGCAAGGCCTGAACTTGGCCCGCCAAGATTTCTCCCTCCCCCTTCCCTAGCTGCGATGGCAAGGCTTGGCCTGCCCGCCAAACTTCCTCCCCCTCCCCCCAGCGCGAGGCCTGGCAGGCCCGCCAAACTTCCTCCCCCCTTCTCCCCCCAGCAGCAGCTGCAGCCAGGCCTGAGCTTTCTCCCACTTCCCCGGGCAACAGAAAGGGCTGGGTTACAGCCACCGGCAGGCCAAGCGTTCTCCCACCCCCACCCCTTCCCTGGCGGCGGCAGCAGCGAAGCCACACAGCAGGAGGAGGAGAAAGCAGCAGCAGCAGCAGGTAAGCCTCCCCCCCCGTCCCTGGACACCGGCATCGCGGCCTGAGTGGCTGTCAGCCACCAAGCCTGCCAAGTCCCTCCCATCCCTGATCTCCTCCACGCTCCCTCCTCCACCCCGCCCCTGGCTCCAGCAGCGAGGCCCGCTGATCTCCTCCTCGCCCCCGGCTCCAGCGGTCTCCTCCTCCACTGGACCCGCCAGTCCCCACCCACCCCATCTCCTCTGCTGCCCGTTGTCCCCACCGATCTCCCCCCTCCTGCGGCGAGGCCTGAGCGACTTCCAACCGCCGGCCGTCGCAGTGTTCCTAGAGCGTTCCCTGCACATGCGCAGGGAACGCTCTTACTTTTTTGGGGATTTAAATATTCCCCTTACATTTAAAAAAACTTTTTAGATTTTTCTGCACAGGTGGGGACTGCCCCATGTGCGCAGGAAAATCTCCCTGCCCCCCAGGTGCCCCCGATGTGCAGATTTAGATATCCGCACACAGGGGGCCACTTGGGAATTAGATATATAGATAGCTCTGATTAGGATTGTACTGTATGCGTCTCATAAAATCTAATCCCAGCCATGCTGTCCACTAATGGTAAGTAACTATTCAAGCTTCAGGATAATGGGAAGATTCATGAATAAATCCTATTGAAAGTGATGGGGATTTAACAAAGACTGATGGTGCAATCTTACACGTTTAAATCTTATTTACTCAATCTGGTTTACTTCCTGGGAAATGTTTTACAACCTATCTTTAAAAATAAAAGTCCCTTCTAGGGATGAGTGAATATAATTTTTGTTTCTTTTTGATACCGCCTTGCAGAGGAGAGGCAAGGCACAAGGAAAGTACCTGCCAGATGGATGTTGTCACTCTCCTCAACCAAACACCTGGCGGAACATCTCTGCCTTACAGGCCCTGCAGAACTGCATTAAGTCCCACAGGGCATGGATGTTACTGCGCAGAGAGTTCCACCAGGCTGGGGCTAGGCCACTAAAAGCCCTGGCCCTGGTCAAGGACAACCAGATGTCTCTAGGGCCTGGGACCACAAGTAAATTCTTATCTGCAGAGTGTAGTGCTCTTACCAGGATAGGGGCCCCCGAAGATTAAAACAATAACAAATTCTATAACTATTTCAGATGGCATGTAAAGACCAAATTATGTCCATGCCCCATGAGAGGGGAGAAGGCCAGGCTCAATGAAAAACCATTGCTGTTCTCAACCATAGGCCTGGTGGAACATCTATGTCTTGCAGGCACTGCAGAACTGTACTAGGTCCCGCAGGGTATGGATATCATTAGGCAGAGAATTCCACCAGGCCAGGGCCAGGGCCAAAAAGGGCCTTGGCTCTGGTTGAGGGCAGCCAAATACCTTTTGGACCAGGGATCACCAGAAGGTTCTTCTCCCCAGAGCATAATGCCAGGAGAGGTGGTCCCCTAGCTATATTGGTCCCAGACCATTTTGGGCCTTGAAAGCTAACACCAGAACCTTGAATCTGATCTGGTATCCAACCTGGAACCAGTGCAGCTGGCAAAGCAGTGGTTGAATGTGTGTTGTCAGAGGGGTTCCAGTAAGAACCCAGGCTGCTGCATTCTGGACCTGTTGTAATTTCTGGATCAATCTCAAGGGCAGCCCTGCACAGAATGAGTTTTTGGCCCTCCTAATTTTCATTGTTCGTGCTCAGGATTCTTTTGTTTCATTTACCACATTTTAATGCCATTTATGTGTTATTTACATGTCATTTGTATGCATATGCTATTTTTACACCATGTATGATTGAAGGTAAAAGAAGAAGGGGATGGCAAAGGATGAGATGGTTAGACAGTGTTATCGAGGCAACAAACATGAAGTTGAGCAAACTCTGGAAGATGGTGGAAGACAGGAAAGCCTGGCATAATGTGGTTCATGGGGTCACAAAGAGTCGGGATCAACTCTGTGACTAAACAATAACAAATGCACAATTGACACAAAAATAATAGCGAAAAATGTGACAATAAAGACTCAGGTTTATATCTTACAAAAAAGAAGTGATATTTGGTCTCACCCCTGCTTTATCCCATGACACTCAGTTCCACTATTTTAAATTCCAGGGTGGAGAAGTACCACTACTGCATTCAAATGAAAGCAAAACATGCACATTTTGTACCCCTGTACATCTGATAGCTTCAATAAGCACAAGGGGTACCCATGGAGATTACTGGTACACAACCACTTCTCTCCAGAGTGCTGGTAATATCAAGTAATGCCAGACACTTGCCCTGTTCAGAAGTTACAGTGAACTCAAGTTCAATCTGTGTACAGTACACACTTGATTTTTTGTTATATGTCCATTAAGTAATTCTCATGTTACAGTTATTGCATAAACAGCTGAACGTGTGGTTAAAACCCCAGAGTTATCCAGGTGTTGGTCCCCAGTTTTATTTGTGAAGTGATCTGTGTTTTATTTGTAAAGGATGTGCATGCGTTCACTGTAACATGAAAACAGCTTTTGTCTTACCAAATGGAAAACAGAAAATAGTGCAGAAGGTATGCGTGCTAGTTATATGGATGATCCCAGAACTGAATCACATTGGAAACTAATACCAGGAAAAAAGAGCAAGAGTCCAGTAGCGCCTTGAAGACTAACAAAATTTGTAGCAACGTGTGCTTACTTCTTCGGATGACTTACAAAAGCTCCTCCCCTGCCACAGATTTTGTCAGTCTTCAAGGTGCTACTGGGCTCCTGCTCTTTTTTGCTGCTACAGACAGTCTAACACCAACCCTGAAACACCCACCTTGAAATACCAGAAGGAAAACTATAAATGTGGTCCTCTTTTCTATAAAAACAGAATACTCTGAAATGTAGTTTATAATCTGTAGAATTCAATCCTGTGCATGTTTTCTTGGAAGTCAGTTCCATTGAGTTCAACAGGGTTTCCTCTCAGTAAAGTGTGCATAGGATTGAGACTATAATTCCTTATACATGTTTGGATCTTCTAGGAGTTTTTATTAAAAAACAGCATCAAGATACCTTGGCACAATATCCAGTTCAGTAGCAATAAAACACGAATTTTGAGAAGTGCTGGCATTTGAGAAAAATGTCAGTTTCCCAATCATATCCAAGCTGATAAGTCTTCAAGATGTGTTTCCTATTAGAAAATGATTTCTTAGTGGTCTTCCTGCTGAGTCACTACAACTTGGATTGAATTGGTCATTTTTGAGAAAGCCACTATAGATTTCTGGCTCCCACAGAGTCCTAAACATGTTGCTTAAAAGAAAAACTCAGTACCCAAGTTGAAATATAGAAAGCTGTAGCAGGAACGGTATTTAAGCTTTCCTGCTTCATTTTCTCTCTCTTCTTACTAGAAATTAATGATAGGCATTCCACACTGTAATGCTTGCATCTGTGAGTCAATTCAGGTGACCAGCTTACTTCACGACAGGGTTTTCTACTATGCAATTGCTAATTTCTTTGTAAACTTGGTGGTGTTGGTGGGTTTCTGCCATGCAGTCTCATGTGAGGTGGAAGTGTAGCAAGCAATCAGGCACAGCCACATTTCCAACATGGTTGGATAATCATTTACATTAATAAGCTGTGGCTAGTGACATTGCATAGGGAAAGTACTTTCCTAAGCTACAGAGTTCCATGGTTAAAGTCTTTTTTGAAACAAGAGTTTGCTTTCAGGGTTCCTCCCCCCCCACCCCCATGGTTTTCAGATCCAACAATACAAAATATTTTTATGTCATTCAATGCTTCCTCTAAGCTGTGGAGTCTTGTGAGCAAAAGTTCTACTTTGTGAGCTACTGGCACTGAAGTTGTAAGTGAGCAATTTGGCTACTGCATAAATTAGTTTGCTCTGGAGCCATCCTTCCTGAGCTAAGACAAAAATGTGTGAGCCAGAGGCTAAAAAACTGTGAGCTAGCTCACACTTACTCAGCTTAGGGGGAACACTGATGTCATTACAAATATTTGAATAACAGATTCTACTTAAGTAAATTTTACTTAACAAATTCTACTTAAGAATAGTAAATTCTACCTAACATATTCTACTTGAGAATAGGAAATTCTACTTAAGTAAAGAACCCATGGAGAAAATGTGTGTCAATAACTTAAATTCTGTACTACAATGAATTGTTTTAACCTCCTACTCAGCCATCTACTTGTGTAAATAGCAGATCTGGAAGTAGTGACAAAAGGCTGCAGCAATGTGGAGGGATATATCTTCACTCTGTAGGAATGGAACAAGTCAGTGACTACAGATGGAGCAACAGCCATGGTAGTCTGTATTGCAGAATGCTAGCACACATTTCAAAAGTGAGCAAATTTCCCCACATTTCCCATGTGGCAAGCTGGCCACCTGAATTCACCCAATCATAATTGGTGGCAATAATAAGGATTCTATTTGCAGAGCATAGTGAAATATGTGGAAGGATTTGAGTGAGGCAGATGATTTTTAAGATTTCTTTAGTCCTGCCTTTTTTTTCTTCCACTGATTGGATGCACCATCTAGAGTTGGAGTCATGGAAAGAGATGAAGGGTTCTTTTGATCCACCTCCAAACTTTCTTCCAAGGGGAGGAGATCTTTACTGTCAGTATAATCCCTCTTCTACTCTGTCTCCTCCCTTTGGTCATTAAGACTGGCTGCATACTAGGACCCTACCCTACCCTGATTCCACCCCATTCATTTCATGGTGAGTAAAATTATGGGGAAATTTCAAGATCAGAGGAAGAACCTAGAATTTATTCTTCTAGATATCAAAAGCTGTGCAACTGGTAGACCTAGTAAGAACTGCATTGCTCCACAGAACCAGGCTAAAATGTATTAATTTGAATGCCCACATTTCTTAATTAAAATTAAAATACCCATACTCCATGCCATATAATCTATTTTCATAAGTACAAAAAGTTTTTTTCATGGGAGTTAGTCTATTGGGCAACATGTTAAGCCCTTGTTAGAGATGCCACTGAAAATGTCATCTGTGTAACGAGTTCTTGCCTTCATCCAGGAATACTCATAAGAGTTAACTCATTATAAGTTCTTTCTACTCACAGCAGCAGCAGCAGCATTAGACAATAACATGGAATTATGCAATAGTATGACACTGTGGGCATTTCCACACACGCTAAATAATGTGGTTTCAATCGACTTCAGTGACTGTTTGCAAGTGGATTTTGTCATTTCACGCATTAAAATCCAGTTGCAAAGTGGATTGAAACTGCATTATTTAGTGTGTGTGAAAGTGCCCAAGGGAGGGAGAACTCGCCATGGGGATGCCCTTTTCAGAAGTATCCCTGAAGCAGACACAACAACTAGTTTAGCTCTGATTTATACAATCTTAACTCGAGCCGGATGTTTAAATAACTAAATACTTCTGAATGTACCCAAACCTCAAACTTCCAGGGCTGGAAGCTTATGAAGACACTCCTTTTGTCTCTACCCAACATTCTATAAAACTGAACGACTTAGCCCAGCAGACAGCCATAACTCATGAACAAAGAGATGTGATCAACTTTTCACAGTTACTTCAGCGTGCAACAGGTTTCTTAAGAAGAAATATTGGTTCCATTTGCCATTAAGCATTACTCAGAGCTTCATTTGGCTTGCCGATTTAAAAAGGTTTAGCATATTCAACACTCAGACAGTTAGGGTTTCGGGAAGGCCTCAACATAATGTCATTAAATGTTCAACAATGACTTGAAAATAAGTAGCTTTTGGAAGTTATATGTCTTTGAAGTCTCATTAATTAGTCATATCATCAGGAATGTATGGCTAAAGTAAATTACAGTGTTTAAAATATCTACTCTTTCAATGTGAAAAATGAAAGAATCCAGCTACCTTGTCTTTATACTAATGAAGATATTATTAATTGGTTTAGCAAAAACATAGATCTAACCATAATGTGCAACAGTTATTAAAGATAATTAACTACAGATCATTGGTTTGAAACATCTAGTCCAAAATGATTTCTGAAGGGCACATTATTCTATGAGATAAAATAATTAAATTTCTAACTGCTGCATAAGACAACTGTGGCATATCTAGTGTTTTAATTTCTTTTGTTCTATTCTCATGGTGCTCTTCTGTTTTAGATTTTGAAAATGCTACTCATGTTATACTGTGAGCAGTCTCTACAAGTGTGTTAGACCCAAATGTTTCATGTTGGAGGAAAAATGATTGAAAGAACGGATTAAAAATGACAGACCTACTAATGAAACACACGCACACACAGACACAAAGAGAGCTACTTCTTTTTTTTCCCCCCTCCAAGAAATGGAATGAAGATAAATAGAAGGTTGGAGACAGTCTTGCCCTAAAATATTCGATATGTAAAATGGCCACACATCTTGCCCAAGCAATCATGTTTCAAGAAAAGAGAAAGCCAGGAGTGTAAACTTTGCCAAATATTTGTGCATTGAAAGATACTGGAATTGCCCACTGGAATATAAAATAAAATAAAACAAGCGGTGTGTTATACTGACTGAGGCACTAGAAGTGAAGCAAGTTTATATAAATAATACATTTTAAGACCTACCTTTCTAAATATAGCTACTCTCCATAGCCATTCTCCAAAACAGTCATATATTTTATATGTTAAAAATCATTACTTAAAAAACAGTATACCCAGATGGTATAGCTTACAAATAATTAAAACGACCTACAACTATATTAATGAAATGACACCATTTTGCCCCCAAACTTATAGCCACCTTGAGCCTCATTTAACAAATACATTTTCAAATAAAATACCAAGTCTACATATTACTTGACAGTGACTGTAATTGAATTCAGAGTCACTTACTTCCACCTAATGACTCAGATCAGCGCATTGCTTCATGTGCATGCAAGGGAAATTGCAGGGAGAAAAACATCCTCAGGTTCTAGATGCTGAGGACAAGAAAATACCATATCTAAATATCAAGCAATATCAGCACTATCAGACATTATCCTACTAAACCTGTTCCTTTGATAAGCACCGCATGAGGGCATTACAAATAAGGAAGTGGTCATCCTGCACCGTGTTGCAATGAGTGAGACCTTTTAAATAGTTTTTTTTAAATTATACCACTTTTCATGACATTTTCAGATCTTTGTACACATTTGGAAATAATAAGAAAAGCGACACAAAACAGAGAAACAGCTCCGCTTAGCTCCACTTGCACAAGGGAGTCAATTTGGCTTCATTCTGCCTCCTTGCTTCAGGACACTGTCAAAACACAAAAATCTGTTCTGATCTCTGATAGTTAGGGATGCCAATCTCCAGGTGGGGCCTGGAGATCTTCTGGAATTACCACTGTTCTCCAAACTTCAGAGATCTGTTCCCCTGAAGAAAATGGATGCTTTGAAGGGTGTCTCTATGGCATTATACCCTGGCTGAGGTCCTTCCCTTCCCTAAACCCTGCCCTCCCTTGGCTCAACCCCTAAATCTCCAGGAATTTTCCAACCCAGAATTGACAACTCTACCAAAAGTGGGCAAGATGTAGTGTCTACTGGGTGAAGAAAGTATGCCTCCATGAACTCTTCCATTAGCAGGAGCTGGAATCCATCACACTGATTTTATTTTTATTTCCTGCCCTTGTGAACTTGTTTTTGAAATAATATAAAACATCAGCATACATGAGCCACCATCACCCTAATATGGCTTTTAAATGAAGGGGTTCCATCTTTTGTAGCTGCCCTTATGTTTTGCTTGTAGCCTAAGGACCTTTTATGGATGCCATCTTAAGTCTGTTGAATATGGTTTTATGTTTTTATGCCCCAGCTTTTTTATTATTGATAATTCTTATGTTGTTTTAAAGGCTATTATTGTGTGTGTATGATTTTTTTTTACTTTGGAGGTGTAATGAGTACGTCTTTGGACAGGCAGCATATACAGTCTTAAGATACATATATAAAACTAGGAATAAGGCCTGTTGTGGAAATAAATACAATGAGCTCTAGAAAGAGGCTCATTGGGTGGGTGCCCTGGCCTTGGCCACTCAGCATCAATTTGCTGTGGTGACTTCAGCAGAGTATAATGACACAGAGTCCACCATTTTCTCCAGGGGGACTGATCTCTACCATCTGAAGAGCAGTTGTAATTCTAAGTGATCTCCAGCCCTCAGCTGGAGATTGGCAACAATGGTCCCCAGGAAGAAATGGCTGCTTTGGAGGGTGGAGTCTATGGTATTGTACCTGTCTGAGGTCCCACACCTCCTCAAACTCCACCCTCTCCAGGCTCCACCCCTCAAATCTCCAGGAATTTCCCAACCTAGAGTTGACAACCCTATCTCCTTCCCAGCCAACCATCAATGTACCATTATCTGCCCCTCTGACTTTAGCTTTCCATCTTCCCCCTCATCTGCAGCCTCTACTTAGGAAAAGTACAGTCTTTCTCTGCAGTGGGGACTCAAGCAGGAGGGAAGCAACCTCAGCAGAGTATAATGACAGAGTCCACCCTGCAAAGCAGCCATTTTCTTCAGGGAACCTGATCTCTGCCATCTAGAGAGCAGTTGTAATTCTGAGTGATTTTGAGCCCTCACCTGGAGATTGGCAGCAATGGTCCCCCAGGAGCTAGGGTTGCCAGCTCCAGTTGGGAAATTCCTGGTGGTTCCACCGCTCCCCAAATTCTGGCTTCTGTAAACTCCACCACAAAATCTCCAGGAATTTCCCAACTGGAGCTGACAACCCTAGTCAGGACTGGCCCCAATAAAGGCCAAAGTAGGCCTGGAATGAGCTCCCTGCTTTTGCCTTTTTACTGACAGAACCAAGCTTGGTTGCCCCACAGTGGCCAAGCAGAAGTGTCTTCGTCAGGAGAGACAGCCATTTTGGCAGTTTATTCTGTCAGGGAAGTGGCCAGGCTGGCAGAGGGAGAGGGAGAGGAGTGGACCCAGCACCCTGCCAATGGCATGTGAGTATTCTTGAGTGGTGGTTGATGGGCCAATGGCTGATGGAGCACACAGCACAGCCAATGGGAGAGCTGGAAAGTGCCAACATGTTAGGGCTTTTATATATATCAGATATGATCTTCAATTTTCCACTTTTAATATATGGTTCTAGATAGGAATGCATAGCAATCAATTCAGTTTGAAAATGCCTCTTACATTAAGAAATGTAATATACATCTTAAATAATGATGAATGACTGCCTACAGTCATAATTATACTTTGAGGTTTAAGTAATTTTTGTAAAAGACCAACAACTTTACTTTGGTGGGTGAATTATGATAAAGTCTAAGAACCTCTGTGGAAAAATCATGGTTGATGGCACATTTTTATCCCATGCTTCTACGCACGTTAGGCATCCACAGATTTCATTTGTCGCCAAAACAATAAAAAGATTCTTATTGAATAGTTTGTTCTCACTGTCTTCTTTAGGCAAAAAAAGAAAGAAATCCCAGCCAACTGCTGTGCTAACAGCTTCACTCCTCCATAATGACAAACCTCCAGGTCACTTGGTAACCCTCCAAGATGAACTTGAAAAAGCCTGCCTCAGCTGCTGCCCTCCTGTTTACATGGTTCTCTGGCATGCAGTAAATATGGGCCACTGGAGTTCTTTCAGTGTACCAGATGATGTACACATTAGTGCACCACAGATTTCCGTTCAGAAACTGATGGTGATAAATACAAACTGCGCCCATGCTGTTTATTGCCCTTTTGTTTTCCGTGAGTGACAGAGGTGTTCCTTCTACCTGGATCTGAAAAGAAGGTGTATTTAGGAAGCAGTTTTGGGGGGAAAGAAAGCAAGTTGGGCAAACTATAGGAAATTATACTTAAGAGTTCTTTTTTTACAAAGAGGCTCAGAGGGAAAAAAATGTTCTGATTAGATGAATCCTTACTTTATGAATAGCATCTTCCCAGTGACAAATAGTGTGATTGAGTCATTCACATCAAGGGCCTGATATTTTGTTGCATCAGTCTTTAAAGCATCATGTGCACAGACGTTGCCTTATAAATGAACAAATAATTTGCTGTCCATAATTCTTATGTTTCCCTTGCTCGAAAGTCGGTCAGATCTGACTCTAGGGTATGGTGCTCATCTCCATTTCCAAGCTGAAGAGCCAGTGCTGTCTAAAGACTTCTCTGTGATCATGTGGCCGGCATGACTAGATGCCGAGGTGCATGGAACACTGTTACCTTCCACTAAAGCGGTACCTATTTATCTACTTGCGATTTCTTGCTTTCGAACTGCTCGGTTGGCAGGAGATTTATGTATTAAGGGTATCGGTATTATCGGTATAAAAATCAGTATTTTCCAGGTTTGGATATACTGAACCTGTAAACATCAATATTTTCTGTTATTCTCGAATCCCAATACCGGTACAGTATTTGGATTCAGGATCTTTTGGAAATCAGCTCCATTATACCCTATGGGGACCATTATACTCAATGGTTCCCACAGGGTATAATGGAGAATCGATCTGGAGATATCCAGGGGTCTAGAGGTATCCAGGGCTTGAGGGGCTATTTTTTGAGATAGAGGCCCCAATTTGCATCATAGCTGTTGCATAGCTTCTAGTGCCTCTTCTCAACCCCTCTTCCCAAGTTTCAAAAAGATTGGCCCGGGGGACCAGAAAGAAGGTGCTCACATCTTCCATTGGTTTCAGTGGTAGGGGAAAAGGTGTTTAAAGGAACTGAGGTCCCTTTAAATGCCTTTGGTAAGCTGTGAGTGAACTCCAAAGGTGTTTAAAGGGCTTGCAGTCCCTTTAAATGCCTTCTTCAAGTGGCAAGTTCACCTGGAAGGCATTTAAAGGGGTTATGATCCTTTTAAACACCCATTAACTTTGGCTATCCAGTGGTCCCACAAAAGTTTGAATATTTTTGGGATTTTGGGGGCTTGGTTATTTTGGATAGCCAAAAAAATACTCAGATCTACATTGGACTGAAAGAATAGTCAAAAATTTTGATAAGGTTTTTTCAGCTTTTTTTTTTTTGCTCAGATATAGCTGAATGCACACCCCTGTTATGTATATAATGGTGAACTCGGTATTGTATAGGACTTAGAAATGATTTGGTCCCTGCTAGGCCTGCTGATAGCTTTGAATAAATACAATCATCCAACATGTCTACCTGGCTCAAACTCCCTTGATTGCATGTGAGGTGAGCTACTGATTGGACTACCAGGATATGCCCTGGAGACATTGTCTCAGGCATAGAACCATGCAAAGCAACTTTGTACAGATGAGGTAACCATGAGTACTCTACTTTTCCCAGATGAGTCTCTAAGTGGGTTACAATATCTTTCTCCCCATATCTACTTTATCCTCACAACAATTGAAAAGCAGTTGTGGGCCCTTCGCATTCATTAAAATTATGTACATCATGAGCACTACTGCTTGATTGGGTAGCATTTCAATGGTCCAGAGATTTTTGAGCTGAGAGTTACTACCTAGATGTCTCTGTGTGCCTTTGGCATCTGTTCATGATTCCAGTTAATCTTGTGTGATCAGTTCTTGCAATTGATTCACTGACTGCAGAGACGTAAAAAGTGGGCAATGCAATCTATCCAAGACTGATCATTTAAAAGCTACATCTGTTTAAGTAGGAACAATGAAGGAATGAACTGTAAGTGACTCAATGCTTGACAATAGAAGTAGGTCACTTTAATCATCCAACAATGACTGTATGTTTCTCTTCTCTGGTAACTGAGATGATTCATTTAGCAGTGTGGGTGAAACAAGCATGGTATAGTAGCCAAAGAGTCAGACTGCAAACTAGGAGAACCAAGTTTGAATCCTTATTCTGCCATGGAAGCTTGCAAGGCCAGTCACTCTCTTTCAGCCTAACCTACCTCACAGGGTTGTTGGGCCTTAATTTCAGTACCCTGACACATTGATGGCTGATCGTTCTCTTTGTTTATATCCCTGTCTTCCCTGCTAAGTTCCACTCTACAGCCTATTACATGACCTATGGAAAAAAGTCACTCTTAAAAAAATTAAGGGAAAGAACTATATCCATGGTCTGTGTTTTCATTCACGGATTTATGTGTGTGACATTTGCAAAACTTTTCATCTTAAAAAATAAGGATTTACTACCCTCTAATTAAATCTAGTAAGCATGCAGGGATAACAAATTATTATATATGCACTATCAGCACAAATTCAGTTGCCAATTTTATTTACATTTCAAAAAAGTGTATATTTTAATTATGTTTCATGAAGGTGTTTGGGGGGAGGGCTCATCAGGCAATACTAAATGTTACAACTAAGTAACATTTTATCTTTATCATTTTTTAAATAACAAGTTAAAATTAACTGCTTCATCTTCATACTGCTCACTCCTCCTTAAGTAGTTGAAACTTACTTTTAACTGTTACATGCCAACAAAACAGGTTGCTTAATTGATTTGACCTTTCACAGTATTTTTTAATTTTCAATCTTAGTTTCATTGTTCCATCTGGCACTTTTAAAACGACATCTGGTTAACTGTACTTAACCAGCTGATCACTGTACAGTTATTTTTAAATGTAATGTATGCTTAAACAGATGTTATTTTTATAGATGTAGATCGAAAACCGCACTTGCATACGTGCAATGTCTGCATAAGCTCTTTCTGCAATTCTAATGTTGACACCAAAAATTACAAGCCAGGATACTTATGAACTCCACTATTATGTTACTGAATTTTTTTTGTGCAGCTTGTTAGGTAAACAGCAATTCAGTTATTTTCTCTCTCTTCACTGCACATAAATAAAACATTAGCATTTAACCGGTAAAGAAAGGAACATTTATACATACAACTGCTGTCAGCGTGGAAAAAAAAAAGAATTTATTGAATAAATAATAAGAGAACTGAAAGGGGAGGGGAAGGATGTATGCACCACAATCCAAGAAGGCAGCCCCTTGTGCACAAGGAGAGCTTCCCCATCAGTGTCTGTCAAAGCCAAAGAGCACAGTGGCATCCATGACAATGCTTGAGATTGCTGTCAGGTCCTCTGCACATGTGGAGGTTTGCATATTATTCAGAATAGGGATTCCGTCAGCGGGTCATTCAGTGTGACAGTGTCCAAAGACATCATATTCTTTCATCTATATGATATGCATATGTTGCCTTACAGTCCAGTCCTACTTACAATTGCACCTTTCTAAAGCCCTATTCACATGTTATGGTGAGCACAGGTACATCTTTCACATTTGAATGTACATCTGTTTGTAAGAATCAGCCAACACACATGCACTTTACAAATGAAACCAGTGCCCGGTGTCCAGTGCCCAGATAAATGCAGGGTTTAAATGCAGTTCTGGAGGCCTCACTTCAAAAAGGATGTGGACAAAATTGAGAGGTTGCAGAAGAGAGCGACAAGGATGATCAGGGGTCTGGAGTCTGGGCCCTACGAGGAAAGGCTAAGGGCCTTGGGAATGTTTAGTTTGGAGAAGAGGAGATTGAGGGGGGACATGATTGCTCTCTTTAAATATTTGAAAGGCTGTCATTTGGAGGAGGGCAAGTAGCTGTTCCAGTTGGCAGCAGAGGATAGGACCCGACAATGGGTTTAAATTACATGCAGAAAGGTATTGGCTGGATATTAGGAAAAACTTTTTCATGGTCAGAGTGGTTCAAAGGTGGAATCAGCTGCCTAGAGAGGTGGTTCGCTCCCCTTCACTGACAGCTTTCAAGAAGAGGTTGGATGAATATTTGTCAGAGATGCTTTAGGCTGGTCCTGCATTGGGCAGGGGGTTGGACTAGATGGTCTGCATGGCCCCTTCCAACTCTATGATTCTATGAAATCACACATGCATTGAATGTACCATGAGAATTATCCAACACACCTCTAAAAACAAATTAAGTACACACTGTTCATTGATTGTGTGTGCATTCAGTGTAACTTGTGAACAGGGCATATTCAAATGACTTCAAAGGATTTAGAAAGCTTTAGGATTGTACTGCTAATTGCTTAATGTTTGCTCCTGCTTGCTATGCTTGAGTACTGCTTACATGTCCAGTGTACATCCCATTGAGTGTGGCCACATCTCTACTATCACTTCGTTTCTTCAATTTATATTGAGTTGCTAGTACAATCCTCTTTCCCCCTCCATTCTAATATTTATCTTTCCCCCCTTGTATTCCCCAAGTCTTTTTATTCATTTATTAATTAAAATATTCACACTCCACCTTTCTTCTTGGCTCAAGGTGGCTTTAGTATTGGATTATGTGGATGCCTCGAAGAATAAGTGGGTCAAGCTTGTCTGCGCTTCAGCAGAATTTCTCACTGTTATTGCATCTGAAAAACCTATTTGTGTAGCAGCACTGGGTAAGCCAAGCTACACATTTCAAGGCACATTAAAAACATGAAGACATGCATGTGGACTTAGGATAATGGTTTTTCAGATATAGAACACAGCAGTAAAACTCAAAATGTTGAATAAGTGTTGGCAAATATTAGCAAGAATAACACGACAATCCATCCTAACATGACACAAAACCTCCACACAGAGTGATCTCATTTAGGGATCAACCTTGGAATGTTCACATAGGTATGGAAGCAGGAAGTGTGCCAGGCATTAGGAGGAATGACCTATTTATTTATGCCTCCACATCTTGTCCTTTTTACCTGTGCTGTGCCAGTTAATGAGTCCTAAATTCCAATATGAGTGTGACAACCAGGAGATGACCCATAAGTCCTGGGAAGCAATGGCGTGTTCCGACCGACCTGGCTAGATAGAATCATAGACTCATAGAGCTGGAAGGGACCTCTGGGGTAATCTAGTCCAACCCCCTGCACGATGCAGGAAAAGCACAAATACCTCCCCCCTGTACCCCCAGTGACCTCTGTTCCATGGCCAGAAGATGACAAAAAAACCTCCAGGATCTCCAGACAAACTGGCCTGGAGAAAAATTGCTTCCTGATGTAAACATGGCTTGATTGGAGGTGGCACAGTGCCACAGTCCCATTCCCAGGACCTGCGCACTCAAAAGGACCGTATGAGCCAAGCCTGGGGGTAGGGAGGAAGCCCGGATTCCAAGCCACTGAAGGAAGTGGAAAGCAGAAAAAAGCCCTTCGAAGGAGAGGCAGCCAGGAAGCCCAATGCCTCATGGAGGGAGGCAAGAATACCTGAGGCCACCAGAGCACTGGAAGCAGAAGGCACCCCCGTTCGAAGCCACAACTCTGCTAGTCAGCTTTTCTTTTGCAAAGAAAAGGGTGGAGGACCACAAAAAAGGGATGGGCCCATGAAGAGACCAATGATCCCTCTAAGCTGTGTAGTCTTGTGAGCAAAAATTTTACTTTGTGAGCTACTGGCATTAAAGTTGTGAGCAAGCAATTTGGCTACTGCATAAATTAGTATGCTCTGGAGTCATCCTTCATATGCTAAGACAAAAATGTGTGAGCCAGAGGCTAAAAAACTGTGAGCTAGTTCACACTAACTCAGCTTAGAGGGAACACTGGAAGAGACTAGAGGGCACACAAGTTTCATTGGAGGTAGACCCTAAGCATCTAAGACTCAGTGGGCATGGATGTGACAATGACCAAAACTAGTGTGATGAAAGCCCTAGCCTATGAATTGCAATGGTTTACATTAGATTGTGCTAATCAATTTTTTTTTTGGTGCGAACAGTTGTCCCCATGGAAGGACTGTCAGCACTATTTTTTATTTTACGCTTTTAAGATTATATATTCAAAACAAAATAATTTTCTTAGTGAATTTAGCTGTTATCATCATTGAATATCCACCAAACATCACTAGTTTTAGGAGATTATAGCATTTTAATTGGTTAATTGAGTGGTAAATGTCTAGTTTAAACAAGGTCAAAATATTTAATTTATAATGTAAATTGAAACAGGAAGTCCTCAGAGTGGGGAGGGAACAAGACTGCCAGCTGCATAGGATCCAGACTGAGCTTCTGCTTCTCTTTCTGGTCCAGAAGTATGACTTGATGACAAAAAAGAAGGAAAAAGAAAGGATGTGGTTTATTGTACTCTTTGTTTTTTTTAATCTATTATCATTTATTATTTATTTATTTAATTTATACCCTTCCCTCCCCATGAAGCAGGCTCAGGGCGGCTTACACAATTTGATACATAAGTAACAGTTAAAATCCACATAAAATCACCTAAAAGCAGTTCAATTAAAACAATTCGGTATCATAAAGTGCTGGTGATAATTTCTCTTTGTATATTTAAATTGTACTTTGTCAGTGGTTTTTCCAGTTTGGTGTAGTGGTTAAGAGCGGTGGACTCTAATCTGGAGAACTGGGTTTGATTCCCCCACTCCTCCACACGAAGCCAGCTGGGTGATCTTGGGCCAGTCACAGTTCTCTCAGAGCTCTCAGCCCCACCTACTTCACAGGATATCTGTTGTGGGGAGGGGAAGGGAAGTCGATTGTAAGCCACTTTGAGATTTCTTTGGGTAGTGAAGGGTGGAGTATAGAACCAACTACTACTACTACTACTACTACTACTACTACTACTCTCCTCCTCCTCCTTCTCTTCTTCTTTTTCTTCTTCCTCTTCCTCTTCTTCCTTCTCCTCCTCCTCCTCCAGTGTCAATTTGCTTTGTTATATTTCTGCCTCAGTCTTCCATTGGTATTATGGGGATCATAAAACTACCATGCCCCTGAAAACTACAATGCATTTAAAGTTCTCTAAACATGCAAAAACACTGTGTAAATGCTAAATATTATCGTTATTATACTATTTGTGTGCCATTTTTCCCCAAGGCACTTGCCATCTAAGTTATTTAGATGCCTATACCTTAAATCCAGAATTCTTAGTTATATATGTATTAAATTCCTGTTAGGATTGGAGAGGTTAATGGATTCTGTGGCACACTGGAAGTTGTCTCTAACTAAATGCATTGTATGCAGTAAGGTAGATCAATATTTTAAAAGTTAACATAATATACAAGGCCATATACTACTATACACAAAGCAAGTGGTCACAATCTTCAGGCTTTTTCCAGAGAACTTTAAAGTATCATTCTCAAGGTTAAAAATTGCTGTTATACATAATACCTCAGTAATTGATAGACATTTTCTCTCTCCAGAGTCCATTTTCTGTGAAAAACACCACATAACATCTGTTCATAAACAGTCCTTCTGTGAGAACACTGACACAGGGTCTTAGGCTTCTACTGGCTCAATTCCCCTGCCATATACAGATGGCATGGTATATTTATACAGCTGAATTCCTCGTAACATGAGTCCAGCTATATCTTCAGGTAGGACTGTAGGCAAACGTGCTTAAGCCAGTCCTGCTCGCGCACATCAAGACTGACACAAAGACAAATCGTAGCATCACACTGTTATGTAAGGTTGGTGTCAAAATCACCTTCAGAAATCAGCACATAATTCTACAGAGACAATGACATTGATTGAGATAACAAGACCTCCAAGCCTCACTTTAATGTATTATATGATTTAACACGGAGAGTTATTCAGAATGACTACCCTGTGTACATTTGTCCTTGCAAGGAACTCCATTGTAGTAGCCCAGATGGGCATTCAGTAAAAAACAAATGAGGAAGAAAGAGAAAGACATGATAAGATGCAACTCTTCCACCCATTAAAACTAGCTAATGATCCTAACTAGACATTACAAATGGCATAAGTTCACCACAGCTCTACTGTGGCTGCTAGTTCCTGGGTAAACATGCAGCATCGTCCAATTTGTATTGAGACAACTTCACAGGAGAAGAAGGAATTCCTGCCTTCTCCTATGTGGTGTATTTGGCAGCTGAAACAGCCTAGCAGTCATGAGGAAGACCATTATATCCTCTGTGGAGAGCCAGTATGTGCAGGCATTCAGTGAACAGGCTAGCTCTTCATGGAGCAAATAATGGTCTCCCCATGCCCCCAGGTTTTTCAGCTGCAGAAAACAACACAGGAAAGAAGGCAGGAATTCCTTCTTCTGTTGCACAGTGGTCCTGATCCATATGGCCCCTATTATGTATTTACAGTATAGCTTCAAGTTTCCATGGTGAACCTGTGCCTTTTGTAATGTATAAGTAGGCTCTGTTATGAACTGGACAGTATGGTATTACAGTATATGGTTATAAAGTTCTAATGGATAGAACTTCTTTATATACCAGATACAGTAAGGGAAGGATTAAGATAGGCAGTCCAAAGTTTTCTATTATAAAATAGCAAAATTTGGATAAACACAACAGGTGCAGTGTTTCTGATTTATAGATTGCAAGAACTTTATATATGGGTTTGTATGTTGCAAGGCTCCTGCCAACCTAGCAGTTCGAAAGCAAGAAATTGCAAGTAGATAAATAGGTACCGCTTCGGTGGGAAGGTAACAGCGTTCTGTGTGCCTTGGTGTTTAGTCGTGCCGGCCACATGATCATAGAAACATCTTCAGACAGTGCTGGCTCTTCAGCCTGGAAATGGAGATGAGCACCACAACCCTAGAGTCGGATTCGACTGGCTTTCGAGCAAGGGAAACATTTACCTTTACCTATGTTGCAAGGCACATCCTGGAAAATGGCAGGAGGTAGAGGATGCAGACACATATGATTTGAGGGGCGTGATCACTTTCCCCAGTTAAATGACATCACGTGTGGCACAACCTGGAAGTGATATCATTGTGCAGAGGGGGGGGGAAATACTAGAATTTGTCCCAAATTCTATGGCTTAACCATAGAGTTTGGGGCAAGTTAGAGCACCACCTGGTATGATGATACCACTTCCAGATCATGCTGGAAGGGACATCAGTGTGCCAGGGCACTGATTAAGACTCCACATTTCCTGGGGGGAATTTCCTCCTGCCACTTAGCTGAGCAGCCCTAGGTGTGTTGTGAGGGGGTGCCATTTCTGTAGGGGTGAGGAGGTGCTGCAAGACTGTTATATATCCCAGGGCTTTTAATAGGATATAGGCTACAGGCACTTGATTTAGTATTATGTGGGTCTTTATTGTATTTTGTATATTTCATATTTGAGTCTATGAGCCACCATGAACTATGGGAAATGTGGGGTATAAAACTTAAATAAATTAATTAAATCACATTACCACCCACAGGTTAACACTTTATTTAAACTGAATATGAATTTGATGGATTTATATGCCACAGTTCATTTTCAGTGGAATGTTTTCTTCTGGGTAAAAAATCCTCCTCCCTGAGTTTTAGGTTTGCAGGTTTTAATTAGAACACTCTGCTAACACATTTTTAACTAGGTTTGCATAGTAGAGTTTTGCAAATAAAAACCTAGTGGCCACACATATTTTGGGGGGTGATTGTTGCCCCTTTGATTTAGAAACACGCTTAAGGTGATAGCTGCATGTTAAACTAAGAATCTGTGAATTTTTTCCCTTTTGCTTATGAAGAGATTATGAAAAATAAGAAATAGAAAATGCATATTTAGTTTAAATACAATGGTACCTTGTGGGTTGTAATAGGATTTAATTCATCATAAGCAATAGCTTGGTACAGAGCATATGAAAGACACACGTTTGTATGGTAAAGACTGGAACCCTGAGTACGGGTAATGGAACACAAATTGTGCTGATATAGTTTCAAGCATATATCACAGGTGAATATAGGTTGGCCATTTCACTGTTCATCTTCCCCCTCAACATACACAGTCATACCCTTTTGATGTGGAGAAATTACCCAACCTTGCAGGCTGATATTGATGCTCAAGCTTGCCTGTGGAGAAAGAGAGCTGATCTAAGGGTAATTTAGTTCACATGTTGATCCAAGGTCGAGGTGGTGTCAAAAAATTCTACAGTGTTACATGCCAGATGCAATTCTCTTGGAAATTATTATTTTGAATATCTTGAATGAAGTGGTTGTACCAATGTGGCTTTGGTGAATGAAATACATGTCATTGCTAGCCCTGTTCATAAGTTACAGGAAACCTCTGAATACCAGTGCCAAGAGGCAACATTAGGGAAGACATTGGTCTTGATGCCACATTGCTGACCCCCCCCCCGCGCAGCAACTGGTTGGCACTGTGTGAAACATGATAGTGGACTAGATGGACCACTGATCTCATCCAGCAGGGTTCTTCTTGTGTTCTTCTGTTCTTAAGCCATGTAATCTGTGTACAGTGTATTCTTGATTTTTTCTATATGTGTGTTGATTACACATGTATGCATGTTACATTCAATGCATATACAGCTAAATGTGCAGTTCAAACCCCACACTTATCCAGGTACTGTCCCTAGTTTCATTTGTAAAGTTAACACGTGTTGCCTCTTTCTTACAAACAAATGTACACAAGTAAATGCGGTATTTACGCGCATTCACTATAGGGCTAATGATGGGATAAGCCCAACTTCATTTGTCATGCCCCCCATCATTAATTTCTGTACTCAATTACAACTAATGCTAAGGTTTAGTATGACATTGACATTGCCAGAAGTAGTAGTGGTAGACGTTAGTCTATATGGGCATAATGCCCTGGAACAGGGGTGGTCAAACTGTGGCTCGGCAGTAGGGCTTCTAAGGGCCGATTCAGATTCTCTGATCTGAATTGGCTTGCCACTGAATTGCCGCTGAAATTCAGTGGCAATTCGGCCCCATTATATCCTATGGCAAAAACATAGGGTATATTCTGGGGGCTGGAGGGGAGGGGATTTGAGAGAGAGGCTCCAAGCTCAACGGGTAGATGATGGAGCCTCTTCCCAAGATACCTACCAAGTTTCAAGAACATTGGACCAGGGGGTCCAATTCTATGGGCCCCCAAACAGGTTGCCCCTATCCCCTCCATTGTTCTCTATGGTGGGAGAAAACGTTTCTTTTTCCCCATGGTGCTGTTAGTGGCTCTGGGGGGGAGGGGGTTTGAGGGAGAGGCTCCAAATTTTCAGGGTAGCTTCGGGAGCCTCTCCCCACATACACCCCCATATTACAAAGCAATTAGACCAGTGGGCCCAATTCTATGGGCACCCAAACAGGTGACCCCCATTACTTCCATTGTTTCCAATGGGGAAACCCAGCCAGCAGCACTTAAGTCAGGTAAGCAGGCAGCACCAGCAGTCAGACTCTCCCAGAGAATCTTGGGGAAAGTGGACTGTCTTAGGAGGTGCTTGTTTGCCATGAGAACAAGTGGCAAACTCCAGAACAAGTGGCACTGTGGCAGTGCAAGCATGCCACAGTACCACAACATTTATACATGTATAAATTGATGGTGCAACCTCATTGGACCACTCACACCACACATACCTCAAAAAGAATATTTATAGCACTGGAAAAATGCAGAAAAGGGCAACTGCAATGATAAGGGGAGGACACATTCCCTATGAAGAAAGGTTATTGCACTTGGGGATCTTAGCTTTGAGAAACAATGACTGAGGGGTGACATGATAAGTGGTTTACAAGACTATGCATGGGATAGAGCAGACAGAGAAAGAAGTACTGTTCACCCTTTCTCACAAGACAAGAACTCGTGGGCACTCAATGAAATTGCTAGCAGTCAGGTTAGAAGTTAGAACAGATGAAAGGTTTTTTTGGTTCTTACAGGTTTACAACTTTAAAAAGTTCTGCTGGTTGCTGTTGCTTGGTGGTGGGGGGGTTGGTTTGTTTTTTTCCTGTCTGCTCCAGCCTCCATACATTTGTCAAATTCTATCTGGAAGCTGTTCATGCCAGCCAGCCACCACCACCTCCTGTAGCAGTGAATTCCATGTGTTAATCACTGTTTGGATGAAGAAGTACTTCCTTTCATCTGCCAAAGTATTTGAGCTTCAGTTTCAGCATCTGGCCTTCCAGGGAACAGTCAGGGTTGATTTCTTTTAGGATTGAATGATTTGGTCTCCTACCAGTCTAGAGGACTCTCAAGAGTCTTCTCCAGCACCATAATTCGAAAGCATCTATTCTTCGGCGCTTGGCCTTCCTTATGGTCCAACTCTTGCAGCCATGCATTATTACTGGGAATACCATTGCTTTGACCATACGGCCTTTTATTGGCAGGGTGATATCTCTACTTTTTATTATGCTGTCTAGGTTTGGCATCGCTTTCCTCCCAAGGAGTAGGCATCTCTTAATTTCATGGCTGCAGTCACTGTCCACAGTGATTCCAGGAATGTGAATTCTGCCACTGCTTCCCTTCTGTTTGCCAAGGAGTGATGGGACTGGATGCCATGATCTTAGTTTTTTTGATGTTGAGTTTCAAGCCAACTTTTGCACTCTCCTCTTTGACTGTTAGCAAGAGGCTCTTGAGGTCCTCTTCACTTTCTCCCATTAGAGTAGTATAATCTGCATATTTGAGGTTGTTGATGTTTTTCCCAGCAATTTTAACTCCAGTGTGTGATTCATCCAGGCTGGCATTATGCATGATGTGCTCTGCATATAAATTAAATAAGCAGGGTGACAATGTACATCCTTGTCGTACTCCGTTTCCTATGCTAAACCAATCAGTTGTTCCATATCTGATTCTGTCACTTCTTGACCATTCTTGACTAACCAGCATTTCATTTGAAGAGCTCATCTTTGATTTCTCTAAGCATGTGGTCATTGTAATGATTTTTTTCTTATTGTAAGAGCATTTTGGAATCATATTTTACATTTAAGCTTTGTTTTCTATGCATGCAGGTAACTGATAAATAGCAAACTGAAGGTGATGTGTTCCCTTTTAAGCTGACTTTTTGGAATCCATACTTACTTCCATACTTCTATACATACTTATACCCTAAACTGTTTCTTTCCTTGTGAAATATAATTAGGAGACGTAGTAGAAGCCTGTGCAGAAGTCTTCACCAGGATGGATACAATGAGCTGTTGGAATGAAGGCACTGGAGATCTGTCCCACGTTCTTTCCACAGTTCCTTTCTGACTCCAGAATGATTCCTGGGATCATAGAACCTGTGTGCACTAATAGCCACAAGGGGGGACGGATTAAATTGATTGATGAGGGGGAGGGATTAAATTGTTCTCCTTGTTTGCTGATGGAAGAGCCAGGAAGGGTGTTTTTATCCCCTTCTTCCTCCCCACTGCAGTCCTCCAGCCCTTGTGTTTATTAGTTCATGCTAGTCCCATGACCTCGATGACCTTCCCAAAATCAGAAGGAGCTACTGGAGGGAAAAGAACACAGGAGACTTTTTGCCAGCAGTTTCCCCTTCATAATGAGTTGGGTTGAGACCCATTGCAAGGGTGGGGCAGCTTTGGGAAGGTTGACAAACACTTCAGGATTTTTAAAATCATGCTGTTTGGAATAAATTTAGGGGAGGGATTAAGTCCAATGAGGCATGTTCTCTTTTCTTTAGGTGGCACTCATTTGGCGATTTTGATAGTTTGGAGATGTTAGGGCCAGGCTGACAAATCATAGAATCATAGAGTTGGAAGGGGCCTCCAGGGTCATTTAGTCCAATTCCTTGCACAATGCATAATGGTTGATGAGGATAAATAACAAAAAATTGTGGGGGGGGGATTTGCCAGTTTCTTTTCCTCTAGATGGCTTCTGTCAAGAGTTCCCTTTGGGAGCATACTGTAGCATGTTATTTAACTGAGCTACTGGATTATTTCACTGAACCATTTCTCAGAAGCCCTTTGGTACTACTTGCTATCCTCCTTTTATACCTTTAACAGCTGAATCACGGCCATGGTGTGTCACAGATAAATGTAGCATTACACAACCCTGTATTTTTTGTTATGTCTGCTAGTAATGCGGGTTTCTAGAGTTGTGTCCTTTGTGTACTTTCATTGCAAGGCTAGCAAAGGGATAATTCAAACCGTTAAGCAGCTTTCCAGTCTGATACTGTTTCAAAAGCTTGCATTGTTATTTGCATCAACAGGAGCCGGTCCAGTAAAAGGTATCACCTTACTCATTTTGTATGATAATTATACCCTATAATATCAGTGATGCATATAAACCGACACTTGAGAAAATCTTTGGCTCGCTTTGATGGAACATGATAATTATGGGGGGAAATACACTAGAACCAAGTATCGTGTAATAAAGACAAACACCCTTGAAAAAAGTTTAATACTAAATCCCAGCAGCCCTTTCTCAGAGCTGATTTGCATAACTATCCTGCAGCAAAGTATGTCCCAATAGCTACCACTATGAGAATGTTCATTTCTGCAAAATTAGATGTTTGTTTTAATAAATGGATTTTTAAAAAATGATTGGCTCCCTCCAGTGTTATTGAACAGTGTTATGAAGACTCCATGCTCCTAGAATAATAAAGTCTATTTGAAAAGGGTAGTACCAGAGTTAGATCTGGAAATTATTTCCCCCCGCTTTGCAGTAGCTAAACTCTCTGTCAACTAATAGGAAGAATCAAAACCCCTATCCTATTGGGAAACAGTATCAGAAGGAACTGGAAATTGACATTTATGATAAAAGTTTACTTACATTGCAATCCAAAGCAGGTCTACTCAGGTCTTCTCTATGGGGCGTACTCCAAGGAAAGTGTTCTTAGGACCGCACTATTATTACACAAAAACTGAATATACAACTGATAATATATTTGACAGCTTTGTAGAAAGAGGGTCAATGTTCATCTTGTTTTGGAGCAATAAATTTCAGGATAAAGTTGTGCTTTTGATTGGTTATACTTGAAAGAGGATGTTTCTGGCTATTTTTGTATTTTTATATTGTGGTTTTTAAAAAATAAATAAAAAGTATACCGCAAAAATAATAACATCTACACAATACATTTCAATAAATCTATGGAGCAGCAGCATGATGAATTTTGATTCTGATTTTCAGTAGTGTCTGAAAAGGGGTTCAAGCTCACATTTGGAGCAGATGCAGGAGAAGGAAAGGGGTATGCAGTACAACAAAAGTGTGTTTTCCTGGTGGTTTCCAGCCAAGCCTTGTGCCTCCACCATATTGTCTGTGAGGGGCCAGTGAGGGAGAGAAGTGGAAGGCAGGTGGGTGCTGGGACTGCAGCAGCCTCAACTGGAATATTCTCTCCGAGGTCCACCCACCCCACTTGACATTGAATATGACACGGAAGTCAGATCCTTAACCTAGCTTGGCCCAACAATCTGTCTGACATGTTGGGACTAGTGCCAAGCAGGGCCAGAGTTTACACAGACGTTAATACACACACACCCTGCAAATACTGGGATTATGAATCGAATGTGGTTGAATGGGGAAATCAAGATAATTACCCACTAGTCCAGAAATGGGGCTGAAGCAAATACAGTGAAGTCTTCGAAGCCATCAGCATCACAAATAATGAAAAAGTAGTTGTTAAAATTTTGAATCCTATGAAAAAGAAGAAAACCAAGTATGAAATTAAAATATTGGAGAACTTGCGAGGCAATCTGAACATCATCACCTTGGCCGATACAGTGAAAGTCTCGGTGTCTTGGACTCCAGCCTTGGTTTTTGAACATGTAAACAACACAGATTTCAAGCAAATGTACCAAACATTAACAGCCTATGACATTTGGTTCTATGTGTATGAAAATTTGAAGGCCCTGGACTGCTGTCACAGTATGGGGGTGATGCATAGAGACGTTGAACCCTACAGTGTCATGACTGACCACAAGCACAGAAAGCTGAGGCTAATAGACTGGAGCTTGTTGAAATTCTATGATCCTGGCAAAGAGTACAACATTTGAGTCTCTTCCAGATACTTCAAAGGCCTTGAGCTTCTTAGAGATTATCAAATGAACGATTACTGTCTAGATATGTGGAGCTTGGGGTGCATGCTAGCCAGCATGATCTTCTGGAAGGAGCCCTTTATCCACAGCCACAATTATGAACAGTTGGTAAGAACAGCGAAGGTGCTGGGGATGGAAGACCTGTAAGACTACATTGACAAATACAACATAGAACTTGACCCACATTTCAATGATATCTTGGGAAGGCACTCCTGCAAACAATGAGAACGCTTTGTTCACAGCAAGAATCAGCACTTGGTCAGCTCAGAGGCCCTGGATTTCCTAGACAAATTGCTGTGATACAATCACCAGTCTTGGCTAATGGCAGAGAAGCAATGGAGCACCCTTACTTTTATCCCATAGTAATGGACCAGGCTTGGATGAGCTCCACCAGCATGCCAGGGAGCAACACCCCTATCAGCAGCACCAGCATGTTGTAAGGGATTTCTTCAGTGCCAACCTCTTCACCTCTCAGCCCTCTGTCTGCCAACACCCTGGATATGCCAGTTCCAGCAGCCACAGGAGCTCAGCAGTAGATGATCACCAACCGTCTCCCACGCTGGGGGACCCCGCTCTACCCTTTACCGCAGACAGGAGCCTGTGCTGGGAGGGGAAGGGTGGGGATATGGAATGCTTTGGAGGAATGATATCTGAACAGTTGCTTGTGGATTTATAGTAGTTCAGTCATTTAAAAGATTATAGGCCATTCCCACCCTTTTTCTACTTCAACTTTTCGAAATTCAGGGGAATCCCTGAGAGAACCCACAGAGGGAGTGCTTCGTGGACAATTCTTCCTCATTCTGCTCACCACAACCTGTTTCACCTGAGATGAAGCATCAGCCCCCTCCATCTTTGGGCTTTCTTCTTGTCAACTCACGGCTCCTCTCCACTGGTTCTTGCCCGCTGAGGAGGGGAGGGGGTGGGGAAGAAGTTCTTGTACTCCTTTTCCCCCACTGGGGTCTGCCAGATATAGGCAGCAATACTGGAAGGGGAAGTTCTTAAATACTCATCACTTTTAATGCCTTTACATTCTGCATTGTAATGTAGCCAATGGGTGTATTGGGAGGAAATGTCACTTGCAGAGAGGGTTTCCTAAGAAAAGAGTAGACAGGCCTGCCCATTGGGAATTTCTTGTTGAGAACATTGGGTCTCCTCCTGAAGGCCACTTGAATCACCAATTAATTCTCTTCTACCCCTGCATGTGGTGTTAATCTAAAGTCTCCATTACTAATGCATTTAGAGGGAAGGCCAACCACTACCTCCATGGAAGGTGTTCCAATGTAGTACAAGGCTATATATTCCAATAAGTGGCTCGCAGCCCACAAGAGGCCACTTATTTCCCTTGGCTAGGGATTCTGGAAAGGAACATGTCACTAAAAAGAAATTTAAGCTCCTGGCTATTTGTCTCCACCCAAACTGGACCACCCAAACTGATTGGGGGGCTGGCGCCCTGCCTTCCTCCATGTGCCAAGAGATGCCCTCATGTGCTAGTTCTTGTTTTTTTAAAAGCACGATTCACCATCTTGCAAATAGACACGGAAGAAAAAAAGTGAGCAGTCTGTGACTCTTTGGGGGGGAATATGGTAGAGCTGCCAGAGATACTAACTGTGGAGAACATCTGCTTACCCCACATCTATATAGTCAATCTTGTCCTTCCTTTGATGAACAATCCAATGTTGGAATTCCTTGATGTATAAACTGTTTCATTTTTTAATTTTTTAAAAAGTATATTTTCCTGTAGCATCAGGATAGTCTTGTCAATACTGTGTGCATTGACATCTCCTAGGAGCAAGTGGTAAACAATTTCCCACAGGCTGAAGAGGAGAGATCTGATGGTACTTGAAGAGGGAAATTGATCCTTTGTGAGAGGTGGCTTAGAAGAATCTAGGAGACCATTTTGAGAAATATTTGATGGAGGGTGTGTGTGTGTGGCTTGCAGCTCTTTGTTCATGGAAAGAAACATAGAGTTGGATCCAGATTCCCCCTTCCCACTACAGACCCCCATGTCATTCTTCAGGATCCCCTATCCCCAGGATCAGTAGTTTACAGATATCAGTGGGATACAGTGAGAGGGGGCAGACAGCAAAATTCCAGTCTGCTGATGGAAAATACAGTCTGGATCCATCCCCCAAATGGGACAAAAAAAATGGAGCCTGAAATCTGGTAATTTTAAGCTTTCCCTGATTGTTTCTTAATTCACTATCATAGCACAAGCATTTACCACTCATTTTCTTTCTCTTTTGCTTAATAGTTATCAGACAATTGTGTCACAACTATAGTTTTTCTTTTTTGTAGTCAATGGCTTTAATGACAATTTAAACAATTTAAAAAATGGAACTGGCAATATTGGGGTACTGCTTCACCTACAAAAATGCTAAATTTAGTCCATGTTATGGACTAGGAATTGGTTGAGGTAAAGTTCTTAATAGCAAGAAAAGTCTTAAAAGAAGTAAAAAGAGGAAATGGTTTAGTTTCTAGAGGAACTAATTTCTTTACATGCTCTAGTAAAAAGTTCTTGTTAGTCCTAGGGCTGGGGGAGATAGAACAGTTCTAAGGAGGTAAACTTCTCATTGAGATACAGTAACTTGAGACTGTCCAGCTAAGTAAATTACACATCTATCTAGTACATTATTAGCTCACCTATTATTTTCTTGCCCAGAAGGTGGCATGTATGATTCTCCCTTTCCTACATTATCCTCACAAGAACCCTATTGAGGTACATTAGGCTGAAAGAGTGTAACTGTCCCAAGGTTACCCAGCAGGTTTCATGGCAGAGTGAGGATTCAGATCTGGATCTTCCAGATCCTACTCCAGTGCTCTAACCACTACACCACAGTGGCTCATCTGCTCTAGAATGATTGGTATAGAATAAAGAGCTCGTAGATCAATGATTTGGGGACTTTGATATTCTATGAATTATAATGGAGGTATCTTTGGGGGGAGGCGGTCCTGTGGCCTAGTGGTAGAGCATCTTTTTGGCATGCAGAAGGTCCCAAGCTCAGTCCCTGGCATCTCTAGATAAAAGGAATGAGTAGTAGATATGTAAAAGATCTCTGCCTAGGATCCTGGAGAGCTGCTGCCAATCAGTATAGACAATACTGATTTTGATGGACTAATGGTCTGATTCAGTATAAGGCAGCTTCACATGTATCTGTGGGACTAGTTCCTTGACACTTTGCATATGCGCAAAGGCTGTTCTTAAATGCCTTCTATGACAAAGAGCCAAGCCTTGAAATGGAAAAGGAAGGCTTTACTCCTTTACGTGCTGGTGACCCTAAACTAAAATGAATCCTTAAATATAATTCTATAAAATCATAGGTAGCATGGAAAGTGGTGTGGTGAGAATGATTCTCACAGGAATTGTCTCTCTATTTATGGGATTTATTGTAGTCTCTTTCTGCCTCCTTTTCAATTCTGTAATAAGGGCTCTTTAGTTAGACAGGAGCTCCTCTTCAGAATCAGGCCAATATTATATGATCTAAAGGACGAATTCCTCCCTCACGCCCTCCCTCCTCCTCTTGGATTATATCTGTGAATAAATTTCCTCGCCAACTTAAGTGTTTTCAGGATCAACCACTTAGCCTGTACGTGTTCCATGACAGGGACCTTGCCTTCATACCGGTCTCTAATGCACCCAGCACAATATTAGTGCTATAATAAATAACAATCTCTTAGCATTAGGTGGGCATCTCTCTCACAATCAATTTCCTGATGTTGCAGAATGGCGGGCCTCAGTGGACTTTGATCCTTCCGAGATTTTATGTTTCTATCATAAGAGAATCATAGCGCATAAGCACATTTTTTACTAACGCAATAAGTAAGGTGCCAATATATATTGCCCTGACATAAAATGAATATTAAAAAGGATGGAAAACTGTTTGGAGACCAGGAGGTAGAAAAGAATAGCCACTGCGTAGCTTGACAACCAGGGCCATGCAAGGAGAGAAGGACTGTGTGTGTGTTAACCCTTTCCCCCCTCTTGTAGTTTCACTAGCTGAAACTGGCATATACCCCCACCTCTATGTAACACAATTTGTTAGCCTTCAAAAGGGGGGGGGAGATTGGCATCCCATTTTATATCTGTCTTCTTCCCTTTAAAGACAAAGAACAGCAATGGGGTGAGTTCAATTAGAAAAAGGAAAAAAAGATGACCACCCCATCTTATTCTGTCTCTTTCCTGTTTAAGGACATATAACAGCAGAGCAACAGGAGTGGTTTCAACCAGCAAAAGTGCACTGCAGAAAAGAGCTAAACACCTTTTTTTCCATCTGCAGGTACAGACCTGAATTAGGCCCTATGGAGACTTCCAGTAGTATACTGAACATGCGAGGAAGTTCTGATCATTTCCTCCCCCAGAGCCTCCAGTACATGACAAGACCCTTATTTTTAGTTCAGAAACTTTGATGCATGCATACAGTCACCTCTGCCACTGGAAGTAGCCAATCTTCATTTGCATTCCCATTCATTAAATGACTTTTTGCAATGAAATGAATGGGGATGACTGACCATGCAAGCAAGATTTCTGGACAGGAGCCATGTAATTCGTTTCAGCACAAATTCAGTGACTATTAAAACATGCAACCAGATAAATAGCTACATACAGTGCAAAGATTTTGTTTAGTTATAAGATTTTGACAGTGCTGCTGTCTTTGTAAATTTATACAGTAAAGTGCATGTGTTGCAAGTCCAAGATCCCCTGTTGAACCCCCAGTAAGTCCAGTTACAAAGATCCACAGATGAAGGTCTGGGAATGACTAGTCCCTGAGATTTTATAGAGCTACTGCCAGGCAGATGACACAACATTGGGCTAAGTTTGATCATTGGTCTGCCTCAGTAATCCATACTATTGTACACCAAAGTACCTTACAACAAATCAAAACATCAGACACAGGAATGGAAACTGCTGTTCTTGTCAGCAAGGTTTCTAGCTTGCTGCCAGTGAACCTGGGAGATTTCCAGGAGGAAAGCTCTGGAAAATGCCATCATCAATACAGTAAAGTATTTTCTTGGCAAAAACCCAGAAGTAACATTGTATATCCCCACATGGAACTCTAGAAATTACACAAATCTGTATGGTAAATACTATAGAGATGGCTGCAATTCCTACACGGGGTGCGTTTGTGATGTCACTTTTGGGTGTTCACCCAGAAAACACATTCTGGCATTGGCAACTTTGTTTTCCCCTTTTGGCATGCACCACCAAATTAACTGGCAGCAGGCACTTTGGTGCATTGATAGAGGATTGACTGCTGCCTGGCATCTGGCAGCCCTACTTGCCAGTGTAGTACCTGGGCCAGACTATTGCAGAATTTCAAATCTTGTAAATAAATAAATAAATGATAAGATTTGCTCTCCGATTTTTCCAATGTCAACCCATTGGTCTCCTTCCTATCAATGTGTATCATCTGAGGCCTTCTCATTGCGTTAATGTGGCACTTGCCTAAGGTCCACGTTGGCTGATAACTATTTTAAATTTTAATTAGTTTATTCAAAATATTTATATCCTGCTTTATCTTTTTAGACTCTAGCAAGGCAATAAAACAATAAATAGTTACAAGGACAGAAAAATAACACTATAGTCCATGATAAAAACAGCACACAGGTTAAAGATGCACAGATTAAAATGCAGCCAGATCCACTAAAAGAATTTACCTCCACCAGATGTCCTCTGAAATAAAACTGTCTCACATGCCTTCCTGAATGCAGTCTATAGATGAATGTGTTTATTTTAGTATGCCATTACAAAGGACTGGGCCTACCATAGAGAAACCCTGTGACCTAACTGAGGGCATCCCAAGAAGAATGTCTGAAAAACATAGGGTTGCCAGGTCCTGCCTGGTCACCAGCAGGGGATGGGCGGGGGGGGGGGAACGGTTGCCTGATCCAGGTTGGGAAACTCCTGGAGATATGGGGATGAAGCCGGGGGAGGATAGGAATATCAGTGGGATACATTGCCATAGAGTCCACAGTCCAAAGTATCCATTTTCTCCAGGGGATCTCCGTAGTCTGGAAATGAGCTGTAATTCCAGGGGATCCCCAAGTCACACCTGGAGGCTGGCATCCCTAGAAGAACAGTCAGTCACAGTTCTCTCAGCCTAAAAAATAAACCTAGCTCACCACAAAAACAGATAGTGTTTCAGGCTGCCAGACAATCTTCAGATCTCCTGGCTATACTACACCCACTGTCATATAATAAACATAACTGGTGCATGGGGATGTACTGGTAGATGTGGTCTGTAAGTATGAAGGCTGAAGCCAGCCATGAAGGGTTTTTTAAATAATAACTAGCACTTTGCATTTGGAAGCAAATAAGTATCCAATGAAATTGATTTAACACTGGTATTCAATGTTTCAAAAGGTTGATTTCCAGATTTAAGTCCTGCTGATGCATTTTGTAAGTTTTCAAAGGCAGCCCTACATACCATAGTCCAATCAAAAATATTGAAATAATGTGATAAAAATTCAAATACTTTAACAAATCTGGTGCAAGAGCTCATTAGTATGGGGATATTAAATTAATAGTGGAAATATACATGAGAGTGTAAGTGTACAAGAACAGAGTAGGAGCACTATGAATACTTGGAAAACTTGTCATTGGAGAGTTATGGACATTTCCAACACAGCTACACTTCATTTGAACTTGAATGGGTGCAGGATGACATTGTGCCTGGTCAACATTAAAAATGAATCGTGATGCATGCACAATGTGAACAAGCATCCTGAATCAATGGCAAGCACCAGTGTCTGGAATGCTTGATGTCAAATCTCAGGATAGCTATTAACTGTTCTTCTTTCACGTAAAGCAGTGATGATAATACACTATTTTAACTCTATCCAGACCAAGCCAATATCGATCACTGTTTCCTTCCATATTTTATGTGAATAGTTGCTATAACATAAGCATGTGGTTACGATATCACAGTATTAATAACATTGGTTTAACACAACTGGAGAATAATAGCATCTGTTTTCAGTGCCGTTCAGGAGCCCAAACTTAAAGCAAAACTGAAAATGATTCAAAGGCAGGATCTTAAGGTCTTGATCAGGAAAATCTGCTTTTTTCTTCCATTTTTTAAAATTTCTGGCATCATCTAGCCCAATTTAGAGTTCTAATGAGCTCAAAAGCTTACACAATGTTATTTGTCACTTTGGTGGTTCCTAATAAAAACAACTTTATTTTGTTTATTGGATTATTCATGGATTATGTGTGGGCTAACATGACTGTTTACAACTTCTGGGGTACCTCCCAACCTTTTGTAATTGTCTGTCCCATGGCAGCCATTTTTGTTAGTTCTGCCTCTCATGGCAGCCATTTTGTAGTTCTACCCATTAGTCTTTCTCAAAATTCCCCAAGTGCCCACAGGATCATCAGTGTTGGTGACCCCTGGGTTTGTGCTTCTTCTTTCAGTGTCTACTTTCCTTCAATCTCATGAATGAGGTCTAGGAAGCTAACAGAACTCATGACAACTGCCTATATTCTAAAACTGAACAAAGACGTGCATTTATTTTTAAATAATCGGAAAAAATTCTTCTCTGCCTGACTTGTAGGAGGAAGTTCAACATTTTACTATTGTTTATTCTTAAATAACTAATCATCCCTCCTTGATCTTTCAAAAGTTCCTGGCATTTCACTGGTTTACACATTGATTGAATACTGTTCCCAGAACTGCAGGTGGCATGGTGCCAAATGCTGTGATAATCAGTTGTAAGATTTATTCCAGTTGAGAAGTATTATAAACATAAGGATTCATAAGGTTCAGTGTTGAAGATGAATACTAATGCTTTCCTTGAGTTGGGTGAAAATTCTTTAAAAAAAATCTCTATGAGCTAGCAATAGAAGGCAATGCTACTCTTAACAGTCTCATTCTGCAGATAGAATTCATTTTGAAAGACAACCTCATTAAGCCTGGTTTGATATATGCATTAATAATTATCAGAGGTTTTCACAAATTAAAATACAGCTTTACGGTGACATAGGCAGTATTTTTTTAAAGGACTTTAAGAAAATCCATGGATTAATACTCTGTACTGGATCATCAGATATATTTTCAGCAATAGAATATATTATTATCCTTATAGACTGATTAAAGAAAAAAGATGCAAGGGAAGATTAAGAGATCCAGGAGCGGCAGCAGGTAGGTGAATTCAGTGAACCTGAATGAGCTGAAGAACAAGCTATGGATTGGGGAAATGAGCAATGGTATATAGGTAGGAAAATAAAAACCAACAACTCAGGAATAGATCTGTGATACATTCTGTCAGTAGTATAGGTACTTTACATGACTACATCCCAAATGTAATCTCTGGCTTTCTGCTTAGACGATTTCAGGAAGAAGAGCTTAGAAAAACCTATTCCAAAGAGCAGTATCAATTTTTAACCAATAGTTAATTTTTAACCAACCTCCATTCAGTCCATCAATATTCTTACCATCTCTGACCTTTCCCCATCTCACAATGATATGGTGTAATCAAGAAGGATAAACAAGTCAGCTGGGTGACTCAAATCATTCCTCTCTACAGATGTTACGAGAATAGAGTGGGACTAGACAACAGAGAAGCATTTCTCATACTGCTTTTAGTAATGTATGAACTGGATCTTAACTAGATATGACCTAACAGAGCAAAGCAAAAAGAAGAGGCTGAAGATTCTGTAAACTCCTTGGGAGAGCTGGGCCTGCTCAGGAGAGGCAGACCTCTCAACACAACAACAAGCTATGTACTCTCTGCCAATATATTAGTTAAGACTAGCTCTTACATATAAGGTTACCTCCAGGTGGGGCCAGGAGTTCTCCTGGAAAACCAACTGATCTGCAGACTATAGAGATCAATGGCAGCTTTGGAGGGTGGGCTCTATGGCATCATGTCTCCTCTGAGCTCCCTCCCTCACCAAAATCCACCCTTCCAAGGCATCACCCTCAAGTTTCCAGGGATTTTCCAAGATGGTGTTGGCAACTTTTCTTGGACATAATTTATAGATTAGATTTACAGCGATTACTCCATGAATTAAAACATCATGTGTGAAGTTTCAGGTGACATGGTGTATATAAGTGGCTCTTCATAAGGCTACATGAGTTTCACAAGTATAGCTTGGACAGGGACATGTGTTGCTGGCCAAGGTATTAACCACACCTTCATATCACCCATGTGTTCTACTTAATCCAAATATTATCAGAGTGATGTATGGAGACAGCCACACCAGGATCTCAGGCAGTAGTATATGGTTTAGGTCTTGGTGCTGTTTTCTGAATAGGGTCGCCAGTCACTTTCTGCATCCCCCAGGAGATTTCTGGGGTGGAGCCTTGGAGGGGTTGCATCTGTCCCAGAATTTATGTCACTATTTAGTGTCACTCTAGGAATCCCCCCTAAAAACCATAGAGATTGGGGGATTCCTATAATATAGCCTGAAAGGGAGATGACTTCCAGGTTAGATACCATCCCTCCCTTGTCTTGTTCTATGGCACAAACCTCAGTGGTGATGGAAATGTGAGCACTGCATCAGGAGATCAACTGCTAACAGTAAGCATTTGGTATGCCTGTTTCTGAGCCAAACATATTTCTCTCTTGGTTTTGTCCAAGGATAGAAGCTAAGCACTGCTACTTTTTTGTATTTTCAAAACATGTGCTTTATGTGGGGGGGGGCCTGAGGGGCATTATTTACCATGGGAGGGAAGGTGGCATAGTATAGGCTGAGCTCATCAGATCTCAGAAGCTAAACAGGGTTGATATTTGGATGGAACACCACCAAGGATGACTCTGCAAAGGAAGGCAATGGCATGTCACCTCTGATTCTCACTTGCTTTGAAGGCCTCTTGCTGGGGTTGCCATAAGTCAGTTGTGACAACATAGGAACATATATTACTCACTACTCCAAGGCTTGCTATACCAAGATTTGATCCAGCATGCTTATAAATAACATTGGGCCATAAAAATTATGGAAACATTACGAATGCCTAATTTTACATCTTGATACATATTTAAAATATAGTTTCTGTCAAACCAAGAGTTTGGTGTCAGACTGAGTTTATTGGTGTCAGCAAGATGAGGAAACACTGGAAAATGAGACATCTGGGAGCCAATACAATCCAAAGAGCTAATTTATTTATTTATATATAAGTTTTATGCTCATTCACTCACACACAGGCAGAGGGGTGATGATGCCATGTTTCATTTTCATTGTCATCCAATCAATTATTTTATTAATTTAATTTGGCTGCCGTACAGTGTGCTGCATCTATTGATGGCACGTCAAGCATCACACGGTACTTAAGTGTTTCAGTTAACAATCCCAGATCAATACAGCTGAGAAACATGGACTCCTCCACACACATACTCCCTCCCCAGCATTTTTCCCAACATCATTGGCTGAACCCACTTTGTTGCTGTGTTCACAATAATCTTTGGCAACAAAATACAGAATCACATATATACCTGCCCATCTATGGATGGAAAAAGGAAACATGGTTGATCACATGGGAGTATATCTTTGGTCTACTTCTGGACCCATTTCATCCCCAACAGGTTTCTAAAAGGTTAGACAACAACACTTGAAATCTATAGTCTTCTCAGTTCCTTATAAAATGGGGGAGGACAAGAGGGAGTCAAAATGTATCATTCATTATACAGGCAATAAAGCCAAGATTTCAGGTTAAGAAGTCAATGCCAGATGACCCATCTGTGCCAAATGGATTGATTTATTCCAAGAAAAAAGCACTTAACAGTGTCAGAATCTTCTGGGCTTAAGCTGGACTGAAAGTCATTCATAGTTACAGAGTAAAGAAAGAGCAGGGATATTTTTATTCCCAGAGTCAAAGATATTGCCTATCTAGCACACCATTGATCATATCTGATCTGGTCTAGTATAAACATGGGTCAGGTCTGGCGTCTTTGTGGGTGATGGCAAGCTTGACCTTGCCTGTCTGGTTCCTTCTTCTCTCTTTGCTTTTCATCCCAGTCTGCCTGCCTGTCAGCTATTTCCCTGCATCCTGTGCCCAGCCTCCTTGATGGATAGCTTGGCTTTGACCCCAGCCAATGAAGATGTTCTTTTGGATTATTCGTACTATGTGATGCTTTGACCTTCTGGCAGACTGCTTCCTGGCCCTTATGCTGGCGGTGGGACTTTACCCAGGTTTGCTTTGTCTTTCTGCAACAAGTAGCCTGATGTCCAGCAAAGTCTGATGACAGAGGCATTTATGATCAAGAAGCAGGTATCTACAACAAGGGCAGTTGTGAAGTAAGCTGGCATGGTGTAGTGATTAAGAGCTCTGATCTGGAGAACCAGGTTGAATTCCCTATTCCTTCACATTTTTACATCTTTAAGTATATGCATCTTTTACTTTTTCAAGTATTTGAAGGGCTGCCACTTAGAGGAGGACAGGGAGCTGTTCCTGTTGGCAGCAGAGGATAGGACTCACAATAATGGGTTTAAGTTAAGGGTAGGAAGGTACTGGCTGGATATTGGGAAAAAGTTTTTTACAGTAAGAGTTATTCAATAGTGGAATCAGCTGCCTAGGGAGGTGGTGAGCTCCCCTCACTGGCAGTCTTTAAGCAGCAGATACTTCTCAGGGATGCTCTAAGTTGATCCTGCATTCAGCAGGGGTTGGACTAGATGGCCTGTATGGCCCCTTCCAACTCTTGGATTCTATTATTCTAAGCCTGCTGTGTGACCTTGGGCCAGGTACAGTTCTGTCAGAACTCTCTCAGCCCCACCTATCTCACAAGGTGCCTGTTGTGAGGAAAGAAAGGGAAGGTGATTGTAAGTTGCTTTGAGATATATAGGATATAGAATATATACAGGATATAAAGACCTACTCTTCTTCTTCCTCTTCTTCCTCTGTCTAAATACAGGTTTGATCTGATCATTTGGATTCACTCTTGTTATCCTAAGTGGAAAAGAGACAGTAAAAAAGAATGGATAGAAATAGTTTAGGATCTGCAAGCGCCTAAATTAGCTGCCTTGGCTGAGTTGTTGCTGCTGAAATGAAAATAGCTAGCTTTTGCTTTTCTTCTCCCCTTCCTGCTACCTACAAAGAAAATTCATAAGGCATCCCATAACTCAGTTATAAGTACCTCCAGGAACCTGTTAATTATATGTTAGCAGGTCAGGAATGAAATAGCTCTGCTACCCTTTAGTCTAGAGCAACACACTATAATCGCTGGTCACTAAGAAACTCATTTCTTCATTAAGAGGCCAAAGAGCTGAAAGCCAAAGTTTGCTCTTTCATCAGAAATTGGGATCCTGGGGAATGGTGTAGAAGAGTTGCTATTATTTGAAGTGATGGAGAAAGTTAGTCAGCTTTCTCTTTCACTTTTACCAAAGACCACTTGCAATTAGCAATTTCAGTTGTTACATCCATACCTCAATGTATTTTTACATGAAATTCTGAGGTAACAATACACCATTTGTTGCTGAGGCTGAAGTAAAAATGGCACCCTCAGATCCATTTCTTTCAAAGCAGGATGGAAGTGGGTTTTATCAAAAATGCAAGAAAAGTACATTAATGGCAGGGGGGATGCAGAACCCTTTTTGTAGTCCCCCACAGGCTAGATCTGGAATTGAAAATAAGCCAGGTGAGAAAAAAGTCGCCGAGGCAGAGGTGAAGGAGGGCAAAGAAGTAGCAGGTAGATGATTTAGTAGGCTTTCATGTAAAGTGTACTCCATCCCTTACTTCACACGTGATTGGGACAGAAGTGCATCTACACAGAAGTGTTCCACATTCAAAACCAGTTTGGTTTTGCTGTCTTTTTTCTGCATAAAAGAAAATACTGGTCAGGAATGCTTGACTGATTCATAAATAAACTAGAATCAAGACAGATGAGGGTTTACATTCAGACCGTTTCATAAATTCTACCACGCAAAAAAGCCAATTGCACATGCACATTTTCATACTGTTTTCCCATGTTTTTTTCCCCTCCCACATCTGCTGTTCGCCATGTTCTTTAAATATGAAACATTTGAACATTTAACTATTTTCCTGAAGACAACCTAGTGAAGCTTTGCTTTAAGGAAATTGATATTTATGACTGGTGTATGAGGACCTCTTAGAACTGGTTGTTTTAAAATGCTATTTCAACTTTTGGATTTACTGACTTGGCGAAGTCTGATGTTGATAACTCTGGGGGTAGAAAAACAACATGTGGTAGTGGAAAATGCCGTCAAGTCGCAGCCAACTTACAGCGGCCCTGTAGGGTTTTCAAAGCAAGAGACGAATAGAGGTGGTTTACCATTAATAACATAAGAACATAAGAGAAGCCAATGTTGAATCAGGCCAATGGCCCATCCAGTCCAACACTCTGTCACACAGTGGCCAAAAATACCAGTTGCCATCAGGAGGTCCAGCAGTGGGGCCAGGACACTAGAATAATAATAATAAATCAAAATAATAAATAAATAGAAGCCCTCCCACTGTTGCTCCCCCCCTGGCACCAAGAATACAGTACATCACTTGCCCCAGACTGAGAGTTCCTATCTATACCTTGTGGCTAATAGCCACTGATGGACTTCTTATCTAATTCCCTCTTGAAGCTGTCCACGCATGTAGCCGCCACCACCTCCTGTGGCAGTGAATCCCATTTGTTAATCACTCTTTGGGTGACGAAGTACTTCCTTTTATCTGTTCTAACCCGGCTGCTCAGCAATTTCATGGAGTGCCCACGAGTTCTTGTATTGTGAGAAAGGGAGAAAAGTACTTCTTTCTCTACCTGCACTATCCCATGCATGATCTTATAAACCTTGATCATGTCACCCTTCAGCCGTCATTTCTCCAAGCTAAAGAGTCCCAAGCGTTTTAACCTTTCTTCATGGGGAAAGTGTTCCAACCCGTTTATCATTCTAGTTGCCCTTTTCTGCACTTTTTCCAATGCTATAATATCCTTTTTGAGGTGTGGTGACCAGAACTGTACACAGTACTCCAAATTGCTTGCTTCTGCATCAAGAACCTGGAATTCCTTGTTAGTGTCTTATCGTGGCTGATCCTGCTTAGGTTCTGAGATCGGATGAGATAAGGCTACCCTGAGCCATCCAGGTCAGGGCAAAAACAACATATAGCTGCTGTTAATCTAAAATCGCCCCCAAAGTCTGTGAATGTTACTGAACAGGTGGAGAGATGATCACAGACTGAGAAATGTATTTACCTCTTTAAGACTTCAGACTACAAAACCCATGATCCTCAAGGGGAGATCAATTAAAATTTGTTAAGAGGATCATCTATCCGTGTTCTATTCAGGGGAATTACAAGATCTAGCTCATTGTCTGTTTATTTGTATATTGGATGGAACACAGTAGTGGTTATTATTCAAACAATTTTGTCTATCTTATGATAAACTCACTAGTCTATTACTTGGCTTTTTATTAAATGACGAACAAAAATATATCAGTAGTACCGTTGTGAAGTTTGCCTTGCAGGCTGCAAGGGTAAGGGCCTGATATGTAAATTATAGTTTTATTGATTGCGCTTATGAACAATTTGTTTAATGGAGCTATTCTTTTTATGTGTAACTGATGCTGTACAGAATTTGTTTTACATTAAATTTTGGAAATTGCAACAGCCCTGGTGGCTAGTCAATAAAAGTTTTATCTAGAGCTATCTATATCTATATAAAACATTTATATTTCACAGTTAGTGACTTACAGATGCAAAATGTCTCCCTCTGTTCCTTATTGCTGTCTGAATTGCTGTTCATTAAAGGCAAAGGCATCTGGATCTGGAAGACACAGGTGTTCTTACACTGTTGCATGTGAACAGAAAGGGGTTGAAACCCCCCACCCCCACTCCTTATCTGCCAGATTCTTCTTTTTAAAATATTTATGACAAACACAAGAGGTATCTCAGGGTTGCAGGGCTTGATTATTGCTGTATTCTTGGCCCAAGATGCCTGCCTATTCGGGTTGTCAAACCCCCATCAGGGGCAGAGGAACCCCACCTTTTGTGGGACACTTCCATGCCACCAGCCATCTGGCCGGCAGGGGAAAATTCCTTCCCCAACTGGCCCGAAAAGCAATGTGATGACATGATGACATTGCACAGCAATGCTCTACTTTGGGGGCAAAACTCTATGGTAAAATCGCCTACAAACAGTGATGTTATAATGTCAGTTCCAGGCAGAAGATCCAGGAATGGACTCAGGATCCCCTCCCCCACCCCACTGGCTGCCAGGTAGGACCTGGTAACCCTACTGCCTATCTGGTCATGAAGCAGGACAATTTAATGACCAAACTATGACCCTGAGGCTATGTGCCCTGACTAGAAGTCTAGAAAGTCTGCCAATTGCACAGGAGCAAAGGCTGCTGTAAGACAAATTCTCCAAATATAGCTTGCTTATCTATCTTTCTATCTATCTTTGTCTGTCTGTCTGTCTATCTATCTTCATCATCATCTATCTAGTTTTTAGTCCACATTTCTCACTAAGACCCAAGGTGGATGGCAGAGTATAAATTGATGCAATCTACAAGATGAGACATCTCATAAGAAATGAACTAGAACTAAGATTATAAAAATCTGGAACAATAATAGAATATTAGACATGATACAGATTACAAATACAATGCATGGAATAGTATTGCATCAGTATAAAACAAGCAGTGAGAGAAGGATAACACATACTGCAATGAGATAACATGCCCGATACACAGTGGTATAGCCCATGGTCCCTTTCCCTTTAGAAAGTACCTTTCTGAATCATTCTGTTATAGTATAGCCTTACCACCTTTCTGAATCATTCTGTTATAGTATAGCTTCTTGATCTCACCTTTATAGAAATGTCCTTCAGGACAATTCTATTTTATGTAGTTTATGAAATGACAGAAGTATGAGAGCCTTCCTGACCTCCTCAGGAAGGCTATTCCACAAGGTAGGAGCCACAACAGAAAACACACATGTAGAGGTAGTTGCTGATCTTACCCATTTGCAGGATGGCACCTGCAAAGGGACCTGAAGAGATGAGTGAAGCTGTTGTGGCTGAGCACAAGAGGAGAGGCAGTCCTGCAGGTATGAGGGTCCAGGGCCATGAAGGGTTTTGTATGTGAGAGTCAGTATCTTGAATTGAACCCAGGCAAGCAATGAAGGGACTGCAGAATGGATGCAATATGCATACTCCTGCTACAGTCTCATAATAACCAAACTGTGGCATTCTGTACCAATGGTAGTCTCCCAGCTGACTGCAATGGAAGACCCATGTGGAGTTCATTATAATAGTTTAGTCTCAACATTACCATAGCATGGATCCAGATGGCCAGATCATCCAAGTCAGGGTAGGCGGCCATCTTCCAAACTTGATGAAGTTGGAAGAAGGCAGTTTTTTTGCAGGTGAATTAACTTGTTTCTCCAGTGGTAACTCTACGACTAGTATATCTCCTAGTCTTTCGAATGAGTCAGTGAAGGTCAGCTGAATGCCATCGAAAGTGGAAAGTACAATGTCTTTTAAGACCTCAGCCTTCCCAACCACAGTTACTTCCATCTTGTAGGAATTCAGTTTCAGTTTGGTCACTCATGTAACCACGGCAGTCAGACAGTGGCTCAAGACCCCTACCACACCATCAAAGCTGCCAAATTCTGCACTGTTTGCTGTTGTATTAGAAAAGCCTGCTTAATCGTGTCTTAATCTTGACTCATATTTTATGCAATTTTGATTGGTTGTTACTTTATTTTATGCATTCTTATACATTTTATGTACTTATTAAAGTCATTTTTATAATGTTGGCATGTTTCTGTTGATTTACTGGCTTGATGGCGTAATAAACTATCTATCATCATAGAGAGATATAGACCTGAGTGTCACTAGCACATTTAATCACCCACTACCCTCTTATTCCTAAAGGCAGTTTTTGTTATAATCCATAACTAATATCCTTCAGTATATATACAATTTGCAATTGTTATAAAAATGACTGAATCAGTTTGCTTACTTCCAAATACAGCTGATAAGCAAGAGACATCAATTCAACAGCCTAGACCCTTAGAGAAGGCAGAATTCCATTTGTAAGCATGACACACTATCTCTTGTTTGTCGGGACCAGTCTATCAGATAGATCTCCAATGATTTCCAGTCCTTGTGATCCTTTTAGCAGAGTCTTGGGGCTGGAGGCGCAAGGAATCCAAAGCTGGAGCATCCTCCATAGATAGCTACCTAGCCTCTTTTTGAAAACATTTGGTTTGAACATTATGTCCAAACATGCTGAACATACAGTGCTGAAGAGCTATGATCACTGGGGAGCTGAGTCTCAGATCTGTTCCCCTTTTAAAAATACACGATCCTGCAGCAGACAGAAGCATTCACGCAGAACCCCCCTCTAGCTTAGGGTAGCCAACTTCCAGGTGGGGCCTGGAGATCTCCTGGAATTACAAGGGATCTGCAGACTATAGAGATCAGTTCCCCTGGAAGAAATGGCTGCTTTGGAAGGTGGACTTCATGGCATTATACTCCACTGAGGTCCTTTCCCTCCCCCAAACCCTGCCCTCCCCAGACTCCACTCTGAAATCTCCAGGAATTTCCCAGCCCAGAGTTGGCAACCCTAACTCACATAGAATTGCCAACTGGCCTGGAGAAAGGTCTGTTTAAAATAAGGCTTATGTCTTCATTACACAAACAGTATGATATGAGTTGGATCTCAGGTGCCCTGACCTGACTTGCAGTCACATATATCATTAGGGACTCACCTTAAAGACTGCTGTGGGGGCAGTTTCTGCTGAGAGCATGGCACAGTGGTAGCCCTGGATCACCAGTTAAGCAGAATAAGTGCATGCTTAGGGCACCAAGGGAAGGGGGGCATCACAGAACTCCCCCCCAGCTATCATGCCCTTAACTCTTCGTTGACACATTCAACTTTTGTCATTTTTTTTGTAATTGTCCTTATGTGCTGCGTTTGACTTTAATCTGCATTTTAAAAAAAGTTTCCTTTGCCATGGTGAGTGACTAAAGTTTAAAAGTTGGTTTGAAGGTGTTGTCAGATATCACATTTGTTTCCGTCTCATGGAGTGAGAGTTTTGCTTCCCTCGAGTGTAAACACAGCTGGCTGGGATTGGCTAGCATTTAATGCATCAGCTGATTTGTGTAACGGACCCTTAAACTCTTACTTTTATTATTTATTTTAATGATTTTTCACATAAATGAGGTCAATTTTAGTGCCGAGGGGCACCATTGTTGGTCTGTGTTTAGGGCATCCGTTGGCTTTAATCTGGGCCTGCACAGTCCGTGACACTTTCATGAGCAAAAATGGCCGTGAGGAGCCTGGTTGTCCTGCTGCCAAGTCAACATCTTCTGGCTCATATGATCCCAGGATGCAAGTGGGATCCCCCTGGCAGTGGGACAAACTTCTGCTGTTGCAGGTGCTGGGTTTTTTTTGTCATTTTAAACTATGTATCTGCCACTTTTTATGTTTGTTGTAGTGGTTAAGTGCGTGGACTCTAATCTGGGAGAACCTCCACTTGCACCTGCTGATGTGACCTTGGGTCAGTCACAAGCTCTGGCACAGCTGTTCTTGAAAGAGAGCAGTTGCTGTCAGAACTTTCTCAGCCCCACCTACCTCACAGGGTGTCTGTTGTGGGGAGGGGGAGGGAAAGGAGTTTGTAAGCCACTCTAAGACTCTAAGAGTAGTGAAGGGTGGGGTATAAATCCAAGGCTGGCTCCGGTTGGGCCTGGAGACCCAGCCATGCCGCACCCCCTCCTCTCCCCCCCCAGAGAGGAGGGGGAGGGCGGGCAAGCTGTGTCCTGGCTGGGTGCTCTGCAGTGGTGGCGGCAGCAGCGGAGAGTCCCCGTTGGCCGCTGCCACCCCCTCAGGAAGGAGGGGAAGGACGACTTGCGCCCTAGGTGGGCGCTTTTCAGCGGCGGCGGCAGCAGGGAGATCCTGCTGACCACCGCTGGCCACCTCCTCCTCCTCCTCCTCCTCCTCCCCACCCAGGGGGAGGGGGAAGGCGACTTGTGCCCTAGCCAGGTGCTTTTCGGCGGCGGCGGCAGCAGGGAGATCCTTCTGGCCGCCGGTGGCCACCTCCTCCTCCTTCTCCTCCTCCCCACCCAGGGGGAGGGGGGAGGTGACTTGTGCCCTAGCCAGGTGCTTTTCGGCAGCGGCAGCAGCAGGGAGATCCTGCTGGCCGCCGCCGGCCACCTCTTCCTCCTCCTTCCCCCCCAAGGAGGAGGGGGAGGGCGACGTGCCCTAGTTGGGCGCTTTTTGGCGGTGGCGGGCACCCAGTTAGGGCGGCGGGAGGGCTTTTCGGGGGGGTGCGGGGCGCCATTTGGCATCCCTGAGGCCGGCGCGCCCTAGGCGAGCATCTAGTTCGCCCAATGGGCAATCTGGCTGTGTATAAATCCAATCTCCTCCTCCTCCTCCTCCTCTTCTCCTTCTATACATTAAGTGCCATTTATGTGCAGTTGGTGCAGAATAATGTTGGGAAATGTGTTCATTTTGAAAAGGTACAAAACTAAAGATTCACAAGACCGCTTCTCACAAGGTAGCAGCAAACTGAAATAGAGATATCCAAATGGAAGCAGCCAGTTTTCACAATTCCATAACACCGTGACAGCTCACCCACAACCCAGATTCACTTTTCATCCCTATGCGATTTTCTGTTATTTAAATACATTCAAACAGCATTCCAGTTAATGCGAACTTTCCAATTAGACAACATCATCCGTTCCTTCATTTTAAAGCACCTTAAGTCTTACTTCTGTTCACAAGTAAAACACATGTCCTTAGCCTTGATAGGAATCCATAGAATACTTTTCTGTTTTGCATACAACAAAATGCAGTCAATGAAGCTCAAACAAACAAAAATGTAGTGTGAGACTGCAAATGAGCAATTGTTTTTCTTTCAGTCATTTTCTGCAAATGTCTGGGATCTCTGAGGCACTGACCTGGAGGTGTTATTCCTTGATGTTTTCTACACTGCTCATAATTAAGTCTTCTCAAGGCACACAGGGCTTGGTGAGGGGGGAGTTATAAACCAGAATGTGTCCATCAAGGAGGTTTTTCCGAGCACTGACAGCTCTAAATGCAGGCAAGATGCAATACAAGCTTGTCCTCAAATCCTTGACAATGACCTTCACCTCAGGGTGAAAGATAATGTAGTTGCTGTGCTCGTTCTACAAAGAGTGTCTACTGATCAGAGGCACATGGTAAAATATGTATATATATATATATATATGTTTCCCCCCTGCCTCCACGGAGCGTTGTTGGCTGGTTGCTGAAGTGATACTGTAACATTATCTCCATGACAGCTTGAATTCCAACCCCCACTTTCTAAACACAAAGGAACCGCAAACAGGCCATCCAGACAATGGCTTCTTAGAGCCTTCCTCATTGTGAAAGCTGGTTGCAACCACTTTGGTAAGTGATACCAAAAAGAAGCTGCCTAGCTGTGAAAGCACAGCATTGTCTAGAGAATAGGAAGGTGGAGTTAAGGCCAGAGAAGACGTGTGAGTGGCTCACAAGGAGATAAAGGGCTTTGTGCACAAAAGTGTGTTGGAAATACATGTTAGCAACAAGTAGTCATATATCTATATATCTAATAGCCAACGATGCCCCCACCTGGAGCAGTAGTCACTTTGGGTGTGGGGGGAAGGTATTTGTGAATTTCCTGAATTGTGTAGTGAGTTGGACTAGATGACCCTGGAGGTCTCTTCAAACTCTATGACTCTATGATTGTTTGGATGAAGTACTTTCTTTCATCTGTTTGAAGCTTGTTGTTGTTAGCCATTCAGTCATGTCCACCACTCGATGATTCTATGGGCCAGCTCTCTCCACGTTTTCTGATCTTGTACTATTTATTTGAGTTGTTCCATGCTCAGGCTGCTGTTGACTTTTATGGTGTTTAGCCACTGTGTTCTTTGGTGGCCTGGTTTCCTTTTGCCACTAACCAATCCAAGCATAATTGCTTTTTCTAATGAGTTCTTCCACATGACATTGTGGAAATATGCTCATTAATTTCATTTAGTGCCCATGAGTTCTTGTATTATGAGAAAGGGAGAAAACTATTTCTTTCTCTACCTTCTCTGTCCCATGCATAATTTTGTAAGCCTCTATCATGTCACCCCTCAATTTTTGTTTCTCCAAGCTAAAGACTCCTGACCTCCATTTTGATCCATAATCTATTGCCAGAGTGTCGTGGTGTTCTCTAAGGTTCTCTAGTGTTCTGTAGTTCTTTAGTGTTAATTTTCCTAGACCAACTAACAAAATAGCCAGTGAAGATTTAAAAAAAAACCCTACAGAAAATAGCATAGAGTTCATGATCATCAAACTGTATACAGCAATACACAACAGTGTTATTATGTCCATTTAATAATAAAAATGGATGCAAACTGGAAATACTACACACCTTTAGTTGCCGGTATTATAAAATCTTTCAGAGACTGAACTGTCATCGAAAACATACAGAGAGAGATTGGAGAAGGGAAGAGCGGGGGGTGGGGAGTGAAGAAACAGAACAATACTAGGTGACAAACCAACCCACAAAAGACATAAATTAATAAATGGAAGGAAAGGAAAGGAAGAACAAACCAGTAAACAATATAAACAACAAGAAGAACAATGGAGGGAAGCAGTTATGGATGGGATATTGCACAGAAAAGGCTTCATAGAACCACAACACTCTTTTTGTCCCAGCGTTATAATGCAGCAATATTCTAATGTTTTAAAAACTAGCATTGTAATGCAATCAAAAGAAATCTTAAAATAAAGTTTAAAATGCTTTAAAAATTAAACAGTTCATTATGTGGGGGAATAAACAAGCGGAAGTGGGTGGGGTGTAAATGCAATGCTGACTCCACAAAAGGGCAGCCAAAAGCAGAATTCGAATTCAGGATTGTGACACTGGAAAAATGCGAGTCAATACCCAAAGGAAAAAAAATCTTGGAAAAAGTGGATCTAAAAACCACGCATTAATAGGACAATAAAGCTGGAGCTACTCCTGGAGCAGCCAAAAATAATGCAGAAAAACTGACAAAAAAAATCAATTATTTAAGAACACCAACATGTGGGTTTGGATGTGTTCAGAAATGGTCAGAGGCAAAAAATGCATTCATCTTCTCTGACATTTCCCTGTCATCCTTTAGTAATCCTTTTACCCCTTGGTCATCCAAGGGTCCCACTGCCTTCCTGGCTGATTTTCTGCTTCTAATGTATTTGAAGAAATTTTTATTGGCAATCTTTATGTTGTTTGCAATTTTGCCCTCATTGTCCCTTTTTGCCTGTCTGATCACTGATTTGCATTTTTTTTGCCAAAGCCTGTGCTCCCTTTTATTTACCTCACTCAGACTAGCCTTCCACCATTTAAAGGAATCCTTACTTTTTACTGCTTCCATTATTTTTTTTCATTAACCATGAAGGCCTTTTGTTATACCTATTCCTATGTTTCTTAACCTGCAGTATACATAATATCTGAGTTTCCAATATTGTAGTTTTAAATAGTCTCCAAGCTTCCCAAAGGGATTTGACCCTCCCTGCCTTTCCTTTCAGTTTCTTCTTCACAAGCCTCCTCATTTGAGAGTAGTTACCCTTTCTAAAGCTATATGTGTTTGTGTTGAATACGTGAGAGAAGATCAATTTCAATTCACTTTTCTACTTGTGGAAGTTTGCATCCAACCCCTAATGTATATGTTTTTTCCATACATGGCAGCATACTCTGTATTAAGGAAATGTGTCATGTTTGAAACACATTCAGATGGCAGCACTGCTGATTGTATGCTTTGGTGCTATACTGGATCGGTGGGGAGATGTACTAATGGCAAAGGTACAAAATAGATAAGTGGTGTGTATGCAACAGTCTTGGACACTCTATATTTGGATTCTGCTATCTGTACCATCATGGGGCTGCGGTGTCTCAATGGTTAAGGCGCTGAACTGCAGACCAGAAGGTTGGTGGTTCAGCAGTTCGAGATCTGAGTGCTGCATGACAGAGTGATCTCCCATCTCTGGTCCCAACTCCTGCCAACCTAGCAGTTCAAAAGCAAGAAATTGCAAGTGGATAAATAGGTACCACTTCAGTGGGAAGGTAACAGTGTTCCATGCACCTTGGCGTCTAGTCATGCCAGCCACATAACCACAGAAATGTCTTTGGACAGAGCTGGCTCTTCGGCTTGGAAACGGAGATGAGCACCATGCCCTAGAGTCGAATTCGACTGGCTTTTGAGCAAGGGAAACATTTACCTTATATCTGTACCATCTGTTCAGACTAATGGAAATAAGCATAAACATTGGCCCAGTTTGTGAGTAGAAGGTGACATACCCCCCACAATGTACTTTTAAAGTGGAGGGGATGGTAGAATTGTCCTAAATTTAATATGGGTAACAGGCTACTTCAGAAGTAAAATAAAAGGCAGATTGCCATGTCTCCACTGCACATTTATCAAATCATTTTATAACCTTTGAAGAGAAAGAAACATACATTCAAAACACACAGGAAGCTTTGTCAGGGGACATAGAAAACAAATAGGAATTTACTCACTATAAATTGTGTGTTAGGAAATTGTGCATGGCAATTTTGTGTTAGGATACTATTACAGCACAGATGTTTTTAACCAAGTTTCAAAACTTTCTACAGCAATTAATTGTTTGATTTGCTGCCACGGACTAATAAGGCTACAGTTTGGAATTTTAAAGACATGACAATTCCTGAACTTTCTGAGAAATATTCATATACACTCAAGAATGTTCAAAACTACTACAAGAAAAACAAAACATTGTTCTTTTAGAAAATGTAGGAAAAACTGAAACAGTTCTCTGTTTTCTCCTTAATGTACATCTGAATCACCCTGGATGTAAGTTTCTTTTTTGCACATAGTGGGATAATTAGCATTATTTCTAACATTTCATTTGTGAAGAAAGGAGAAACACAAGGAGAAAAATGCTTGCTGCTGGGAATGTGTACTGAAAGTGTTAATTTTCAGAGCCTTGACACATGAATTTTATAAACTTTACCGATGAACTTTGAATTACCCTGCTCCTTTCATATTTTCCAGTTAACATGCGTATATCTGCTCCTGCCATGTAATCAACTGATTGTTACACAAGCATTTTCTAAGGCTATGACAAACTCAGATTTATGAGGTCAACAGGTTCAGACTTAATCCATTCAATAGCTGCAATTTATCGTCTGATGATAATTGTATACACAAACATTGTAATGATTTAGATGACATAGTGTAAAGATGAAATCCGTTTATTTTAAAAGGGTTTCTAACCTCTAAAATATGTTGCTGTGAAACACCTTTCGGGGGCCGCTTTTAACAACATGGTTATTATTGTTTTATTGATCAGGTTTTTATTACTGATTTGACACTTATATTTCACGTTAATCGAAAAAGGTGTAATTTTTCCACAGGAAATTTAACAAGACTATGACTGTAATTAATTATATCATTACTGTGTTTTCAGTGCATTCCATTTCGGGGGGGGTCTGAAAAAGAGTGCCTAATTTATCATACAGTTATTATAAGGAATATGTAAACCTCTTTTAAACAGACAGAGAGCGTGATCCTTTTGGAGGAGATGGGATATGACATAGGCTCTATATTTATAGATTTCTGTCTTTATCGTGACCTGGTTTTATAATGATAGCTATTTTGGAACGGGATTGTAAATTAGCAACTTAGAAAGCCTTGGAAGCTTACAATATTGCCATTGGCTACTCTTGAAGCACTAATTAGCGGTCATTCTCTAATGCCTTCCATAGATCAAGCAAACAGTCTGCAGAGAAGGCAACGGTGGCAGCGCTGAAAAGTTTGCAACAGACGTTTGAGTCCTTCAATATGCACACTCTAAGCATCATTAAATATTACTGCGAACACACTTTTCCAGGAGACACCGGCCGCTGCATTTATATACCTTTCCTAAATATAAAGCAATGCTTGCGGTGATAAACTGTACACAGACTCAAAAGCATTTAGCCAAATGGTGAAATTTCAATTGATCTCCAGTTTATTGCCATTGATCTTTTCCAAATGTAACTATATTTTCTCCAGGGAAATATAAACCTGTGTATATACAAGAACATAATTTATGTTCTCTACCCACATAAACTTCATAGGGGAGACACAGCCTTGCATTATAGCCAAAAAGAAAAAAGAAAAGAAGTGGAAGGCTTCTCTCCTGTAACAAGATTCTATACTTTATTTTGTGTGATATTTATAATTTGTAAAGTTATCACATACATTCCGATTCCATTCTTGACATATTGCCACATATGTCTAATTCATGTGTGTAATAAAATATTATAACTGCATATAAAAACACATCTCTCGAGCTACATCTGTGTCTTCTAAACACTTCAACATAAATAATAATCACTTTAGAGACGTGTAGCTGCATGCATAATTATAGTTCTCCGGATTATTTTTTTTTAATGCTTAAGCTTTGAAAATTAAAATTTCCACACCATACAATTACATAGTATGAAAAGCTTTGGTTTGGAATCTTAGAACCATGCACAGTTTTATGCTTGGGTCTGGCGTCCCAGAACTCTGCTGAACAACCCGGGTTACTCCAACTCAGCAACTTCAGCTTTGACAAACATAGTGCACTCCTGCCTGCCAAGGTCTCTCCCCCATCATCTATTTGAATGCATCTTTGTGTGTGTGTGTGTGCTGGCAGACTTTTTGTCTCTATTGAAATTTGCAGGGCTGCCCAAAGTTCAAGTGGTTTCTATGTAGTGAGAACCAAGGAGGGGAATCAGAACACCTTTAGGCCTTTTGCAAACAACAGAATTGGACTCCAAATCTTCTTCATCTGAAATGTGGTAAACCAGTAAATGCTTCAGCGTAAATGCCAACTCATTTTACTGTAACTAATGCTTGGCCCAGCATTCAGCTAAAATGAATAGCATGTGCACAAACCACCTCCACTGATATTTGCAAAAGGTGCACTAGAGAAGCTGAGCATTTTGCTTACATGGATCATGGTCTAAGAAATACTGAACCCAATGGTGGCAGCAGAAGGAATCCTCTGACATTTTGTAGGCTGCCTGCTGTATGCCACTCAAGCACAGAGGCAACTAGGTTTGCCAGCCTCCAGGTGGGGTCTGGAGTTCTTCTGGGATTAAAACTGGTCTTCTGGCTACAGGGATCAGTTCCCCTGGTGAAAATGGCAACTTTGGAGGGTGAACTCTGTGGCATTACATCCCTGCTAATCTCTTTGTTCTCCTCAAACTCTGCCCTCTCCAAGGTCCACCAAATCTCCACGAATTTTCCAACCCAAAGTTGGTGTAAAGGACTGCTCTTTAAAAGATCATAAGTGCTGTGTAAACAGGTAATGGGTAGTGAAGGGTTAATGCCTCACAAAGCTAGAGAGTTTTGAATGACAGGCTGCTCAAAGGAATTTGATTGGTTAAAGTGAGTTGAGCAGAGAGAGAGAGAGAGAGAGAGAGAGAGAGAGAGAGAGAGAGAGAGAGAGAGAGAGAGAGAGAGAGACTTAAGAACCCTTCACCATGAAGCTCACTGACAATGGCAGACCTATGCAGAGTTACTCCATTCTATAGGCCTTGTTAGTCATCTCTTGTTATCTCTTGCTGAGCAGTTGGGTTAGAACAGATAAAAGGAAGTACTTCTTCACCCAAAGAGTGATTAACACATGGAATTCAGTGGTGGTGGCTACAAGCATGGACGGCTTCAAGAGGGAATTAGATAAACATATGGAGCAGAGGCCCATCAGTGGCTATTAGCCACAAGGTAGGAACTCTCAGTCTGAGGCAAATAATGCACTGTATTCTGGGTGCTTGGGGGGCAACAGTGGGAGGGATTCTAGTGTCCTGGCCCCGCTGCTGGACCTCCTGTGGCACCTGGTATTTTTGGCCACTGTGTGACAGAGTGTTGGACTGGATGGGCCATTAGCCTGATCCAACATTGGCTTCTCTTAAATTCTTATCCAGACTGGATTAGTGTAATGAGTTCTACATAACAAGTCTCATAAGAAGGTCTGAAAAGTCCAGTTAGTCCAGAAGGCAGTAGCAAGATTGCTACCTTGGCTGGACTACAGGCAGTATCTTACTCCATTGCTGAAAGGTCTTCACTGAGTGAATGCTCACTTCCAGAACCAATTCAAAGTGCTGGTTTTGACCTTAAAGCCTTAAATTACTTAGGACATGGGTACTTAGAGGACTGCCATCCAGTCCAGGCTGCACGCTATGGTTTTCATCCCAAGGCCTTCTTTATGTTCTTTGTGACAGGTGGGTGGCCACCATTGGGGATAGGGCCTGTTCAATGGCTGAATCAGAGCTTTTGAATGCCCTCCGCTATCCCAGTGCCTGGTGCCATCACTTGGGGTCTCTCAGTGCAATGCCAAGGCTATTTTTTCCCCTACTGATATGTAATGGTTTTCCATCTGGCTGGGAGTGGATTGGAGCTCCCAAAAGTGGCACCAAAACTCTGGAACTTTCTCCCCAGGGAGATTTGCCAGGTTTTTTTTGCCATCTTCTACCAGCAGGAAAAAATAAATAAATTTGATTTGGCATTCCCTCAGTGATCCCTTCTTTCTGCCCAGTGTTTTAATTGTTGTTCTTATGTCTTCGTCTATATTTTAGCTCTGTTTTTAATTGCTCTCATAATGTGTGTGTGTTTTTGGGAGGGTTGGTTTTAAATGGTTTTAAAATGTGATTTTATTATGTATGTTTTAATTTGTCCACCCTTTTTGGGCATAAAGGCAGGATAAACATTTTGTAAATAAAATAATTTAAAAATAAGGCATGTGATTTCAGCCTTCACCTTCATACATTTTCCAAGATTAGAGACAGTGTAGCAGAACTCCTAAGGTAGCTGAATCTGGTACAACAAAAAAAGATGGCTACCCAAGATAAATTCAAAAGTGTGCTTTGATGAGCAAAGTATAAAGAATTTTCCACCTACCAAGTATTTCATGTCCTATAAATGAAGTGAAGGCCTGGGAAGGAGCCATTGTTAACAATTAGGGAGTTTGGGAGTTCTGAGACCTTGAACTGCAATGCACCTTTTAGTATGTATATGTAGTTTCCGTTTTGATTTTAAGCATGTCTGAATAGTTCTGTTGTCCAACCTGAATATGAAGAATGGAACACAACCAGGCACTGCAAAAATCATCTACCAAGTCTTTGCAATCAGAATAATACAATCCTTCCTCCCCCCCCAACATTTAAGAATTATAAGCAAGAAATTCACAAGCAGACACTTGAGAACTGGAAGCTCTTTGTGGCCTGCATGTTATGGTTATTAAGCTGTTCTTTGTTATCTCCACTCATGGTAGAAGCTCCCATGAATAGTTCTTCTGGAAATGATTTCCATTTTCAGGCCTGAAAATTTTAAACTTTAAAGGTAACTTTGATGCACACTGCACGTTAGCAGTACATCTGCTCCTTGAATAAATGCATATTCACACCCTTCCCACCACTTTCACATTCCAGTCATGAAAGAAAATAGCCAGTTAATATATACTTGTGAAACATACCATGTATATGGATCCTGTTGACTTTAGAAGGGAATTATTTGGGGTTGCAATAACACAGAAAATGACTTACGAGAGACTGACTATGGAAACTTGGCACTGCATGTCTGTATAGAATTTTCAGCTTTACTCCCTTGAAAGCAACAATTCTAGTATTTAGTTAAGATGATAACTTGTCCTGGTGTGTAAGAAAGGTTAGTCAAGAGACTGTTGTTTTATTTTGGCGTCTGCTCCCCCTCCCTTTTAGCTCTTTTTGTTCTTTGAGGCATCTAGCATAAATGGATAAAGGCTGTGAGTATTTAAGATGGTAGATATGATTGAATGTTCTTCTCTTCTTATCCACAGCAAGTTCATGATTATAACTATTATTACTAAAAAGGTGCTGTGGTGTCCAGTATACTTTTTTTCTGAACAAGTTGCAGCTTGAGGGCCATAGAAACAGAAGGTATAAAATCTAGGGCCATATCACATTACTCTGGCAAAATAGGGTGATCTAACTCCTCAATCCATTTATTTCTGTAACTTTGCATATCATATTTATTAATCAGCATCAAATATTCATACACAGACATTGTTGGTTTCATTTTCTGCTTTGATTCAGTTAGAGTTTCAAAGAGTAAGGGAGATTCTGAAACACTTAGTGCTTACGGCCATATTTAGATACCAATAGGTGCTGCTGTTGTAAATATAGCCATTCAACTGAGATCGAGAAGTCATATCTAGATCTCATCTGAGAATATAAAACTTGTTCCTATCTGTCCAAGCTTTCCATGAGGCATGACCTATAAGTAACATCACACAACAGGGTGGGTTCTGGGAAGACCCCAGAAGTTACATCAAAGGAAGTGTGGGGTTTGGGACATGACAACATTTAACCTTTGATCTGAAAGTGACATCACGGGACAAGATACGACAAAATGACATGACACCCTTTGTAGCCCTGCTTGAAAAATCTCCAGGTATTTCCCAGGTTGGACCTGACAACCTTGCCTAAGCTTCACAAGTGTTCAGAGGATGTGTAGGTGGCTACTGAAAAAAGTGCCTTTTGTTTATCACAGCTGGCTTTTGAACTATCTACCTAGAGTACTTTTGATGGCATAAATCAGAGTATCCTTGAGGAGCCAGGATAAGGCCAAAAACAATCCCAGTGAACAGTGGCATATTTGTTTGTCTATAAAATCCGAACTGCAGGTCTGTACAGCCTCGATCTGCATCAGAGTCATGCAGGGAAGAGAAGAGGAGGTTAACCCTTCAACCTCCATTCTCGGTTTTACCAACTGCACCTGCCACTTTGCTATTAGTCCTTCAAAAAAAACAACAACAACCCATCTAATAATAAAGCAAGGTCCCCAGTGCAACTAGTTCCAGTAGTTCACAAAAACTTTTAATAGTAATTAACCTCTTTGACCCTTCATGGTTGCTGATTTTTTGAAATCTATTTTTATTGCTAGTCATTTTCTAACTGATTGTTTTAAAGGGTTGGAGACTGCCTCCAAGATTTTATAATGAAATATGGAATACAAGGATTTCTTTGCTCAACTCATAATAAAATTGTGGCATTCATTGCCAGTGGACATAGTGATGGCCACAATCACAGATGCCTTTAAAATTAGTTGAACATTCATAGAGGAGAGGTCCATCAATAGGTACGAATCATGGTGAGTAAAGGGAACTTTCATACACAGAGGGAGCAAACCTCTGAAACCAGTGCTAGCAGGTAGCTTCAGGGTGAGGCCTCAGTATCTATGCCCTTGTTTATGGCCCTTCAGGGCAACTGATTGTCCAGTGTGTGAAAGAAGATGCTGGACTAGATGAACCACCTTCTGAATTACAGCAGGTTTCTTCTTATGTTCTTAAGTTTTCAAATAATAAACAAAATACATAGGAAACTAACAGGGAGAGATCTCTAAAGGTAATGACATGAAAAATCACATTACGCCAGACTAGTACATGGAAGGAAGAAGAGGAGGAGGAGGAGATTGAATTTATACCCTTTTCTTCACTACCCGAAGGAGTCTCAGAGTGGCTCACAATCTCTTCCCCTTCCCCTCCTCACAACAGACACCCTGTGAGGTAGGTGGGGCTGGGAGAGCGCTCCCAAGAACTGCCCTTGGGAGAACAGCTCTGAAAGAATTTATGACTGACCCAAGGTCACCCAGCAGCTACATGTGGAAGACCGGGGAATCAAACCCAGTTCTCCCAGATTATAGCCCATGCTCTTAACCACTACACCAAACAGATTTCCACATCAGGAGACTGATGTTTCCAGAGAGGAAACATTTCAATCACAGTCTTAGTGTTACACCAGAAATCTCAGGAATTGAAGTTTTCCAAAAGTAACTTATGACATTTAATTCATATGACATTTAATTTTCAGTATCCAGAACTGTTGATTCTCTTAAACATCCAGAAGAAACATTATTAAGATGCAGTCACATTTCTAGTTTTCTGTTAGTTAGTGTAATGGCAATAGCACATGTAAAACAAATATATTGTTTGTTTTCATAACACACAAAAATTAATTGATGTTCAGGGAATAACGCCACCACCACAGCAGCAATGACATGATATTAATAAACTTTGTTTGTAAAAAAATAATAGTGGATCAATTAAGGACTAAGAAGCTCAAGTTGCAGCAATTTCAAAAATGCTTAGGGTGTGCTACTATTCAGTGTGTATGCTGTGGAGAAATAATAGGCCATACTTCACTAATTAGAGGCTGAAGTACAGTTTTCTAATGCAACATTGTTTTGTCCAATGTGTGAAAGAAGATATTTCTGTGTCTAGGAACGAAAGGCCTTAATCCTACATTTTCCTTGCTGAGCGTGTTCCCTCAGCTCTAGGTGCTTGCTGCTTTTTTGAATAAGCAGAATGGGAATTCCTATGTATACTGAACACATGAACAATATTTTAAAGACTATATTTCTTGGTTTAATGAGATTAATTTTGTTTACTATTAACATGTTATGATGCAAATGTTAAATGATTTCAGTGCTCTAACATTTAACTCAATATATATTGCCCATGATAACTGTATGAAACTGTTACCATGGAATAAAACATTTTTTTGGTTTACAGTAACATTTGTTTTCTGTTTGCAAACTGTTCCTTTGCCTCACAGATGCAAAAACTAAGATATATGTGCTAAGGCAGGATGTTTTCTGTTTGCTGAAGACTAAGGTATTTATAAACATACATTTCATAAATACACAAAATAGAACTATTTTATCTGTGAACTAAGTTAAAAATTATGCATTTTATGTTGTTAAAGCAATAAAATAAGTTTAGACTGTAATTATTGCTTATAGTTCAATTATTTCTAAAATGTCCACATACCCCTAATGGAAAAGAATACCGCCCAGCATAAAACTTTCTGAAAATTTTAGCCCTCCCAAATCTTTCTCTCTACTCAGTGTTCATTTTAAGACTTAAAATCAGTTTACTAAAATAAGTATACATAGCTTGTTAGAGAGTCATACTTAGTTCAGTACCTTTCAGGCTCTTAGTTAGTTCAGTACCTTTCATTCCAAACTGCATGGCCGAGCCAGAAGCACAGAAATGTCCCTCTCCCAATTTTATCACAGCATAAGCTGATGTTATAAATTTTCGTTTTAAATGTTTCAGAATTGTTGTTAATTTTATCTGTACCAGACCAACTGACAGGTGCAGAGGGCTCAAATCAGGAAACCGGGGGGCGGTTCTCCTGGGCATATACCACTGAACAGAGGAGGAATTAGTCTTTTCAAGCCAACAGGCTGACAGTTCTGAGGAGCACCCTCTTAGCCCAAAAATCAGCCCAGTCCCTCCTTTATAACCTACTGATGCTATTCAACCTGACACCATTTAAGTAAGCTACTTGGCTTCCTCACCCTGCCTGCTCACTTCTTATGGCTTTTCCACCTGATTGCTCTCTGTTGAAATGCTATTTATTGATTTTTTTTTTTAAATCTATCCTGCTCCTTAGTTTGAAAGTTCTTGGGACAGCTTGCAGTGAACACAATACAGAAATACACTACAATAGCAAAGGAACTATCCCAAAATATGGAGCAACAATAAAACCATAATATTATCTGTATAAACTATTCTAAAGCAGCATTCAAAGAAGCAGTCAGAAATCAATTATAACCAGAATGAATAGACATGTATAAAACAGGGCAAAACAATAGCACACTTTACCGCGCAGTGCTAAATCTGTTGACTTCAATGGACTTAGAAAGTCATAATTCTGCTCAGGATTGCACTGTAAATATTTTTTAAAAAATCAGAAAAATACAGGATAATAAGCAAACTATAAAAACAAGCAAAACAAACCAATCTAATACTGGAAACTCAGCACCAGAGCAGCTGAGCAAAGGGCATTCCACAAACGGGTCTCCTTTGCTGGATTAGCAGCTAAGGTAGCTGATATTACCTTGAGAACTATTCCAGTGATCAGTTGACACAACATTTCAAAGGTCTTCTGAAAGAGGATTTTCTCAAATGAAAGAAATTAATTAGCATCCTTAGGTTAGTAATTTTGTGGACTAAGGACTAATCAGCTTTGAAATCAAGGGAGCTCTGGGAGCTTATGGTCTCACCAGGATCTTTGATTTATGTACAAATATATAAGGTGGAAGCAAAGAGGCACTTCTGCAGAGCAGGTCCAGTATCCCACACCAGAGACCTTGTACCCCAAGGGGCCACCTTCAACAGTTCAGAGTTCTGTTTCTCCTTTTGCCTCTTCCCAACGTCCAATGCATTTCTGTGCACACGCACACCCACCTGTCCCTTCTCCTCCTCTCAGCTGAAGGAGGAAAACATTCTCCAAACTCAAATGAATCTTTGAACTAGAAAGTATCTGGGGATGCCTCATAGCAAGTAGCTTCCATTAAGAAAAGGCCTACAGCCTTTAAAGAATAACTGCAGTCTTTTATCAAAGGCTCCAACTCCCATAAGATGTCCACGGACTCCATATCTTAGTGATAGATAAGGCTACCAACCTGCAGGTGGGACCTGGAGTTCTATTGGGTTTGTAACTGATATAGAGACTACAGAGAAATGGCAGTTTTTGATGGTCGCTTTTGAGGAATACCATAAAGTCTGGTAGAAATAGCGACACCACACCCCAATGAGATCCTTCCCATCCCATCTCCTGCACTCAAGTCTCCAGGAATTTCCCAACCTGGCGTTGGCAACCCCTAACAGACATTTATATAGAAACTAGGAATAAAGCCCATTGTGGAAATAAATACAATGAACTCTAGAAAGAGGCTCTGGGAGAGTGCCCTGGCCTTGGGCACTCAGTGTCAATTTGCTGTGGTGACCTCAGCAGGGTATAATGACACTGAATCCACCATTTTCTCCAGAGGAACTGATCTCTACTACCTGAAGAACAGTTGTAATTTTGAGTGATCTCCAGCCCTCACCTGGAGATTGGCAACGATGGTTCCCCATGAGGGAATGACCGGTTTTGAGGGTGGATTCTATGGCATTGTACCTGTCTGAGGTCCCACCCCCGCTTCAAACCCCACCTTCTCCAGGCTCCAACCCTCAAATCTCCAGGAATTTCCCAACCTGGAGTTGGCAACCCTATCTCCTTCCCAGCCAACAATCAAGCTACCTTTACCTCCCCCTCTGACTTCAGCTTTCCATCTCCTCCCCCTCTCTCTTGGAAAGCAGTTATAATTCTGAGTGATCTCCAGTCCCCACCTGGAGATTGGCAACAATTATTCCCCATGAGGGAATGGCTGATTTGGAGGGTGGAGTCTATGGCATTGTACCTGAGGTCCCACCCCTCCTGAAACCTTACCCTCTCCAGGCTCCATCCTTCAAATCTCTAGGAATTTCCCACCGGGAGTTGGCAACCCTATCTCCTTCCCAGCCAATCATCAACCTACCTTTATTTCCCCCTCACTCTTCAGCTTTCCACCCCCACTCACCTGCAGCCTCTACTGTGCTCTGAAGCCCTGACTGCTATGACACATCGGCTGTCATACGGTGGGCATCTCAGCAGGATATAAGGACACAGAGTCCACCATTTTCTCCAGGGGAACTGATCTCTGCCATCTGGAGAGCAGTTGTAATTCTGAGTGATATCCAGCCCTCATCTGGGGATTGGCAACAATGGTTTCCCCCAACAGGCACTAAGGGGAAATGTATTTTACCTCAGGACACATTGACTTCCAACAGCAACAGCAAACCGTTTAGAATGTTTGAGGCAAAGGCCAATGAGGCCACCTATGCAAACAACTTCTGTGTTCCGAGGCAAAGGCCAATTAGGCCACATATGCAAACGACCTCTGTGTTCTGACAGGCTATGGGGGAGAGAGGAATAGCAAACTGCTTAGAATGTTGGAGGCAAGACTCAGGCAACGCAGCCAGTGGATAGGGATAGCTTCTGAGTGACAGATCATGGAGCCAAAGGCTGTGGGCGCCCTGTGGGAATGTTCAGGAGCGTGCCGCCACCAACAGAGAAGTATTATATAGAGAGACGAGATTGCAAACCAACATTAATACTACACGTGCAGCATGAAGTTTAAAAGTGCCATTAACTTTAGCAGTGCCTGCAACCCTCAGTTTGCAGAAATAACCCAAAAGTAAGTAGAAGATTTTTAAAGTTAGTTAAAAATATTCAGGTCACTAGTTGGGTGGTGAAACTTTGTGAGCCTCTCTGGCTAAAACTCATCTTCATGGTCAAGGTGAGTTTGAGCCCTGCCCTCCTTGTGATGAGGGGACCTCTTGATTTGACTGCATTACTATGACTGTGGATGGGCTGGACCTGATGAAGCAAGGAAGGTCTGAAAAGAAGGTTGGAAGGCCTGTTTCATTTATTAGCATCTCTTATTATTTATATGACACCATTAATGTACAAGCCACTTTGCAATGTAGGCTTCAGCGCATGACTCTGCGAGTGCTGTCAGTACAGCTGGATTCATTAAATGCCATGCTGAAATGAAGTAAAATACTATAATAAAACCTTTTGTAAAAACAAACATGGCTTGAATCCATTCAGGTGGATTGTATAGAAAGGAAATATATTTACAGTGCAAAGGGAGGGGATGATGTTTTCTGAGTTTGTCCCAATTAACCTTGTAACACAATGTAGTGGAATGCCTATTAATGACACTAATGAGATGCAGGGAAGACAATGCATAAAACATCATTGGCATATAAATTAAATTCCTATACACAGATACCTTTATGTGCTAGACATGAAGGAAAATTATTACGAGGCAATTTCATAAAAGAAAAAAAAAGCTAATTAGATAGAAAATTCAATACTTCTCCCACCTCATATCCATCAATGTTAGAAACCAATCTGGGCACTTACTGATGAAATGTTCCCATTGATATTACTGTGCAAGTCAGGAAATTAATTTTATGATTGTTCTCCTGGAAGCTACAGTTGCTGCAAATACTTTTATGTCTTACCTTTGACTGTGTACTGGTTTACATTTTAATTTAACCAGATTTGTAGGCATAAATTTATCCTTAAAAATATTTTCTTTCTTTAAGGCAAGTTACGTTAGTTACAATATGCGGAACAGATTCCCCCTCCCTCCACCGTTCTATCCCCAAGAGTCCTTATCAGATCTTTGATTCTGCTGGCAAGCTGCATAGTTTGAAGAATTTCTTATCTTCCATTCTGTCTTTAGTGTAGGTTAGGGGAGAAACGTAAGCACATTAATACAATAAATATTAAAATGATCTTTTCTAGCAACTGAGGCAGGAGAATCTGAAATTCTGGATTTTGTAAAAAATTGTGACTATAAAACAGAAAGGTGTTTATTAAAATTCATAAAATATATGGCTATTAGAAGGTGGGGTGAAAAGAGGTACAATGAACGGACAGGACAGCAATGATTTCGAATTTTTCATCCTGCCTGTTTCAGCCCCCCTTCCCCAAATCACCAGATTGATTTTGCTTCTATTTTGCGCAAGTAAGATCTGTGATTCTTTATCTTTGTGCCATTTTCTGCTTCCTTGCATCAAAATTTACCTGGAATGATAAAGTAGCATTATATATTACAAGTGGGGACCCAAAAGAAATTTGTGGGGTGGCTATTCCATTTCTCCCCCCACCTTTGCTTCATCTCATTTCCCCGTACCTCTCTCACACTCTTTCTCCCTCCTGCCATCCCTTTTCTCACTCTCTGTCTTCTCCCTGCCTGTCACTTCCTCTCTCTCTCTCTTTCTTTCTCCACCCTATCAGTCTTTCTTTGTTTTTCTGCTCCCACCCCATCACTCTCCCTGTCTCCCCCATCACTCTCCCCTTCTCCTCTCCCATCATTCTCACAGCCTGCAGTCTGCTTCCCCACCCACAGCAGCAGCAGTGGCTGTGGGGCTCCCATTGAGGTGTGGGAGAGGAGTGTCTGTTCTGGGGAGCAGAGGGGAATGAGATTGTAAGCCGCTCTGAAACTCAGAGTTAACGGCGGGGTATAAATCTAGTCTCCTCCTCCTCCTTCCCCTCCTTCCCCCCCACAGCAGCAGTGGCAGCTCTCCAGGAATCACAATAGATCTCCCAACTACAGGTATCAATTCCCTTAGGGTTGCCAGCTCCAGGTTGGGAAATTCCTGGAGATTTGGTGGTGGAATCTTGGGACAGTGACATTTGGGGAAGGAAGCAACCTCAGACTCCACTGTCCAAAGCAACCATTTTCTCCAGGGGACTGATCTCTGACATCTGGAGAGCAGTTGTAATTCTGAGTGATCTCCAGCCCTTAACTGGAGGTTGGCAATGGTAGTTCCCATGGAGGAAATACCTGCTTTGGAGAGTGGAGTCTATGACATTGTACCTGTCTGATGTCCCTGCCTCCTAAAACCCCACCCTCCCTAGGGTCTGTCCCCCAAATCTCCAGGAATTTCTGAACTTGGAGTTGGCAACCTTATCTCCTTCCCACCCAACAGCCAACCTACCTTTCTCTGCCCCTCTGTCTTCAGTTTGCTGTCTTCTCACCCCTCTCCTGCAGCCTCTACCTAGGAAAAGAGCAATCTTTCTCCACAATGGGGACCAGAGAAGCTTACATTATTCTCTTCTCCCTTTTATCTGCCCAGCAACCCTGTGGGGTAGGTTAGGCCTGGTCTGCAAACCATGGGGTAACACATAACATTCTCCTCTCAGTACAAAATAACATGCTTACTGTTTTAATAAAGACAAAATGAATATCTACATGTTACCATAACACTCATATGCTCCCAAATGCATATTCATCAAGGCAAACAGAATGTGGAAGGCAGGGCATTTGTAGGGAGAAGTGGCAGGAGGAGAGGTGTTTAAACCTTCCTGTCCCCACCATTTCCCCCCAACAAGTCTCCTCTCCTCTCAGCTGTATTCTCTTCCAGTTGAGTTTATTTATTAATTAAAATATTTATACCCCACCTTTCCTTGGCTCAAGGTGGCTTATTTTGGAGGCCAGCAGGAAAAAAACATTAAAACCAGGTTGGGTGGGGGTCTCCCCTGTAGATGCCGCTTTACAAATTAGAGTTATGAAAAGAGGGGGGACCCCTGATACTCGCGGGGGGAGGAGAAGCTCCATGGGAGGAGAAGGAAGCAGCTGCAGGTGAGCCTACTCCCCTACCCCCCTGTCCCTGGCACCCACAGCAAGGCCCGTGCTGCTCCAAGCCTTCTCCCTCCTCCACCCCAGCACCAGCGGCGAGACCTGAACTTGGCTCGCCAAGCTTTCTCTCCCCCCAGCGGCAGTGGTGAGGCCTGGCCAGCCTGCCGAACTTTCTCCCTCCCTCCCCCCTGTGGCGGAGAGGCCTGGCCAGCCCGCTAAGCTTTCCCCTCCCCCTTTCCCTAGTGGCGGCGGCAGCGAGGCCTGAGCTTGGCCCGCCAAATTTTCTCCCTCTCCCCCAGCGGCAGCAGCAAGGACTGAGCGGCTTACAGCCGCTGGCTAGCCAAGCCCCCTACCCCTTCCTGGCAGCAGCAGCAGCGAAGCTGCTCTCTATTGGATCTGTTGGGCTCGCCAGGATTCCCCCCCCCGACGACAGCAGCAACAGCTGCAGTTGAGTCTAGCCACCAGACCACCAAGGTTCCTAGGACTGCCCCACGTGTGCAGGAAAATCTCCCTGCCCCCAGGTGCCCCCGATGTGTGGATTTAGATATCCGCACACAGGGGGCAACTTGGGAATCCTGTCCTTATTAATATTTGAATTTTGGTTCCGCAACATTCTATGGTCGCCGTAATTGATTGTGCTCAACAACTGGCAGTCATAAGATGCTGGACAGGGCTGACTGGCTGCTTGGCGAAGTCCCGCCCACGTCAGCCCCGGTCAGTATCTTTGGCTCATTCTGCTCCGGTCCTCCGACAGGAGAGGACCGTCTGCAGAGTGAGCACAGGGACCGGCCCTCAAGGCCGAGGCAGGTGAGAGAAGCTCTTTTCCGCCCCCCATCCTCTGAGCTTTCTATGGGGGTAGTAGGCCCAGACAAGCCCTTTTCTGCCCCCCACACCATCCCCTGGGCCTTCTAGGGGGGCAGTAGGCCCAGAGAAGCCCTTTTCTGCCCTCCACACCATCCCCTGGGCCTTCTAGGGGGGCAATAGGCCCAGAGAAGCCCTTTTCCACCCCCCACACCATCCCCTGGGCCTTCTATGGGGGCAGTAGGCCCAGAGAAGCCCTTTTCCACCCCCCACACCATCCCCTGGGCCTTCTAGGGGGCAGTAGGCCCAGAGAAGCCCTTTTCTGCCCTCCACACCATCCCCTGGGCCTTCTAGGGGGCAATAGGCCCAGAGAAGCCCTTTTCCACCCCCACACCATCCCCTGGGCCTTCTATGGGGGCAGTAGGCCCAGAGAAGCCCTTTCCACCCCCCACACCATCCCCTGGGCCTTCTAGGGGGCAGTAGGCCCAGAGAAGCCCTTTTCTGCCCCCCACACCATCCCCTGGGCCTTCTAGGGGGGCAGTAGGCCCAGAGAAGCCCTTTTCTGCCCCCCACACCATCCCCTGGGCCTTCTAGGGGGGCAGTAGGCCCAGAGAAGCCCTTTTTCACCCCCCCACCATTCTCTGGGTCTTCTCAGGGCCCCATAGGCCCAGAGAATCCCATTCTGCCCCCCCCCCACCATCCTCTGGGCCTTCTAGGGGGCAGTAGGCCCAGAGAAGCCTTTTCTGCCCCCCACACCATCCCCTGGGTCTTCTAGGGGGCAGTAGGCCCAGAGAAGCCCTTTTCTGCCCCCCACACCATCCCCTGGGTCTTCTAGGGGGGCAGTAGGCCAAGGGAAGCCCTTTTTCACCCCCCACCATTCTCTGGGTCTTCTCAGGGCCCCATAGGCCCAGAGAATCCCATTCTGCCCCCCCACCATCCTCTGGGCCTTCTATGGGGGCAGTAGGCCCAGAGAAGCCCTTTTCTGGCCCCCGACACCATCCCCTGGGCCTTCTAGGGGTGCAGTAGGCCCAGAGAAGCCCTTTTCCGCCCCCCACACCATCCCCTGGGCCTTCTAGGGGGCAGTAGGCCCAGAGAAGCCCTTTTCCGCCCCCACACCATCCCCTTTGCCTTCTAGGGGGCAGTAGGCCCAGAGAAGTCCTTTTCTGCCCCCCACACCATCCCCTGGGCCTTCTAGGGGGCAGTAGGCCCAGAGAAGCCCTTTTTCGCCCCCCCATCCTCTGGGTCTTCTCAGGGCCCCGTAGGCCCAGAGAAGCCCATTCTGCCCCCCCACAATCCTCTGGGCCTTCTATGGGTGCATTAGGCCCAGAGACGCCCATTCTCCCCCCATCCTCTGGGCCTTTTATGGGTGCATTAGGCCCAGAGAAGCCCGTTCTCCCCCCATCCTCTGGGCCTTCCCAGGGCCCAATAGGCCCAGAGAAGCCCATTCCACCCCCCAAACTGTTCTATGTGCTTTCTCAGGGCCCAGTATTCCCAGAGAAGCCTGATCCCCCCCCCTCAAACTATCCTCTGGGCCTTCTGTGGGGACAGTAGGCCCAGAGAAGCCCGTTCTGCCCCCCCCCATCCTCTGGCCCTTCTATGGGCACAGTAGGCCTAGAGAAGCCCATTCCGCCCCTCTTCCCTTCCTTTCCCCCTTTCCTTTCTTCCTCTCTCCTTTCTTTCACTCTTCCCCCCTTCCTTCCTTCCTTCCTTTCTCCAACCCTCTCTCCCTTCCACCCTCCCTCCCTCCCTTTCTAGGGCCCGTTGTCTTCCACCACAATGGGCTTTGCTCCCTAGTTAGATACATAGATGTGAATTCAGTGCTGAGATTCTCATGTTTGGTCTACAGTTTGCAGTTCTGTAGTAAAACCAGTTTTACATGATGTACAGAATGAGGTGGTAGAATGAGGTAGTAGCGGTTTTAGAATGAAGTAGTAGAGTAACTCTCCCTCATGGATCACTGCCTTGTCGTGGCGAGGGGGCTTGCGTGGTTCGATGAGGCTGTGGGCTATGCCGTGGAGGGCCACCCAGGATGGACAGGCCACAGCAGAGAACTCAGACCAAGCGTGATCCCCTGGAGAAGGAAATGGCAACCCACTCCAGTATCTTTGCCAAGAAAACCCCATGGACAGTAACAAAAGGCTACAAGATATGACGCCGGAAGATGAGCCCCTCAGGTCGGAAGGTGTCCAATATGCTACTGGGGAAGAGCAGAGGGCAAGTACGAGTAACCCCAGAAAGAGTGAAGCGGCTGGGCCAAAGCCGAAAGGACGCTCAGTTGTGGATGTGTCTGACGGTGAAAGGAAAGTTCGATGCTGCAAAGAACAATACTGCATAGGAATCTGGAATGTAAGATCTATGAATCAAGGTAAGCTTGATGTGGTCAAAAATGAGATGGCAAGAATGAACATCGACATCTTGGGAATCAGTGAACTAAAGTGGACAGGAATGGGCGAATTTAACTCAGAAGACCATTATATCTACTACTGTGGCCAGGAATCCCGTAGAAAAAATGGTGTGGCCTTTATAGTCAACAAGAGAGTGAGAAAGGCAGTATTGGGATACAATCTCAAAAATGACAGGATGATCTCGGTCCAAATCCAAGGCAAACCATTCAATATCACAGTAATCCAAGTCTATGCCCCAACCACTGCTACAGAAGAGGCTGAAGTAGACCAGTTCTGTGAAGACCTACAACAGCTCATAGAACTAACACCAAAAAATGATGTCCTCATCATCATAGGGGACTGGAATGCTAAAGTAGGAAATCAAAAGGTAACTGGAATAACAGACAAGTTTGGCCTTGGAGAACAAAATGAAGCAGGACAAAGGCTAACAGAGTTTTGTCAAGAGAACACGCTGGTCATAGCGAACACCCTTTTCCAACAACCTAAGAGGCGTCTCTACACATGGACATCACCAGATGGGCAACACCGAAATCAGATTGACTATATAATTTGCAGTCAAAGATGGAGAAGCTCTATCCAGTTAGTAAAAACAAGACCTGGAGCTGACTGTGGCTCAGATCATGAGCTACTCATTGCAAAATTCAGACTTAAATTGAAGAAAGTTGGGCAAACCACAAGGCCATTCAGATTTGACCTAGATCGCATCCCCAATGAATATACAGTAGAGGTGAAGAATAGGTTTAAGGGACTAGATTTGATAGACAGAGTGCCTGAAGAACTATGGACAGAGGTCCGTGACATTGTAAAGGAGGCAGCAATCACCGCCATCCCAAAGAAAAAGAAATGCAAAAAAGCAAAGTGGCTGTCTGATGAGGCTTTACACATAGCAGAGGAAAGAAGGAAAGCTAAAGGCAACAGTGAAAAGGAAAGATTTGCCCAACTGAATGCAGATTTCCAGAGAACAGCAAGGAGAGATAAGGAGGCTTTCCTGAAGGAACAATGCAAAGTAATAGAGGAAAACAATAGATTGGGAAGGACTAGAGATCTCTTCAAGAAAATTGGAGAAATCAAGGGAACGTTCCATGCAAAGCTGGCCATGATAAAGGACAAAAATGGTAGGGACCTAACAGAAGCAGAAGAGATTAGGAAAAGATAGCAAGAATACACAGAAGAACTATACAAGAAGGACCTCAATGTCCTTGACAACCACGACGGTATAATCACTGACCTCGAGCCAGACATCCTGGAAAGCGAAGTTAAATGGGCCTTAGAAAGCATTACTAACTCCCAGCTGAGTTATTCAAAGTCTTAAAAGAAGATGCTGTTAAAGTGCTGCACTCAATTTGCCAACAAATTTGGAAAACACAACAGTGGCCACAGGATTGGAAAAGGTCAGTGTACATTCCAATCCCAAAGAAGGGCAATGTCAAGGAATGTTCAAACTATCGCACAATTGCACTCATTTCACACACTAGCAAGGTCATGCTCAAGATCCTACAAGCTAGGCTCCAACAGTACATGGATAGAGAACTGCCAGAAGTACAAGCTGGGTTTCGAAGAGGTAGAGGAACTAGAGATCAAATTGCCAACATTCGCTGGATTATGGAGAAAGCAAGAGAGTACCAGAAAAACATCTACTTCTGCTTCATTGACTATGCTAAAGCCTTTGATTGTGTGGATCACAATAAATCATGGCAGGTTCTTAAAGAGATGGGAGTACCGGACCACCTCACATGTCTCCTGAGAAACCTGTATAAGGGTCAAGAAGCAACAGTTAGAACCGGATATGGAACAACTGATTGGTTTAGCATAGGAAAAGGAGTATGACAAGGATGTATATTGTCACCTTGCTTATTTAATTTATATGCAGAGTACATCATGCGAAATGCTGGCCTGGATGAATCACAAGCGGGAGTTAAGATTGCGGGGGAAAAGATCAATAACCTCAGATATGCAGACGATACCACTCTGATGGCAGAAAGTGAAGAGGACCTAAAGAGCCTCTTGCTCAGCGTCAAAGACGAGAGCGCAAAAGTGGACTTGAAGCTCAACATCAAAAAAACTAAGATCATGGCATCTGGCCCCATCACTCCTTGGCAAATTGAAGGGGAAGTTGTAGAAGTAGTGACAGACTTCACGCTCCTAGGATCCCAGATCACTGCAGATGGTGACTGCAGCCATGAAATTAAAAGACGCCTGCTCCTTGGGAGGAAAGCGATGGCAAACCTAAACAGCATGATAAAAAGCAGAGACATCACCTTGCCAACAAAAGTCCGCATGGTCAAAGCAATGGTATTCCCCGTAGTAATGTATGGCTGCGAGAGTTGGACTATAAGGAAGGCCGAGCGCCGAAGAATAGATTCTTTTGAACTGTGGTGCTGGAGAAGACTCTTGAGAGTCCCTTGGACTGCAAGGAGATCAAATCAGTCAATCCTAAAAGAAATCAACCCTGACTGTTCCCTGGAAGGCCAGATCCTGAAGCTGAAGCTCAAATACTTTGGCCACCAAATGAGAAGGGAGCATTCACTGGAGAAGACCCTGATGCTGGGAAAGATTGAAGGTCAAAGAAGAAGGGGACGGCAAAGGATGAGATGGTTAGACAGTGTCATCGATGCAACGAACATGAAATTGAGCACACTTCAGCGGACAGCGGAAGACAGGAGGGCCTGGCGTGGTCTGGTCCATGGGGTTGCGAAGAGTCGGACTCGACTGTGCGACTGAACAACAAAAAGTAGAGTAACTTGGGGAAAGTCCTTGAGGCTACAAATGGAAATGCTGTTTCTGGAATGTTCTCCTACTTGCCAGTCTACCAAAAGTCACCGCAGTTCAGGGGGCGGGGGGAGATGGACTCTCATACCACCATACCCAACTGAAACATCCAATAAAAATGAATGACATAGCTTGCTTGGCACGATGACCCCTCCAAGACAACATCCTTTCTCAGAAAGTTGTTCCTCATTTAAAAAGTACAGAATTCTGTTTCTACCCAAAAACCACCACAGCCCCCCAGATACAAAATTACTTTCTAGGGCCACTCTCACACCACTAAACTCAGAAAATGAGCATATCAGTGCTTAGTGTAGCCCTCCACATATGACAAACAAAGAACTGTTTATGGGAAGCCTTATTCAGAACCATCCATCACCTGTCTTGCAATCCACAGGCTTAAGTGGCATGCCCGGCATTGTAGAACAGCACTCCCCGAAAATGTAGTATATGCCTTTGAGCAAAAAAATGGGAGGCTTTAGAAAGCTTCCCATGACCATACTTAACAACAAACTGATTACCACGCTGGGCTTTCTAATAGCATTTTGCTCTCTTTTTCACTTATCAGAATTATAATAAACAGATAAATTATACACACATCCACAAACAGCCCTGAAAGCGTGGGAGGAATAGTCTGAAAATCACTTTATCTAAAGAGTGATTGGATCTCAATGGATACTAGAAATTATGTGCAGCAAATGCAATCGCTCATGCCATGACTTATAGTCATCTGGAGATGTAGGAGGCAAAAGCCTGGGATACCAAAGAGAGACTCGCTCGTGTTATTACAATCATATCCAGCAGTGTCACTTATTACTTCTTTAAAGTACTTAATGAGTTGAGAGCACAGGCAGATTTTTGTATTTAAAAATGGTCTCTGGTAATTTGGAGTTGCATGGAGCACTCACCCCAAAAGCACTCTTTTATAGATGTCTTTGATTGCTACATCAACTATAGCTATTTTTCCTCACATAACAGTTGCAGGAAACTGTACACTTGCCTGACATCTCCCTTCCAGCTAGGGTTGCAAAATCTGGTTTGGGAAATTCCAGAATTTTTGGTGGTTGAGCCTGGGTAGGTTGGGGTTTGGGGAAATGAGGGACCTCAGCAGAGTATAATGCCATAGAGCCCACCCTCCAAAGCAGCTGTTTTCTGCAGGGGGACTGATCTCTGTTGTCTGGAGATCAGTTGTAATTCCAGGAGATCTCTGGGGCCCACTTGAAGGTTGGCAACCAATTTACAGCACTTGGTCTCGATTAGTGGAAGGGAAAGTTTGTAAAACATAGCCTCTCCAAGACTGACAGATGCATTGCCCAAAGTATGAAGCTGTTGGCTTGAGTAAGTGCACTGTATGCCTTGGATAAGTTTTAGAATTTGGGAGGAGGATTTAAAAAAATAACCTGTCCAGTTAAGAATACTGGCTTGGAGCCAGTGTAGCATTCCCATAGGTGGAATTGCCTCGTGTCATTCTTGCCTCCCTTCTGCCACTGTAGCCAAAAATGCCTCCCAAAATGCTATTCCTGGATGTCATCTTGTCCCCAAGAAGCAGCATTTCAGGGGACATTTGGGGGAGCAAGGGGAGGGGGGAAGTCACACTCTGTGGGTAGAAATCCTTCAGTGCCAGTGGATCCAACCAAGCAATGACCTGGAAATGCCAAATGTATTACTATTTGGGGGAGGGGGGAATCCCTTTGAATTTTGGCTCAGCGTGTAAATAAAAAGACGTCTCCCTCATTTACATTTTCCCAACCAAATTTACCTTCTGGCAGCATTGACTGGGGAAGAGTTCTCTGTAGACCCGCGTTAAGTCTTCAGGTACTTGCCGGTGCACATATCCTTGGGAACAGTAATGTGTCAGAATTTCTAGGCCCTGGAGAGAGCAGAATTTGAGGAAGGAGCTTAGCAAGGAGGTGATGCCATAGATTTCACACTCTGAAGCTGCCATTTCCCTCAAAGGTACAGTGCTGTATTCCCTGGAGATCAGTTGCAACTCTCAAAGAACTCCAGGCTGCACCTGGAGGTTGACAACACTAACTGAGTTCAGTTCAATTCAGTCCTCCAGTCAGTCATGACGTTCACACGGGATTCTCAAACCTAGCCTACCTCATAAGATTGTTGCCAATATAAAATGGGAAGTCTGCTCTACAGTGTTTGGAGGAAGGTCTGAATGTGACAAATAATAGAGGGGGGAAACCCTTTATATTAACTGAGAATGTGTGAGGATCATCATGGATTTCATAGTCTGGCTAAAGCTAGACACAAACCAGGAAACTACTGTTCTATATTTTTAAAAAAATTGTGATGGCTTTCTCATTCCTTTTTTTATTTTCAGCAGAAGTGACTTCATAAGGAAACGATGGCATGGCAATATACCTCTTGAGGCAACAATATACAAGCGAGGGACAGAGGTTCTTCGTGCATCTGGCTCCCTGACACATTTTCCTTAACAAAAGCTCTAACAGTGGCAGAGATCTGGTTCCCTCTCCCTGCATTGTTATATAACCGCCAACCAAAACAGCAAGGATGTTATTTGGCATTTGACATTTTAAAGTACCAAGCGAGCGGGCCCTCAGGAATCAAAACATATTTTTATTTTATTTTGTCATGTAGTTATATATTTTTTTTAATCGCAGCCGCTAAGTGAACCAAAGAGGAGAATGGAGCTGCTGAACAACTAAAACTAAATTAGCAACCACGTACCCATTGCCAAGGGCAACATTCACTCGACAGAGGATATGATAATGACAGATGAATCCTTGTTCCCAGCCGAAATTCTCTCTTCTCAACAAAATAAATGCACAATGTCTTAGAGATTTTCACCCACACGCCAGTCACCTCCCTTCCAGAGCAGCTGCTGGAAATGTTGTCAGTGATGGCCAAGAAAGGTACTGTTTCCTGTCATTTTTTTGACAGGGTCGCCCCAATTTTCAGCTGACAGCAGTGAATTTTTATAGTTTCTCAGGCCTTTTCTTTCCTGATCCTCCTTTGCCCTCTTATCTATATTTCCCCCCCTCAGAATTCTGGTTTCTTTCTCCACCATTCCCTCCCCCATCCCACCCTCTTTTCATTCTTTATTACAGTCCCCAGTATTCACATATGGTTATCTAGACCTTCTTACAGTGATTCCTTTTTTTGCAAGGAGTGCCATCATTAATTCTGTATCAGAAAATTATCTAGTAGAATCTCTTCTTGTCTACATCATCCCCCACGTACAGTCAGTTTTATACTGTGCACTGACAATGAGTTAAATCTGAGGGCAGCCCAAAGTGTATGGGTTGGGCATGAGTGATGGGCAAAACAGATTCTTTACAAAGAAGCATGAGTGAGAAAAACTGTCCAGATGCTGAAAGCAAATTTTGAAGTGAGCAAAGGTCATTGTTCCCCCACCTTTTCTTACCTCAGAGGGCTGCCTATTTGCAAACCTGGACACATCCACCAGGGCCACACAACTTCTACTACTGCTTCAACTTTACAAAGTAATAACTAGACGGCAAAAGAGTCATACTGGAGTTGAAACTGGCAAAACCTGGAATCGATTATTTCAGCTCTGAGGACAAATGATGCCATTCTGATCCAGATCCTAAACTGAAGATTCCAAAATGCTTTCAACAAGCCTGTTTCCATGTGATAGGTTATATATTCTTATTTATTTATTTACTTCATTTATAGCCTATCTTTCTCATTTAGACTTAAGTTGGATTACTATCTATCTATCCAACCATCCATCCATCTCTCAGGAAGGCCATTCCAGAAAGTGGGAGCCATCACAGACAATGAGCGTGAACAGGCTGGTTCTGATATTACTAGGGTTGCAAGCTCTAGGTTGGGAAATTCCTGGAGATTTCAAGATGGACCCTGGGGAAACCAGGGTTTGAGAAAGACCTCAGCTGGGTATAATGCCATCGGCTCTACCCTCCAAAGCAGCCAGTTTCTCCAGGGGAACTGATCTCTGCAGTCTGGAGATCTGTTGTAATTCCAGGAGATCTCTAGGCCCCACCTGGAGGTTGTAAAACCTAAATGTTACTCTCTTGCTGGGCTATACTTTTGGAAGGCTTTGCTGAAATGAGTGAAGCTGTTGAGCCACCGCATATGCCGTATCTTTATCCTCATAATATTTCAGACTTTTAAACACCATGCTATTCACCTTTGCCTATATTTTGATAACATATAAGAGCAAAATATTCATTCTCTGAAATATGCCTGCATGCAAAATTCAATGTACGTGATTTTAAATTTCTCAGTTCCTACAACTCAGTGTTCCCCAGCCATCACTCTGGATATTCAAAGGCCCATATGCCACATACATTTGCCATGCACACCAATTATATTTTTAGGCATGCATAATGGTGCAAGCCACCTACATTTGAACTGATATGGGTATTATCTAAAGTAGCACACATTGACCTATTGTATATGTATGTAACCATTCACTAAGGTTATTTAGGGCACTGAGCACTACAAAGAATAAGCCATTGAGGAATGGTTCCAAAACTCATATAGATATATCCACGTAAGTGTTATTTCATGTGGAACAAATTTTATTTCTTCTTCAGACCAATTTGGAAAGGCTGTCTCTTCGTATTAAACTCTGCCCTCAACTATCTAGAGGTTTTGGATCTTATTGTAGAAAAGGCCTAGCAAGCCAACAAAACAGTGTCTGCGAGACAAACCATGTTTAGAGATGAGAAGGGGACAACAGTGCTTGCAATGTTTATGCCAGACAGAGAAAGCAGGGTCTAAAAGCTAATAATGATGAAATGTCCGTGTATTATAAAATAACCCGCCTCTAATTTTAGAAACACAAGGACTGCCATTTCTATTGTTAAATTTAATTAGTATTTTCCCTAAATAATGCCTCCCTTTCTATGCGCTATTTATACTTGCTCCAAGAAAATATGCTGCATGTGCCTTGAAAGGCGAGAGAATGTGGGATAAGCAGTATGAGAGTGTACTTTTGTCTGGAGAGTGGATGATTAAAGTTTCCTAGCAGGATGTTTTCTCAGTACTAGTTCTTGACACTGGGTTTAATGTATTGTTCTGTCATTTCAGACCCAAAGCATACATTATGGGAAAGGAATGGAATCTGAAAGAAAACATGAAAAAGAAATGTTTTCAATAAAAATCTTTCTACAGGAGACTCTGGATGAAGCATGTTGTTAAGGTCAATGGCAGGTTCTTTACTGTTCTTCTTCTTCAGACTCCTAAATAGTACAGATGATACCTTTTATTCACTTGTTTTGGTAGGGCAGAAAAACAAACTTTTAAGAATTACATGACCACTTCAAATAGTTAAAATAACTTTTGTAAAAACACAGTAATCATTGGGCAATTGATGCCTTTCTACTGCTGCCTATTTCACCAATTGAAATCTGCTGTTTTATTGCCCCTTGGACCAAATGATTCTACTTTGCCTGACTTCTGGCCACAGTACAGGCTGAGAGAGAGTAACTGGCCCAAGGTCACTCAAGGAGTTTCTATGACCGAGTGGAGATTCAAAACCAGGTCTCCCAGATCCGAATCCAACAATCCAACTACCGCAACATGCTGGCTCTAGATCAGCAATGAAAACAGGGACAGATACAGTACTAATTGGGGGATGATACAAATTGTGGGGGGAAGTCACATGATGTAAGGGCTAAATACTCAGGCTTCATAGTAGCCACCTGGAGCACTGATTCATTAAAAAGAAAATACTATGGCAGAGTCTCATCACAGATCTTTCCTGTGGTTTGAGGTACAACTAATATTTTAGTTAGAATGATTAACATAGTACTCCATGAGTAATTAAACTGTGGAATTCACTGCCAGTAGATGTAGTGATAGCAGTGAGTGTATATGGCTTTAAAAGAGTCCATCAATGGCTTGTTGACTAAAGGGACCCTTGACATACATAGCCAACAAGCCTCTGAATATGAGCACTAGAATGCAGCAGGAAGGAAAAATGCAATTATCCAAAGGTCTGTGATCTAGGGAGTGAAGAGATCTGTGATGTCAGTGGGTCCAGAAGTCAGGCAAAGGAGGGTCATTCAGTCAGAGGTTCAAGCAAGGGAGAGCCAGTAACTTAACATCTATTGTATGTGTTGCATCCACACCTAACAGTCTCTTTTGGCTGGTTTTATAGTCCCACACCTAAGGGTCATGCTTGCAACCAATTGCTCAGAAACAGTCCTGCAATTACTCACCTTATCAGCAAGCAGCTGGCATTGGGCCAGGAGTCATACACTTTGCTGTCTTGTCCTGGCTCTGTTCTCAGCCTCTGTCTGTGGTGCTCTAAGTGTGTAGGTGATACTGGTGGGCTAGGAATGGCCAGCTGAGGTTCACCTGCTGAATCAGGGCTGGATGGTATTGGTGGCTCTGCACTAGCTGTTGGGTGTGAATCTTTATTTTCCTGCTGGTCAGCTTCTGTTAACTCAGGCCTGGCTACACAGGGCTCCTCTTCTTCTGAGGAGTCCTTGCTATTGCAGAGTCCTGGCTGACACGTGACACAGCCTAACCCAACCTCACAGGGTTGTTGGTGTGAGGATAAAATGGAGGAGGGGAGAATGGGGCTGCAAGCCTGTTTGGGTCCCCACTGAGGTGAAAAGTGGGGTATCATTCAATCAATCAATTGAATAGCAGCAAGGTAGGGGCAATTTAAGCCATCCATTCTGGTGTAGTGATTAGAGTTTCAGACTAAAACTGGAGAGATTTGAATTCAGAGCTGTAAATATTGGATTATCTTGGACTGGTCACTCTCTTTCAGCCAAAGCAAATTTACAAGTCTGTTGTGAAAAAAAATGGAGGAAAAAATGCCTGAGTTTCTTGGAAAAGGTAAGACAAAATGTGACAAACAGATCCCTAAGCTTCAGTGAAGCCTCCTGCAGCTAATGCAGTGTAAAGTGCCATCAAGGCACAGATGACTCATGGCAACCCCATAGGGTTTTCAAGGCAAAAGACTTCAGAGGTGGTTTGCCATTCCCTGCCACTATGTCATGACCCTGGTATTTCATGGAGGTCTCCCATCTAAATACTAGCCAAGACCAACCCTGCTTAGCATCCATGATCTGACTAGATCGGGCAAGCCTGGGCTATCCAGATCAGGTTCTACAGCTAACAGTGATAATTTTTTAAAAAACCTGGAAATTATAATTACAGATTTATTGCCTCGTGTCTAATTTGAACCCAAATAACATGGGATAATTAAAAAGATATTTTTTCCATCTTCTTAAGTCTCTTAGGAAGTGAGCTTAAGCAGAACTACTCAGATGTAAATCTACTTTATTCAATTCAACTTACTTCCAGGAAGGTATTCTGAAAATTATGTTTCACAATCCCACAGAATATGTACAATCCAGATGCAATGGTTTAGATTGATCGGCTGAAAGTTTAAACTGAAGAGGTCAGACTCAGCAGGTAAAATGGAAATGTCACACACAAGATGGAGTCAATCTGGCTCATCCCATGCGAAAATATCCAATAACCTCCATTCTAAGACTTCATATGTCTATGACTAATACAGGCACCTTTTGTTGTCTGCCATACCAGCTTTCCCTATATTTCTTAATTTGTTTGCTTCCTTCATCCTAAATCAGCTATCCTACAGGTCTACCCTGTTATTCAATTAAGCTTACTCTCAGGAAATCAGTCTCTATTGAAGCCGGTGGTAAATAATTCCTGTTAAATCCAGTTTGTATCCTCAAGTTGGCATTCCTTTACTTCATCCCCACCCTCCTTGTTCTTTTTGGCTGAAATCTGTAAGAGCTATATTAAAAATACACCCCTTGTTTTCTGTCCTCAGTACCAGGAATAACAAATCTATTAAAAAAACAAACAGAGAATACTAAATCCTAGTGTTTGGCAAACACATATACTGCAAAGCTTATCCTGTTCATAGTGTTATTTGTAAGAGTCTGATAACATTATTAAGAAGCCTGGAATGATTCTTTTCTTCCAGAAAACAGAACCTTAATTTCAGGAAACTGACTACTTAGGAGACAAAATTTCAGATATTTCACTAAATACAGACACTGTCTCTCCCCCCCCCGATGTTTGTGAATTACTGGTTTTGTATAAGTAGGTATAATTTGTCTAGTTTGTACTTCAAAAGGGTGGGGGGGGTGTCTTTTATTTTAATATTTTTTAAAAATCCTAATTCCAGGTCAGCATATGTTTTGAGCCCATGCTGATAATGTTCTTTCACTGTATTCACTGTTGATATTTGCTATGAGCTTCCTGGTATAATTGTAATTCAGAAGTTGTCTGTTGTGCTATGATATGGGCATCATTGTCTCTGGCCACTAGAAGCAACTGTAGCCCTTGTCGGAAGGACTGATAATAAATGTTGTGGCTCTTTGTATTTGTGTGCGTGTTTTTAAACAGTTAAGTGCTGCTCTTTCCAGTGTTGCACAACTGCAATGGGGATTTCCTGTGTTTCTAGCAGGAATGTTATCCAGTTCAGAAAACACCTTGTCCAGAAAGACACTATTATGCTGGATTTCACAGTGATGCTATTGTGTTGTTGCGGCGCATCATAATTCAGGACAAGCAACTCTCACTTGCTATATTTTCATCCACATAAAAACATCATTGCAAGTGTCCTACCACTCTGCTCAGCACGTTGGAAGCTTTTCTTCTCTCAGGCTGTTTTTGAAAGAGCTCTCTCAGCCTCACCTACCTCACAGGGTGTCTGTTGTGGGGAGGGGAGGGGAAGGGAAAGGGAATGGGTCTTGAAACTGAAGTACTATCAGTATCCAAATGTTCACAACATTATGACTAAATACATAAAAGAAACTTGCACATTGAGATCTGATTCTTTAGACTGTAGGCTGTGCTTATAAGATCAGACATGAATAATATCCTTCATTATCAAAACCATTTTTTCAAAAGCTGTCACATTGTGAGCTGGTATTTACCAAATTACAATGTATGGAGACCCACTAAAAATGGCGTGTGGTTTGGATCCAGTGATGTGTGAGTAGAAACATAAATGGACATAAACACATTCCCACTTGCACACAATGTGCAGCCCCTAACACTTTCCTCTCTAGATGTTATAGTGTCCGTACATTGCTTGTACCAGATCTAGTCCAAGTGGAAATGCAAGTGGGGGTAACAACCCACTTGACTTATCACAAGTAGTCTTATCCTTGTGTTACCACTAGGTACTGCTCTAGCACAAGCAGAGATTCTACACTGGATCCAGCCCATTATGGCTGGGATCAAATAATTTCCATGTGCATGCATGCCTCAAGTCAGTGTTTTCACTTCTGAGTGGTGCTGACTTTCTTTTCTCACTGTATGCTGCATTGAAGGGTAACTCAGATCCCAGGAGAAGCTTGGCTGTGTGAAAGCACAAAAGGTGATGGTGAGAAGGATACCAGTGCATACTTGGAGAGCTGCACAGGATATCTTAGGGGTATTCATACTGTATGATGCCAGTCAGTTGAAAGCTTCATCGGGTTCAAATTATGTGGAAAAGTCACTCTGCAGCGAGTTTAGTGCACTTCAAAGCTGACATGAAAACCAGGCCTCAAGCAACCAACTGACTCTCAAATGGAGAGACTCAGACATGCTCTCACTGAGGTCAATACCCTTTACAGCACTCAGATAATTATCTCCATCACAGCTTCTTTCCCCTCTTTTGTTATCCTAAGAGATAGCTATGGTATGTAATGATTCAGAATTAATCTTGAGTCCCTCGATCCTTTAATAAATTCAGTTACACCTGAGGAATCTAACCAAGACATCTGTTCATGAATAGTGAGAATTATTACCAAGTCCTGGTGGAGAAGGCAAGATGCCATCTCTTCCTGAAGTACTTCCCAACTGAGAAATCAGCTGTCTCTTAGCTGAATTTTCTTGTGTCAAGGTTTTTCAGCACTCTCTCTCTCGGGGCTCCTTACTAAAGAGGTCTTCCCCTCCTTTAACTTGTTACATTCCCCCTAGAAAGGCTAGAGAAGAACCCTGCAGACTAAACATACACACCACTTTTAGCATATAAACTAACACAGGTCCAAATTAATAGAAATTACTGCTCTGAAACTTCACAAATCCCCTTTTAATCATTCCTGGGCTTAACTGATTTTCCCCCTAACCTTTCTCTTGGTCAAAAATTATCATTTCATTAGACAAATCATAACTTAGTCCCTAGTTTCTAATATCTGATATATTTGGAAGTAATCCTTCATCATCAAAAGTGTAATGTGTCAAATAGTACTGGAAACATGAATATAGAGTAGAAATCCTGGCATATGAACCTTTTAATAACATAAACATCTGTTGATGTGATTGACGATCTTTTGAATCAGATCGCACTATATGAAGGCATCGTGTCAGTGTGATCTTACAGGAAAAATCAATTTCTGTTTACATTAATGACTCTTCCCCATTTCCTATTTTTAGGGGTACTCAAGTATATTTAATAACATGAAGTATGAATGTAAAAAATAAGAGTTTATAAAGACAAAACTTGGAGCTGTGAAATGGCACACATATCACTCATATTTTAGGGTTTTTCTGAACAACTTGGGGGGGGGGAGCAAACCTCTCTAGATTTGCTTCTCAGTCAGCCTACAAATGCACATTTGGAACTGATTATTTATTTATTTATGAGGGGTTATTAAATGCTTTCTTTCTTGAGTCCTACTTGTGGAAGCTTACAAATAAAAACACCATAAAATGATCATCAGTCATCTATCGTCTGTCTGTCTAATTGTCTGTCTGTTTGTCTGTCTGTGTAACCTTAAAATCTCATGCAGCTAAACGCAGCCCTCGTGATAGGTGGTAGGTTCAAGGAAAAAAATCTTACCGCCTGCCACTTCCTCAGTAGTCCTTCTTATATAAACCAGGACCATATTGATAATATATGGTGTCTGTTAATATGTTACCTTGATTTAGGAGGCTGCCTATTGGTTTTGGCTAAGGCAAGATTTTGTACATTACCCTGAAACCCGCAGGGTTTGATACTAAACTGCTTCAGGGAGCAGGGATTGTCCTGTACTATTGAGTTATAGACACCTATGTCTTTCTCCACTCTTGGGAACAGGCATCCAAAGACAGTCAGTATTGTCTGCAGTATTATTATGCCTGTTTGTTCTTTTCTATGTCTTCTTTCTTCTCTGCACTTACTTCCCCATGCATTTTCTAAATAGCAATTTACCTGTGCTGTCAAGAATATAAGCTGTCAGCAGCTTGGTCTACTGAAGAAGTTAAATGAAACTTTGATGTGACTGTTATGTTTAAAATATCATCTTGAGTTGAGATGTGTCATCACCTTAAAAATGTGTAATCTGCAAAGCAGACCTGGAAGCCTGCAAGCCTGCAAGCTGCTGTTGATGCTGCTGCTACTGCTGGAGTTTTTTTTTTGCAAGTTTCAAAAATATGTTTTCTATTTTTGATTTGAAGTTGTAGCTCTGATATGAGTGGTGATCGTGTAAATGAGGTCCCTTTGTATTCATACAAGCTAGTCCACGTGAATAATAAGAAGCATGTTATGTTACCTGTAGAGAAAATATGGATTGGATTGAATATTGGAGCAACAGCAATTCTGGCTTTGTTCTCATTTAGTTAATACTGTTCACATCTCAACAGCACCAATGAAAAGGGAAACAGTAGCTTAGATTCAAACTAGCAAGGATTTCTTCCTGTGCAGCATGATTTTCTTGTCTTCATCCTCTCACAGCTGTCCAAAATGCCCCCCCATCCTGTTCCTGGGGGACAGGTGTTACCCAAATAGGTGACTCGTGTATAGACCTTGACTCTTGGAAAGTCCCCATTGCATATCAAGAACACAGAAGTGTATTCCTGGGCAAAATTATATTAAAGAATCACTACTTGATATATACCAGGGTCTCAAATTTGGGTAGTATTTTGGTATGGGAACAGGGAGATTCCCAGAAATAAAAGATGCAAAATAGAATCAAATTCAAATCTTTATTTGGAAAAATAGCAAATAGGAAAACAGAGCACACAGAGAATTGTAGACTCATGCAAACACACACATAAACACACAAAATCAGTAAATCCTATCAAGGGATGGGCAAGAACTGGCTGATGAACTAAAGTTCATCATGAATGTTGGGCAGTTTGTGGCTGATTTCCCACTACAGCTGCCTCAGTGTTGCGCCGCCGTTTGCCCCAACACTATTGGTCAATTTCACACCCGAAGCTGCGGGGCTGCATTTTGACCCGCGGCTTTGCCCGATTTCCTCCGCAGTTTCGTAATCCTGTTTTTTGAGGATTACAAAACTGCGGAGGAAATCGGGCGAAGCCGCGGGTCGAATGCAGCCCCGCAGCTTCGGGTGTGAAATTGACCAATAGTATCGGGGCAAACGGCGGTGCAACACCGAGACAGCTGTAGTGGGAAATCAGCCTGTGATTCGCAAAGTAATGTTCATGAACTGAAGAACTGCCATGAACTTTCATGAATTTTGCAGCAATTCATGGCGGTTTGTGAAGAGCAGAAAGCAAGAGTTTAAGCTGTGGGGAGCAGAAAGCAGGGGTTTAGGTGGCTCCCAGTGAGCAGAAAGCAGGGGGTGAAATGGCTGGGAGGAATTTAAACTCTTGCTTTCTGCTCCCCACAAAGCAGTGGTTTAGATGGCTCCCAGCCATTTAAACCAAACAGCTGAGCAGCAAGATGCCACTCAACTGTTTGGTTTAAATGCCCCCTGCTTTCTGCTTTCCATGACTTTTCATCTAGAACAGAGAGCAGGGGGTGAAATGGCTGGGAACCATTTAAACCACTGCTTTCTGATCCCTGTGAAAAGAAGAGGGGAGCAGAAAGCAGGGGTTTAAAATTTAAACGGCTCATGGACCAGTACAAAGAAGGTCAGTTTGCAAACCAACCTCCCTGTTTGTATGGGTTTGTGGTTCAGCCACAAACCAAACAGCAAAAAAATAAATAAATCCTAACACCTATAATCTCTGATATTAAAGCAATACAATAATCCCATGAGGAAATAAAAGGGGGGGATGCAAACATGCAAGCCTTTCCTAAATGTTGGAAATGTCAGATAGCTCTATCCAGGGAAATGATGAGTTTATGATAAGGGTGCATTAGGGCTTCCATGCATTAGTGCTATTAGGCTGAGACATCACTATAAATTGAGGTGGGAAGGTGACTCATATCATGACAGCTGGGTAGTCCTATTCTGCACAATAGGCGTCTTCCCTTTTGTTATGTTGGAAGTGCCTATGGGCCACATGGAATCTCACTGGAACCTCATCTTAATTTTAGTGTGCACTTATCAAGAACCTCAGGAGATCTTGAAGTAGGAAATAGAAACAGATTTGAGTTAGGGGACTCCCTAGCAGAAAAGCTTGTAGCAGTATCACAGAAGACCCCTAGTAACAGGAATGCAGGCATTTTGGGTTACCATGGGAGAAGGAAGGCAGAAAAATCCATCTCCACAGGAATGTGTGGAAATGCTAGTCTAGATCCAAACCATCATCTGTTGCTGATATGTGGCAAAAACACCATTTGTGGGTCCAGTTGCTGGGGGTGGTGGAAGGCAACCCATCAAGCATGGGATAAAATAGACGAGATTAATTTGAGATTAAAGTGGCCACAACTTTATTTGTTACAGCTGAGAAACCTTGGTGTAGCATGGGGCAACATATCCAGGCATCAGCCAACCAGCTGGCTGGACTATGTACCAACCATCCCCAGCACGTCTACATGCTTAAGGTTGCAATCCTCAGGAAACTTTCCTAGAAGTAGGTCCCTTTGAATAACATGAGACTTATTTCTGAATGAAACTAGTTTGCATCACTCACTTATTGTATTCCCCATTTAAATTGATTTAAATAGATAGGGATACTGAAGACTTCAATGCAGCTACAACTGCCAGGCAAACTTACATTGACTGTCCACTCTCACCTACATGTGAAGCAATCTTCTGGTTGAATCTCCAAGCAACTTCATGACTGGGCAGTAGTTGCTTGTGCTACAGGGTCATGGTCAGATCATGCTTCACAAATAAGTAACAAACAGTACTGTAGCTTGTGGCAACTTTTGCCCTTGCACAGCCCACAGCTAAATATTCTAAGTCACTGCAGTAGAGGCACATAACCACCAGGATCATAGTTGGATCACTGTGCTTAGTGGCCTCTATTGTGAAATGATTGTGAGAAATAGTTGCTAGATTTGATATCCAGTTTCATGGGCAGAGAGTCACTAGTGGTATCAGAAGACCCGCAGAAACATTAAAATAAGAAGTGAAAAATCTAACTTTTTATCTTTGAATCATATCAGTTTTAACATTGGCAGGTGGCAGTGACAACAGAGAGGTGGCCATTGGGGAATGGCAATGATGATGATGATGATAGTGTGCCATCTCATCAGAACTGACTCATAGTGACTCCAAGACAATGAGTAGGCTTGTCAGCTCTGGACTGAGAAATATCTGGAGATTTTGGGGCGGAGCCTAGGGAGGGTAGGTTTTGGGGCCTCAGTGAGGTATAATGCCACAGAGCATATCTTCCAAAGCAGCCATTTTCTCCAGGGGAACAGATCTCTGTAATCTGGAGACCAGCTGTAATTCCAGGAGATCTCCAGCTACCACCCAGAGGCTGGTAACCAGAACCATGGTCTTTTCAAGGGAAGAGATAAGCAGAGGTGGTTTGTCATGGCTTTCCTTTTCACAGCAACCCCAGTCTTCCTTAGTGGTCACCCATCCACGTACTAGCATGGCTGACCTTGCTTATCATGCAACCTCTGATGAGTTCAGGCTACTCGGCAAACTATAATCACACAGAAACATATGAACTGTTCAGACAAACAGCCTGTTGAATGATTGGCTCACTGATCGGGATCAGAGAGTTGGATGTGTGCTGAACACCAGGTAATCAAACATCCCCGGAACTTAGTGGGGTGTGGAATATTCTAAACATCGGTTGGACCAGGTCCTAAACATTGTGCAGCAAGTGAAGAAGAAAACCAGATAGAAAGGTAATCCAAAGACTGAATGCCCCAGGGAAATGGTTACATGTACATAGTGTTTAGACATGTTCACTTAGTTGCTTCCCCTCCCCCTTCTTTTTGTTAAGAACTCACTTTGGGATAATGCAGTGGGAAATTAAAATGATGTGGAGGTGGCAAACATATTTTATTAAAATATCTTATCAAGGTGTATTATTCTCTAACTCCTACCTTTCTTTAAAAAAAAACGGGATGATTGATTAAAACAGCATGATGAAACTGAATGGTGTTTAAGACACAGTGTGACCAGAGTTAGTCTTAAATAAAAGGCTTTTTAGATGCAAGGGGGATGTGATTATGAAAGACTCCTCCATTCAGAAAATCTAAATTGTCACACCAACTTTGTCCTGGATTGTGTTTAATCCAAAAATCCAGATAAAATAAACCCCATGTTGAAAGGCAGAGATGTTGCAGCTTCAACAATGCCGTCATTAGTTGTTCCAACATAAATCTTTATAGGTATAACTTGTAGCAAAGTTATAGTAATGAAATCATCATAATAATAATGATGGTGATGCCATTTATTTATTTAAATAGCTATAGCTTGCCTTTCCCTAACAACAACAACAACAACTTTTATGTAGCACTGACCCAAACCCGAGGCCCCATAAGGGTTATATAGTTTTTGTTTCGTCTGTCACTGAACACATGAAGCTGCCTTATACTGAAACATGTCTACTCCAGAAACATATGTAACTGAAATAAAACAACTGTCTTTTAATAAATGCACAAATTATTCATGTCATCATACATGACCAAATGCAATTTGACTGAATGGTCTTCAGTAATCTCTAAAACGCAGATTTCCCATTCTTGCATAAATACATATATGTACAGAATCAATTGGGGGAGATATTGAACAATATCCTTTCAGTTGTACTTTACAGCCATTTTTGAAAACTCTTAACGTACTGTTTCCACTGAGTATCGATAAGAAAAAATAATTTACATCTCTTTAAGATGATCATATCATCTGATTCTAGTGGCCAGAGACCAACTACAATATCCTTGTGAAACAATGCAGTGGAATTATCAGTTAAGAAAAGCAAAAAAGAACCCTGCTCTGAAAACACTCAAGGTATTTGTATGAATCTGTTTTTCCACGCCTGCCATTCCCATCCAGCCAGAAACATCATCCCTTGCTGTGGGAATTCCTCCTACTGAGGAATCAGTGATTCAGATCCATCGCTCTTCTATGCACCAGGAATAAGAGGCAAGTACCAGATGTGAAAACGGTCTTAATTTCTATCTGGAGTGATTTTTATATGAAGGATGTATGGCATTACTTCCTATTGGAAAACCAACTGCCCCTCTGTGAGATGGCACAGACTGGTAGCATGGTTAAGCTTTAGTCTCCCATAAGGTATCCCAACATTCTAGACACTGCACTATGCTGGCTATGAAGGATGAGACATAATTCTTTTGCATACAACTCCAACAGCTACTTCAAGAACCGGAAAAAAGTAGCCACCATTTGTGTTATTGAGACTCTGTATACCATGTTCTCATTTGTCAATCTGCACGATAAGGTCACCACTGGTGTTTAATTCATCATTGTTATGCTTTCTGTATTGGAAGATAAAATATGGCCAGTTACAATGAGAAGAGACAATAGAGCCTCAAACCTATTTTGCGGATTGGGAAGGTATTTTGTAGTCCAGATGTGAAGAGAATTTATTTAACACATGGGATGAATCCAGCAATCTGTTAGCAACGAACAGTGACAGACATGGACCTTTCCTGCATTCTGCATTTCCTATTCAAGGGGCTGAAATTTCCTGTCCTACCTCTTCCATAAGCAGAGTTGTGCTGATGGAAGATGGTGGAGTGGGCCATGTTGTCCTCTTGCCCCTCTTCAATGCAATCCCCTGACCTGTAGTGCATGCTGGTCCCCAGGACTCAACTTTTCCATAATCAGAAAGGACTGCTGGTGGGAGGGTAGCGTAGAAACATCCGTGATCCTGGCATCCACAGATTGCTGGATCAAACCCAATGCCCCCCCCGGTTTGGTCTAATGCCAGTTTGGTGTAGTGGTTAAGTCTGCGGACTCTCTTCTGGGAGAACCGGGTTTGATTCCCCACTCCTCCACTTGCACCTGCTGATGTGACCTTGGGTCAGTCACAAGCTCTGGCACAGCTGTTCCTGAAAGAGCAATTTGTGTTAGAGTTCTCTCAGCCCCATCTACCTCACAGGATGTCTGTTGTGGGGAGGGGAAGGGAAAGGAGTTTGTAAGCTGCTCTGAGACTCCAAGTGAAGGGCGGGGTATAAATCCAATCTCCTCCTCCTCCTCCTCCTCCTCCTCCTCCTCCTCCTCCTTTTCTTCTTCTTCTTCTTCCACCTGCTGATGTGACCTTGGGTCAGTCACAAGCTCTGGCACAGCTGTTCTCTCAAGGACAGTTTCTGTCAGAAGTTCTCTCAGCCCCACCTACTTCACAGGGTATCTGTTGTGGGGAGGGGAAGGGAAAGGAGTTTGTATGCCGCTCTGAGACGCCTTTGGGCAGTGAAGGGCGGGGTATAAATCCAAACTCTTCTTCTCTTCTTTTGCAAAGCTCAGGGAGACATAATCAAAACAATGACAAAACACCAGTATCAACTAATCCCTATGTATTGTGTTACTATATTTTTTTCTTGTGCTGGCTGCTTTTGGCATGGATGATCCTTACCTTGCCCCAGAAACAGTATTTTTTTTTGTAATAACCCCTGTTTTATATACCCACAATGGCCTTTTTTCTACTTTCTTATGAATGTATTGGGAGACCTTTTTCTCAGGAACTGTAATGAAAATAAGACTGATTCGGTAGATGCTAGTCAGTGTGCATCAGAAATAGTGTTTACCACCATATTATTGTTTACCTCTCTAATAGCACTTGTGAGTTTATCCTGATTTTTAATGAGTAAGTTCTAAGTTATTTGGCAGGTAACTGGTTTTCTCAGTGCTTTTCAAAGATTACAGATATTAATATGATCACCGAGGAAAGTGTTAATCAATACTTATGAAAAAAGTTTTACTCTATGCCACAGTTTAGGTAGGAAAGCCACTAATTTAAATTTTAATCTCTTGCTCACTTCCTGTTCCCACATACCACCCATTTAAATCAATCATTTATTAGAAATGTAGAATGAAGGTACAATAATACTTTAAAATTCTCTGTGTTACCAATATAATTTTGAAACGTCCACCTACGCTTTTCTTATTTTCCACCCGGGGTTCCCAGTATTCACAATATCAGTTGAAATGTTCTTGATATTAATAAATCCCTCTATTTTGCAGGGTCACCATCCTAGAAAGCTGAAGGAAGCAGCTATGAAAAATTGGGGGCAGGTTTATTGAGACAACCATTGCTGGACAAACTGAATATGGCTAACTGAACAAATTGCTGAACAAACAGGATTGATGTCCACTCTTCCATTTCTAGTCTGTGGTGGCAGAGCAATGGGCAAGTGTACCTGAATGATACCACTTCCCTTCACCCTTCCTCCTTTGATGCTTTTCAGTTGGGTTTTCCACTAGAGATACCATTACAAGAGCTAATAGAAGGTCTACAGTTCTAAATAGACAGAGGCTAATGTTGCTAATGTTGCTGGATTGATCAGCCACATTTAAGCATGGTTTTGGATTGTCAGAAATGGTCCTTTTTTGTTTCAGTCTCTTCTGATAGATAAATATCAGAGATGGATAGATACTAATGGTTTTGAGCCATCTGCCTGAAAATTTTGGAGTGCCTCGGGGCCTGGTCCTTTTCTTTATACTCTTTAACATTTACATTAGAATTTTGAATATGATCATCCATTAACTAAGCCTTGAGATGCTGTCTCAGTCTTGGTCAGCACTTAGCATCATGCTCAAGTAATTTAAGACCATGTTAGATGGAGATTATTAGGTGGAAATCTAGTTGTTCTCCTGAACCAAGATTTGCTTCACTATGGTCCCAATCTGAATCAGGTCTATGTGTGCCTGGCCCTGGGAATTCCCAGTGAGGAACTCTCTGAATGCATCTGTAAACAATCCGCATGAGGCACATGTAAACCAGCCTTTATAGGCCCTCAGCTATCTCATTACTACCTCCACCTGATTCAGTGGAGAAGGAACATTAGAGTATACTGGCTCAAAATCTTAACAATCTCAGGCAGCATTTTCATGTAGATATTAGCACTGGTAGGGGACATGAATCTTGCAGGAGCCCATAGCTCAAGCTTGATTACCTTTGAAGTCAAATAGCTTGACTCTGGCTGGATTGCATTCATAATATCTGTTCATCATGTTAATCTTGAATATCCTCAAAATGAAGCCAGTTTGGTATAGTGGTTATGTGTGCGGATTCTAATCTGGGAGAACCGGATTTGATTTCCCACTTCTCCACTTGCAGCTGCTGGATGACTTTGGGCAAGTCATAGTTCTGTCAGAGCTGTTCTTGAAAAAGGAGTTTCTCCCAGAGCTCTCTCAGCCCCTCCTACCTCACAGGGTGTTGTGGGGAGGGACTCTGAGTGAAGGGCGGGGCATAAATCCAATCTCCTCCTCCTCTTCTTCCTCCTCGTGAGCAGACATGGCCATAAGTCTTTCTAGGTTTACAATTTTCTCCATGGCTGTAACTTAAGAGATCTTATTTTTCAGTGTCAGAAACTGCCTTTAAGAACTTTGTAATATAAGCAAGCAATATAAGCCAGCCAAACATATTGTTACATTTGATAGGAATGTGTAATAGTTGTAATTTTCAATGCACTATCCTTTTCCATCATCCCTCACTTCCCCACTCCCCATTCTATTTTTGCATTTGCTGCTGCTAGGAGACAATTCATTATAAAGCAGCTTTTAATACTGTTAGCTGTTTCTAGGAACCTCTAGGAAAGTTTACCATGATAGCAAAATCCATCAAATAACTAATACCAGGCTAAACATTTTCCCTGCATGCGTGTTACTGTGAATACATGTACAATCCATGTATGGGCTAATGTTGGAGTATCTCAACTGTGAATTCATCAATTATTTCTGCTACCTTGAGTGACATCCCCAATTTTTCACTCTTTTCTATACTGATAGACTTGAACTATTTTATCACAGTATTTGTACAGTATCTATACAGAAGGATGCTCGAATATCTGCCAGTTCAGATCATGATCTGTTTACCTCTAGTGAACACTGAGCCAATTGTCCATTGAACAGTTCACTGTTTGCATGCAGTTCAAACCTCTTTGTCTGTTGATTGTGCTTTGAACAAATTATGTTTGACTATGGAACACATTTGCTGTAAAATTCTTGGAATCTCTAGCCTTGACAGGAAAGATGTTCATCTGTCAAACCAGAGAGGTAATATCTTTCTCCATGAACTATAGGTACCTAAGGTCAATTCTGTCCTTCAACAGAAAATATTACCATTTGAATACTGGAAATGAGAAAGAGTCATTAGCCAAAGAGATTAGATAATTTTTTCAAACATTTTCCAGTATAAAACAAAATTAATTAGCAAACTTATTTTGAGCTTTTTCCAGACTGCCTTGTAAACACTAACATGTTCCAGTAAAACAAAGCAAAATTTGGTCATTGACCAAAGGTATTCAGTAGCTTCCCTAGATACATTGTATAGATGAGTAAGTGTTTATTTTGATATTCATTTATATTTTTGTCACTAATGTTAGTCATCTGCTTTTTGTAGATCTGAATGTACTGTTATGTATGATTTTTGTATGCAGTATATATGGCATTTGTATGTACAACATATACACAAAGCCAGAAAATTTTGGCTGGTGGGGCAGGGGCTGGGGCACTGAGGCTGGAGAGTGGGGAACTGAATTAGATTTCTAATTAAAGTTACCCAACTGAGTGTGAGGTGGGGCGTACAGAAGGAAAGAGAGAGAGAGAGAAGGTATGCAGTGGCAAGGAGTCTAGGAAAGGAAAGGGGAGTGAAACTGATGGGATGGAAGTGAAACTGACCAGAAGTAGCAGGGGCTCTTCTCTTTCCTTCCCCAGCCTCCCTGCCACTGCAAGGTGAGGGGCACCGGGGTGGTGGGGTCTGGCATCCTCCTGGAGTGTGGCAGTGCTCATCCATGGTGGGGCTGTGCTCCCAAATGCTCCACCATGGCTATAGGCCTGTGCACAAATAATGTTGGTAAGTGCATACATTTTTATGGAAAATATTTGGTGTGTGCAAATAAAACCGTGCAAAAATGTTTTAAAGACATTTGTACAAAGGACATGTGAAACCAAAATATCTGAAAAGGAACTCCAGAATCATTCCTAATTTTTTTTTATGAGTATCTGAATTTTCTGGTATTTTTCACTTTCCTAAAATGTTAAAATTATTGGTAACTATCAACAAGTCACCAGGTTGCTGACAACTGTATTGTGTATAGTTAACTAAAATGTTTAAGGAATGAATCAGGGCAAAGAGCTGCCTTTCCCCTGCCTCATAGAACTAAACATACATGAAGGCTACCCATTGTGAGATGTTACTAAATGCTAAATGCTGACCCAGTGATGAAAACAAGAAGGTCAGAACTACCATTTAACAGAGAAAGAGCATCCTTTAAAAAGAATCTAGCAGTGAGCTGAAAGGTAATTTTAAACTTGGCATTGATATGAGGCGCAATTTGAAATTCGATGACAGTGTATGTAAATGTGCTAGTGCCACTGAGGAGACACACAGAACAGGTGATATGTGACAACTTAAGAGCATGTAGAACTGCTTTTATTTATATAGTCTCTCTCTTCTTGACATATCCTGGATGTGTTCTGCTTTTGAGCTGCACTTGTGAAATCCCAAGGAACTATGGTGCTTTTTGCAGTTACTCTAAATCAATCCCATTTAGCAAAAGAACATTGTTTTATGAATGAAGAATGAAGAACCTAATAGGAATATCCAAGGGCAGAAAATGTAGATTTACTTGTTTGGAGAATGAAAGCAAATACCTTCCCTGAGTAAGTGTGGCTTGGCGATGAGTGGACCAGATGACACCCTTCAGAGAGCCTGATGAGGTTTTCATAGAAATATGAATAAGAGTATGGTTAACACGATTTTTTTTAAGGCAGAGAAAGGCAGAAGTGAAAGAAAACTATTACATCCACAACTTTACTTCCCCCCCCACCGAAATGTCTATATTGGTGGCTTGCAATTTCTTTTCCAGCTGCCTATACTAGGTGGATAAAGGTCAAAGTGCTTCCACACTGAGGTGTTCTATAACTCCCATCACAGTTGTCACAGAACAAGGAAGAAGACAGAGATAGAATTCAACAAGATCTGACCACGCTGGGAAAGTGGGCAGGTGAACAAGATGCAATTTTAACAAGGATAAGTGCCGAGTTCTACATCTGGGTAACAAAAATCAGGAACGTACATACTGGGTGGAGAATACACTTCTGGGTAGCAGTGTATGTGAACAAGATCTTGGGGGACAGGTGGACCGTAAGCTAAATATGAACAGCCAATGTGATGCGGTGACAAAAGAGGCTAATGTGATCTTGGGGTGTATCAACAGAGGAATAATATCCAGATTGCAAGATGTCATAGTCCCACTGTACACTGTATTGGCCAGGCTGCACCAGGAGTATTATGTGCATTTCCGGAGGCCTCACTTCAAAAAGAATGTGGACAAAATGGGGCAGGTATGGAGGAGGGCAAGGAGGATGATTGGGGGCCTGGAGACCAAGCCCTATGAGGAAAGGCTGAGGGACTTGGGAATATTTAGTCTGGACAAGAGGAGGCTGAGGGGAGACATGGCTGTTCTCTTTAAGTATTTGAAGGGCTGTCACTTAGAGGAGGACAGGGAGCTGTTCCTGTCGGCAGCAGAGGATAGGACTCGCAATAATGGGTTTTAATTAAGGGTGGAAAGGTACCAGCTGGATATTAGAGAAAAACTTTTTTACAGTATGAGTTGTGCAACAGTGGAATCAGCTGCCTAGGATGGTGGTGAGCTCCCCGTCACTGGCAGTCTAGGCTAATACTGCATTGAGCAGTGGGTTGGACTAGATGGCCTGCATGGCCCCTTCTAACACTGTGATTTTATGAAGAAGTGACCAGAGCTTAAAGAGAAGATGGTCCTTTCCCCCTGACATGCTAATGTCTTGTGTGTTTTTCCTTTCTGCCTTGGTTAAAAAGCATGCTTACAAGTTGTTTGGTGGCCTACCTTTCTGCCTTCCCTAAATACTTTCTTGAGTAAGCATGGGGTTTGGCCATTACTGGATCAGATGCCACCCTTCAGAAAGCCTGATTCAAGCCTTTGAGTTCTCAGCTGTGGATCTTCCATGCCAAAACATAGATGATGAATACTGCAGATATCCATCAGTTTATAGAAAAGGCAAAGTGCTTGCATGTGTAATATAACATAATGAAGGAAGGAGAGAAGGAATTTAACCCTTTTCAATTTCTGCTTAGCATCACTAATTCTCTTGTATGCAAATGTTAAAAGTATTGGATCCTTGACCACATATTGGTTAGAACTTATGAACCGCCAACAGAAGATTTTGGCATAAGTGATCTTTTCCAGTTCCCCCTTTCCCCTAGCAGACACCTGTGAATGCCTACCTAAGAGGTAATTATAATGAGGAGCTGTGTGATAAAAAATTAAGCAACTTTGTGTGGCCACAGTGTAGAGGAGGAAGCTGGTAAAATCACCCTTCCAACCTGTTCTAGCAGTAAAAACTTGTATTCCAGAGGAAGGAATATGGCAACCTGAACTGTAAGGGACTTGATCACAAGTTGAAAATCACAGAACTGTGTGTGTGACAGATTATATCATTGTGTTTTAACATGTTAAAATACATGACAAACGTAAATGAAATTTGAGAGGTTGGAACATCAGCATATCATGAGTGCATTAGATCAGACTAAGGGGCATTTATCAAAGGCTAAGGGGAAAAGATGAGAATTTTGTATTTTCAGAGCAGGCCTAATGATAACTTTAAAAATCCTTTTGTGTGGAGAAACTGAAATCAATGGTTTTTTTCCTTCAGTAAGGAAAATAGTTGCTGAAAGTCAACTCAGCAATATGACAGCCTTCCCCCATTTACGTTATTTCTAACAGGCATACTTGTGAAATAAATGGGGGGGGGGAAATCCAAGAATGGCAAATTTCAAGCCACATTCATTGTTTCAATGAATATTTTATAACTATTTTTCTTTAAACAATACAAATGCCACTTGTTTAGAGATTCATTCAAACCAATGCTTGTTTTATCCCATAATACTCATATGTCCATGCTGAAGACCACTGCAATGTAGTAACTTTGACTAAACAAATTACCCAGGTTGCTTGCTTTAATTCATAATTGCTGTAATTCATAATTGCATAATTCAGCAATTCCAGCAGAGGGCAGTCAAGCAAGAATAATCACCTAACCATAGCTTAAAAAGGAGGCTGCAGTTTCTAGACATTTTCCGCCTCACAGAAATAAAACGAATGTCCTAATTTTCTTTCTGACAAATATGTCTTTGGCAAGCTAAATCTCTATTCACTTAACCTGCTCTTTAAACCTGACTATGAGTCACTGTATTTCCCAGATAACAGAGATTATATTTATATAAAGACGCTTCTTTCCACATTAAGAACAAAAGCCGCAGGATCCCTGTTAAGAAAAAACAGATGTTCCAATAACCTTTATGTCCCATTTTCTGTTTAAGATATAAAGGAGATGCAAACCCATCCCATTCAAACAATTATCACTAGCCTTTTCCCCCCTCAGACTTTGAAGCTGGCATTGGGGAAGGAGGACCAACTCCAAATACAATGAAATTGTTCTTATTGCATATGAAACCCAAATTCAGAACAAATGAAATGCAAGATTGGAGAAGACCCGGAGATAATTTATTCCAGCTTTTGTGGCAAGTGTAATATTCTATCCTGATATACACGGATCCTAACAACCTGTTTAAAAAACAGAAAACCTAAGCCTCAGTCTGGGTTTCCATAAGCTTGGCATGATACTCTAGCCATTGCACCACTGAAATGCCAACAGCACAATGGGACTGAGAAATTTATTCTTTCATGGATTGAAACCATTACTGTTTTGCTGCAGGGAAGTAATGATGCTCTCTCTCCCTCTCCAAGGCTGTCACTGTCTGGCAATTCTTTTCCAAATTGTTGGCAGACAATTTTCAAATTTCAAAAGACCAGGAAGCCCTTTCCCTCACATTTTCTTTTAAGCACTGAAGGTCAAATGACACATGATGCTGGAATTCCATGACTGGAACTCCAAATGTATAGTTTGGTCCTAGAAAGAGGCTGCAGGAAGACGCAATAAGAACAGAAGAACATAAGAGAAGCCAATGTTGGATCAGGCCAGTGGCCCATCCAGTCCAACACTCTGTCACACAGTGTATTGGGATCACAAGGATGGGGGGGAGTTAATGCTTATCCTCCTAATAGTTCCTTTATTGGAAATATCAGCCCTCAACTGGTTTAAGTTCAAGCAAGATCTGAACTGTGTCTCCCCCTTACTGGGACTTAAAGCAACTGGGAGGGCAATTTCAGTCAGGGGAATTGTATGGGGAAAGGCAGTAAAATCCCATTTAGCCAGGTGACACATCTGGAATCCCAGAAATCCAGCATCAGATGTAGTTTGACATTGAGACAAGAACTTGTTTGGTAAGAGGAGGTTACCTCCTGATTAGCCCCAGTCAGCCATTTTCTTGGGCGGCAGGCAGATGTTCAGCCTTCCTCATTTGTTATCCTCAAAGGGACTCCATTTATCATGTTCGTTTTACCCAACTAATGTTATAGTTGTCAGTGGCCATGTATGTCAAGCCTAAGGATCATTTGATGTGAACTGCTTTGAATGGTTAAAGACCAATTTTTCAAAATTAGGAGGAGCGGTTTAGGATTTCATCCAACATCCTCCAGTCCTACTGCCTGAAACTTTCTGTCTTGGAGTGTACAAAATATGCATTCCACTTTTTTTTTTTTATCATGCTAATATCTTATACTGAATAAAGCCCATGTGCCTCTGGCCCACCATTATCAGCCCAGAGGGGGCACTGGTTTGAGGATGGGGCTTCAAATTCTCCCCAAAGCAACTGCTTGGCCCAGGAGATACTGACAGAGAGAATCTAGGCCACCAAACATGCAAAGCCCCTCTGATGATCCTGTACCACTAGCCAGTCTTAGCTCAAGCAAAGAAATACCTTCCTGATTCTAAAGCTATTGATCAAATAGACCCTGAAAATTTGTTGAATCCCAATTTCTTTTTAAAATGTCCATTTGATTCTAATCCAGAATATAGGTATGTGTACACCTCAGGGCCTTAATCACACTCATAAAGGGGTATGTTAAGATCCTTCTCCCTGCTTTCTATGCCTACAAAGGTGAAAAGGAGATCAACAAGAGACAGGTCTTTCACAGTGATGGCACCTTGCCTTTGGAATCCTTTCCTCCTTGAGATTCACCTACTTTCCTTTCCTTAAATGATTTAGGAACCATAAAATCTGAGGGCTCTCATCACTTATACACAAATGGAAAAGTGACCATTCTTCATCTGGTTATGTTTGTTTTGGTTTGTTTCTGTTTCCCTTGCACACTTCCTTTCACCCCATATAGCACCATGCAGTATGCACGATTCCCTTGGCAGTCTTGTCCTCTTCTACCTATGTACTTGCTTGCACCATACTGAGCTCTTTGGCCTTATTCTCCTTCACAGTTAGTGCTGCTTCAGATAATAGAATATGAAAATAGTCATTGTTTTTCTTCCACCTTCTCTGGGGCAGATGATGCACTCTATTCTTGGTGCTGGAGGGGGCAGCAATGGGAGCGCTTCTAGTGTCCTGGTCCCACTGCTGGACCTCCTGATGGCACCTGGTATATTTTGGCCGCTGTGTGACAGAGTGTTGGACTAGATGGGCCATTGGCCTGATTCAACATTGGGCTTCTCTTATGTTCTTATGAAACTGTCACCATTTCTTTTTGGCCACAAGCCTGTGAAGAAGCTCTCTGATTACTTCTGGAGTGACCCACTTACCTCTACTTTTGTCCTTCCTCTCTCTAGAAGGATTTATTCTTGTGAAAAACTAGCTGAATCTTCTGTACATCCTCTGTCCTAAGGCTCAGTTAGAGTTTTCCATCAAAGAAATTGTCACCAGGTTAATCAGACTTTTCTAATCAGGGCCATGAGAGAGAAATGTATGGGAATTCAGTAACTGGCTGAGTGGCTAGGCGTTCACATATTTGAAGGAAATCTTGCCAGATGACTTCCAGTCTAGGCCTAATGGCCAGGCTTTGTCCAAAAGAACAGTCTGTACCTCTTCATCAGCTTTGTGTTGTATCTCTTTTAAAAGCCAGGGTGTCTTGAGTAGATGGATCATTGGCCAGCTGGAATTTAAGATCTCAGTCTTTTGGAATGACTTCTCACAATTAGAAAAGATGCCTTTTCACATTTATCCCCTATTTTGACATATTTATTACTTTGCTGTCGTTTCCCCCTTAATTAAATCAAAACAACTGTTGACCTTATAAGCTTAGCTTGTTATTTAGTTTTGACTTTGCACATCTTAAAGAATCTGCATCATGTTACGTGTTCATTTGTTGTTCAGCCTCTCTCTATAATTTTGAACTCTAGCTTCCTTTTCAATGTATTTGAAAAAGTGTGCATGCACACAAAAGCTCATGCCTTGAACAAACCTTTGTTAGTCTTAAAGGTGCCACTGGACTCTAAATTTGTTCTGCTGCTTCAGACCAACACGGCTGATCTCCTGGAACTATGCTACAGTAGCATGACACATGAAGCTGCCTTATACTGAATCAGAGCATTGGTCCATCAAGGTCAATATGACTATTCTGACTGGCAGTGGCTGTCCAGGGTCTCAGGTAGAGGCTGTGCACACTACCTACTGTCTGGTCCTTCAAAGTGGTGATTCCTCCTATGGACACTATGATGAACACTATGGATGACCATCTATGAGGGCCTTTTCTTATGATAGCCAAAATGTGTACTGTTGGCCACAGGCCCCGCAGTTATTCCCTTCCAGAAGCTTCAGCCTAAGGATGAAGCTGTGCAGTTATTACAGGGAGAATCCTGGTGTGGATTCTGGCATACCAGTAAAGACAGTTAATCAGCAGCAAACCAAAAGCCAAATTTCAGCTGGATCTGTACTGGCAGGTGCACACGGTCACCAAACGGATCATTTATTTTATTTTTAAAATTCCCAACAGACATAAAATTAAAAACAACCACCACCTTAATTTACTTACCAGGCCACCATGTCCAGGCCAGCACAAATTGGTAAGCCATTGAGCTGAACAGAGCCCACCAGTTACATGTGAGTGCCCCTCAAAGGACCAGTTTGGCTATCTGCCTGCCTAGGCCTGTTAAACAAAGCTCTACACAAGCTCTTAGGCTGTATTTGGCATATTGAGTTACAGTTGTTGTGGGCCTGAAGGATGTTATTATATTACATCATTCCATCTGTTTTACATATTAAATGTTTTTAAAACTGTTCCTGACACATGCTGGAGGAGCTGGACTGTGCATTTACCTGTCACCATTACATCATTAAAATAGTCTCTGCACCTCAGAACCCCATGCCAGTACAATAAATGGAAATCCTTGTTCTATAGATTCTTATTTTCCCAGCGTTCTAAATTCTTTGTCTGGCTTTGGGGATAATTGAGTCATTGTTCTGATCCAGCACAGTTCTTCTTGTGTCCTTAAAAGTACTCAGTAGCCAATGTACTGCACTGGTCAGAGTACTGGAATGGGATGGAGGAAAGCAGGGTTCAAGTCCTTGCTCAGACATGAGATAGACTTGTTGCATAGTCCTGGACTAGTCACCCTTCAGTCTAACTGTCCTCTCAAGGTTGTGAGGAGAAAAATGGGGCTATATACTGGACTCTTCAAATGAAGGATGAGGGGGAAACAAAGACGAATACCTTCAGGGAATTGAGATGACTTTTCCTGTGCTCCTTTCCCCCAGAAGAGATTGCCAACATGCATACGAAGGAAGTGTGTCATGTCATAAACCGATCAGTCTGTAAGTTTGTAAAAAAGAGTTCAGCCAAAGTATAAAACTTCTAAAATCCTGAAGCACACGGGCTAAGGTTTTGGGTTTTTTACCAGCAAAGGGTTAAATAAAATGCTGTCATTTCCCTGCTAATAATAATAATAATGTGTTTTATATTGAAATTTGTTCTTCATGTCTTTTCTCCTCAGCATAAGTGTTGGTGTGTATCAGTGATATGAGGTATAAGTTTGCTAGGGCAATTACCCATTACTGTTGAGTAGCTGAGGAGTCCCCAGGGCAAACTCATGCATAATTTGTTTGTGCATAAGATCCTGCTAGAGCTGAGGCTGCACTCACTTCTTTGCTCCTGCTTTGCAGGGAGAAAAAAATGTAAGTCTTTTCTTAACTCCTGCTCAGTGCTTCACCTGTTAATTGAACTTAATGTCATCCTTCTCGCCCCTTGGTTCCTAGACATCTACCTCACAAAGGGGTTCTTGTAACAGACTGGTCCAGGTCATGTATAAGAGCCTGAGAAAAGGGGGAGAGGGATATACCACTTTCATCTGTATAAGATGCATCCTGGTTATCAGGGCCCAGAACATTAATAGATGCTCCCTTTAATTGATTCATTGGTCCTGTCTGTATCTGGAAACCCTTGCTATCTGAGCAAAACACTGTCATTCATTGAGTTAAGGTTACCTTCTCTGTGCCAACGGGCTAAGATTAGACAGGATTGGTTTAGTATATCATCTGAATGTAAAATAATTACAGGGTTTGGGTTTTTTTAAAAAAAAATCCTCCTGCCCTTTAGTTTTTGACATTTTCCCTCTCACCCCTTTGGATCCTGCTTCCTTATCTGTAATGTAATTCTTTCTCACCGTTTCTTTATGATAGCCGACTCCCCAAAGCATTCTTTTCCCACTTAGTTCAGAAAGCAGGTCTAAGGTCCAAAATTAGGTTTTAAAAAATGCCAGTGCTTTGGAACTTGAATGTAACCTATGTTTCTGTAATTGTTTTCTGGATTGCATACTTTTCTGAAAATTTGAGACTGTCAAAACAAAGGGGTTTCTTGTAACCATGCTTTCCTGTTATACAAAGGGTCACACACATACTGCCTTCTCTCTCAGTACAATGGAGGATGGCGATTGTGGATACTCTGTTGATAAATGAAAAAATTAATTGCAGCATAATAACCCCAACCAATTTCAATGTCCCATGGAATATGTCTAGAATGTCTAGAGAAATGCCCAGCTATGGAAGTGGCTAATTTTTAAAAGTCTTACTGTTCTTTTTATTTTTAGGGGAGTTGAATTGGTGTTGGGTGGACCTGCCCAAACCCACTCCAACATTTGGGTTGGATGCAGACAGCTGTTTCATTTAATCCCACAGCATTCCTGTCCCTACTACAGCTTCCATCCCACATGGTTTTGGTACATGCTATAACATTTCCACCCTCAGCATCTGCCAGATCACTCTCCCTATGTGGGCAACCAGCCCTCTACCAAGCGAGACCCATCCCTGATTAGAAGCTACAGGGGAAGCTGTTTTGTCAAGGGAAACCCAGTCTTCTCAGCAGAGATCCCTCATGCTTCCCCAACTCTCTCAAGAGCTTTTGGAGGGGGCTTCCCTTGAATCACTACCACCTCCTCTTCCAGTTTGATAACAGGAGGAATATCTATGACAGGCCTTTTCTACCAACACAGGGGACCCACAATGCTTCTTATGATTTTGGGGAACTTCTTATGATTTTGGAGAACTGTAAACCTTCCTCTCAGTTTCAAGATGTTCTTAGGGTGGTAAGTGTAAAGGCTTTGGATTTGCTTCCATACATGAGTGAATGGTGAGGTGAGCAAGTAGAACACAAAGATCACAGAGGCAGGACTCATATGTAAATAAGATTTATTTATGTACAGGTTGTTTTTAAAGAACAGATCAGCAGCATGGGTCTCCAGATAGTGAAAGGAGAAACTGGGCTGAGGCACATAATTTTTAGCATGGTTTGAATTCTCTTTGGCCGAGTTCAGACTGGCAGTTTGCCCCAATATAGGCATGTTTCAGAAACGTTTCATGAATGGATTAAAGGGCCAGTTCACACAGGCACATCTGTCAGGCGTTCCCCAGCCACACTCAACCCGTCTTGTAACACTTCCCTCCTGAGTTTAAAAGATACCAAGTGAAAGTGCTAGCAAACTGTTATGTACGCAGATCGCGGCTAAAGTAAGGAGCTTGGGTCCCAAACACAATGGGACCTCGGATCCTAGACCATCTAGTATCCTGTCCACCAATAGGCCATCTGGCAGGAAATTCAAACCCTCCAAGGGGACCATGGGTGTACTGGCTGGGGTGTATATAGTTGGCCCTTGCAGGGCCAGTTTTTCAGTCTTGTGTGTGAAGTACAATAAATGTGTCTGAACGCATGTCGTAGTCCGAGTCTCCATGCGGTGAACCCAGTACCGTACAGTGGTGACGAAGGTGGGATCCCGATGAGCGGGCCTGACTCTCCAACCAGCGCAGCACCAAGCACCGATCCAGTAGCGTCCGCACTACTCTTGAGCAGCACTGCATCATGCCCGGCTCTCCCTGACTCCACTCCCCACACTGCCGCTCTGGGACACCTCAAAGTCTTCAACCCCACACATCCTGAGTTCTGGGATTCATGGACAGACCAGCTGACCTGCTACCTTGCCTACCATGATGTGACCGACGCTGGCAAGAGAAAGGCCCTCCTCCTCAGCTCATGTGGAGTGGCAACCATCCAGCTCACAAAGAGCCTCCTGGCCACAAAGGCAATCCTTGAATGTATGTACGAGGAGATTATCGAAGCCTTGACCAGGTATTTCACACCCAAGCCAACGATGATGGCCAGGAGGACGGAGTTTCAGGGGCACATCCAGAAGCCCAGCAAAATGGCCTCTGCTTTCATGGATGCACTGCGCCAACACGCAATGGAGTGCGGTTTCACCAAGGTGGAGGAGAACATCTTGACCCAGTTTGTATGGGGAATCAGCAATGTAAAACTCTGCTGCAAGATGATGGGCACCCATGACCTCAAACTAGATGATGCCCTCAAGCTCGCCATCGCCTATGAAGAATGAAAAGGAGAGCCAGTTTGGTGTAGTGGTTAAGAGCTGCCAACTCTAATCTGGAAACCCGGGTTTGATTCCCCCACTCCTCCACATGCAGCCAGCTGGGTGACCTTGGGACAGTCACAACTCTCTCAGAGCTCCCAGCCCCACCTACCTCACAGGGTGTCTGTTGTGGGGAGAGGAAGCGAAAGTGATTATAAGCTGCTCCATGACTCCTTCAGAGAGTGAAGAGCAGGATATAAAACCAACTCTTCTTCTCCTTTAGGTACCTTAATCATATGAATAGTAGTTACAGCTTTCAACAGTTAAAGTTAGGTAGTTAATACAGTGTATTTGCCTCCCCAACTTGCTATATTAAAAAATGCTGAAATTCAGCCTCTTAGCAAGAACAGTTTCACTTTTCTCTTCCACTTCAGTTTAGCTCATGTTAGCAACCAGTTAATTCTAGAACATCCAACTAGTGTTCCAAATTAGTTCTGTACCTTCTTCATGATGCATGATAATTCATTTCACCTGTATTACGATGAAGGTCTGAACTGGGAAACAGACAAAAGCTCAGTTTGCGGAATTAGTAAAGTGGGGGTAAGCAGTATTACATGTCCACTCCATAGTATTTCAAATGTAACTCCATTCAAGCATTATGTAAAATGCTGTAAATATGTAAGCTCCTCAGGTCAGAAAATAATTTTGTTGCTTCCGGAGGGTAGGGTTGCCAGGTCCCCACTGGCCTCCAACATGGAATTGTAGGGTTGCCAGGTCCAGGTTGGGAAACCCTTGGAGATTTGGGAGTTGATCCTGGGGAAGACAGAAACCTCAGTGGGGTACAATGCCACAGAGACCACCCTCTGAAGCATCCATTTTCTCCAGGGGAACTGATCTCTGTAGTCTGGAGATGAGCTGTAATTCCGGGGGATCCCCAGGTCTCACTTGGAGGCTGGCATCCCTAGGAGGCCTGTTGGTCTGCAATAGAAGAACCAAGCTTTTGAGAGTCACAGCTCCCTTCATCAGGGATCACTCTTGAAAGCTTCTATCCCGAAAATCTTGTTGGTCTCTAAGGTGCTAGTGGACCAAAGTCTAAATCTTTGTTATTGTTGTTTATGTTATTCTGTAAGGCCCACATCCATTTATGATGGATAGGGATAAAACAAGGACAATCACTCATGTTTCATGTACGGCAAGAAAGTGCGTCTGAGTTAAAAAAAAAGTTAATACAAGTCCCTTTTTCTGTTCACTAAGAAAGAATTGAGAGCAGACCACACTCTTGGGAAATTACTTGGAAAATATGGTTTGCTGTTCAGCCATCGATCAATCAATCCAGAAGGAGAGTGGTATGCCCACTCTGGAAGTTAATCAGACACTCAAAAGTAATACTTTGGAAAGCTCTCCAAAAGGTATGTGTAAAGATAGCTCCTCTTGAACACACTGTCGATATATTTTAACTCTGAATTGGCATCAATTATTAAAAGGTATTTAAGCTAGCTAAGCAGATATTGTAAAATGCATCCCTTCAAATATTTGCCACCTATTAAAATGAGCCGTGTAAAATGGATGATGCTGTCCATTAGGACCAGTCCAGATATTTGGATAGCAAGAATACCAAGGATTTGTAAGGTTAGACTGATACATACCAGGTTGTACCACAAGAAAACTGCAGTGTAACAAGGGGAAAGTGCCTGCAGAGCAAATGATACAAATCAGACCAAAATACAAAATGGACGGGAGTAGATTCTTTCTCATTTCCTTCTACCAAGCATTCATTTAATCTGAACTGAGAAGCAATTATGTTCTGGATAGCAAGAATGTCTGCCTGCCTAGTGCATTATTATCCCATGCTTCCTCTGAGGAGCTCAGGGCAGCTTAGACAATTCTCCATTCCACCATCTTAATGTCACAACAACTCTCTGAGATAGGTTAGGCTGAAAGGGTTTGTCTGGCCAAAGTTACCCAAGGAACTTTATGGGTAGGCAGAAATTTGAAGCCAGGTCTCCCTAGTCATAGTTCCATTCACTATGCCATACTGGTGAGACAAATGTGCAGCATGCACAAAAAGCCCAACATTTACCACTAGTCAAACTGTTGTGTCCACTGGCCTACTGAAGGTACAAAAGAATAATTTCTTCATCTGCACTTGTCCTTCAATGTCTTCCACAATTGGGATCAGGATGTTGGTGTACAGTAGAGGTCTTAAGTAGCCAAGTTCACTTCAAAAGTTTCAGTGGACAAACATATGAAATCATTTTATCCTGAGATAGAAAACTGGCCTATTTAGTCCAGTGTGGTCAATTCTCCTACAGCAACTCTCTGGAATTTCAGTCAGAGGTTCTTCCCAAGCCTGCTTTTTGCATTTCCTTTAGTTGCTGATACTGGGGGTTGAATCTGGGACCTTGTGCATCCTACCACTGGATGGGTGGGTTTTGCTCAACCTCTGCAGCCTGCTGTGTGCTCACTGAAAGAGATTCCTGAGTCATCCTCCACCCCAAATGCCATGGGATACCGCATGGAGGACTTCAAGGGAAAGCACAAGTCCATGGAAATCATTCCCTTTCTTGAACTAGCAGAGATGCTCACTTTAGGCCCAACTTATTGAGTGGAGGGATTTAAGGACCCCCTGGAATTTTTTGCTAGGCTTGTCAAAAGTTCTTCCCTGGAAATTCTTCAAGCATTTCTTCTAAAAAGTAGCTTGTATATTCACCTTGAAATATTAAGTAAAATTTGGTGCCACCTTTAGACCTAGATCTTCTCCTACCCATTTTGCTTCGAAAACTGCATGGGACACTTCTTCATATGAGCCATCCTCACAATCAGACAGCCAGTGCCTATGAGAGGCACATGACACTGGCAGCATCGTCTCAATAACCATCTACAATCATGTTTTCTTTAGTTCTCAGTAAAGTGTTTATGGAATCCCTCTGAGAAATGTTCTGGGTTCAGCTGAAGAATGTGATTTGCTTTCCTGGACATTCACATTTCATTAGAGCAGGAACTTCCAGATTTTTCCTCAAATTTAGCTTTAGGTACAGTTTGGTAATAAATTAAGAGCTCATAGAGTTGCAGGAATGAGTTCCAATGTACCTCGACTGTTGAGGTGCCACTGATTAAGGCCAACTACAGTGACATTGCATAATCATTGACTTGGTGAATCCCCTTCCCTTCAGGATTAGTGTTTTTTTGGCTGAGTTCAGACTGGCAGTTTGAAGTGGGAGCCAGTCATGGCAAAACATGCATTCATGCACATCAGGGCAAGTTGGGGAGGATCCTGTTGCACTGGCACCGCATTGGGCCATAGAGCAGAGCACAGCTGATCATACCACTGCTGCCTTATGCGCAACGTGGGTTGCTCCCGGCTTTTAAAGGTTGGCATTCATACTTCCTGGAAGCGGAATGAAGCGGGATAAACGGGCTCTCAGGGATTTGCTATCGCTTTTACCAGGTATCTTTTAAACATGGGAGCGAAGTGGAACAGCACAGGTTGACTACGGGTGGGGAATACCAGGCAGATGTGCCTGTGTGAACACCCCTTTTAATCCGCTTGTAAAACATGGCTGAAATGTGGCTATAGCAGGGCAAACTGCCAGTCTGAACTCAGCCAATGAGTATCTAGTTGATTAATACAATGGTATGTTCATTGGCTCGAGTATTTGAACAAGAGTGGGAAGATCGGAGCTCAAGTCCTCACTCAGCCATGAAGTTCACTGTGTAACTTTGGGCGGATCAGCAGCACTCATCCAACCCCAGTTTCCTGATTTGTTGAGCAGATGAAATGGAGAAAAGAACTCTGTAGACAGCTGTCAGCTCAGCTCCTTGGAGAAAGAACAGGGACAATGTTGCTTTCTCTTGCTAACCTTTATGTTGATATTGAAATTTATTGAAAAGTCTTTTTCAGTCAACTCTGCTTTTAAACAATTTGAGTTAAAAAGAACAGGAGTGTAAGGGTTATATTCCTGAACATATTAAATAAAACAGAATTATGGATTGTATGCAGACTTTTAGACGTGAATAGGCATTTCAGTTTTCCGTTGCTCAGAACAAGCTTTTCTTCAAACTAAATACTCTGGTTCTTTTATTTATGGTTTTTATTCCAGAACTTCTAAGAAACATTCTGAAAAATGAAACATAATAGAGAGGGGTAATTTCTAAGGTTGTATGAGCAGAAGGGGCACATACAACAGAGTTTTCTGTGCTCCTCACTTCCTTCAGCATGCCTTCCCCCAAACCTCTGCTAAAGGTCAAGAGACCCTTCAGGACAAAGTGTAATGCTGTTCCTGTGACCAGTAGGTTTCTTAAAAACAAAGTATAATTAGGAAACCTCATACAGTTGCAATCTCTAAAACTGAGTACTGCACTCATGAAAGAACTGCAGATGGTGATTTTGGCCCAGTTTTCTTTCCTCACTGCAGCCCCCAGTGCCGTGTGGCACTTTGTTTAGGAAGGCCCACGATCCTTAATAAAGGCTGTTGAGGCCCTGTGAGGGACTGCTGAGAAAATATATATATATATTGACATTTCTCATGGTGCAGCTTTAATGGTGATCCCAGGGAAGCTGTAGAAACCCTGAACTGGAGTAGGGTTACCATTCCCCCAAGTGAGTGTGGGGAATCCCCTGCTTTCATGGGGTCCTGCTGGCCGGTGGCCATCTGGCCAGTGGAAGGAAATTTCCCCACCCTCCAAACAGCATTGTGCATGACATGCTGACGTAACCCAGAAACGATGTAGGTGTATCAGTGACATGGGGTGGTGGTGGTGGTTGACACTCTGGTTTTGGGGCAAAACTCTATGGTTTGAACCAGTTTGGTGTAGTGGTTAAGTGCGCAGACTCTGATCTGGGAGAACTGGGTTTGATTCTTCACTCTTCCACTTGCAGCTGCTAGATGACTTTGGGCAAGCCATAGCTCTGACAAGAGCTGTCCTTGAAAGGACAGTTCTTGAAAGAGCTCTCTCAGCCCCACCTACCTCACAGGGTGTCTGTAGTGGGGAGGGGAAGGGAAAGAAGTTTGTAAGCCACTCTGAGTCTCCGAGGGAAGGTATAAATCCAATCTCTTCTTCTTCTTTGAGGGTGATTTTACCATAAAGTTTTGCCCAAAAACCAGAGCATTGCCCCCAGCATCACCAGCATGCCTATGTCACTTCTGGGTGACATATGTATGTCGCATGACAACCCCGCTCGTTCCTGGAATGCCCCCCCCCCAATTTCCCTGCCAGCACGATGATTGGACCTGGCAACCCTAAACTGGAGGCAGTTTTGGAGTGGTTGCAGGCTAAGAGACTGAAGCTTAATTTCAACAAGACAGAAGTGTTAGTGGTGAGTGAAAGTTCTGACCCGGGATTTAAGGTGTCACCTGTTCTGGATAGGGCTGCACTCCCTTTGAAGAAAGAAGTGCTTTGGTTTTAACTCATTTTAATGATGTATTTGTGCATTGGTTTTTAATGGCCTTTAAGATACTATTTTAATTTGTCTGTTTTAATTTGTTAGCTGCCTTCATGGCCCTGTGTTTACGTTTAAAATGCCATCAAGTTGCAGCTGACTTATTCGGCCTCACCCTGACACCCGGCCACTGGACCATGCCTTAGGAGGGCTGGCTTTACCTCCCTGGAAGGGAGCATGTGCTCCCACAGGGGGCAGAGCTGGCCATTTAACGGCTAGCTCTCCCCCACCCCAGCCAGTCATCAGCTGGTGATTGGCCCTCCCTCCCACCCTGGTCATTGTGTAGGCACTCACTGGTCACCCTACTCCCATGTCTTGTGTGGAGAGGGAGCCGGGTAGGAATTTTTGACCCTAGTCGATCGGCGACCATGCTGGGGTGTTTTTTGCCTACCCTACATAGTATCTCAGAGGACTGTGAAATTGGCTCAGGGAGGCGCCATGGTTAGCAGGTTGGTCACTTTAGTTCAGCAGGAATGCTTTATGGCTGCTGCTGTAAGGCCTCCTGTGCCAACTGCCCTCTAGCCTGAGGCCCAGGCCATTGCCCGGGCCAGCCGCTGCTCCTCCTTGCTGCCAGAAGGCCACAGTGAGCTGCCACTGCCGCTAACTGCCACCACCACTAAACGCCACCACCTCTGGATGCCTCTTCGATGCCTGACGCCACTCCTGACATCTTCCTTGGCCCCCGCTGATCCCTACTCTGTGGCACCTTCGGCCACAGAAGTGCTCCGCTGGTGGCGGGAAGGGAGCCCTGAGCCCAACAGGTAAACCTGATTCTTCACTGGAGATTGGAGCTCTGCTCAGCCTGATCACCAGCCGACAACCTTGCCATTTACTGGCACCATTCCAATTTTAGTATATGTGCTGCCGAAGCGAGATTAAAAATAAGATGCTAGATATTGAGCGTCAGAAATTATTCAGCTTAGCTAATAAAACCTGCTCCCCCTTGAATTTCGAGATCCCCCTAACTATAGGGAAGATGGCCTCATATCTATCCTCTTTGCAGGTCCCGCAACAACGTAGAGTGTTTGCCCTGGCCAGGTGTAATGCTATGCCCTCTGCCATTCTATATGGCAGATTTAACAAGGTTTCTCATTTGGCCAGATACTGCCCCTGCAGAAAGAAATGCGTGGAATCTATCTCTCATGTTCTCCTGCATTGTAATCTGTATGTGGGTTTAAGGAACATTTATCTACACTCTATCCTATCCTGTATGGCGGATTGTTCTGATGCACTCAAGGTACACAGAGTCTTAAAAGACCTTGGTCCTGACATCACTGAGAAGGTGGCTCAGTTTCTCTGTTTGGCTCTAAAGCTGCTCCAAAGGCACCTAGAAATATAATATCCTTATCAGCTCCTAATAGCACCATATCGAGCCACAGAATTTTTATAGGTGTGTTTTAACCGTTTTTTAACTGCTTCTTAAACTGTATAACTTATACTGATAATTTATGCCAATAAAGGCTAACTTGACTTGACTTGACTACTGGTACCATTCATTTCCTTAAAAAGGAGATTCCTTATTCTATCAGTCTAAAATCTGCAGAGTGGATGTCCTAGAAGAATGCCGCAATCCACCTCAGTAACTCCCCCCCCAGTTTGAATGGAAGACCAAAAGTCACAAACCAAAGAAAAGTGGAGCATCTTCCATTCAAACCAATGACCAATGATAATGAAATAGAATTATGAAAATGAAACCATGATTAAAAAGAAACAATAATGAAACCAAACCATGCATCAATCCAATAACAAACAAAAAGATAAATTTGCTGTAAAATATTATTGTGTTCTAGACCACCCTAATCACTTTTTAGTTCTGTAACATCTCAGACTTTCTCTTCACCAAACACAGTTCATCTACATTAATTTGGATGGCCTAGGAGGCATTCCAAAATGTTCTTTTACTTAATATAGGCCCAATCTACATCTAGCATTTGCTCCCCACACTGGAAATTCCCATCTACATTGCATGCCACTTTCATTTTGATTGAGTGTCGCATTTTATGGCAGTGTCCAGACTGCATGCTGCTTTCACTTCGTTTGATCTCTGGTTTTATTGTGGTTGTCTGCATAGATTTATGGCCATTTTATGGCCATTCAGGGGTGACTCTGCAGTCAGTACGGTGTTGGCCTGGGATAGTTGAATGTGGTTTTGAACTGAGCAAATGCTAAATGCAGATTTGGCCATAGTCTTGGATCAGGAGGAAGCTCCTTGCACCAGTGGAACAGGTTTGCAGGTGCCAACTCACTGGATTCTTTATATTTAACACACTACTGAACTGAAACCACTTGAACATATGAGCACATGAAGCCTTATACTGAATCGGACAAAATGGTCCTTCATGGTCAATATTGTTTACTCAGACTGGCTACAACTCTCCAGGATCTTGGACAGAGGTCTTTCATATTACCTATTGCCTGGTCCTTTTAACTGGAGATGCTAGGTATTGAACCTGAGACCTCCTGCATGACAAGCAGATGCTCTACCACTAAGCCACAGCCTCCTCTCCACTTCCATTGTCCTTCCTTCCATTGTCCTTCCTTCCATTGTCCTTCCTTCCTTCCTTCCTTCCTTCCTTCCTTCCTTCCTTCCTTCCTTCCTTCCTTCCTTCCTTCCTTCCTTCCTTCCCTCCCTCCCTCCCTCCCTCCCTCCCTCCTTCCTTCCTTCCTTCCTTCCTTCCTTCCTTCCTTCCTTCCTTCCTTCCTTTCTTTCTTCCTTCCTTCCTTCCTTCCTTCCTTTCTTTCTTTCTTTCTTTCTTTCTTTCTTTCTTTCTTTCTTTCTTTCTTTCTTTCTTTCTTTCTTTCTTTCTTTCTTTCTTTCTTTCTTTCTTTCTTTCTTCTCTTTCCACTTTATACCTTTTGTCAACTTCTTTTGTACTAATTTTGAAGTGGAACTGTGAATTTCCCAGGCAAACCCTGAGGAAAATCTGAAGAGTCCACTGAAATAGCTATGCAGTCCTTCTTCACTTGAGCCCTAAAGAAAAGTGCCCAGTGAAGCGCTATGACCTCAACTGAAAGAACTGCACAGACCTGTGCAGACTTAATAGGACATGGCTGAAGGGAGAGCAGTGAACTCCCTAAAGTATCTCAAAGCATGGATGTGCATTTGGACAGAAATGAATCAAAAGTCAAACTGAATATATACTCTCATTTTGAAAATCTAGTTAATATAACTAATTTAATCTGGAAAATTAACAATATTTGAATATAATGTAGAAGATTGTTAATCTTTATTTTGGTGCCTCTCATGTGCTCCCTTTCACATGTATTCTTAGACACATGAACTCTCCAGCTTGGGTTCAGGACCCTCACCACGAACCAGAACCAGTTTGGGGGAATTAAGTTCAGTGTCAGGGGGAAACCTCTTCCACAGCCTGGCTAGCTTGGAAAGCTGACACACTCACCAATTAGGAAGAGCAGAACATGTGATTTAGGGATCTTCACCTGGATAGTGTGCAAGCAGACTCAAATAAGCTACCAGATCTTTGCCAAAGCAAGGTCAAGGAGGAGGAGGAGGAGATTGGATTTATACTACGCCCTTCACTCGGAGTCCCTTCCCCTCCCCACAGCAGACACCCTGTGAGGTAGATGGGGCTGAGAGAGCTCTTTCAATAACAGTTCTGACAGGACTATGGCTTGCCCAAGGTCAACCAGCAGCTGCAAGTGGAGGAGTGGGGAATCAAACCCAGTTCTCCCAGATTAGAGTCCACTCACTTAACCACTACACCAAACTGGTTTTACTGAGGAAATTTATGGAGGGAAATGAAGGGGTACAGGAATTGAAAAAGGTACTCAAGCATCAGAACAGTGAAATGGCTATGTTCAGAAGGGCGTGCATATGAAGAGTTACATAAGATGAGAGAAAGAGAAAGTAGAACAGAGCCAAGCCTCTGGCTGAGTGGGAATACTGTGCCAGGGAATGGCCTCAAGGAGAAGCGTCTGTGTGTGAGAGAGAAGAATTTAAAGAAAGGGAAAAGAGCATTTTTAAGAGAAAAGGAGTGAGTGGAGAAGCAGTTTACCTCTTCTCAGTCTGTTGAGCTGGGTAGAGTACATGATCATCCTGCAGATGATCCAGAGGTTCAGTGTAGGGGATTTTTATGCAGAGCTTCCAAAGGTCCCCTCTGAGCCAGCAGAGGAGTGAGACTGCACAATTTTGCCTGACAGAACAGCAGTAGTTTTATAGAAGCCAGCACAAAAGAATATCAAAGAAATAATAGTAAAGTCCAGGAATTCAGGTTGAGTCCAGGATGAGAATCTGTGGCTTTCCTAACTTTGATTGAGCTAAGAGCTTCCCAGAAAGGTAATACAAGGTGATTGTATCCAGGCAGGATGGACGAAAGAGGCTGGCAGTGTGGAGACTTCACCCATGCCTGAGGCAGCTGGGGAGGAGACATTCAGGCAAGGTCAGTAGAAGAAATCAAGCCCACCTTGCTGCTTGGTAATAATTACATTTTGTACTCAGGACAGAACTAGATGAATGCAAGCACCTCTGGTGATGGGTAGGCACGCAGATTGTTGGGCGAAATGCTCTCTAGGGGTGAAGCACTTCGCCACAGGTATAATTAATTTCGGGATCTTTTGGTCTATGTCTACGAGGAATGGGCTGCCGCGGGATCTTCCCAGTGAAGAGGCGAGAGACAGGACTCAGAATAATGTTTAGTTTACTTAAATATCCAATAACAGTTACACTCGACAAATACAATTCACACACACATTCATATCAAGGTCTAAGAATCAAAGATAGATAAAGCACAGTTGCATGAGCAGGTTATTGTTGGTTTCGAAGAGGGCAATATTTACCTCCAAGGCGCGGCTCCTAAGCTTCCAGCGAGTGGGGTTAGGTGGGGTAGGAAGGATGGAAGAAGGGACACGTGGTTTAGACCAGCTAACAACACACGTGTATGGTTCCAGCTGCAGACTGGAATGAAGCGAGGCAAGGGTTCGGGTACAGGATGAGGGCTTAAGAGGATAAAGCAGACAGACAGAGGTCGTGGTTTGAGAGCGTTGGTTTAGGAGGAGGGCAGCAAGCGACGAACTAGAGCTAACCCAGAGATCCCGTTATCATAGCGTCTTGGGTGCTGGGCGTGGAAGGCCAGGCGGTGTACACCTACTGACCCTCCCAGCCGGCTGTGTCAGTGTCAATTTCAAATCTTATTGGCTACACCGTCCGTTGGATACCTGGGGGCTGGGCAGAGGAAGCTGGCTGGCAGGCAGATGGTTTCTCCAGGTAGCTGATGGCTCTGGTATTGTTCATGTGTATGCCTGGGGCGGGGAAGGCACTTAATCTCATCATGCAAACGACTTGCAGAGGAAAAGTCCTTTGTCTGCTGTATGGCCCTTAATCCGTGTATGTGACATGCGGCAGGTATGCAATGGAGTCCCTCAGAGTAAAAAGACAGCTTTTTCCCTTTTCTATGGGCTTCTCCTTTGGCATCCATTTTACAGTCTAGCAAGTACACAGGCCATGTGACAACAGCAAGCAGTCCATAGCAAAGCCCCATAATGGCGTCGGGGCTAACAAGATGTCCAGTCAGTGAAACAGCCTCACACTCAAAGTTTTGGTCACTCATCAGCATAGCCAGAGGAGAGGTTTAATCTCACCTTCTCCAAAGTGTGGCATTGTTTCATTTTGACAAAGGAGGGGTTAATGACTTCTATAACACAGTGATAGAATATCATCCTATGATATGTGTATGGCCTAAGACTTCTATATCTATGAAAATTTATGGTGGGATGGTTGCAAACATAACAAGATTTTGGGCCTTGGTTGAGTGCTGTATTCATTTGGTGACTTGTGTACTGATGATATGATACAAGCATAATTCCCAAGAAACTTAAAAGCACTTTACAGTCTCATACCAATTAAAAATCAAACATGTTAAAACACAGCAGAAAAACAGACAGCATTCTACACCCAGTATTATAATATAGCATTATAATATGAAATATAGCATTATAAAAGGCAGTGCTCAACAGCAAAAACAAGTTCATGGAATAACTCATAGGAAATGATCAGCTAAAAGTCCTTTGAAACAATGCAAAAGCCCTTTACAGGGTTTCTGGAATGTTAAAATGACATCTTTTTAACTTTTCTCCTTAAACTGAAAGCTTTTGATATGATTAGTTCATTTTATTTATTTAGTAACAAGATTTTACCTCACATTTCTGCCTCCTTAGGGCAACCAAGGTGGCTAACAAATTAAAACATATAAATTAAAATATTTTAAAAGCCATTAAAACAATTTAAAATCAAAACTTAAAATTAAGATTAAAAACAGTTAAAATTAAAAGATTAAAAACAACAAAATTTGGGGAGGAAGGAGGGATGACTGAGGGAATGCCAAGCAAAACAACAACAAAAAGTCTTCACCCGCTGGTGGATGACGACAGCAAAAATAGACTGGCAAATCTGAAGAGAAAGTTCCAGAGTTCGGATGCCACTACTGAGAAAGCCCTCTCCTCGGTTGCCAACCACCTAATCTTGAAAAGGTGGGAGAACCTGCGGTAGAGCCTCTGAAGATGACCACATTGGTAGCATAGGTTCATAAGGAAGGAAGCAGTCCTTCAGATGTGTTGGTTCCAAATCATACAGGGCTCTGAAAATCAAGATCAACACTTTGAATAGTGCCAGGATTGTTTCTGTGGGAGCCCGTATAGATGGGCCAAGACTGGGATGATATGGTCCTTACTGTTGGAAAATTTAAAATAGTTAGATATTCAGATCTTACAATGGATCTTTGTTCACTGGAGAGGAGATATATTCTTTCTATGTAAAAATCTTTATTTCTAAAGGGAAAGATACACGGAAAATCTACAAAATAACAAACACTTAAGACTACATCCTTACTGTTACAAGTACAACAAAAGACAGACTGACCACACAGTTGGTAATGGAGATTCTTCTTTCTTCTTGACCCCAGAAGGAAATCACCTGAATATATTAACCAATGATTGTTAGTAAATAGGCTCTAGTTTCCTGGGCTTTCTCTCCACTGACTTTCTGCCAAGTTCCCTTCCAGGTCAGTCTAAACAATAGCACACAAGCACACCCTATAATGACTGAATTTAGACCTTGCAACACACATATTTCCAACACAACACTTCCACTGCAGTCATCATCCTGGCTGCAGCATTCTGTACCAACTGAAGTTTCTGAACACTTCTCAAGGGAAGTCCCACACAGAGCATATTGCAGTAGTCTAATCTAGATTCAACCAGGACACATAACACAGTGGCCAGAGCTCTCCTGCCCAGGAAATAGGGTTGCCAGCCCCCAGGTCCCAGCTTGGGTTCCCCCACTTTTGGGGCTCTGATCTGTTGCTGGCCAGCTGTCTGGTGGGGGAAAACCCACCCCCTAACAAGGACATCATCGGGTGATGTCCCTGACATGATGACATCACCCTTAAGTGACATCATTGCGTCGGCATGTGGCAACACTCTGCTTTTGGGGCAAACGCTATGGTTTGAAGCCAGAAAACCATAGAGTTTTGCCCCAAAACCAGGTGACATCATCGCATTGGGGATGTCGCACACAACATCCTGCCCACCCCTGGAACACTCCCCCAAATCCCCCTGCTGCAACAGCGAGGGGACCTGGCAACCCTACCAGGAAAGGCCAAAGCTGGCTAACCAGTTGAAGCTGGCAGAAGGTATTCCTGGCCACAGCTGCCACTTGCTTATCCAGCAGTAGGACCAGGTTCAACAACACCCACAGACTACAGATCTCTTCCTTCAGGGAAATGGTATTGAAAGCCACTGAGAGATTCAGGAGAATCAACAGAGTCGCCCTTCCTCTGTCTATCTCCTGGCACAGGTCATCCACCAGAGCATCCAAGGCTGTTTCACTCTCATTACCAGGCCTAAAACAAGGCTGTAAAAGATCCAAACAATTTGTCACATCCAGGAAAACTTGAAGCTGTCCAGCCACCACCTGTTCAATCACCGTGTTCAGGAATGGAACATTAAAGACTGGTTGATAGTTATTGAGATCTCCTGGGTCCAGGGTAGGTTTCTGTAGAAATGAGCACACCACAGCCTTTTTCAAGGAGGCATTAATAACCTCTAGGACCAAGTCAACCAGCCCCCCCCCCATTTAATTTGCTCTGAGACTCCACACGAAGGGTGGGGTATAAATCCAATCTCTTCTTCTTAATTAGCCAGGAGGGGCAAGGGTCTGGCAGACAAGCCTCGCAGAGGCTCCTGAAGATCTCCAGTGAGGCGACTCCCCTCCCCTCTGCATGGAGCTCATTCCACAGAGTAGGAGCCATGATGGAAAAGGCTCTGGATACTCACAGGCAAGAAACCCTAAGTGGGGAAGTAGACAGCAAGTGGCAGCCTGAAGACTGTAGCTGGTCACAGAAATGTATGGTTGAAGACAGTCCTTGAGATATGTGGGTTACAAACTGTGAAGGGCTTTAAAGGTCATAACTAGCACCTACCATAGTGGCAGGCAACTCCTTAGAGGTAGGGCCAAATGCATGGACTTCATTTTTCATTTATTATTTACTTCAACAATGAACAAACCCCCCTAATCTTTTCCAGTATTCGTAAAAATAATATGCTTGTAACAACAATGATCTCTATAATGTCATACAGGAGCAAGCCAAGATAGGGTCGCCTGAAGAGGGTGGGAGGGTCTCTTGTAAAAATCAGTTTGTACAAGTTGCCCCATGAACACAAGTTTTGTCTAAATATAAAGGTCCTCTTTACACACGTCATGTGAGTTGCATGTCTGACTGGGAGTCATCTCAAAAATTGTTGGGGGTGGTTTAAAATGGCTACAGAGCACGCCTGGCCTAGTGAGGGGAAGGAGGGGCTCCAGCCGTCTCTACCTTCCATCCCATGCTGTTTTAGGCAGCAAAAAATGCCTGGGGGAGGAGCTGTTCATCCTGCTGCCAGTTCCACATGTCTGCCCACGTACTCACCCTACCTGACTCATGTCACATGCCTTGTTTCATGAGGACCTACTATGAAATGTATTCCTGTTTGCTTACACCTACATTCCTGTGACATGCTGTATAACCTTATTTGCTTAGTTTCCTGGCAAGACTGGGTGCAAGTAAAAGGAATGTACAGCGGTTCTCTTTATGGCTAACTATATTAAGATTGATTAGTATGTAGAGATATTGATATCCGATTTTATGAAAAGAAATTATGATGTAAAAAATAGCCTCCTTTAGTAAACAGGAGCTAGAATTGACAATGAAAATAAAAGCTTTCAGAATGTTCTGACTTTGTTCTTTACTATTAAGAAAATGTTTTGCCCTCAGTTCATATTAATTTAGAACAAAAGGCCACTGCCACAGAAATGTTAACCTATCATTTGGGCATTTTTTTCTTGAACCATAGAGAAAGACTCAACTGGTTGAAACTGTGCTTTGATTTTTAAAAACTCTTTTATTTGTAGAGTGTAAGAGTCAAGAGACTGTTTGTACCAATGAAAAATGGATTGAAGGAAGGAAGAAACATTTCCAAAAATGAAAAACAAAATGCAACACATTCCGATAGCTCACTTGTGAATTCTCTGTAAGTTTTTCAGAGAACAAAAAATGGAAAACAACTCTATGAGAGTCTTCTGAGACTACTTTTTTATTGTTTTCAGCCTAGTAGGCATTCTTAGCATAGATCTATAGTAACTTTTTGCTTTGACAGCCCACTGCAGATATGGAAAACTTCCTTTAGAACTGTAAATGCTGAATACCCCTCCTCAGAAATACTCTGAAGGATGGCTTGGTATGTTGAGTATTTGGATGAACAATGTGGTCCATTGGGGGAAAAAAATACTTGAGCTTTTAGTGGCAGAAGCAGCCAGGGAAGGTGGGCAGGGTGAACTGAGGCAGACGTACCTGCCAGGAGTAGCTGGGGGCAGCAGGAACAAGGCCTCACCACCACATTCAGGGACATCACAGGTGAAGGAGGCTGAAGTGGGCTGTGTGCAGGATGAGGGGGCTGGAGGCAGGGAATAGTTACTTCCTGTTATGTACTGAGATTGAGGCAGCGTTCAGACACATGATTTCTTTATTCAGCTCAGAGCACAATAAACAGCACACAGAACAAGCCAACTATATACATTTTGAGCTAGGAAAACTACACCTCCTGAAACAACGTCCAATCATAAAACAGTGCTTGGGACCAATGAGAATTGTTCCCACCAAAAGTCAAGGTCTCTCCAGATTGGTCTGTTTGCAGCATTGACCAATCCAGTTGCATATTTTAGAATGCTGGGCTTCTATGGAGCTGTGACCTGAGCTCACATCTAATAACACAGTAAACCGAATACATAACACTCCTCCCCCCTGAGTTAGCACACATAATCTTGCAAATGATGGGGGCGAGTTCTTACTTGTTGGGAGCGCCATGGTTCCCCAGAAGACAGTGTAGGATCTCTGCTGGAACTGCATGGCTGACAGTCCATAGTGCAGTCAGGACCCATTGTGCCAGGACTCTCTGGCTTGAAGGGCAGTGCCCGAACTAGAGAGTTCTCATGCTCTGTGTTGGGCGAGGGAGCCGCTACTGCCTCTGACCCAGTAGTAGGCTGGGGAGCATTGCAATTTGTAGGCTGGGGAACGTTGCAATACATAAACTCTTCCCCTTGGTCATCTGGATGCACTGGTTCTGCTTCCTGGATCCAGCATCTCTGAAGCTGGTCAGGGTGCCGGCACAGGCTTCTCCCCTCAGCTGTGAACACCACATAGGAAACTGGCCTGGTGCTGGTGGTTACTGTGGCTGAAATCCATATTGGCCCGTAGCTGTAGTTCCGTGTGTAGATGAGATTGGAGGGGTTCAGGAGCCTCTTGCTGTGGCAGTCAGTCAGGTGTGAAGTCTGGGTGCAGGCGATCTAGCTCCGTAGTTAAACGGTGGTTCATCAGAAGTTCCACTGGGCTCTGCCCAGTAGTCATGTGCAGCGTTATGTGCTGCTGCCACAAAAATTCGGCTAGTCTATGACTCCAGTCGCTGTAGACTAGTTTCTGCAGCACGTCCTTCGTAGTGCGGACCATTCTTTCAGCCTGCCCATTTGTGGATGGATGGAATGGGGTGGCCGTGACATGCCAGATTGCATTGGCATCCATGAACCTCTGGAATTCGGCCAATGTGAATTGTGTCCTATTGTTGGATATGATAGTCTCGGGCAGTCCATGTGTGCTAAAGATGAGGTGCAATGCCCTAATGACCAATGCCAATGTCATTACAGACATCAAGATTACTTCTAGCCACTTGGAAAATGAGTTCACGACAATCAAAAAGGTTTGCCCTTGAAAAGGGCCAGCAAAGTCAATATGCAGGTGGGACCAGGGCACTTGGGTGGTCTCCCAGCGTTGCACTAGTGCCTGAGGTGGCTCCGGTCACGACTCTTGGCAGGCCTGGCAGGTACAGATGCATCCTTCAATCTATTGGTCCAGCTGTGGCCACCAGACATAGCTGCGGGCTAATGCCTTCATACACACCACTCCGGGGTGTCATGCATGTAAGGCCTCTAACACCCAGTGGCAAAGTTTGGGGGGAATGACCACATGGTTCCCCCAGAGGAGGAATGACCACACGGCTCCTTTATGGACTGACAGTTCATGTTTCCATGACTTGTACACCAGGAACTCAGTAGTCTGACTGCTGGCTGGTCACTCCCGCCACACCCAGTTCAGGACCTGGGAAATGGTGGGATCCTTGGTGGACTGTGTGGTGACATTGGATGCATGTAGTGGAGGCTGTGGTAGCTCCTTGAGAGCCGTTACTTCACAGGCAGGAGAGGGATCTAGTGCCAGGGCCTGGATAGGCAGATGGCTGAGTGTGTCAGTGTGGCCTTCTTCAGCTGGTGGGACAGTTTGTAGGTGTAAGCAAACAGGAATACATACCAACAAAGCATCCAGGGAGACATGACCTGAGGAGTCTGGCAGTCTGGGCCGAATAATCCCAACAGCAGTTTGTGATCAGTTACAATCTGGAATTGTCGACCATACACAAAATCATGGAATCTCTTTATGCCAGCATCAAGGGCGAGTGGTTCTTTGTCAATTTGGGTATAGTTCCTCTCAGCAGATGACAAGGTTCTGGAGAAATATGCGATAGGGGCCTCTCAACCATCAGGCAAATGGTGACTCAGAACCGCGTCGATTCCATAGGATGAGGCATCAGCGGCCATGATAAGCAGTAGCCATTCGTCAAAATGCGTGAGGACTGAGTTGGACAATAGTAAGTCCTTGACAGTGGCGAATGCTCGGGTGTGACTTGGCCCCCAGCTCCACTGAGATTTCTTTTCCAACAGGCAATGCAATGGTTCTGCTACAGATGCTTTATGCGGAAGGTATGAATGATAGAAGTTGAGAAGGCTGAGGAATGGTTGGAGTTCTTTCTTTGAAGTAGGGGTTGGTGCACTGTGGATCGCCTTGACCTTGCTCTCCGTCAGATGGACCCCGTCAGTGTCAATAAGGAACCCCAAAAACTCAACTTGCGGAACTCCAAACTGGCACTTCTCATGCTTCACCTTGAGGCCCACACCCTGGAATTGGTGGAGGACCTGTTGAAGGTGTGCAGACAGTTCCTCGGTGGATGCACCAGCTATTAAGATGTCATAAAATATGGGACAATGCTGGAAATGTCCTGAAGAAGACTTTCCATAAGGCCTTGGAAAAGTCCTGGGGCTACACTCACCCTGAACTGGAGGAGGTTAACTTTGAATGCCCCATGGTGCATGACAATCATTTGGGTCTCTGCTGTGTTTGGAATGATAGGCAATTGTTGGTATGCCTGTGCTAGGTCAAGTTTGGTCTTGATCTTGCCCCTGGCCAACGATGCTAAGAGGTGGCTGATGACCGGTACTGGATACATGTGCTACTGCAGAGCCTTGTTTATTTTGCATTTGTAATCTGCGCAGATTCGCACTGACCCATTGGGTTTGATGGGCATGATGATAGGGGTCTCCCACCTCATATGTGATACTGGTCCCAGCACTCCCTCTGCGATGAGGCAGTCTAGCTTGTCATCGATATGTGGCTTTAAGGCAAAGGGCACCCGGAGAGCTTTCAGACGAATAGGCATTACTGTGGGTTAGAGGTCGAACAAAACTGGGGGTCCTGTGTAGTGACCCAGGGAACCATCAAATACTGCAGGAAAGTCTTTACTCACAGAGTCCAAGTTGTTGTAGGAGACTTGTTGCACTCCCACTACGTGGATGCCTAGTGCATCGAACCAGTCAAGTCCCAAGAGACTAGCATGGTGTCCCTTGACCACTATAGCCCTCAGGGGCCATAGAACGTTTTGTAGCGCACCATGAATTTGCTGATTCCTGCAACTGGGATGCGCTGTCTCTGGAAATCAACTAAGTGGAAGTCACAATGCTCGAGTTGTCATCTGTTCCATCTGGGAAACAGCCGGCATAGTGTCTGCATCAAGATGATGGTGAGTGCTGATCCCAAATCGACCTCCATCTCACAGGGCATGTTGTCGAGGATGGCTGTCACTTTAATTTTGTTCTTCATTTGCAGGTGCGTACTTGCCACCAACGAGTGGTGGAGACATTCATACATTGAATGACAATCAGTAGGTTTAGGAGTGTACTTTGGTGGCGGATGGGGTCTGCTCGGCGACATGTGAGGTGACCCCTTGACCTTTGACAAATGGCAGACCTGGTCAATGCGTCCCATCCTTCTGCAGTTATGACACTGGACCTCATGAAATTGGCACTTCTGGCGTTCATGGTCGCCCCTGTAACTATTGCAGTTTGATTTAGTAGCAGGCTGCCAATTGTATTATTTGTGACTCTTGGCTTGAGTTCAGTGAACACTGTTGTTCTCACTGTCAGTGTCTTCCACACTCTTTTGATGCACCGGTTGCATCTTACGAGACTCTGGTGGCATTCTGTACTGTCGTATTGCTTCAGTTGATTGGTTGGCAGTTGCTGCAGCAACAGCTTCTTCGTATGCTGATTGAAATGTAAGTTCTCTTTTAGCGAAAAGCCAGGGTTGTAGCTTTTCGTTTATCAGGCCGCATACTAGCCTGTCATGGAGTCTGTCGCATAGGTCTGCAAAATTGCACTGTTACGTTATTTTTTGGAGTGCAGTCACATACTCGGCTATGGACTCACCCTGGGCTTGGTCACGCTTGTGGTCAAGGGATTGCATGATGACATGCAGTCTCAGATGGCTTGGGTGTAAAATACTCATGCAGTTTGTCCGTAATCATAGTGAACACTGTTGCCTTGAGTTTGGCTGGCACCATTACTGTCCTAGCCACATCGAAAATGTTCTTTCCACAGACGCTGAGAAATGTGGCTTTCTGTATGTCTGGATCGATGATCTCATTAGCAGTGACATAGAAGTCAAATCTGGAGGTGAATGTGTCCCAGTCCTCAGTGGTTGCATTGAACGGCTCGAATTGGCCCTTGGCAGCCATCGTAGTGTTGCTCTGGAGCAGTGGTGTCTGTACACTGGTTTTTCTTGAGGGGCCAAGGCAACAATTCCTTGCCCGTTTGCAGTGATCAGCTCTCAAGGGGACAAGGTGACAATTCCTTGCCCGCTGCAGTGATCAGCACTGGTTTTGTGGGGCTGCCTACCCACTTAATCCCATCTTCATCGCCAGTATTATGTACTGAGATCAAGGCAGTGTTCAAACATGTGATTTCTTTATTCAGCTCAGAACACAACAAACAACACAGAGAACAAGCCAACTATATACATTTTGAGCTAGGAAAACCACACCTCCTGAAACAATAACATCCAATCATAAAACAGTGCTTGGGAAGAATGAGAACTGTTCCTGCCGAAAGTCAAGGTCTCTCCAGATTGGTCTGTTTGCAGCACTGACCAATCCAGTTGGATATTTTAGAATGCTGGGCTTCTATGGAGCTGTGACCTAAGCTCACATCTAATAACACAGTAAACTGAATACATAACACTTCCCTATAAGCAGTTGCAGCCAACAGTATGTTGTTTTGACGCATCAGGTTGGGGAGGGGTGATAAGGGAGGGGTGCACAGAAGGAGGCCTATTGGCCCAGAAACTGGGAGTAAGCCAGGCCCCACCTGGCTGAGAGGGCATTGGCAGAGCCCACGATGGCCCCATCTCACCTCCAGGACAGTCTTTATTAGGCATGACTCCAAGGCACTGGCCACATTTACTTAATCAGAGGGTGAACCTAGGGTTGAGGACAGAGGGCTCCCCTTTGCTGAGACAGATGCATACCATGCTAAAGAAAGGAAGACACTGGATGGTGTGCCCACCCAGGATCCTGAGCTCCGGGGATTGGAGTTGGACGATGCAAACTATGATTTGCCATTAATTATACTGGCAACTGGAAAACTCTTTAACTACCTCTCCTGAACTAGTGATGTTTAAACACCCACCAGATTGGTTCACATACTGTTTACCAATCACAAACAGGGAGTTGATTTTTCAGTGATCAATTCAACTGTTCATTGCTTAGTTTCATGTTCTTTGCATCGATAACACTGTCTAACCATCTCATCCTTCTTCTTTTACCTTCAATCTTTCCTAGCATCAGGGTCTTCTCCAGGGAGCTTCAGGGTCTTCTCCAGGGAGCTTCAGCTTCAGAATCTGGCCTTCCAGGGAAGAGTCATGGTTGATTTCTTTTAGGATTGAATGATTTGATCTCCTTGCAGTCCAAGGGACTCTCAAGAGTTTTCTCCAGCACCATAATTCAAAAGCATCTATTCTTCGGTGCTTGGCCTTCCTTATGGTCCAACTCTCACAGCCATACATTACTACGGGGAATACCATCACTTTGACCATACGGACTTTTGTTGGCAGGGTGATGTCTCTACTTTTTATTATGCTGTCTAGGTTTGCCATCGCTTTCCTCCCAAGGAGCAGGCGTCACTTAATTTCATGGCTGCAGTCACCATGTGGAAACCAGGAACGTGAAGTCTGTCACTGCTTCCATGACTTCCCCTTAGTTTTTTGATGTTGAGTTTCAAGCTAACTTTTGCACTCTCCTCTTTCACTCTGAGCAAGAGGCTTATTAGGTCCTCTTCACTTTCTGCCAGAGTGATATCATCTGTATATCTGAGGTTGTTGATGTTTTTCCTGGCAATCTTAATTCCGGGTTCTGATTAATCCAGGCCAGCATTTCACATGATGTATTCTGCATATAAATTAAATAAGCAGGGTGACAATATACATCCTTGTTGTACTCCTTTTCCTATTCTAAACCAATCAGTTGTTCCATATCTGGTTCTAACTGTTGCTTCTTGAGCTTTATACAGGTTTGCTCAGGAGACATAAGAACATAAGAACAAAAGAGAAGCCAATGTTGGATCAGGCCAATGACCCATGCAGTCCAACACTCTGTCACACAATGGCCAAAAATACCAGGTGCCATCAGGAGGTCCATCAATGGGGCCAGGACACTAGAAGCTCTCCCACTGTTGTCCCCCCAAGCACCAAGAATACAGAGCATCACTTGCCCTTGTGGCTAATAGCCACTGATGGATATGAGGTGGTCTGGTACTCTCATCTCTTTAAGGACTTGCCACAGTTTGTTGTGATCCACATAATCAAAGGCTTTAGCATAGTCAATGAATCAAAAGTAGATGTTTTTCTGGTACTCTCTTGCTTTTTCCATAATCCAGCAAATGTTGGCAATTTGATCTCTAGCTGCTCTGCCTCCTCAAAACCCAGCCATACTTCTGGCAGTTCTCTGTCCACTTACTGATGAAGCCTAGCTTGTAGGATGTTGAGCATGACCTTGTTCGCATGTGGAATGAGTGCAGTTGTGCGGTAGCTTGAACGTTCATTGGCATTGTCCTTCTTTGGGATTGAAATGTAAACTGACCTTTTCCAATCCTGTGGCCACTGTTGTGGTTTCCAAATTTGCTGGCATATTGAGTGCAGCATTTTAACAGCATCATCTTTTTGGACTTTGAATAGCTCAGCTGGGATACTGTTATCACTGCTAGCTTTGTTAGTAATGCTTTCTAAGGCCCAGTTGACTTAGCACTTTAGGATGTCTGACTCGAGGTCAGTGATCACACTGTCGTGGTTGTTGGGGACATTGAGATCCTTTTCATATACTTCTTCTGTGTATTCTTGCCACCTCTTCCTAATCTCTTCTGCTTCTGCTAAGTCCCTACCGTTTTTGTCCTTTATCATGGTCAGCTTTGCACAAAATGTTCCCTTGATTTCTTCAATTTTCTTGAAGAGATCTCTACTCCTTCCCATTCTATTATTTTCTTCTATTACTTTGCATTGTTCATTCAGGAAAGCCTCCTCATCTCTCCTTGCTGTTCTCTGGAAATCTGCATTCAATTGGGTAAATCTTTCCGTTTTGCCTTTGCCTTTCACATTCCTTCTTTCCTCAGCTATTTATAAAGCCTCATCAGACAGCCACTTTGCTTTCTTGCATTTCTTTTTCTTTGGGGTGGTGCTGATTGCTGCCTCCTATACAATGTCACGAACCTCCATCCATAGTTCTTCAGGTACTCTGTCTATCAAATCTAGTCCCTTAAAACTAATTTTCACCTCCATTGTAATATTCATAAGGGATATGATCTAAGTCAAACCTGAATGACCTAGTGGTTTTCCCAGCTTTCTTTAGTTTAAGCCTGATTTTTGCAATGAGTAGCTCATGATCTGAGCCACAGTCAGCTCCAGGTCTCGTTTTTACTGACTGGATAGAGCTTCTCCATCTTTGACAGCAAATTATATAATCAATCTGATTCGGTGTTGCCCATCTGGTGATGTCCATTGAATTCACACACACACAGACCTTTATTGGCATTACAGCACAAATCCAAATAAAATACACTGGGATCTGTGGTCAGAAAGAACATCTCCTCCTACAGGCCTGGTAGAGAAATTTTGCTACAGGTTCAATGGTTTCACTCTTATTTGAGGCTAAAACTATAAAGGTCTTACAATCCTCGGATCGACCCTCCAAAGGTAGCAGAAAAGGCTTTAAAAATACAGCATGAAGATCATAATAAAACTTAAAGTGCAAAATAACATGATTGTTATCTTCTATCTCATTCATCCCACATGGGCACAACCTATCTGTATATGGAATTTTCTTGAATCTCCCATAACACCATAGATGGAAAAACATTAAAACGGGCTAACATAAACGCCATATGCAGATGAGGATCACACAAACAAGACAGGTATTCAGGAAGGGAAGGGTCAGATGAAAGCTCCCAATGCCATGTGGAACAATGACCAGAACCCAGGCTTTTCAGTTCTTGTGTCTCAATATCAATAAGTCTTTGTTTAATCAAGGCAAAAGCCTGCTTCTCTGAGAGCAAAACCATGTCATCCATTGAATTCTATTACTGCCCCCTTAAATGGTCTGCTTTGCGGGCAATTGTTTGATAGACAAATCAGCCATAAATAAATGTTGTGTTTTAATAAAATCCTACCCTTCAGTGTTTGTCTACGTATTCCCTGGTGATTCTAATGGACATTGAAAGACTTGAATTGGCAGTGTCTTTGCGCATGTGCAATTGTGCAAAAAACCTGAATCAAACCTACTTGGCAGCTGTTGCAGTTGTTCATCATAGGATGAATCATGATGATCATAGGCTTTAGCTGTGCAGTAGCTACTTACATAAGTCATTTCACACTGATATATTTAGCTTCTTTAGTTTTTACTTATGATTAATGCATTGATGTCACAGGAAACTCATTATTGTTAATAACGATGATAGCTGTTGTTTGTTGATATATTTCATGCTTAAGTTTTTTAGATTTTTCTACTAAGTTAGCTCTGCAATCCTCTGCAAAATTATTATGGAGGATTTACTTCTGTGTGAGATTCTGAGCTGTAGTTCTCGTAACATTGTTAGCATTACTAGTTTAGTATTCATTCTAATTTTGATATTTGAGGTATGGTTTTTCAGTGCAAACACTTTCCTTGGATTAAGACCCATTAAACAGACCCAAGAAGAATTCTCAATAGACTTGTTTAGGATTACAATAAGGTTGGTATATAAGTTGAGTATTTTTAATTATTCAAATGTATTCAGAATTATTGGGATATTTGTATTTTTCTGTGTAACTATCCTGATCACGAGCTTGGTGCATTTAATCAATATTAAACTATTATTTATCTGTTCTTAGTGATAGTGTCCTAAGGAAGAGCTAACCACTTGCAATGTATTGGGGATGTCATATTGAAATTAAATTTTCTCTTGTACCAATCCCCCCCCTTTTAATAATCTCCTTTGGATGAATTTTCTTCCATTAAAATAAATGGGCCTAACTTTCCAGCTGCAGATTATTAGGTGCCTTGGTTCCAGTTTACTGACTCAGTGTAGTTCCACTGATCAATTGTCTTCACTATTGATATTTATCAAGAAAGAACTAGGGAAAGAATGGTTGTGCATGAACCCTGCAGGGACATAAATTGTCAGACGAAACAGGCTACATTAGTATAAGCTTTAGGGATGCCAGATCTGGATTGGGAAATACCTGGAGATTTCTGGGGTGCAGCCTGAGGAAGATGGGCTTTGGGGAGGGAAGGGGCTTCAATGGGGTATAATGTCATAGAGTCCATCTTCCAAAGTGGCCAATGCCATGTTCTCCAGGTGAACTGATATCTGTGGCCTGGCGATTAGTTGTAATAGCGGGAGATCTCCAGGCACCACCTGGAGGCTGACAACCCAGTTGCTTCTGTCTGCCCTCATTGTACCTATGTACGAAACATCCTCTTGGAAATATAATTTATTTAAGTCATTTTAGTGCTTAAACACCACATGCTATTCACTATTAATCAGGAATGGTAGGCAATCCATGAATTTGAAAAAAAAAATCCACACATACAACAAAAACATTTTCCCTGTGAGCGAGAATGACATGTGATGGGAGAGTAAAAGATGCTACTGTCATAACAAAAGGAATATGTTATTATTTATTGGACAAACATAAGCATGCAGATCTAGGATTACAATATTGGGTGACAAATGCTGCATGAGATTTTGTAAATATTGCTGGAAGATAACGTGGAATTTGTTCCACAATGCAGATTTCCCAAGCTCACCCTTACAAAGTAGAACAGATAGTTTCTACTTTATGGTATGGTACGGTACACTGAATGAAGTGTATACTAATTTCATCCAGTTTTTCATTTGTGAAGAGAAGGTGATAAGATTGAGCCCAATATATAAGGGATTGAATCTGACCTGAGATCACTCATGGGCATGACTGATATATCACCATTTTGAAATTATAGAGTCTGAGCTCTCCTACCACCTTTCTCTCTCACACAGTGTGGAAATCAACTTCTTTCATTTTTGTGGAAAATTCTGTTTAAACAATAACCTATGATTTGTTCTCTTTCCTTCTACATCAAGGAATTTAAAACCATGGCTTTTCCCTAATTCATGGTTCCAACAAAACAATAAGCTAAGATTTTACCACATAAGAAGAACAGTTGGTTTTTATACCCCATTTTTCTCTACCCTAAGGAGTCTCAAAGCAGCTTACAATCTCCTTCCTTACCTCTTCCTACAACAGGCTCCTTGTGAGGTAGGTGGGCTTGAGAGAGTTCTGAGAGAACTATGACAGGTCCAAGGTCACCCAGCAGGCTTCAATTGGAGGAGTGGGGAATCAGATTAGAGAACACTATTCTTAACCACTACATAAAGCTGAAGTGATTGATTTCCCAGCTACTCCTGAGAAGGGAAGGGAAGGAGAAAGACTTGGGAGATGAGGGTCCAAAAATGAAGAGAATCTTCCATGGATAGAAGAACAGGAAGAAATCATCAGGTGTTGTGAAATAGTTTGCTAATTGCTAATGCCAAATAATTCTTTTCATGTTGCTTCATGGAGAGCCAAATTTCATTTTACCTTTTTTTCTTATATTTATATCTTGCCTTCCATCCATCATGGAACTTGGAGCATGTACATAAAGTTCCTTAGAAGTCTTTCATCCAGGCACAGGCATAGACAGCTTTAAAAGGGGACAGACAGATTCATGGACAGTAGGTCTACCACTGTGACTAAGGGGAATCTACATGTTCAGAGGCAGTCAGCCTCAGAATCCCAGTGTCAGGAGGCAACATCAGGGGAAGGCCTTGGCCTCTATGCCCTGTTGTTGGACCTCCCAAGTAACTCGTTGGCCAATGTGTGACACCAGATGCTGGACTAGATACTGGACTGTAGCAGGACTCTTCTTATGTTGTTACATTCACAGATCAGACCCAGACTCCCTTAGCTTCACCAAGTATCTTCACCAAGTATCCTCAGGACCTGGTTTATAACCAGGGCTTGACAATGTTCTGGCACCATCTGAGGAGTCAGGTGTAATTTTTAAGAAGTAAGCCTTTAGTCCTTTGACTTACAGATACAAGAGCCAAAAATGAGCAGGTAGGGATTTTTAAAAATCCCTTTGTTCAATAAAAGAGCTGTTCTCAGCTTTCAGGAAAGCAAGCACACAAGAGGTGAGCCGTGATGTCCTGACCTGGATAGCCCAGGCAAGCCAGATCTCATCATATCTCAGAAGCTATGCAGAGTTGACTCTGGCAAGTACCTGGATGGGAGACTTCCTTGATAATACCGGAGGCAGGAGGCAGGGGTAGGCTTTATTCAGGCCCCCAATAGGGGGTCAGTCACCAGAGGTCGCCATGACTTCCAGGTGCACACACATGCAAAAAATACAAAAGAAAAAAAGAGAGCTGAGCTTTGATGATTTGATAAGTACTTGGGCATCTTATATTGCAAATTTATTTTAAATTCTCTAATAGATTAAACATAACAGAGACAGAACAATATTTTACTTTATATTCTAGTAAAAAAAATAAATTCATCCCAAGTCCTGGACACTCAAAGAAAGTATACCAAACCCCACAAGGACTGGTTTTTAAGGCTGTAGTCTAGAGACCTGTGATGTCCTTGAACAAGTTCTTAGAACACAGGTTAGGGAAACTGAAGCTGTGAAGGCAAAAGAGCCTGTACAAATCTGTGTCTGACTCAATTTAGGGAATCTCTGTGGGAAAGTGCCACACTCAATTAAAGATTAGGGACATTTTTTTGTTATTTATTAATTAAAATATTTATATCCTGCCTTTCACTTCAGGCTCAAGACAGCTTACAATTCCAAGAGAAACTTTCTCAAATAAAATAGCCTTGGAAGCACAGCTGTACACTTCTTACCTCCTCAGAGAAACTTTTCTATGAAGTAGGAGCCACTATAGAAAAGGAATACCTCTAGTAGGAGATCAACTAGAAGGGAGCAACCGGAAAATCACATGAAACCCTAAGGGGAGAGATGTTCCTTCATATATATGCTTGCTGTGACCAGGAGAAAGGCTCACAGAGAATATGAAAAGGAACTCTGCCTAAGATTCGTTTCAGTGAGGATGGGAGCTTTCTGAGCAGAGACTGTTTAGGTTCTTTGTTTCCAGGGCCTAGGACCTTTCCTGTAGACCAGTGGTTGAGGAGTTACACAAGTTGTTGAAACCCTAAAAATCAAACTGGGAAGAAAAATGCTTTGAAATGTAGTAGAAAAGAGCAAGAGTCCAGTAGCACCTTAAAGACTAACAAAAAATGTGGAAAAATGGTTTACCTGTTACAGCAGCTGAAAAATAATGCTCGTGTCTTACCTGCTAAATAAGCAGATTTCTTGTTTTCTTGATTTGCTAGCTGACTGTTATATGTATGTTTATTATTATGCATAATGTTATATGCTCTGTAAATTTACAAAACATTTAATGCGTTTGTATGTGTGCGTGAGTCACTGCTCTCTTCTTCAGATACCTTCTGCTCACTTCTTCTAATAGTGAGCAGTGACTCACGAAAGCTCATCCCCTGCCACATATTTTGTTAGTCTTTAAGGTGCTACTGGACTCTTGCTCTTTTCTACTGCTACAGACAGACTAGCATGACAACCCATCTTGATCTACTGTCAAAGGTAGTGAGATTTCAAAGGATCTCTTTCACCGAACATGCAATTTTTGACTCTAAATTTGGCTCCACTCTAAAATCCAATAACTGGACTACTTGGAAATCAGAGGAGCTCAATCTCTGCATGAACATAAGCCCAGGTTGAATCACTGGAATATTCATATCTCAGGAACAATGCTCCCTCTAAGCTGTGGAGTCTTGTGAGCAAAAATTCTACTTTGTGAGCTACTAGCATTAAAGTTGTGAGCAAGCAATTTGGCTGCTGCATAAATTAGTTTGCTCTGGAGCCATCCTTCCTGAGCTAAGATAAAAATGTGTGAGCCAGAGGCTAAAAAACTGTGAGTTAGCTCACACTAACTCAGCTTGGAGGGAACACTGCTCAGGAATCAGAGCTGGCAAGGACCTTGCTTGAGGGCATTGTAGACCCTACACAGCTAAATGGAACAATAGACTGATTGAATATCAGACAACTTCACCCCTTTATATGTAAGGAGCTCAAGTGCAAATTGAACCTCTCCAGATGCAAACTAGCTCCACTCTTGGCTTCAGTGTTCTGAACCAAATCTGAAAGAAATCCTGCCTTGTAAAATGGTTAGAGTGTCAGCAGAGAATCTGCGAAGTTCATTGAGTGATCCTCGGCCAGGCACTATCTCTCAGCCTAACCTATATCACAGAGTGTTGTGTGAATAAAATGGAGAGGAAAATGATGTAAGAAGTTTTGGGGCCCTTTTTGGAGAGAAGAGCAGGATATAAATAAATAAAAACAAATAAATAAGTAATATGGAACTTTTTACATGATATGGGTCTTCCATTCCTCTGAATATGGCCCTTCAAAACACCATTGTATGTCCATTTATTTACGGTTAAAATTCACTTCAAGCCAAGCATTCCGATTTGTCAGAGATTCTCATGTGTCTCTTGTTCTCTCCCCCTTCCCCCCAATATGGAATCCCTCTCAGAAGAACTGCGGAAGAAAACAATGATCTAAAGTTGGGCTTTTTTGCATCACTGGGATGCTAACTTTTCGGAGTTGTCAAGTGCCCGATCTTTGCAACGATCATGACAGGAACAATACATATATATTAAAAAACAGTCCTTTTAGTAGTAAATTGGCTGGACCTGGCAGGAAGTCAAACCTGGCACTAAAGAGCAGAGGAAAGAGAGAGAGAGTGCCTTCCTTGCTCATCCTTGCAGTTTTGTCAGTGTGAGGGAATGCTGGGCAACACACAACTTGGGAGGCTGCAGGAGGGACTGAAGAGCAACTCCTGGATCTCACTACCTGCCTCTCTTTGGCTTGGAATATACAGGTAAATCTTTTTATAGCTATGCTTTTGAGCAAAGTGGACTCTGACAGGGAGGTAAATCAGTGAAAAGATGACTGGACAGCCCAGGGCTTTTGTTTTTCCTAGCCATCTCTGAAGGTAACCTACAGCAGGCAATCCAATAGCTAATGCACACGTAATGTTTCCAGGTGCTGTGATTTTTGCATGCTTTGTGGGCTGCTGATTTTCATTAGGGGAGGAGGAGAAAGGGGTAGTAAAGAAGAAAACTGGTTATACTTTTCCTAAATTTCCCTTTGCTGATATTTGTTAGTATTATTGTAAGAACATGCTTTGTTGACAGTTGGAACCAGGTTTTGCCCAAGCACAGTATATCTATATGCTATTGTTTACTCAGAATGATTTATTCCTTGCAAAATAATATTGATAGCAGCATCATTAAAGAATACATAGAATATTAATAAAGCCCTAAGAAAGACATATTAATTTAAACATTAGAGAGTTTTCTCCCCTTTTTTTAAAGGGTGAATTGTTCGTCATTTAAAATGACACCTAAAGACAGATATCAATAATGGGCATGATCCGGCTAATGTTAAGCACTAAGTTTCACTTATTGCAGTGGGAGAGATGTACAGTGCCATCCTAAACCAAGTTACAGCCCTCTAAATCCATTGAAGTCAAGGAGTAAACTCTGTTTAGGATAGCATTGAGCACATACTTAACTGTCCCATCCACATGATACCAAAGTATTTAAACTTTGTTCTATTTGTTCATTGCATTCAAACTTTGCTCTAGACTGGAAACTTACTGATGGTATCTCACTTTCTTTCACATAGATGTCAGAAGAAGAGACAGACAAAGTGAAAATTAGAACCACACCGAGCTTTGAAAATGACCAGAAAAATACTTCTACATTGTTGAAAGAAGGTGAGTCACCCTGTTTATCACAGGGAACAATCATTTGCTCCTTCTTGGGATTTAATCAAATACCTTAAAATCTATAAAGACCATCATTCCACATGTATGAATCAGCAGCTCTGCTGTAGCTTGGCCTGTATTGTTGAGCACCTAGTGTTCTTCAGTTATCCAGTTCTCCTGTATATGATAACAACCAAAATAAGTATGAAAGTGCTTCAGAGGAGATGGGCCTAGTCTCTAATCAAGCTACTGGGCATCTCCAGTTATGCAAATAAAGGAATTTTGAAAAGATTAAAGAAACAAATTGATATTGAAAAGTGATACTGACCCAGCAAAAATGGTGACATGTACTCAATAAAAGAACCTGGATGGAGAGTTAACAAACGATTTTTAATTTTTTTATGGGGGGGGGGATATTGCATGAATGTTGTTGTGCCGTTTGGCTTACTATCACAATCAAACATTTGAAAATGCATTTGTATGACAAGGCAAAAAGGATTGAGGTATTTCGTGACTCAGAAAATCAGTGATATTTCAGCATCTCATCACAATTGATGGATGATAATGAAAATAACAGCATCATCAGGCTTGGATCCTCTCTACGTTTTCTGCTTGTGGAAGGTGTGTGAGGATTATTTTGCTGATTCTTTCCTTCTGCTACAGAGACTCACTTTGCCCTTACATTGAGGGCATGATTTGGGGGGATGAGAAAGTCTTAAGCAGAAGGTGGAGGATTGGTAAAAGAATGGCCTCCCTGTTATGTACAGCAAAACTAGGTTTGCTCCAAGTCCAGCATTTTGTTGTGGAATAAATATGCATCATTAGATGCATCAGACTCATGATGGATTTTGTCTATAAAATCTGATCCCAGAGTAAACTTGCAATAGCATTTTGTTGGTTTTTCTGTTACAAATTAAGGCATTTGCCCTCTGGAATATGTCCAGTAACTAACTGGGGCAACCCTAAGTCAATTTAAACCCTTCTAAATGCATTGTCCTAAGTGGAATTGAAATGGCATGACTTACACCGATTATTAGGTAAATCATACACAAGTGTGTGTGTGGGGTATTTTGGACAGTGAGATTCTTAGAATGTGTTTGTTCTCTGTCAACTGTTATTCTGTAGCACCAGCAACATTAGTAGTGCAGTCCTGAGTAGTGTTAAAGTTAATGTTATACCCTGAATCCACTGGCTTCTATGGCTCATTCATTGTAAATAATAGACATAAAGGAACAGTGTCATGTTTCATTGATTAGCATGATGGACAACATATTCAGTGTGGGAAATGCAAACTATTTCATCCTTCAAACAGCAATATGGGTGAAAATATGGGTTCTCAATTGGGTTTTGGTTTCCCTCTCCTCCAACATCTTTTTTTTTAGGAGTCAGAAAAACATGTACAAAAATAAGAAGAGGAAAATGGTCAAATTGGACCATACTTGAACTTTGGCACAGAAAAATGGTTAAGTGTTGAAAACAAATGATGTGAAAGTGGAAATGATCAGACAGGGTAAACTAACAAAGGGGAAGAGAAAAATGTGCCTCTTCTATCCCCAACTATGCTGTACTTTCAGTCTAGCTTTCTTCAGGAACATATAGCCCTTTTGCGTTTCTCATCATTTTAAACTTATTTTGATCATTGTAGTGACCCATTATACTTAGTGGAGCCCCTGATATCAGAAAGAAAGGGATTCCCAAATTTGATCAATAAGAAGATGGCTTAAGGCACTTGGTTTCTAGCATGGCTTAATTTACAAAATGAAATATATTAATTAGTGGGACTTTTGGTTATCAAGCTGTTTTCTTTAGAAGCTCTTTCCCCTAGATGGAGGATGCTTGTGGCTTCTCAGATCAGAGCATTGCCCTGTGTGGTGGTGACATCATGTGAGTTTCTCTGCCCCTGTGCAACATCACTGGTTGTGGAAATGCACAATATGATGATGTCACAACATGTGGTCATTGTTTTAGGGTGGAGCAGGAGAACTTGACACGGAGATGATGTTTCGGTGGTGTTTTAGTGTTGCATGTAAATGTAGTTCTGGCTTCTGTATGGACTGTAAATTGCCCAGATTTGTCCAAATTGTCCTAGATTTGGAGCACTGGCTGAAGAAGGAAGTGGCTATCAGGAAGTTACATTCCCCCCATCATATGTTTTAATAAGTACAATTTCTATATTTATCTTTGCTGTTCCGCACTTAAAAATATTAGTTTTCAGGTCTCTCAGCAAAAGAGCAAGTTGCACAGTAAAACTTGATCTTGACTGTTGAGAAAGAAAGCTGTATGTTCTTTTAGCATCCAATTTTAAAGGAAAGCTATTTTTATTCATGGTTTTTTATTGATTATTTGTGCCTTCTAAAAGAAAAAAAGACATCATGAACCACACAGTGTAGAAGAAATATGCCAAAGAAATATGGGATGGAATCTCTCTTTACTCAGAGCTTCCAAAACATTTTACAATATAATACGTTATGTACTGCTGGGGCAATTGCTGTGTACACAGTTTAGGTTGTGATCTTTACACTGTATCCATTAAGTGTCTGTTGGCTATAAAGGTCATGACATGCTTAATTTGCAGAAGAAATACTGATCTGAACACTGACGTTATTTATCTGTAGTCTTTTGGAAGAGGGATATGGATATGATATTTGATTCTTGCAATATCAGCCACTTCAAAAATGGGATTGGAGCCACAGATGTAGGACATGATCCAGCTAAGGATAAGCACTTACAAAGTCCCCATGATTTTTGCTACCATGCTACAACTGTTATAAGGGACAATTCTAAGTGAGAGGTCTGAGTGTTCCTCAGGCAGTCAACCAACAAAGGATATGGTCACGGTATTGTGGAAGTCGGCATGTGGTAGGAGCAGAAAACTGTTCTGTTGGGATCCATGAGGAATGGTGAAGTGTTTTGATCTCTGTCTATGACTTGCATCTGTTGAACAAAGCAGTGTTCTTGATCATTATAGTAATTTATTATTTATTCCCTCTTGTTTGTGAGGTGTAACATAGTAGTTTCAAACTAGGTATGTGGAGTAATTTGTAGTCTGTGAGACAAGCTGTTAGGTAACGGGGATTATGAGAGATTATTAAAACATGACAAGTAGTTTAAGAAGCCATGTTGTTCATTTAGGCTTACGTGACACCAGCCATTTATATCAGACTTGCCTCAAAAGCATGTGTGTACTTATCAGGCCTGGAAATTTTTGGTGCAGGGGTTATGGAGAGGGGGCACATGTTACATCACTTCTGATGTCACCTGGTAGGTCAGCTTTGGGTTTTGAACACATAATCTGCATCCTTTCCATCCTTGAGCTCCATTTTAATTTGATTCCAATGAGTACACTGCATGATTTCAAAGTCTCTCGTTTGCATGGTGTGAAAGTAAAAAGGTCCCCCCCACAAAAAAAAAGACAAGGAAACTCACCCACTGCTCTGCCTGTCTGCTTCCTCCACACTGGAACAAATGTGGCGCTGCACTCCCCTCATCTTGCCCCAGACCCCTCTTGTGTGCAAGGCTGCCTTGACTCAAACCTGCAAAGCTGGCTGCCTTGGCTCCTCCACCTGGCTGCTCCACCGGATGGCCGCTCTTGTGCCAGGACTCCAGTGGCAGAGAACTTATGAAGCAGCAGCAGCCACCAACTTTTCTTCACCTCCCTCCCTGGTCCCTGGGCTCTATGCAAAGAGGACATGCAGGTTTTGTGACAGCCAGGATGGGGGATCACTTTCCAGTGGTGCCCATACCTTTCTCTCCTTGTCTGCTTGCAGTCTCCCAGGGGCAGGGAGGGATGGGAAGGGAGATGGCCAGAAGGGGGCAGGGCAAATTCAGGAGGGAGCACTGCCCCAGGAGTGATCCTATGGCTACGGGCCTGGTACTCATCAACCTCTAGGAATAACAATAGGCCTTGATATGGTGCAAGAAAGTGTGGTTGCTCTTGAGAACTACTTATATGAAATTTCACAAGAAAATATAACATAGGCTGAGGACAGACTGGCAGTTTGCCCTGGGAAGGGACCCGGGCTGAGAACAACTCAATATCGGAGTAATGGAATGTTACACAGGCACTCTGCCTGGCGTCCCCCACCTGTAGCCTACCGGTGCTGTTGCGCTTCACTGCCGGATTAAAAAAACACCTGATAAAAGCCGTCACAAATCCAAAAGCCTGTGTTCGTCACGTGTTTCTCCGCTTCCGGGGAGTCTGAACGCGCAGGCGAAAAGCCGGGCGGAAGCCGCGTTGGGCACGAGGCAGCAGCACTGCGACTGGCTGCGCTCCGCTCCACTGCCCAATGTGGTGCCAGCATTGCAGGACAAAAAAAATCGGCAAATGCGCTATGCGCATGAGCGCATGAGCGCTCATGCGCACATACACCCATACACCCACAGCCGAATTAATGGAAACAGCAATAGCGCGCTCCGGCGCGGCAGTCTGAACGCTCCCGCGCGCCTCCGTCCCGTATCTTCCGGCAGCGGCCCCCGCTGTGTGGACGGGAAAACCCGGTATAGTTTAATCTGGGGTTTTTTTGCCGCGACTGGCTACCAGGGCAAATTGCCAGTCTGTCTTCGGCCATAATATTGACTACTGAGATAAGTGCTCACTGGAAAGGTTTATGGCATCTCTGGAGCAAGTCTGTGTAGGTGTGTGGATGATGCCCCTTTGCCAAATATTCACTTCATATCAGAGGTCTACGTAACCTCTTGCCCTGCCCTAGATAACCCAAGCTAGCTTGATCTCACCACACCTGGGAAGCTAAGTCAGGGTGAACCCTGGTTAGTACTTGGATGGGAGACTGCCAAGAAAGTCCAGGGTTGCTATGCAAAGGCGGCCAGTGGCAAACCACCTCTGATCACTTCTGATATAGCACGTGCCTCGACAAGCCTAGGGGGTTGTCGCAAGTCGGCTGCAAGTTGATGGCACCTTATATACATATGTAACCTCTTGGCTTGGCTGGCCTCGGTCTACCTAAAGCCAGAGGCATCTGATCTTGCATACTGAAATGTTTACAGAATGCTAGAAATTTCTGTCAAGATTGCAAGGGCTGCTCTTGAGGAGAAGCTGTATAATTTGTTGCAGTAGAAACAAGAGTTCTGTGGCTGTTCTGATTTATGATCACATATGCTTTTGCGAACAAGAACCTATTGACTGCTATAATCAAATTTGTTTTAAGATGGAGACACAGATTGGAAGAGGATATACGATATCTGATTCCAGCTCCTGCATGGCTTCCAGGAACACTATTGTCCTCTCTACACTTAGTGAAATGGCTGGTCGAGAAACAAACATTTCCTAGAAAGCCACAGCTATCGATAGGAAAGATGGGTCTCTCCCTGTTTGCACTGTGTTTTATTTAATCAACATCTGGATATAAATGTTTCTTGATCAATGATATGCTAACCCATCAAGAATATTGGCGAATAATTATTCTCTGAATTGATTGTTTCACACAAGATCACTTCTGTAATTTTATTAGGTAACCTGAAATCTCACCAGTGTGGTTTGCCATATTGTGGGATGTGTGTGTCTGTAAGAAATAGTTGGGCTTATTTCACCTTAATTCTTCTAAAGCGAGCCCTTTGAATAAACGAACACAACTTATCTGAAATCTCTGTCTTTATGCTTTAATAAGGGAAGAAGGGAGCCTTGTGGCAGCCCGGGGCCCATAGACCACAAGAACATGCCACCTTCCTGACAGCTGGCACTGCCATTTAAGTCCCTAGGGGATGAGGATTTGAATGCTGATAACAGGAGCAGATGGCACAGTATATTACTCTGATGTAGATAAGCCATTGAAGAAAGTGTCCTTCAGCATGTGAAGTGCTCAGAAATTTAATATGCCTCTTTTCGGAAATGATTTAACAAAAACATTAAGTGCACAGAGCTAGTTACAGGGCTTGTGTACATGAAAAGAGCACCCATCAATACAAACAGCAGCAACCAATTAAAATCAAAATAAAAGATGAAAACAATGGGGGGGGAACAAAAATATCCATCTATCAATTAAAAACCATCTGAAATTTAAAAACAAACAAACAAAACAACTTAAGTGCTGGGAAATGGCCAAGGGAAGGGAAGTGCAATGCAAAGCTGGGAGTGGGAGAACCACTGAAAATGGCCTCTCTCTCATGGCCACTTGTGTCACCTCAGAAGGGGGCAGACATGAAGGAGGTGAAAATCCAGTGCATGGGCAAGACTACATGAGGTCAGGTGGTCCTTTAGATACCTTGCTCTCTGTGCAGGTCTAACTCTGTGTAGGTCAAAGTCAGCAAGCTGAATTGGAATTGGAAGCTGACATCCAGCACTGATTGGCGATCTTCCAGCACTGGAATGATATTCTGCCTGCACTCCATTCCAGTCAACAGTCTTGCTATTGCATTCTGAATCCAGTGAAGCTTCTGAAACATTTAACCAATGAATGCAGGTGCTCCTGACTATCGGAGAAATACTTGGGTTGGAACAAGAGTGAAGGGCAAGCCCAATAGCTGATTTCAGTGTTGTGAGGATAGCCTTTTCCCCATTTGGGGATATTGACGAACAACCCATTTCTTTGGTTTTCTATGCTACTACTGGGTAAGTGATCTGTGAAGCAGCTACCTGATATTTTCTCATAATGAGAAAGAGTTTGGCAGAGTGGCGGGGGGACGGACGGACTGAAAGGAGGGGTTTCTGATACTTTCATTAGCTATGTTGGTGAGGGAAGAGAGGGGAGATAACAGCATTGGGAGTCAGATGAGCTTGCTATGGGAAAAGAGTAGATGATGGGTTTCCAGTTTGCCTTGGAAAGTTTCTGGCACATTGGATGGTTTCTAGAACATACAATTGACTGACAGTTGAACAATCATGTCCTCACATGTCCCCTCTGGCTGAATAGAACTAAGACAACACCCATATTCTCTGCTTAGGGATGAAACAATTGGAACAATGGCTAGAGTACAAGTGACAGGATGGGTCTGACTGAACAAAGTTTTGAGCCCTTTGAAGGTTTATTCAGCGATGCTCTTGGCATGGAAGCAAATCTAGTTCTCTGCCAACACTGCATCCACAGGGCATCGTATGGCAGAGTTTCCCCAGGTTGTTAAGGCACTTATGAAGCTTTTTATTATTGAGCCCACAGAACTGTAAGCCGCCTGGGACTTATTTGAAAAGAAGGTTGACTTGGCATCTACACTGTTTCAGACTACTTATTTATTTAAGATATAACTGGCCTTTCTTGCTGAGACTCAAGGCAGATGACAAAATATAAAATTATCCAATCCAGCGGCATAAAATATCCAATCAATGATTTAAATCTGACTAGGATTACAGAATTAGAAAACAACACTACTCCCCTCCCCCCAAAAAAGTATAGAAGATGACGTACCATAAAGGAGGAGGAGGAGGAGGAGGAGGAGATTGGATTTATACCCCACCCTTCACTTGTAGTCTCAGAGTGGTTTACAAACTCTTTTCCCTTCCCCTCCCCACACCAGACACCCTGTGAGATAGGTGGGGCTGAGAGAGCTCTTTGAAGAACTGCCCTTTCAAGGCTTGCCCAAGGTCATCCAGCAGCTGCAAGTGGAGGAGTGGGGAATCAAACCCGGGTCTCCTAGATTAGAGCCTGCACACTTAACCACTGCACCAAACTGGGGTCTCCAACATGGCAACCATGGCTGCAACAGCACCTATTGATACTTTTCCTGGTGCCCTTCCCTCCATGTTGAAACCTACTGGCTCCCTCTCCTGGTGAGCTCTGCCACTGCAGCCCCAGATGACAACAAGATGGCTGGCATGTGGGTTTCGGTTTCCGGCGTTGCGAATGGCGGCCACCTTTCGGGAAGCCCCCGGAGGTGGTTAGCCCACACGCAGTTTGGGGGGGTCTTTGCAGGTTTGCAAGACCCTAGTGAGCCTTAGGCAAAGGCTCCAAACCGGGGGCGCTTGGGGAGTAGCCTCTTTGCCGGCAGTCAGCCGGGAAATTGAGACTTTCTCCCCGCCCCAATCGGCCCCGCTGCGGTGTGCCCGTAATGGGACTTAGCAACGCCACCGATTTCCAACAGGAGTGAGGAACAGCGATGAATTAAAGCAAAAAGAAGAAACGGCAGGAACCGTGAGTTGGAGGTCTGAATCTGAAGCGAAACCCGAGCCCTTCCCCCGTAAGCGAATAAGCGGCTGGGAGGAGGGGGAATCCCCCCACTGAGAAGCGGGACTTGCATAAGAAAGCTAAGGGGGATGAAAGGGAAGAAGGGTTGGTGAAATTACCTTTGGGATGCCATTGAAGCGAATGAGTTAGCGGGACTCCTGAGCGACGCGTCACGAACTTTTATAAAGTAAACAAATACAAGAAATGTCTGCCATGAAGAAGGTCCCTTTGAAAACTGAGAAGAAGGGAGGCGGGACTTCCGGTCCGGGTAATCCCCCTCCAGAGCCGACTGTCAGTCAACAGACAAGCGAGCTACTGCACCCTCTGCTGGTCCAAATACAGAAAATCAGCGAAACCTTAACTAATATGGAAGGTGTTCTCAACAGTCAACAGAGGCAACTAACAGAGACGTCAAAGAAGATGGAGGAGATCGCACAGAAATGTTTGGTCTCGTCGGAAGACATCGGAAAAGTGAAGAAAAGGGTCAACAAGTTAGAAAAGCATCAGGATGTGCAAGAAAAATGAATTTTGATGTTGCAAATGGAAAAATCGAATCTGACTCTTCGATTTCAGGGCATTAAAGAAGAAGAGAAGGAAGATCTCAGATCTATACTTGCGAATGCCTTGGCACCCGTAACTGGCAGAGATCAGCGTGTTAAAAGAAGAAATGGATAAGGTCTATAGGGCCTACTTCACATTTACAAAAAAAAATAATCTGCCAGCAGAAGTGGTTGTCAAGTTTGTCAAGCAAAGTACCAGAGATCAAATCTTGCGTGCAGTTGCAGCGGTGCCCTTGAAAATTGGGGAGCAGACCATCAGAATATTGAAAGATGTGCCTTATGAAATCCGGATGAAAAAGAAAGCTTATAAAGGATTGACCACTTTTCTACAAAGAAGACAGGTCATATACAGATGGACCTATCCTGAAGGCCTTTTGTTCAAGTACAAGGATAAAGAGAGAAGATTGACTCCATCTTCAAGGCGCAGGAATTTCTGAAGAGACACGCCAGTCCAGAGGAAGAGGCAGCACTCGCAACGTGGACAGATTTGAGTAGTGAAGATGACAGCGGCCCAGAGGAGGGAGGTGCCGGAGCGGGAGAAGTGAAAACCAAAGGTGGCCCATCCTATAACTTGAGGGATACCAAAGGAAGACAACCTAAGAAATAACTGTTCGGGAAACGTCAAAAAGGAGATGACTAATAATTAACCCCAAAGGACATTACTAACCTCATTAACAGAGTTATTTTGAATTTTTGTTAGATGAAAAGAAGACTCTCAAATCACGGAGATTGCCAAAAACTGTATCTATATTGATTTAAACTAACCTTTATTAACAGAATACTCACTCCGCTCTTTTCTTTATCCCTCTATATACCCTACCTTTTTCTATTTATAAAAAGAATAAATTCCTCTCCTTTTTAGGAGGGTTTTGATAAAAAAAAAAAAAAAGATGGCTGGCATGTGCAGTAGGGTGGGGAAAACCCTCCCTCCCAAAAGTCCAAGGGTTGCTGCTGCTGGGGCCAGTGCAAGCTGGCTGGTCTGTATGGGTGGGAGAGAAATCCCTCCCCTAAGCCTGCTGGTCTCCACTGATGCAGCCTGGGACAAGAACAAGCTGGCTGGTACATGTGGTTTCCTGCTCAAAGCTGCTGGTTTTCCTTGTCCCAGCTCCCATCTTCTCATTCCAAGAGCTACTGCTGAAGTCAAGGACCAGAGCTGGCTGGCCTGAATGCGGTGGGAAGAGAAGACTGGGTGAGGATTTTGGGAAGCATGGAGGGGCCAGTGTGCAATGCTGCCTGGCCTCAGTAGTCTGGCAGAAACATTTCTTTGGCCCTTTCTTCTCTTCTCAGGTTTTTCCATACTTGTCCTTTCTGTCAGTTGTGTGCCCATACTGCATCTTTGGGGGTTTTTTCTTTTCCACTAGTGTTTCGCTCCTTCTAGTGGTCACTTCAATCTTCCCTTGCTGTTTCTCTAGCTTCTCTACTCATTAAAAACCCAGAGAAACAGCTAGGAAAGTTTGAATCAACCACTAGAGGGAGTGAAACCTGCACAGAAAAAAAGATATAGTCCAGGCACCCAACTGATGCAATGACACCTGTGGAAAAACCCATCCTTGGGTATACCCTTGCCCCCCCACACACACACACTTGGCTACCTGTGTTGTGGTACTTTTATTTTCTCTTTCACTTCCTTTCCCATGCTGTGCCCCCCCCAAGGGGCAGCCAGCTGGACATCATAATTGACTTCCATGGTCAGCAGAGACTCAACAGACACAATGTTGTTCCTTAATTGCCTCTTTCCTGGATGCAGCAAAATCCACGGCTCCTTTCACCTGCTCCTTTCTACCTTTCCAACCTCAGGGGGCTGCTGCGCCTCTGTCTTGGGGCATTTCCACCAGACCTGTCCCAGTTTGGTAGCCTTCTACAAAACCCAGGCTCCAGCTCCTTCTTTAGCTTCCTCTTCCTTCTTTGCACCTCCTCAGCTTTATTCAGCCAGCTTACATTCCTGACCATCCTCAATCTCTTCTGACATTGCCCCTTTTATCTCTGGGGCTTTACCCATACAGGTCAAGCCCAGCTCCATTTTCTCTTCTCAGAGCCTTGCTGCTCTCTTAACCCTCTCCTTGCCTTGCCCCACTCGAGCTGGGTTTGCATAAGGCTGCTGCTGTCTTCTCGTGAGGTGCCCTGCCCTATCCTGGAGCATCTGCTCCCTTTTGCCCAGTAAATGGGGCCTCCTCTGGCCTCCGCTGCCACCTTTGTGCCACACCTGCATTTTTTTAATCCCCACCCTGCTCTCCTGCAGTCTAGTTATTCTCTGTAAGTATGTGATTTTCTCCCCTGCTTTGGACTTCCTCTTATTCACAGGGTTCCCCTTTTCCCTCCCACCCATTCCATGTGAATGTCAACCAGTTTTGTGGGACTTTAGTACATCCTGTCTATCATGTTGCATCATGGCTCAGATCTGGTTTGAGATTCTGATATTTATGGACAGTTCAGATAGTACCTTTATGTAAAGTAGTTTAGCTGTGCAAATAATGGAGTGATATTCTAAAAACCCAGTGGGACTTCCTTCTGACTAAACACATCTAACTGGTAAGGCTACTGAAGTCATCGGACCTCCCCAGTTTAAACATTGTTTTATAATTCAGGTGGAAGTTGATAGTAACATCACTACATCAGATTTTGTTCACTTTCCAAAAACAATTTATGCTCCAATCAAAAATCCTCTTTCTTACTGTAAATGCATGCAAGAATTTCACACCAGCCCTTCAGCAACACCCGTGATTATTACAAGTAATAGCACAGGTTAAAAATGGCTGTGCTCATGAGATAAAGGCTGCAGTCACACTGTTGGCTTGGTGCGGTATGGTGGCACCTCAAATTGTACTGGTTCAAAGTGTAGTGGAGCATTTAATCCAGACCACACGCACTGTGGCGGGTTACCTGCATGGCCATCCCATGGGGGAGCATCCACATTAATGTTGTGCTTCAGCCAGGAGACAAGCTGTAAGGGTGGGTTTTATTTAAATACAGGTGGATGTATGCGCATATGCGCATATAGGCAGCAACTAAAAAAACCCAGTGGCAGAAATGGATCTGTAAGTTCAGACATCCATTCTGGGTTCCTTTTGCTGCAAGAGAGTTCAGACATTGGAAAACCCAGAGGGAATCATGCACAATCCATTCATACAGGACTTTCCCCAGTATCTGTTTATTCCACTTGCAGAACAGCACGGGCTGCCCACAAGTGTGCCACAGGAGGCAGATGTCCTCATTTGGAGGGCCCATTTATTCCACTCAGGTAACACCACTATAGCGCCACAAACTGCGTGTGTGACTGCAGCCAAAGACTCGTGTAAAGGAGATAGTCAGGAGAAGAAACATCCCATTTCCCTCTTGCATAACTGTGCCAAATACCTGTACAATGAAGACAGACACTGCCTGATGAGTGTTTCTTAGTTAGCTCAATATGTATACTTACTTTGTGTGTATGCAAGTGAAGGAGCCTTTCTGACCTCCTCCAGCTGGCTGACCAACAATGTGGGAGCCACAACCGAGAATGCATGTGTACAGGCATCCGTTGTACTTACCTATTTGCAGGGTAGCACCTTCAGAAGACTTTGCTCAGATGAACAAAGCTGTGATGGTGGAACAGAGCAGGAGAGTCAGTTTTGGAGATCTATGGGTTCATTGTCCAGGAAACACTCACAATCCAAGATCAGGAGGGAACCACAAAACATAAATTCGCCACTTGTTTTAACTGTGTATAATATATTGGAGATAGTTTTTTTGTTTTAATTATTTTCAATTTGTCCAATTTATAAATGGAAAGAAAGAAAGATAAGAAAGAAAGAAAGAAAGAAAGAAAGAAAGAAAGAAAGAAAGAAAGAAAGAAAGAAAGAAAGAAAGAAAGAAAGAAAGAAAGAAAGAAAGAAAGAAAGAAAGAAAGAAAGGGCTTTGTTGGTGATAACCAAGTACCTTTCATTGAACCCTGTAACTGGTAGATTTAGATTTAGTAGGATGCAAGCCCTCTGTGAGAGGAAAAGCCTGCTAGATTTTATCCAATTAAATGTTCCTGTTTGTCCTACATGCTTTTCTGGTCAGTTTCCATGAAGCACACAGAAATGTAGTGGTGCCCTTAGATAAGATACCTCTAAGATTTCCATACACTAAGTGCAGGTGTTCAGGAGTTCTCCATGAAAACCACTGTAAGAGTTTTCAGTTTGTTATTATTGTGCTTCTGTCCAATTGTAACAAAATTCTTGGAAAATCCAGAGCTGAGCCTAGTAAAATTGCTTGCAGAGTTTTGGAAAGGTAAGTGCAGGGGTTCTCAAAGAAATCACTATTGCATGGCAGTGCATAGCACTTCTGTGGACTGAATTTTTAAGTGCTGCGGCAAAGTACAACAAACTAAAAAAAAAAAAATCGAGGGGATGGAATGTATTGATTTAAATATCACCTTAAAAGCTCTTGCAAACATTCACTACAAGAAAAACAGATCTCGCACAGAAAAGAAAACAGTTTGCTCAAATATATATTCACATTTTCATAGTTCCCTCCAAAGGATCACACTGATTGGAAGAGGAAAGCGCCTATTAGCATCTTTCATTCAGCTGCTATGATGTGCCTCATTAGCTCAGAACTGGCAGTTGCTTGGTCCCTTGCCTGACCTTACTATAACTGCTTGGAAGCAGCTTTCTGTATATAGAAGGGGGGCAAAAGGAAGGGGAAGAAACCCCATGAAACAGCTGGCAAGTTGAAGCTGCTCAAAGCAGATTCAGATGGATTTGGCTCTGTTCGGAGATCGTCACAAGGACCCCTTTTTTTTATTAGAGTCCTTACCGAGCGGCTTTACAGGCGGTGCAATGAATGCTCATCCCTGTTGGCTGGTGCTGGTATTTACTGTGAGGTTGCAGAACAGTCTACTCTGCATGGGGTTGTACTACCTCTGAAGGACCAGGTTCAGAACTGGGGGGCTCTTAGCTCCAGTTTGCAGCTGGAGGCCAAGATTTCCTGGATAGAATCAAGTGCCTTAATCATCTTTGGATGGCTTGCCAAGCTGCCGTCCTGGCGGTCCTGATCTGCTGCCCCGTAACCTGCCCTCTTGCCTCCTCTGGGTTAGTATAGTGCATTGAACTCTGTGTGGGGGACAATCTGAATTCTGCAGTTATTCCAGAATGCAGTAACCAAATGTGCAGCTGTCATAGACCATATATCTTAAAGATGTTCTTTGGCTATTCAAAGGGCTGGCTTTAACCTATCCAAGGAGGATCCAAATAGGGTTGCCAGCCACCAGATAATTACAACTGATCTCTAGACTATTGGGAACTGTTTTCCCCTGGAGAAAATGGCTGCTTTGGAGGACAGACTTTATGACATTATGCCCACCAAAGTCCCACCCCACCCCAGGCTCCCCATGGCACCCCCGCATCTTCAGGAATTTCCTAACCCAGAGTTGGCAACCCTAGGTCGAAGGTACTGTAAGGACCTTGGGCTTCCATACAGTCCTGCCTGGTACTGCATGCGTCATCTCCTGCCTTTCTTCATTTCCCCCGCCTTTAGAAAGGAAGTGGTCATGGACACATACAATGGTACATGGACACATGAAGTGCCTTATGCTGAACTGGACCATTGGTCTATCAAGGTCAGTATTGTCTACTCTGCCTGGCAGCAGCTCTACTGCATCTCAGGCAGAGGTCTATCACAGCACCTAATCATTTGAACTGGAGATGTCAAGGACGGAACCCAGAAAGTTCTGCATGCAAAGGAGGTGCTGTACCACTGAGCCATGCCACCCTGATGTGTTATGAAGGATAGGAACTTTTTAACACTGCCACAATCTGTGGAATGCCCTCGCCCTTCATTGTGCCTGGCATCTTCATAGAATACCTTTTAGTGTCAGGCCCAGATATTAAATATATATATACTAGGAATAAGGCCCATTGTGGAAATAAATACAACGGGCTCTAGAAAGAGGCTCTGGGAGAGTGCCCCGGCTTTGGGCGCTCAGTGACAATTTGCTGTGGCAATCTCAGCAGGGTATAATGACAGAGTCCACCATTTTCTCCAGAGGAACTGATCTTTGCTACCTGAAGAGCAGTAGTAATTTTGAGTGATCTCCAGCCCACCTCCAAGATTGGTAACAGTGGTTCCCCAGGAGGGAGTGGCTGGTTTGGAGGGTGGAGTCTATGGCATTGTACCTGTCTGAGGTCCCACCCCTCCTCAACACTCACCCTCTCCAGGTTCAATCCCTCAAATCTCCAGGAATTTCCCAACCTGCAGTTGACAACTCTATCTCCCTCCCAGCCAACCATCAACCTACCTTTAGTTTTCCATCTCCTTCCCCCTCCCTCCTAGAGAGCAGTTGTAATTTTGAGTCATCTCCAGCCCCCACCTGGAGATTGGCAACAATGGTTCCCCATCAGAGAATGGCTGGATTGGAGGGTTGAGTCTATGGCATTGTACCTGTCTGAGGTGCCACCCCTCCTCAAACCTCACCCTCTTCAGGCTCCATCCCTCAAATTTCCAGGAATTGCCCACCTGGAGTTGGCAACCTGATCAGGACTGGGCCCAATGAGTTTTCTCCCAAAGGCCAACCTAGGTGTGGAAATGGCCTTTTATTGACAGAGGAGAAAGTACAGGTGCCAACTCTGATTAGGGAAATACCTGGAAATTTGGGGGGGTGGATCCTGTGGAGGGCAGCATTTGGGGTGTGTGTGGAAGGACTCAGCAGGGTATAATGCCATAGAGTCTACCCTCCAAAGCAACCATTTTCTCCCGGGGAACTGATCTTTGTCATCTGGAGGTCAATTGTAACAGTGGGAGATCTCCAGATCCCACCTGGAGATTGGCAACCCTAGGGAAAAGTCAGCCGCACAGCGGGGAGTTGAAGAAAATGGTTTGATGGTCGCTGGCCCACCTCGTTAGCCAGCCAGCCATGCTGAAGCTAAGCAAGAGAGAGAGCCTTTTTCCATTTATTCTGACAGGAAAGTGGCCGTTGGGGAGGGGGTTATGGGTGGGGGAGGGGGTTATGCTGAAAGTCCTTTGTTCTTTTACTCACAGAACCAAGCTGGGTTGCCTACCAACAGCCACTGAGGGGACAGTCCCTCACAGGAGTCAAAAGAACTGTCTTCCTCAGGAGAGAGAGCTGGTCTGCCAGTAAATCTGATATGCAAATCTGTCTGAAGGGGGAGTGGGTGGTGAAGAGGAGCAGACCCAGCACCCGGCCAATGGCACGTGAGTACTCTTGAGTGGTGGCTGATGGGCCAATGGCTGAGGGAGGGCATTTACAGCCAATGGGAGCGCATGGAATCTTACAAAACCAAAAGATAATTATTATAAGGAGATATATATGGATCTCCTTATATATATCTGGATATATATATCTGTATGCTTTTAGTTAATTTTGTTGGTATTGTTCCCCTGGGATGTGGAATTGTATGATATGGCCTGATCTCAGAAGCTAAGCAGTGTTGGTACTTGGATGGGAGGGAAACCACCTAGGAAGACACTGCAAAGGAAGGCAATGGCGAAGCACCCCTGCTTTGCCTTAAAAATTGATGACACATACATTGGTCGCCTTTTGGTTATTTCTTTCCCCAGATTTCATCTACTTTTCAAAGTGTTGCAGTGAAAGAGCCAGTTTGGTGTAGTGGTTAGGAGCGAAGACTCTAATCTGGGAGATCCGGGTTTGATTCCCCACTCCTCCACAGGCAGCTTCTGGTGTTACTTTGGGTCAGTCACAAGTTATTTCAGAGCTGTTCTCTCACAAGCAGTCCTCAAAAGAACTCTCTCAGCCCCACCTACCTCACAGGATGTCTGTTGTGGGGAGGGGAAAGGGAAGGAGATTGTAAGCCACTCTGAAACTCCTTTGGGTAGTGAAGGGCAGGGTATTATCTCCTCCTCCTCCTCCTCCTTCTCCTCCTCCTCCTGTTAAGAGACATTACCTTATATTTAACAGTCTTATGGTACTGTTAGTTCAAGGACTTGCCATAAGATCATATGACTTCAGTGTAATCTATAACAAAGCATAACATCGTTTTACTTGCTCTTCATATTTAAGGGTTTTTTTTCTTGTTTGTTTGTTTTAAAGCTATTCCTCATTTTGGTAGTTTCATTCCTCAGTCTGGTTGTCTGTGTAATGGACCCTGAAATATTACCTGCTGTCTTTAAGCTCAAATGGATCAAGCAAATCATCTTTGTTATCACAGTTAACACTATTAGTACTATTGACCTTATTGTCCCCAACAATATTAGAACTAGAGGGGCTGGCCTGTCATTCAAGAGCACATCAGATTTATTTGAAATAAACAAAGGGGAGGGCCGACCAATGAAATCCTCCATCCTACTTAGCTTACTAGCAGGGAGTTGGCCTTCATAAGCCAACATTCTTTTCTTTTCCGTATCTAAAACCCTAAAGCCATAAAATAGTTTAATATAATTATATGTTAAAACAGTTTTAAAACAGTTGGTAAATTAAAACATATGCTAAAATATAATGAACATTATTTGCTGGCTTAACTTTTTAAAAGGTTTGTTGGTTTTTAATTGATTGTACGGTGATGTCCTGGGAATATTTTGATTGTTTTGATTGTTTTATCATTATACTAGATACCTCATGCATATCACTGGGAAGAGACAGCATATAAATATCTGGAATAAACAAAATTACTTGAAAGTTTAAAATCACTTCTAATTTTGCAGTTTGGAGCTGAGATAATGCAAATGTTAGATCTGGCTGTATGTATGACAGAGACCTGAAGATCATATGTTAGAAGAATAAGAGTAACCACTGTTCTCTTTTTTCTGGCTTGATTTCTTTGTATACATGGGGATGATTATGAATACAGGACAGTGAGCACAGAAGGAGAATGTACTTGCACCACCCCCTTCATGCATGCAAACTGCCTCCACATAGGCCAATTCCCTGATCAAGAACACTCAGAAAGGTAGCATTCCAATATAGATGTGCCTATATACTGTGACCACATGAGACAAACATGTATAGACAGGAACAAATGGGAACAGTTTGGTCATGCACAATGCCGGAGTCAGAACACTTGATCCTAGCTCCCCTACATGAATTGACCCTGCATACAGATTGGTCAAGTGTACAGTGTTTATACTTCTGGCCAAACAGGCTTTGCAGGTTATACTTCTGGCCAAAATAGGAGAGGGGGGAATGTATGTACCTACAGACAGCTGTAGCAGTATTATGCTGTGTTCAAGTCTCCCTAGAAAGCTGTTATACAAAGCCTTACTGTAGCTTAGTAAAACTTCTAACCTGGGGAACTACCTGTATTTAAGACTCGTAACCAGGCCTCTAGCTACAGTGGGGTATTTCGGGGCTTCCCCCCCCCGACTTCCTGCCAAGGCCCCACAACTTCCATCTAGCCCCTTCACCCCCAGCTCTCTGGGCCGCCCGGAGAACTCCTGACTCTCTGGGCCGCCCAGAGGACTCTCAACCGCTGACCCTTCCCCAAGCATAGCTTGCTTCCCCAGGCAGAGTGCAAACGCTGCAAAAGTGAGTTTTTAAAAATTTTATTTTAATTTTATTTTTTATTTTGTGGTGTCAGTGCCCCCTGACTTACTTAACCCCCCCCCGAATTACAAAATCCTGGCTATGGGCCTGATTGTAATTAATATTCACATTTACATATTTTCAATGCTTTTGCTAATGACATTACGTAGCCAGGAAAATGTCCTGTTGCCAAAATGTCAGGGCCCTTTCCCCCCCCTCCAAAACAATTTTTGAAAGTAAGGGGCAAAATAACAAAACTGGTTTTTAAAAAGGAACATTTTTGATAGTGCAACCATAGACTGCAGTCCTAGACTGTCATCCTAGACAGGAAGAAGTATGCACACAGCCAGTGGTTTTTTTGAAAGGGTTTTTTGGGGGGAGGGGTAGCCAGTCACCTGGAGCAATGGGCAAGCTGCTTTTCCCTTTAAAACCAGCTTGCTTTCTCATTTTAGCTGCAGTTAGAAAGGGGCGTGCACATAGATTTAGGTAGAAGATTATTTGTGATTCCATTACTTCTTCATGAAACCATCAGCTAAAATATTCCCAATACCAATTTGTGTAAACTTAGGTGACTCCTCTCCATTTACAAGAATGGTGGGGTGGGGGATTTGACTGAAAAGTGATGATGCCAGTCCCGGAGGGCTAGAATCCTGGAAAGATGCCTTGTCAGCTTCGAGCCTACGATCAAGCGAATTAATCAATGCAGCTCTTCCTTTATGTTGTAAAAGAGCAGATTTAAAGACTCCCTTCCAGTGGGCACAGAGTCTATCAAATGTAGCATACTTCCAGCTTGCTGCTATTAATTGCAGTTTTATAAGCTGAGTGGCTCTTGAACTCTGCAATGCAATCTCCTGGGAAAGAGAGAGATTTTAAATGGAGTCAAAGAGAAACAACACTGCAGGGTCTCTACCAGTGTTCCCTCTAAGCTCCACAGCCTTGTGAGCAGAAATTCTACCTCATGAGCGAAAAAAGCTAGTAGCAATAAAGTTGTGAGCAAGTCCACATTTGACTATTGTGCAAATTATTTTTAGAAGGTTATTTTCATAACCTTGTAGAAATCTCAGAATGAATTCTTTTAAACTATATTTTAAGAATAACTTAATTATAAGAGAAAACAGAATCAATCAAATTTAATCACACAAAATGTTGTCCTTTACAGGGGTAGACCAGGTCAACCTACCCGTTTCCACTACATTAGTAGACCTGGCCTCCAGGGAGCAGGTCTACGCACCCCAGTCCACTATATTGGTAGACCAGCACTTCGGGGGGACTCTTGTAGTCTACTTTTTTTAGTGAAATATGACAATCAGCATGACAGATCAAATATAATAGAGGTGAAATGATCACTATCAGAATGCTTCCTAACTTAACAAACAGAAAATTGCTTAAATGTTATCAACCTGTCCAAACTACTTATTTATTCAAATATTTATATCTCACTTCCCCCCGTGACTCAAGGCAGCTTACAAAACATACTGAAAAGCATAATAGGCATGTGCAAAATTTGTAACATAGCTGCTGGTGCCTCTCTTCAAAAAAAATGCCCAAGTTTCAAAAAGATTGGATCAAAGGGTCCAATTCTATGGGCTCCAGGAGGAGGTGCCCCTATCCTCCATTGTTTCCCATGGAAGCTTGGTTGTGAGCTGAACAGAAGTCCTCTGAGCTGGCCTCTGAAATGTTGTGTGCCAGCGCTCCCTAGCACAGCTTAGAGGGAACTGTGCTACAAAACACACATTTCACTTAGAAAGACATCGGTAGGACAAATGTAGGGTAACCAGTGGTCCATCCTGATGAACTACTTGGCCCCAAGGATAATGACAATGGAGAGGATGGGTTTCTACATTTTTTGTTGTTGAGCCAATTCTTGACTTACAATATCTCCATTTTCATTATCTGTTTCTGCCATTCGGAGTATGGGAAGAAATGAAAGATTATTTTCAGAAGAATACGATTGAAATCATGCCATCATCTTAGGTTTTTCCCTAAACAGCAATATGGTCTTTTAAAACCTTTGTTTCCCTCTCCATTACTTGCTGTCTGTTAAGGTAATGCTTTAGCCTTAAAGTCTTTCCCTCGTCACCTCACTGTTATTCTCTTCAAAATCTTACTGATTTCTCGAGTATGAAGTTGACACAATCAGGAAGTACATTCACCCTCTTACTTTGTCTTTCTTTAGTCTCTCCTTTTTCCTTCTGTTTCAGCTCCTTGGTTTTTGTTTTCTTCTGAATGGTCAATTACTCAGTTCTTTCTATTCCTATGGGACTCATCTGTGCAAAATACAGATCAGATGGCAAAATGTGATGAGGACTGAACAAAACCTCTTTCCAAATTATAGACCACAATAATCCAAAAAACTAGAAGAAGCCTTGAGATAGCTTACACAGTGAAAACACACAATGACTTCATTTGACTTAGAAAGCTGTAACTCTGTTTAGAATTGTTAGTATAAGTTTACTGTTAAAATATCCTGGTAGTTAGTATAGGTTTGCATGCTCAGGGGTATAGGTTTGCATGCAGAAGGTCTAGGTTTAGTCCCTAGCATATCCAGTGAACTGATCTCAGATAGTCTTAGATTGTCTAATAGGGTTGCCAGGTCCCCCTGGGTACCAGTGGAGGGTGGGGGTGTAGGATTGCCAGATCCAGGTTGGGAAACTCCTAGAGATTTGGGGGATGGAGCCTGGGGAGGACAGGGACCTCAGTGGGGTACAATGCCATAGAGGCCACCCTCCAAAGCATCCATTTTCTTCAGGGGAACTACTCTGTAAGTTACATGAACAGTTGAAGCTGCCTGCCTTATACTGAATCAGACCATCAGTCTATCAAGGTCATTATTGTCTACTCACACTGGAAGTGGCTCTCCAAGGTCTCAGACTGAGGTCTTTCACATCACCTACTGCCTGGTCCTTCTTACTGGAGATGCCAGGAATTGAGCCTGGGACTTTCTGCATCCCAAGCAGATGCTCTACCACTGAGCCACTGTTTTCTGGAAATAAGCTGTAATTCTGGGGGATCCCCAGGTCCTACCTGAAGGCTGGCATCCTGATCTAACTAAATATAAGGCAGCTCCATCTGTTCATATGCATTCCCATTTACAACTGATAATGTCATACTATTTCTTTAATACAACTGGAAAGGACACTTTGTTGTTAACAGTGTTCAGTAAACTCTATATTAGAACTTGGTGAACCTTCCACTCTATTTTACAGTTTACCTTTTAAAACAGAGAGAGCTGAAAGGTTGTCCCTTTTTCAGCAGAGGAACTTGTAATGAAAATATAAACCCATAGTATGACTGCATACACATAGCAACTAGACATCAAAATTCTATAACAACAAGTAGAGTTGCAGCCCAAGGCTAGGAAAGTGCCTGAATGTTTCTCTACTGAGTGGGGTAAATCCTACTCCTGTCCTTGTACACCTTCCTCCAGCCTAAACATCCTTTCTTCAGCTTAAGTGTTTCTTCCACTGGAGAGCCACTTAAGGAGGAGGAAGGCTCCTTAAGGCTGGAGGAAAAGCTCTTTGGAGGATGGTTGGAGTCATCCCAGTTTCTCCGGCCAACATTTTTGTTTTTTTAAAAAGGTCTTCTTGCTGACCATACATCTTTTGTACTAACTACCAGCATAAATGAGAGTTCTTTCCAGCTTTGCTGGAAAACCCCTGTAAGCACTTTGAATGGTAAGGGAAACACTTTGTTGTGACATTGACAGAAGGGCTCAGGTGCCAAGCTCCTGCTAGATGCCAGAGCTTACTTAGGGGAGACGGGAACACAATTTAGCGGCATTGCTGCATCTATAATTAAAAGGTAAATTTGTAGCCTGCTTTCTTATATTATTTAATCATGAATTACTTCAGAGCATAAATAATAAAGATGATATTAATCTCTTACCATTAAAACAAACTGATCTGGAATAAAACTCGGGGGGGAGAGATTTTGCTTCTTCTTCTTTTTTAATTTAGCATCTGCCTAATGAATAAATTATGCTTGTTATATATGGTAATATTTTACATTTTATTTTTGTGTTAATTGGATAACACCTGAGAAGAGTGTTTGCTGTAAAATATATGCATTTTAAACATTTGATAACAATGAAGTTGAATAAAGAAAACTAGTTATCCGTCATTTGTATCTCTTAATGGGAAATCTGGCAGGAGTTTCAGTGAGTTATTGCAGTGGCCAAGATCTTTGAAACCCAATGAGATTCGTGCACACCTCATCACTATTTGATTGGTTGATTGATTATTTCACTACAGCACATTTTAGAGTCACAAATTTGTTTTGAATATGCATGTTTATCTCTTGGTGAGAGCAACATCAAATGATGACTTGCAGAAGTATATGGGCCATCACAGATATCACAGATACCACAGAGGGTTTGTGGCTCGGTGATAGAACATCTGCTTGGTATGCAGAGGGTCCCAGGTTCCATCCCTGGAATCTCCAGTTAAAGAGATCAGGCAGTAGGTGATATGTAAGATGTCAGCCTGAGAACCTGGAGAGCTTCTGCCAGTTTGAGTAGACAGTACTGATTTTGATCTGATTCAGTATAACACAGCTTTGTGTGCTCATAAGAACATAAGAACATAAGAGAAGCCAATGCTGGATCTGACCAATGGCCCATCCAGTACAACACTCTGTTACACAGTGGCCAAAAATACCAGGTGCCATCAGGAGGTCCAGCAGTTCATGTGTTCACCCCAAACAGAACTTCCATGCCTGTTAGCCCTGACTCTGACATGCTCAGCCTAATGTCTATATGTGTGAGTTTTGCATTATTATCAAAAACAAGGGGGGGGAACTATGCACAGATATTCAGGCAAATAGTCAAATAGGCCAACAGGCATGAATACGCTCATAACATTGTATATACTTTGGAATTTCTGCACAACTTTATCAAGTCAGTGTATAAAAATGCTGTGAATCCCCCAGTACAGCTGGGGGAAAAAAAACATTTTCCCCAAAATCTTTGTGCAGAGCTGGATCTTTTGCCCATCAGTAGTCACAGGTTTCTCTAGAGCTCACATTATTTGCCATGGATAGTGTTACAAATGCTCTCAAAAAGTCACACTAAATTTGATTGTGTACAGAGACTAGCAGTTGAATTAGGGATATTTCTAGGGACATATAAAAAATCTTCTCAGTTGGACTACTCCCCAGATTTTGGCATTCCAAATAATGAGGCCTTGTTTCAGAAGCAGAGCCAATGCATTAGAACTTCTTCATTTTCCCATTCATATTTCTGAATATGGACAGAGCACTCTGCATGAATGCATAACTTGCTGCAGTTGTCCCTTTAAGTGTCTTTTCTTCCTCCTGTATCTTATTGGTGTTCACACTGATAAAACTTTGCAAAAAAAATATCATGGCAACATGACTCCATGTATTTTTAATAGGAATCATTGTATTGTGTTTTACTAATTAACAGGAGTGTATTTGTTGATCCTCAAAACAGTGCACAGAAAGATTTTAGATTCAGTACTATTTTTCACAGGGATGCTGAGTCCTCTGGGGAAAAAAAAAGTCCTCAGCATTTGTGCCATGATGGAACTGGCTATTTAAACAGAAGACAAACTTCACTTCCACGTTTCACCCAGAGTTCCATACTGAGTAATCACTTATGCAGGCACAGATCACACACACTCTTTGCATGTATACAGTCATTTAAATGACCTGAAGAAGAAGAAGGTCCCATTGAGTTGCAACCTACTCTTGGGTGACCCCCACTGACAGGGCATTTGAAGGAAGAGACAAACAGAGGTGGTTTGCCATTGCCTTCCTCTGTCTAGCAACCCCAGTCATCCTTGGTGGTCTCCCATCCAAGTACTAACCATAGACAACCCTGCCTAGCATTCAGTTCTGGTGAGGCTGGGCTAAGCTGGGCTATTCAGGCTGCTTAAATGACATAAAGGAGAGGCCTGTCTTTTCCATTAATAAACACCAGGTCAGGCACTTGTAAGGGATAGGCACACCTGTAGATCACTAAATGTAAATATTTTACATATTAGAGAAGGTGGTAATCAGCAAATGGGGAGAGGAATCAATAGAAGTGGAAACAAGGAGAAAGCAATATGAAAAAACCTTTGCACAACTGGCTTTTTTGTGCAATCTGACACATGCAACCTGTTTGAATGTTCAACTGTGTAGAGTGACTTGTGAATGGACTGCAAACTGAAATGGTAGATGATTGAGAATTCTTGAAGTTAAGAGAGAAGCAGGACTGCGCCTAATCCAATCATGCTAACTGAAGCAGAACAGCTATCCCAAGGATAAGTCCCAATTTGTCCAGAGTCTATAATCTGATTTGTCTTTAAGGGGCTACTGGACTCAAGTCTTGCTCTAGTATTGCTATTGATAGCCAGTACTTGATATTATTTTGACTGCCTGAAATTTACTAATCCCACAGGCCAGATATTTGTATTACCCTCCCACATAAACTTTATTTCTAGTTCGTGATTCCAGGACATTTCCTGGGGCAGGATCAACAAAGCAAGCATACTGTGCTCGACTTCTGCAACCATCAGTTGGCTGAGCCTCTCATCTCACTACTTTATTGTGATTGGCCATGAGCAGCTGCAATGAACTTTAGTGATGCTGGGGGAGGCATGAGTGGCAAAGGAGGAGGAGGGATGCAGGTGGGGCTGCTGAGTAAAAGTGCAGACTCTGGGTTGGAAAATACCTGGAGATTTTAGGGGGTGGAACCAGAGAAGAGTAGATTTAGGGAAGCAGAGGAAACTCAGCAAATATAATGCTATACAGTCCACATGCCAAACCTGACATTTCTCCAGAGGAACTGATCTCTGTCATCTGGGGATCCGTTGTAATGCTGGGAGATCTCCAGACCCCACCTGGAGGTTGGCAACCATACTAGTTACTGGCAGCTGCAACCATGGTGGGGGAAGTACAGGGGCAGCAGTAGACCTCACTGCCTCCCCCTTCCCCTGCTGCTGCTTTTCTCTGCCGTGGTGGTCTTGAAAGGGAGGCTGCTGAACAACCTGAAGCTGTTTGTCAGGCCACTGCTCATTTGTAGTATGGTACAATGCACCCTGATCTGAACATCCCAGGCTAGACCTATCTTGTCAGATCCTGGAAGCTAAGCAGCATTGGTCAGTATTTGGATGGGAGATCACCAAGGAAATCCAGGGTCACTATGCAGAGGCAGGCAAAGGCAAACCACCTCTGAACATCTCTTGCCTTGAACATCCAACAGGTTTGCCATAAGTTGGCTGTGACTTGACAACGAAAGGAAGGAAGGAAGGAAGGAAGGAAGGAAGGAAGGAAGGAAGGAAGGAAGGAAGGAAGGAAGAAAGGAAGGAAGGAAGGAAGGAAGGAAGGAAAGAAAGAAAGAAAGAAAGAAAGAAAGAAAGAAAGAAAGAAAGAGAAGAAAGAAAGAAAGAAAGAAAGAAAGAAAGAAAGAAAGAAAGAAAGAAAGAAAGAAAGAAAGTCACAGTGCAATCTGTATTGCTACATACTTGGAGTGGCCCAACAATGAGGGTTGCCACTGTTCCCTCTAAGCTGAGTTAGTGTGAGCTAGCTCACAGTTTTTTAGCCTCTGGCTCACATTTTTGTCTTAGCTCAGGAAGGATGGCTCCAGAGCAAACTAATTTATGCGGTAGCCAAATTGCTCAGCCACAACTTTCAATGCCAGTAGCTCACACAGTAGAATTTCTTCTCACAAGATTCCACAGCTTAGAGGAGGCATTGGGTTGGACCCCTCAAGGTTGCCAAACAGCCCATCAAGGGGTTGGCTCCTTGCTCACAACTGGTGGGTATAGAGCAATTCAAGCTAATAGGTACCTGAGCATCCCTATTTTTGTTTCCACTTTGTCTAAAATGCATGGTTCCTTCCAACCTTGTAGTGGTGCTTCACCACTTAGACACAGATCCCTTATTACTATTATGTGTGCCACTACCAATATGTGAGGTTCCTTTAAGGCAGGTAAAACATAAACCAGCAACAACTAGTAGTGGAAGGCAATAAAAGGATGGAATGCATGGCCTATTTTAATGTGGGTTTGTGCTCCAGTTGAAAAGTGGACTTTCTTCACACTGATGTGTCTTCTGACTAGACATTGTAATAATTGCAGTATTTACCAGGAACTGAATGGATGCATCTTTTGGTACAGATAAGAATGTGCATCCCCACAGAGGGCCACATCATGGACAACTTGATCTCATATGGGTCTAATGTGTGGACAAGTTTTAAATTGAGAATGTGTACCTTGTGTTGGGACTGCAAGATAGAATTAGGATTCTGTTGGTGTACCACCTACACTGCTGGCCAGCTGTCTCCCTGCCCAACTGTCTCCCTGCTGGTGGAAGTGATCTCAGGGGTGGTGTTGAAGAATCCTAGGCTGGTTGTTTGGGGAGACTTCACCACCCATACCGAAGCTAAATTGTAGAAGCAGTTCACGATTCCATGGTCTCCATGACAACCATGTGTCTCTCTTAGGTAATAACAGGCCTCACACACTATGCAAGACACATTCTTAATCTGGTGTTCAGCTCTGGGCAGGAAGAAGGTAATCTGAAGTTGGGTGGGGATTGCAGACAGTCCCACAGACCACTACCTGCTGGGCTTAGATTTACAGGGATACCAAGACTATGCAGGGGTAGGGGGATCAATGAAGATGATTAGCCCCTGCAGCCAGGATCTGATTGGTTTTCTGATGGCATTGGAGGACTTCCTTGTTGATATAGTTGGTATTCCAGCTGATGCCTGGCTGACTTCATGAATGAGGGAATGATCCAGGCAATTGACACAATCACTCATAGGTGCCCTTTCTCTGCTCTAAGAGCCCAGGCAGCCTTTGGTTTACTGAGGGACTGTGGTCAAAGAAAGGACAAGGGAGATGGCTAAAACAACAGTGGAGCAAGACTACTGATGAATCTGACAAGTTCATTTTAAAATTTATTCTGTGGCTGCAATGGTGGCAAACCCCCCCCCCCAATATTTATTCATCAGCCTTGCATCTGCACATTGTAGACTGGAGTGGGTCATAGGGACCATATCACTCCAGCCTCATTCCATCCACACTGGCTCTCAGTTTGCTACTGGGCTCAATTCAATGTGCTGGTATTGACCCTTCAAGAATTAAGAGCCAGTTTGGTGTAGTGGTTAAGTGTGTGGACTCTAATATGGGAGAACCAGGTTTGATTCCCCACTCCTCCACTTGCACCTGGCTGGATGACCTTGGGCAAGTCATAGTTCTGATAAGAGCTGTCTTTGAAAAAGAGCAGTTTCTGTCAAGAGCTCTCTCAGCCGCACCTACCTCACAGGGTGTCTGTTGTGGGGAGGGGAAGGGAAGGGAGTTTGTAAGCCGCTCTGAGACACCTTTGGGTAGTGAAGGGCGGGGTATAAATCCAATCTCTTCTTCTTCTTCTTCTTACTCCCATATAAACATACCCAACTTTTCCAGTCATCTTTGGAGGACCTGCTTTGGGTGCTCCCACCATCTGAAGCTAGAAGAGTGGCAATCCAAGAAACAGCCTTCTTGGTCATCGTGTCAGAACTTTGGAACTCCCTCCCCAGGGAGATTCACCAGTCAGTGGAGACTTCTTTGTTTTGTCTGACATTCCCTCTTCAACTCTTATTAGCTCTCCTGCCTGTTTGTATTTTAACGTTTGATATGCTTTAGTGTCAAATGTGACATAGAAATGGTTTAAATAAAATAAAACAAAATAAGTAATAAATATACATATGCAAAGGAAAAAACACTCAAGACAATTAAAAATGTCCAATGTCTTTAACCATTGATTAGAACATTTTATGTGCTTTTATGCCCTGGCTTACTTTTAATCCAGTTTGGTGTAGTGGTTAAGAGCAGTGGACTCAAATCTGGAGAACCAGGTTTGATTCCCCACTCCTCCACATGCAGCCAGCTGGGTGACTTTGGGTCAGTCACAGGTCTCTCTGAGCTGTTCTCTCAAGAGTAGTTCTCAGTCAGAGCTCTCTCAGCCCCACCTACCTTACAGGGTGTCTGTTGTGGGGAAAGGAAGGGAAGGCAATTGTAAACCTCTCTGAGACTCGGAGTGAAGGACAGGGTATAAATCCAGCTCTTCATCATCTTCTTCTTTCTATTGTTTCATTATGTTTTTATTGTTATGATTTGTTTTTATGGCATACTGACATTTGTTTTGTTGTTATGAGACACCTTGGATGGGTCTGGATAGATGGCAAATTCTCTAAATAAATAAATATTCTTATTATGTACCCATAAAAAGATGGCAAAATTATTCAGGTTGTGATGCAGCAAAGAGCATCATGGATGCAGCCCATTGTTACCTATGAGACTGCTTGTACTCGTGACTCTTTATCTGGGTCTCCACATTATTCTCTGACTGCACTGTGACATCACAATAAACTGTGGTTTGTTTAAATTTCAGCTTGTTGCACAAATTTCTACCAGATATAAATAACAGTTCATAAATTCAGCTAGTCTGCTGCCTGCCTCCTTTCACACCTCCAAGTAGAACTTCCAGATGCTATTCCAAGCTCCCTTGCATTACCAGGCTTCTAAGAACATAAGAACATAAGAGAAGCCAATGTTGAATCAGGCCAATGGCCCATCTAGTCCAACACTCTGTCACACAGCGGCCAAAATATACCAGATGCCATCAGGAGGTCCAGCAGTGGGGCCAGGGCACCAGAAGCCCTCCCACTGCTGCCCCCTCCAGCACCAAGAATAGAGTGCATCACCTGCCCCAGACTGAGAGTTCTCATTCTATACCCCGTGGCTAATAGCCACTGGTGGACTTCTGCTCCATATGTTTATCTAATTTCCTCTTGAAACTGTCCATGCTTGCAGCTGCCACGACCTCCTGTGGCAGTGAATTCCATATGTTAATCACTCTTTGGGTGAAGAAGTATTTCCTTTTATCTGTTCTAACCCGACTGCTCAGCAATTTCATAGAGTGCCCACGAGTTCTTGTATTGTGAGAAAGGGAGAAAAGTACTTCTTTCTCAACCTGCTCAATCCCATTCATAATCTTATAAACCTCGATCATGTCACCCCTCAGCCGTCGTTTCTCCAAGCTAAAGAGCCCCAAGCATTTTAACCTTTCTTCATAGGGAAGGTGTTCCAACCCTTTTATCATTCTAGTTGCCCTTCTCTGCACTTTTTCCAATGCTATAATATCCTTTTTGAGATGTGGTGACCAGAACTGTACACAGTATTCCAAATGAGGTCGCACCAATGATTTATACAGGGGCATGATGATACTGGCTGATTTGTTATCAATTCCCTTCCTAATAATCCCCAGCATAGCGTTGGCCTTCTTTATTGCAGCTACACATTGTGTAGACATTTTCAGCGAGTTATCCACTACGACTCCAAGATCTCTCTCTTGGTCAGTCTCTGCCAGATCAGACCCCATCAACGTGTATTTATATTTAGGATTTTTGGCTCCAATGTGCATCACTTTGCACTTGGCCCCATTTGCCACGTTGACGCCCACTCACCCATCCTCAACAGATCCCTTTGGAGTGCCTCACAATCCTCCCTGGTTTTCACCACCCTGAACAACTTCGTGTCATCTGCAAATTTAGCCACATCACTGCTTACTCCCAATTCCAAATCGTTAATAAACAAGTTAAAAAGCATGGGACCGAGTACTGATCCCTGTGGTACCCCACTGCTTACCACCCTCCACTGAGAAAGTTTCCCATTTATACTCACTCTCTGTTTCCTATTTATAAGCCAGTTTTTGATCCACAAGAGGACTTGTCCTTTTATCCCATGACTATTGAGCTTACTTAGAAGCCTTTGATGAGGAACTGTATCAAAAGCTTTTCGAAAGTCAAGGTAAATAATATCTATTGGGTCCCCCTTGTCCACATGTTTGTTCACTCCCTCAAAAAACACTAACAGGTTAGTGAGACAAGATCTTCCCTTACAGAACCCATGCTGAGTCTGCCTCAATAGTTTTTGTTCATCAATGTGCCTACTAATTCTTTCCTTAATAACAGTTTCCACCAACTTACCCGGTATCGATGTCAGACTGACTGGCCTGTAATTTCCTGGATCTCCCCTGGAGCCCTTTTTAAAGATGGGAGTGACATTAGCTACCTTCCAGTCCTCAGGAATGGAGGCAGATTTTAAAGAAAGATTACATATTTTTGTCAGGAGATCCACAAGTTCACATTTGAGTTCTTTCAGAACTCTCGGATGAATGCCATCCGGGCCTGGTGATTTATTAGTTTTTAAATTGTCCATCAGTCAGAGGACTTCCTCTCTTGTCACCGCAATCTGATTCAGGTCTTTCAAACCCCCTCCCGAAATCAGTGCTTCTGGAGTGGGCAAACACTTCTCCTCTTCCACAGTGAAGACAGAGGCAAAAAATGCATTCAGCTTCTCAGCCATTTCCCTATCATCCTTCACTACTCCTTTTACCCCTTGGTCATCCAAGGGCCCCACTGCCTCCCTGGCTGGCTTCCTACTTCTAATGTATTTGAAGAAAGTTTTATTGTTGGTCTTTATGTTTTTTGCGATATGCTCCTCATATTCCCTTTTGCTTGCCTGATCACAGACTTGCATTTTATTTGCCATAGTCTGTGTTCCCTTTTATCAACCTCACTAAGACTAGCTTTCCACCGCTTAAAGGAATCCTTCTTACCTTTTACAGCTTCCATTACTTTATTTGTTAACCATGCAGGCTTTTTTCTATACCTATTTGTACCTTTCCTAACCTGCAGTATATATTTTTTCTGAGCTTCTAGGATTGTCTTTTTAAATAGTCTCCAAGCTTCCCCAATGGTTTTGACCTTCTCCATTCTTCCTTTCAATTTCTTCCTCACATGTCCCCTCATACCAGAGAAGTTACCCCTTTTAAAGTTAAAAGTGGCTGCGTCAGTCTTTTTGGGCAACTCCCTATCTGTACAAATGTTAAACTCAATGACATTATGGTCACTGTTTCCAAGTGGTGCAATCACTTTTACATCTCTCACCAGGTCTTGGGTGTTACTTAGGACCAAATCCAGGATCGCCTCTCCCCTGGTAGGATCTGTGACCATCTGTTCCACAGCACAGTCATTGAGAGTGTCTAAGAACGCAATCTCTTTTTCCCGACTAGAACTCATATTGACCCAATCAATGTGTGGGTAGTTAAAGTCGCCTATTACAACACAGTTATTTCGTCTAGCCGCTATCTTTAATTCATTCATCATTTTATAATCCTCCTCTATCTTTTTGATCTGGTGGGCGATAACAAACTCCCACTGTTAAGCCTCCTTTTGGACCCACTATTTCAACCCATAGCATTTCCAGAAGGGAATCCAATTCTCTTACCCTCTCAATCTTACTGGATGGTATACCCTCTCTGACATACAGAGCCACCCCACCTCCAACCCTTTCCCCCTATCCTTCCGATATAATTTATAACCAGGAATCACCGTATCCCACTGATTTTCCTCATCCCACCAAGTTTCTGAAATACCCACAATGTCTATTTCCCCCCCAACACCAAGCATTCCAACTCCCCGATTTTACCTCGGAGACTTCTAGCATTTGTGTATAAACACTTATAGTTTCCCACGTTTGTTAAGCCCACAGCCTTCCTCTTGCTGCCTCGAGACCTTGCCAGGCAGTTCCTATCATTAGCCACAGTCTCAGTGGACAATTGTAATCCATTTCCTTGTACAAAAGTAATAGCTACCCCTTCATCTCTTTGAGATGAGCCATCCCGAACCAGAGACTTTTCATCTCCTGTCGGCTTTCCCCCATTATTCAGTTTAAAAACTGCTCTGCCACCTTTTTGATTTTGAGCGCCAGCAGCCTGGTTCCTTCTCGGGACAAGTGGAGACCGTCCCTTTTGTACAGCTCCCTCTTGTCCCAAAAAGCATCCCAGTGCCTAACAAACTTGAACCCTTCCCCCTACACCACCGTCTCATCCACTCATTGAGACTCCTGATCTGTGCCTGTCTCTCCGGCCCTGCGCGTGGAACAGGTAGCACTTCCGAGAAGGCTACCTTGGAGGTCCTGGCCTTGAGTTTCCTGCCCAGCAGCCTAAATTTCTCCTAAATTTCTAGCACAGTCTCACTGCATATATAGTCTGCTTGTTGTTTGACATTTGCAATAAATGAGTGGAAGAGTGGGGAAGAAAACTAGGATAAACCACATTTGCAGTTACACAAACACTTTGCACTGATATCATTATGGTACCTTTGTGGATTTAAAGAGCATGATCAGATAGCAACATCTGCCTTCCATGCCCCAGTCACTGGCACCCCATGTTGCTACACTTTGGAAGTGGAGTAATCAGGTACCAATGGAAAGTCCAGTGTTTATGGATATAAGCACTTTCACCCTGCATTTCCTGGTGCGAGCTAAACTGGGTTGGGAAATCTGATCACTCTGTTCCATTTCTGCTTCTTGGTTTTTTTTGTCAAGTTAGTGGTGTGCGCATAACCGCATCTCTGTGCATACCAGCAAGCTTCCAGCTGTCCTCTTAGGCAAGAGGGCGGGAGGGGAGGGCAGGCTGAGAAGCCTCCTTTGTCTTTTTTCATGCTGGTTCCTCTGCCTATAGCTTTGCAGCACACAGGGTGGGGAAGGGGTTAATTGAAAAGATGAGTTTTTTCACAGTGAAAGGCAGCTTCCTCCAGCTGTCAAAATGGAGCAGTGCTTCAAGTAAACGGTTATGCACATATGCAAAAGACAAATTAAAAAAAAGAAGCCACCTGACCCACCACCCACTCCATGGTTGCCCCACAGCAATAATCTGAATGGTCAACCACAACGCAAGCGCTCAGTGAGGCTGCTTCAGGGTGTACTGTCTGGCAGTGATCACCCCTTCCCACGATGATTTAAACTATTGCAAATAGTGGTGCCACCAGATTGCACCAAACCTCCAGTGTGACCGCAGCCCAAGCCTCTTTCATCTCCACAATTTTGGCTATATTCCTCTTAACTCCTAGCCGTTTCACTGATATCTTAAACTTTTAAACTCTGAAACAAAATCCACCTTATGCAGCTCTCCCCACTTCCTCTGTTGGCATTTTGTTGCTGCTGAAGCACATTCCTGCTTGGTGAGTCCTCAGTAACAGGAAAGGGGCATAGAGTTGGGAAGAGTGGTCCTTAGCTGAATGCAGCTGATGCAGCAAGATTTTGTTTTGGTCTGTGCTTCCATTTCTTTTTGCAGGGGGCTAAGAAGAGCGTTGCTAGTTAACAAACTGTGATTTCTTCATTCGGACACCATGAAAAATAAGCACTGCCAACGGGCCAGGGAAAAATGTCCAGTCCCTTTAATAGAGGCTTAATGGGAAGTTGCCTGCTGGATATTACTTACCTCCATGCCATGAAAAGCTTTAGCTACCTGTTTAACTGACTCTCAACTAGTCTATATTCTGGGCCTCCCAGAGCATAAGCATACTCAGCCCCCAGCAAGCAATTCTCTCCCCACATCCCATTTTGGTTAAATTACCAAATCATATTTCCCTGCTTCCCTCTTGCCATGAGTATGTAAAAACATCCACCTTGGCTCGGGTAGCCCCATCGGCTTGCTTTCATGATCCTAATGGGGAGCCAGCCTCTTCACCTTTATAGGGAGTGACGTTCCATTTTGCCTGTTGAAGGGCCTAACAGTATAGTGTTGCACACAACATTTTTCAGAGTTGTTGGTGATATTCTTAGTATGTGCAACTAAACATCTCATTGCTGGTGCCAGACGTTTTTTAGTTGTCTGAGTATTATACACAATGGGGTGGAAAGGTACAAATTAAGTCATTTTACATAGAAAACTGTTTCATTTTAAATCTAGTTAAAATTATCTTAATGACTTATGTAAAGTGAAATATCAGGTTTTCCCCTTTCTTCCTTTTTCTTGGCTTTGGCTTCACACAGGCATATTAATGATTATTTGTCAAAGTCACACTGTTTGCTTACAAGGTATGAAGGCTTTTTAGACACTATAATGACAGCTTTTGATTCGCCTGATAATATTTAGAATAAGCCATAAAAGCCAATCTCTGAATGCACAGACCACTTTTATTGGCTTTTAGTACCATTACTGCTATCGTAAGTGGTAAATTGGCCTAATGCGAGTAATGCTGCTGTGTCATACTGTAAAACCACTGCTTAGTTTTCTATTTTATTTATTTTTACATGATCATATTTTAAGATATGGCGATTAAAAACTCACCCATCGTGACTTCCAGAGGTCCCCTCCAGGGCACAGCTGGAGTAGTCGGAGGAAAGTTGTACCTTTAGTTTGTGGTTATGTTGTTACATCTGTCTTGTGGATGAAATGTTTTGTGGTGCAGAGAATGTCACAGAGCCCAGTCTGGAACATTTCAGACGTAATATAACAGTTTAACTACAAACCAGAAATGCTGTTTTCCACAGACGGCTTTAGCTATGAAGGGGTCTTCTACTAAGGGGCTTAGTCTAAATATTATCAAGCAGACTTGCTGCCAGATGTAATGTCTACTAAGCCTTGGAGGGCAAGCCAGCAAATGAGGATGTTGTAACTGAATCAGGGCCCTACTCTCTTGGATTGCTCATCAGATTGAATCCCGTTCCAACAGACCAACCAGTCTGGATTTGAGAGTCAACAAGGAGGGAGAGATGATTCTGTGGGAACATGAAATGTTTCTGAAAATCAATTTCTAGCCTCTTGACACTTGATTTTGACAGTCAGAGATGGTTCCAGGCATTTACAGGCCCACCATTCTACTGATCAAAGTATAAAGCCTTCCTTCAGCCTAAGAAGATTTCCTCCAATTTAAGTGGTTCTTCCATTGGAGCAAGAATCCTTTGGCTAGAGAAACTTCCTCCTGCCTAAGATAGATATGTTAGAATCACTTCTAAAATGCTTGGAGAAGTGATTCTGGCAGTTATATCAGCCCCTCCTCATTATAACATTGACTGTGTATGGGATTTAAAAAATCAGTAAAATTCACAAGATTATTGCTGGCAGACTCATCAAAAATACTCTCATCCCTCAGTAAACAGTGGTGATCAGTAGAAACATCTCTGGGGTGGGGGCAGGGAAGCATGGTTTGAATTTCTTTTCTAAAAACCAATAGCAATGCTATCCTCTTGCCCTTTGGGGGAATGCTACTGCATGAGGATGGCACTGTGACTGAAAAAGCCAAAGCCTGAGCCAACAAAGAACAAATGCTCAGTTGGCACACAAGTTCATATGGAGAGAGATGGTTCCCCAGATAAATAGGTCCTAGGTTGCATATAACATTAAAACCAACTTCTTTAACTAAGTCCAAAAAGTGCTAAGCAATCAATGATGTTTCGGTATGTAATGCCTTTGTATCAGTTTGTCCATACAATAAATTGGCATTTTTTTTACTATTTGAAGTTCCTGAGTCATCTTTAAGGTTTGTAAGAGAGTGTAATGTGGTCCATGGGTTGCGAAGAGTTGGACTCGACTATGCAACTGAACAACAACAAAGGAGAGTGTTGCAATAGCCCAGTCTCAAGGCATTGATCACTATGGTGGGGCTGGTAGAATTACAAAGGCAGGCTGTTAATTTACTAGCAAGGTATAATTGGGAAAATGCACATCAACCAGTTTCTCAAACAACAAGGCTAGGTCTCAGAGCTCTCATAAACATTGACAATTGTACATGACCTGAAAATGATCACTTTATTTCAGTCAGGGTATGCAGGTCACTTGTCTCTAGAAAATCAACTTTACCAACCAGAATTACATCTGTTTTCTCTGGATAAAATTTCAGCTTATTTTGTCATAAGCTGCTTAACTTCAGCCTCAAGGCATTGATACAGGAGAGAGACAGCTCCTTCTGTAGACTTTATTAATGATGCATAGAACTGGGGGTCTCATCAGAATATTGATAACACCTAACCCCAGTGCCACAATCTAGTTTTGTAGCCAAATAACAAGTATTCATACGTGTTCTTGAACGATACTGAAGCTTGTTGAATTCCACAGGTAAGGTTGCCACAGAAATGCTGTTCTCTTAAAACATACCCCGTTTTCCAACTGATCTAACAAAATGGAGTGAGCAACCATGTCAAAGGCTGCATATAAATGAAGTTTACTGATTGATTGATTGATTGATTGATTGATTGATTTGATTTTTAGCCCTCCCTCCCCTGCATAGCAAAGCTCAGAATGGGTTACAACAATAAATATAAGGCAATCAATTTAAAACAATAAAGAACAATTAACTACACCATCATTAAAATGTATACAAATGTCAGTTAACTAACTCATTAGATGGCGATCAGGCAAAAGTCAACAACTGTTCCCATAAGCTCTATAGGTGGTATGGTACTTAGTACTAGAGCAAGTGGGTTGCGAGAAAGCAGTAAAGCAGATGACCATAAGTACCGTACAAGTATAGTGTAAAGCAGCGCAGAGCAAAGGAGGCCAATGCGGATGGACTTCTGCCACCTCAACCATAGGCCTGATGGAACGTCTCCATTTTACAGGCCCTGCAGAACTGCAATAAGTCCCACAGGGCCTGGATCTCATTTGGGAGAGTGTTTCACCAGGCTGGTGCCAGAACTGAAAAAGCTCCAGCTGTGACTGAGGCTAAGCAGATATCTTTTGGAACAAGGGGAACAATATAATCTACTTGTGAACCAAAGCTGTATCCATTCAAAATCCTGCTATGAAGCCAGATTAAAATTGGTCAAGGGCTGATATTATCATTCAGATATACCAACAGTTTAGGGATGCCATTCCCCAGTTGGGGGCAGGGGATCCCCTGATTTTTGGGCCTTGTCCCTGCCACCAGCCAGCTGGCCAGTGGGGGGAATCGCGCTCCCAAACATGACATAATGACATCACACAGAAGTGATGTCATCATATGAGTGTCGCCGTGCGACGTTGCCAATGTGATGACACCATTTCCACATGATGTCATTATATTGCATGCTTCCCCCAGTCCCAGAAAGTGCCCCCCTGCTACCAGGTTGATCTGATCTGACAACTTTACTGCACTTGTTAGGCCACCATCTGCTCAGTCATTTTAACCTATTGGCCATGTCCTCCTCTGCCATAGAAAACTTTTAAAGCAAAGATTTACTCACTGCATCAATCCTAAAAGAAATCAACCCTGATTGTTCCCTGGAAGGCCAGATCCTGAAGCTGAAGCTCAAATACTTTGGCCACCAAATGAGAAGGGAGCACTCACTGGAGAAGACCCTGATGCTGGGAAAGACTGAAGGTCAAAGAAGAAGGGGATGGCAAAGGATGAGATGGTTAGACAGTGTCATCAATGCAACGAACATGAAATTGAGCAAACTTCAGCGGACAGCGGAAGACAGCAGGGCCTGGCGTAATCTGGTCCATGGGGTCGCAAAGAGTCGGACTCGACTGTGCGACTGAACAACAATTACTCACTGCCTCCTTAAGTTATTTTGGTAAACCTCTCTTCACAGTTTTAGTACAGGAAGTTTTCACTTTCTTCTGGCATGATTCCACTAAACAAAAAGGATAAGATTACACTTTTAACCAGTTTCAGCGGGTTCAGCAATCAAAACTCTTACTTGAGAGGTATGATTGACCATAATTATTTTATTACATCCAGTGTTCTGGTGCTGATTGCTGCTGGAACAGGCTTCCAGTGTCAAATTACAGCATCTTTCCAAGTTCCATTGTATATGAGGCCAGAGGAAGTTTCAGAAACTCATCACTGTGAACAGGTCGGGTCAGATTTACCAATGAATCAATGAAGGCAGTGTCCTGCAAGCTCAGGATCTATCAAACATGTTGCATCCACACCCACCAACTTCTCTCCACAGATGTCATGTGTGCAGCCAGCTTCTCAGTAACAATCCTGCAAAGATCCATCTTCAGTGTCAGCAGGCAGCTGGAGCTGAGCAGCAAAGCATGCACTCAGATGTCTAGCCTGTAAGTCTATTCTCAGCTTTCTTCTGCAGTATTCCAAGGGTATTGATGACCTTGGGGAAGTGGGGGCCTTCGACTGCTGGATCAGAGCTGCTGGGTGGAGGCAATTCTGCACCAACTCTTGGCTGCAAGGCAGGGAATGCCTGCACTTCATTTCCCTGCTAGTTGGCTACTGTTGACTGCAGGTTGGCTACCCAGAGCCTCTCCTCCTCTGAGAAATACTTACTGTCCCTGAACCTTGGCTGGTCCACGACATACTGTTGGACTAATGCAATCCACTGTACATGATACTGTCTTTGTTCAAAAGTTTTAACAGGTTCACAGCACAGCAATTAAGCTCCTGGCAAGTCTGTTACAAGTGTAAAATATCTACAATGGCTGCCAGTTCATTTCCAGTAACAATTCAAAGTTAATCAAAGCTTGTTATTATCAGGGAACTCAGAGTGCCTCTTCTTGCCAGTTGGGTGTAGTGGTTAAGAGTGCAGACTCTAATCTGGGAGAACCGGGTTTGATTCCCCACTCCTCCACTTGCTGTTGCTGGATGACCTTGGGCAAGCCATAGTTCTGGCACAACTGTTCTTGAAAAAGGGCAGTTCTTGAAAGAGCTCTCTCAGCCCCACCTACCTCACAGGGTGTCTATTGTAGGGAGGAGAAAGGAAAGGAGTTTGTAAGCCACTCTGAGACTTCTTCGGGTAATGAAGGGTGGGGTATAAACCAATCTCCTCCTCTCCTCCTCCTCCTTGCCCACCTACTAATCAAAATCCTTATCAGAAGCCCTGCTCTGGGTACCCCAGTTCTCACAGTCTAGGGAGTGGTATGCAACAGACAGGTCTTTTCTCAAGTGGTTCCGCCTTCCTAAAGTATGCCCAGTGCTGAATGTAGGTGCCAGTTGAAAGTAAAGATATTTTTAATTTTTCTAAAACAAGAAAAAAACCATATAATACTTTTCTTTCTTTCATTTAGGACATTTATTTGCCTTTTTTCTCCTGGAACACAGACTCAAAGCATCTTACAAACATCAAAGGCATAGAAATCCAAGATGAGGACAATTACTTAAAATTCTAATACACTAAAACATAAGAAGTTTAATACAAGTCTAATACATCAAAATATGAGCACACCCCAGCTACCACACAAATACAAAATGGGGTGGGGAAACAACCCACATTGGCAATCCATAGGCTAAGGTGGTAAGGAGCCTTGGCTGTCCCAGTTCCAGGACTTTATATCATCTCTAGGCAGGGGCGGGGTTGCAACTCTGCAAGTGGTAGGAGGAACTGGCAATCTGCAGGCCAAGCAGCCTCTCCCTTCCTAGGGCTGCCAGGCCCAGGTTGGGAAATTCCTGGAGATTTGGGGGTGGAGCCTGGGAGGGCCAGGTTTTGGGGAGGAGAGGGACCACAGTGAGGTGTAATGCCAAAGAGTTCACCCTCTAAAGCAGCCATTTTCTTCAGGGCACCTGATCTCTGTAGTCTGGAGATCAGTTAGGACTGTCAGATCCCTCCTGGCAACTGGCAGAGGTGGGGACTTACCAGGAGCAGGACAGAGGCAATGTGGCAACATCACTTCTGGCATATACTGAAAGTGAAATCATCACAGGATGTTGCAATGACGCTCTGGTATTTGGGCAAAAACTCCATGGTAAAAGTGGTTTCTACCATAGGGTTTCTTCCCAAATAGCAGAGCATCACTGTGAGATCACCAATGTGATGACGTCACATCTGGTACACACCAGAAGTAATGTCACCGCATTGCCAGCAATGTAGCCTGGGCGTCCCCCCTGCTTCTGGTAAGTCCCCCCACTGGCCAGCTGATTGATGGGAGAACAGGGCCTGGGGGTGGGGGAGATTTTCCTGGAGATTTTCAGGCCCTACATGGAGATTGGCAACATGCTTCTCAGTCCCAGGTCTTTGTATCATCTCTAGGCAATGGCTGAGTTGAAGCTCTGCAGGTGGAAGGAGGAGCTGGCAATCTGCAGGCCAAGATGGTCCAGTTACTCGGACTAGCCTAGTTAACACCTTTTTTTAAGACTGAAAGGTGGAAAACAGTACATCTGGTTTAAACATCATGACCTGAAACATCTGCTTTCTAATCTTCCATCTTTGTAACATCCAGTTTGATACAGAGTTCTGGAGACTTGAAACTTTCACAATGTTTGTGTCTGTTAGGTGTATTACATGGGTTTCATTCTTGGTTTTGGATTCTGAGAAGACCAATATGATTTTTAGGGCTGCTAAACTTTAAAAAACAGCATTAAATATAGGCTTAGGAAGCCGCTAAAGTTCTTAAACAACTAACATAAAGCTTATTAAAAGAATCATGGATTCAAGCAGGACAATCCCATAATACAACTTGTTTTAAAAGCTGCATAAGGTAAGGACACCCAGCAAGTTTCCTGAAAGAGTGAGAATCTGAACCCTGATCTCCCAGATCCTAGCCTGACATTCTAACAATTACACCACATTACAGTCTTTAATTATCTTGCCTCATTTATTATCTCTTTAATAAGCAAAAGTGTTTTATATATTTTCCCCTTCTTTAGTAATTATATAGCCCTAAGGCACTGGTCAGCAATGAGTAGGGAGGCCTGGCATCCTTATACTAAACAGCTTTACAGCTGCACTGTAGCTTTGATAGTGGAGTTTCAATCTAGCCTTGTGGTGCTTTTGTATCTACACAGAAGATGAAATTTACTCTCCTCCAGGATCATGGGTAGTAAGCTTAGTTAGTTAAATGATGTGTGTATGGGAGGAACTGTGCACCTGCATGAAATAACGTCTGCCTCACAGACTTAGATGAACAAGAAATGTTGCAACTTGTTTTTTTTTAAGTGCAATATTCATTTATGATCACTGGCTGATTGACTAGTATGCTCACTCTTTATCTAAACACTTGGACGAGGAGCAACATATAGGACTATGGGAAAGAAACTATATGAGAACCCATTGGGCTGTGTGAGAACATGCGTGCGTGAAATGTTGCTAATTGTGCTCTGCTATACTGGTTGACTATGCAGTAAGTGACCTGACAAACAGGCTCAAGCTACTTCTGTACAGCTGAACTGTTCACTGAAAAATTAGTTCCCTGCTCATGACTGGCAAGCAGAATGCAAGTTGAAAAGGTAGATAAACTACAGAATGAAGCTGTTTGTCTTATTCGTCCACTTTAGGAACTGGCTACTTCCAATTCTGTATCCCCCCAAAATATTTATATTGTGCCTTTGTATAAACTATGTTTGAGCTGCCTTTCCTAATTATTTGAAAACAGCAACAAAAGAATAAACCTAAAACAACAGAAGTCACACATTTTCTGGCATACAACTTCTCTTTCTCACTTCACTCCAACTCTCAGACTATTGTTTTGCTGCACAAATCACTTTCCTCAGGCATTTCCACCAGCCCATTTTTTTTTGTCACTGTAAATATTTTCCATTTTTCACATTGCACACAGCGTGTTTTATTAATGGGAAGTTTTTCCAATACATTGCTGTAATGGCCTGTGAGATATACACTTTTTATTCTCAAGAGTACTGTAAGCTATTCCATTAATATATGAACAGATCTGCATATAAAGGCCTTGCGAGAACCTTTTCATCTTTTCTGCTGGCCAGAGAGTTGGGTTGCTTTTCCTTCTCTGCGCTGACTTGTTTCTGATCACCCTGTCAGCTCTGAGTCCAGTTCCAGAGTGAAGTCATCCTTACTGTGGTTGGTGCTTCCTTGGAGTGAGGATAAGTGGCAGTGGTGACACCGAGCTCAGGGGCCTATAAAACCCCACCTTAGATGGTTTTATGCTCAGTTAGAGAAATCTATGGAAGCAAGCTGTTAGCCAACTCCAGAAGCAATACACAACAGAACACCAAAGCCTATCATCAAGTAAATGGGAAGAAATGATGTCCTTTTTGGTCCCAATCAGATGGCTGTTTAGATCCATGACATGCATGATTTCCTGGTGGATTTAAGTGGAACGACCAGACACAAACATCTGGGAAATAGCCCTGTTCCGTAGACATCCCGTTTTGCTGCACCTCGTAACCAGACTTAAAAGATAGCACTTTAAATCTGGAGTTTTCCGGGCTCGACGGAACAACAGCGGACTTTCACCTGTCTGATTGTGTCACCAGCGTGCAATCCTCCCGTGGGGGTGGTCTGACATCAGACCATCCCAAGCAGGCACAATTTTTAAAAAATCACTACTCAATACATGCTTAAACGCATTTAAAAATGAGGCTGCAGAACCCCAGTTCAGCACCATGAAGAATTTAATGTTTATGAATGACCCATCACTTTAAGGACAATCAGTTAATGGGATGGAACCTTGAGGGAGGATGAGTCTTCAAACATGCAAAATAGTCCTTCCACTGAGCATGATCTCAATGGCAAGGGGGATGTCTGGGACTCCTTTAGTCCATCTCTGCAAGCGTTTCGGATCTACAAGGACATGCAGTCACACCTATATGCATGCACAAAAAGGGTTTTGTTTTTTGTTTTTTAAAAAAACACTGCGTGCACCTCCTTCCGTGGATGCCGTCTAAACAATCCACAGCAGAAGCAGCATGCGGTAAGGCGATTCCCACAGCGGATGTCTGATCATGTGAGGACAGATTAAAAAGATCTGGATCAAATTTGAGCTGGCATAATGGCGGGATTAGCTGCCCGTATGAATGCACCCTTTGTAAACTTTCCAGTGATATCTCAGTGACCATTGTTGCAAACAGAATTCACAACTAGATAATCTGTTATGGTCTTACCCTACAGGGCTTCCTTGTGTCCTTTACAGTCAAATATGGCTGAGAAAGGTTAGAGATGGAGCTGAAAAATGTTTTTATCACTCTTGTATTGTCATCTGAGACCTCCATGGCTTATGTTAGTATAGTTGTTGTAAATTTATATTCTACATTTCTTCCCAATCAGGGCCACCAAAATGGGCTAATAATTAAAACTGGAATGTTTTAACAACCATAAAACCAATTTAAAACCAAGAGTAAAATCTATATTTGAAAACACAGACCCAGCAATTCAAACATAGGGCAAAAAGAAGAGATCATTAAGGGGATGGCACAAAGCTGTCAGGAGACTGTGATAGACCAAGACTGATAAATATCTCTGGGGAAGGAATCCCACAATTTTGGTCCCATGGAATGCAGTCGTTCCCTGTCAATATACCTAGGCTCCCAAGTGAAGCAAAGGTAACCTAAGCACTCGGTGAGCCAAGTGATGGCAGAAGCAGGGAGCAGAAAGGAAAAACTCTCTAAGGCTGTGGGCACACTGGAGGCTTGGCACGATCTGGCTGCACCTCTATTTGTGGTGGTTTAAATAGTTGCAGGAAGTTTTGATTAGACATCCCACACTGAAGAGGCTTCACTGCGAACTCACCCCATGGTCCATCTTTCAGATTGTTGCAGCATCCTTTTTTCTGTCTTTCACCTATGCACATAAGCATGTATCCAAAGCTCCAGATCCTTTTTGATAGCTCCACAACCAATCAGCCAAGTACTCTGGCTCCTCTCAGCCTCCTTCCCTTTGCCTCTCTTCCCCAGAAAACATATACGCCTCAGAGAGATTTACGCTCTGATAGTCAACATCTCCTGGCAATCCCTGGCCCAAAGGATATCCGCCTAGCCTTGAACAGGGCCAGGGCTTTTTCTGCCCTGGCCTCCACCTGGTGGAACATGCTCCCAACTGAGATCAAGGCCCTGCGGGATCTTATTCAATTCTGCAGGGCCTCCAAGATGACGCTGTTGTGCCAGGGCTTTGGCTGAGGCAGTGGGCATCCACATATGCCCCCCCAAGGTTTCAGTCTCCCACCCACTGATAACCAGCCATACCTAGCTACATCAATGGGCCAGATTCTCCCTATGGCTAGCATGATTATTGATTTTATATGTTTTAATGTGTTTTACATTTTATTGTATTTATTGAATTGTTGTAACGCACCCTGTGTCCATTTACGGGATGGGTGGGATATAAATGCAATAAATAAATAAATAAACATGAGGCAGGGGGTAAAGTGCAGATTTACATGAAAGTAGTCCCACTGACTTCATTGCATTTACCTTTGTGTCAGTCATAGGATGCTCTCAAACAGCAACTCTGATCAAGAAACAGGAGAGAGGGGTTGGGGGGGGGATTTGTCACTCAAAAACAACTCCCCAGGGGACTCCTGATCCAGAATGACTACTTGGCCACAGTAATTGACAAACACCAGGGGCAATTATGTGCTTATGTGTACATATGTGTACATAGCTACCTGATTCAAACAAACAAACAAAGGAAGTGGAAACAGAAGGGAAGGTTCAGACTTCTCAAATGTCAGAGGTTTGGAAATGCGGGGTGGAAGCGCTGGCATATGTAAAGACTGTACTTTCCCTGGTGTTGGCAAACTTTGCTTCCAGGATGTGCCAGACCCAGGTGCCAACAACTGGGGCATGGAAGGCAGATGTTGTTGTCTGATCATGTTCTTTACATCTGCAAAGGAACCGTGACAATATCAGTGCAAACTGTTTGTGTGACAACAAATTTTGGCGGAGAGGGCGGGGTATAAATTTAATAAATAAATAAATAAATTCATCTCCTCCTTTATTCCCCAGCCATCACTTTCTTCCCTCCCTTCCAGCCTAAGTGGAAACCTTTCTGGGGAATATTGAAATGGCAGCAGAAGGGGACTGAATGTGTTACCCAAATGGTATAAACTTGCATGGTCTTTAACACATGGAATATCCTCCTTGTGTGTCAAGTCCACATGTATGCACTTATGTTCAAATCTTTATTAAGCGATCACTGTCTAGAGTATGCTGGGGTTTCAGTTTGAATAATGCTTTGTTTGAGTAATGCTTTGTTGTGGGGATAGAGTGAGTTTCTAGGAAATGATCGAGTAGAAAATAGAACAAAAATGCAAATCATTATTGGGAAAATTAGTAAGAAGAAACTGTGAGAGGCACACTGAAAATCACACACGCATGCGTGCACACACAGTAATACAATAATGAATACAATAAGGTTACCCAGGCATTTGCTAAAGGGTGCAATGAGATGGTGATAAAGAAAACACATAAGCCTGATCCATTGGTTGAGATTCAGAAGAGTCCAGGGGAAAGCAGGTGAATGACACACAGCTGTCCTGTGTATTGGGTCCCAAGAGATGATCAAGTTGCAGAGTGAATGAAGGAAATGTGGAGCAGGGACTAGGGCCTGCTGGAAGTCTCCTTGGAAAGTCCAGCGCAGTGAATAGTAGGTAAGGGATCCTGCTAGCAAAGTACTTGTGGAATTGGGGGCATTTTTGTACACACTGGGTGTTTTGGCTCTTCTGGACCAGGATTGGACCTTGGAGGGAAAGTTTGAATTTGATTGGGCAGTTTGGATTTAACTGCCAGGTGGGACAATTATGAGAAGCAGAAATTGTGCTTGCTCCCTTGAAAGATGCATAGGTGTAGAAATAGTACAGGACTGCTTTAGAGGACAAAGGACCAAGAATGCCTGATGGCTGTATCTGGGAAGGTTGATAGTTTTATGACAGAGGTGATTGCCTGTTGGATCCTGCTGTGCATCAGGCTATAATAAACTAAAAGCTATTTACAAAAAATGGAAGTTTTTTAAACAAAACGTTTGAGCAGACTGGGAGGAAAGAATGGCACTGGAAAAAGGCCCCACCTTCACAAAAGGGGGAGGAAAGGAGAAGTTACAAGCCAGAATGGCAGGTTTGCCATTATTCCCTATGAGATAATTTTTCCAGGGGGAATGGAGGGGCTGTTTTTCAAGCAAATGACACCAAAATTACAAAGGAACTAGCACTTTCTGCCCACTAAAGACCCTCCAAGTTCCTAGTGAATTGTAATAAAGGGTTCTTTTGCACAAGCCCCTAAAGAAGGTGCTCCAGCCATCTTACTTGTAAGGGGGAGAGTGCTGGGCCAAATGAGGAGTGAGCCCGAAACGAAGCTCTGCCAGGCTCTGCACCTGGCTTGAACCACCAAGAGCTGCCTTCTCTGGGCCTCTGCCTGGGAAATTTGGAGAATCAAAGAAAAACAAGACACTTGATGATGATGATGGTAAGCACCCCAAAACATGAAAAACTACACAGAATTTTTTTTTTTTTTGGGGGGGGAGGTGTTTTTTTTGTAATGCCTAAGAATTCTGAATTTGTGTAACCATTCCAGAAAAACCACAGTAACAAACCTGAAACAGCAATTTTTGTGTATATTTTCTGATCAGGAATGTCAGAATACATACTCCTAATGATAACCTGCACAGAGAACCAGTGCTGTGTGCATGTGACCAAGGCTGTAGTTAGGTTACAGCAAGGTAATCCTGTGATATGGTAACCATCCTGGAGGATTCAAACATACAATAATAATAACCCATGAGAGGTACATTTTTCCACATTCATATAATCCTATAATAATCTGTGTTTGTTCAATTGCTTTTTAGCTGCTTATTCATATTAATTTAGAAGAATGTACAAAGCTTTTTAGATAAATAATTGCAGCAAGTGAATCAGGAAGTAATTTAAACTGTTTCCCCCCACACACAACACACACATATATATATTCTCTCTCTCTCTTTCTCTCTCTCTTGCACTCTGACAAATAGATCTTTTAAGTAGTTTTAATAGTATCTCTTTAATATTGCCATCAAAATTCACCAGAGTTCAAGAGCAGAGCAAATTTACATCTGTTAAAATAATGGAATTGACATTGATATTACATCATAGCTATTTTAAATATAATCATTCTTCATAACACCACCTTCCATGTCAAGGCTCGCAAAGAAAGGGCTTGATCCTGCCTCCATCAAAGTCAACAGCAAGTCCCCCTTTCATTTCAGCGAGAAAGGGATTGAGCACTAAATGTGGGGTGCAGAACTGGCCTCACATTGACTCTTTGGGCTTGACATTGTTCACTGATGCACTAAGGGATGTTAATTCCTTCTGCTTCAAGTGGATGAATTTCTGTGTTTTGTATTATTTATCCATTGAGTCAAATGATCGCAGCAGTCTCCCTTCTATCCATAAAAATGCACAATGCTACATACATTACTCAAATTCTCCTTGGAAGAGAAAGGGATTGCTATGATTTATCTTCTCAGGATTGGGGGGGATTCTTGAACCCTTGGATTGATGACCATTAGGGCATTTGAGTAGCCAGTGAGCCAGTTTTCTATTGGCATTGCCAGTTGTCCCTTTGTCTAGGCAGGTTTTTTTATAAGGGAGGGACCAGAAAAGCAGCCAGTTGTAACTATCTAGTGCCCCTGACCCTGTGGCTCTGCCTCTTGGTCATCAAAGTCAGTATTGTCTACTCAGATCAGATGCAGCTCTCCAGGGACTCAAGCTGAGGCCTTTCACATCACCTCCTACCTTTTAACTGGACATGCCAGGGATTGAATTTGGGACTTTCTGCATTCCAAGCAGATGCTCTGCCAGTGAGCCACAGCCCTTCATGGCTGTCCTTCTCCCTCTCAATCTCCTTCTGATTTCTTGGTTGCAGTCTCCCTTTGGTTGATGATTGAGTCAAGGAATAGAAAATCTTTAACAATTTTGATTTCTTCATCATCAGCCTTAAACTAATTCCTCAGTAATTCTTACTATTTTCTTCTTGATGTTCTGCTATGATCCTGATTTGTCATTTTCTGCTTTAACCTTCATCAGTTGTTGTTTCAAGTCTTCACCATTTTATTCTGATTCAAATCTCACACCAAATGAGAATACAAAATTAGCTCTTTTAATAATTATTAGTTTATTTAGAACATTTCCCCCACCTTTCTAAGAACCTGCCTGAGCTGACTTACAAAATAAAAATAATAAAACCAAAACATTAAACCATATTAATTGAAATCCAGCATTAAAAGCCCAGTTTAGCATGAAGACATAGGCCATAAAAACAGGCCACTGGCAGCTTAAAATAATGGTTTCCAGATTAAAATAGTGTTGAGACCAACTCTGGCCCCTCTGGTGGACCTCCTGATGGCAACCTGGGTTTTGGCTACTGTGTGACACAGATTGTTGGACTGGATGGGCCAATGGCCTGATCCAACATGGCTTCTCTTATGTTCTTTAATTAAAACCTGAGTGAAGAGAAATGTTTTGGCCCGGCACCTTAAATAAAGAAACGTAGGTGCCAGGTGACCCTCAAGGAGAAGGGCTTTCCATAAGTGAGGAGCCACTACTGAAAAAGCCTTGTCTATTTGTCACCTGTCTCACCTCTGAGGACAGAGAAACAGAGAGCACGGCTTGTGAGGCAGAACTTAACAGTGGTTCTTCAAATACCCTGGCCCCAAGCCATTTAAGGCTTTAAAAGTAAGCATCAATATTTTGAACTGTGCACAGAACACACAGTCAGTGCAGATCTTTCAGGCTTTCAGTGCAGATGTTAAAAAATGATTCTTAAAAGAGATACCCCATCTCCTGCACTTGGGCCTCCTTAATATGGAAAAAGATGCAGATAACTGCTTCTGATGAGTTCAGATTACCGATTTCCTATATTAAGTTTTTAAATTTCTTTTCATCCCTCCAGCAGAAACACCTGCTCTCATGATTATTTAGGAAACCGTTTATCTTCGATGGTGGGAAAAAGTCTTTTCAGAGCTAAAATGGAATGGAATTATGATCTGTGACTAAGGATATGAGGCACCTTCTCTACTTGTTGACTGCATCCATGGATTTCTTGTTGGCATTCTTAGGCACAACAATCTAGCTGGCCAGACTGAATATAAATACTAGAATCTGAGCATTCTGCTTCTCTGCAATTTCTGCCTCATGTACTTCAGTCAGTGTGGTGTAGTGGTTAGAATGATGGACCACAGAGATCCAGGTTCAAATTACTCCAGAGCCACGAGGCTCACTGGCTGAGCTTGGGCCAGTCTTTCTCCCTCCCAGACTAGATTTGTTAGTATAAAATGACAGAGAGAACCATGTGCATCACCCTGAGTTCCTGAATAGAAAGGAAGAGTAAAAATGCAATGCATAGAGTGCGTGCCCTAGACCACATGCTTTAGATTTGGATTCAGATCTAGCCATGGACAGCACCAGCATTGCCCTGGCAGACAAAAATTATATTGCCAGATTGTCTTGTTGATTCAAGGGTATAACCCTCTGTACAGCACTCTGGATTCCTTGGAGGACACACATGCTCTGTAGAAGAATAAATGAAGTCAATTCCACTATGCTAGTACTCCATGTGCTATACTGATGTAAACAAGCCATGCTTTCAACTCAGTATGTATTATAAACGGGACTAGAGGCAGCTCTTATCAAACAGCAATTTCTTTTATTCAGCTCAGAACACACACAACAACAACCCAGCAACAAACCCCACTTTTATACAGTCAAGAGCAGACAAAACCACACCTCCTAAAACAGTAATAGCCTATTGTAAAGTACTGGGTTCTGGACACCTTAGTAGTGAATCAGCTCATAGTTTATTTATTCCAGACACCAAAGACAGAGAGTCAGCAGGACCTGGGGCCTGCTTAAATCCCCATCGCAAACCACACCCCACACACAACCACACCTGTGATAGGCTTATTTACAGTGCCCCCAATTCCCCATAGGTTCCTGCTTGGATCCTGGCTGACCAATAGGTCTGTCCTAGGATCCGTGCTGGCTATTATCTCAGGAAGTGAAGCTTTGCCTATTCGCATGACCGCGCGCGAAGGCAACTGCATGTGCAGTCCTCTGTTGGTACGCAACACCTATCATAACAAACACTACAGAATACCTTATTTGCATTTCCTGCTTCCCTCTAGTCTTCCCTGATTGGTCTGAGAGCTTAGGTGGCCAATCAGAGCAGGTGCTACATAATACTAGCAAGCAATAGTATCTGACATAAGACTCAGGCATTAGCTGCATTCAGTACAAATACCTCTTCATAGTAAAAGCCAATAACAGTAATTCCCTCCAAAATTATGCCATCTTCTGATTGGCCTACTAAATTCTAGCAGCCAACCAAAAGGAAGATCTCAGGATCCTTGCAGACTATGAAGCTTGGCACGAAGCTCAGCCACAGTAACAATACATAACAATATGTTTTTCAGTTTACATCACTAAGTCTTATTCTGAACACCAACCTACCTGAGTAAGCCAAAGGGCAGTGTGTATGACTTCTTTTTGTGTGTTCAGCCTTCCATTTGGAAATCCAGGCAAACCTCAAAAGCAGTTTCTGTAGCTGTAATGTTCAATTAGTTGTAGTCAGAAGTGAAAATTGTGAAAACATCCACATGCATGCTATAGCAGATGGAACTGTACGGAACACCCATACGTGTAGGCAAGACTCAAGTGTGGGGAGGAAACCAGGAACACTTTACTAGAAAATTGGGGGTATATGGGTCTCAACCTGAGCTATAAACCCAGTATTTGCATGAGGGCCTGGCAAGATTGTTGTGGGGTTGGCACTTCTGCACCAATGTAAAGAGGGGACCGGGGGGGGTAGAGAGGGGTAGTGCCAATAAGGAGATGCACAGGGACAGCAGTGTGAGAGTGTTGTCCATGCTTGCCTACAACCTGTTTGCTGCTATTTCCACTGTGGGGATGCAGTCTCATGCCTCTATGTGAAATCAGCCCTACTTTATATTACTGCAGAATGGAAATAGATTTTTGTTCTGCCATGAGTTTACTGATGCCATTGTATGTAAGGGGGCATATGGGAGAACACTGTTATAGGAAGCATATGAGGATACTTCCAACAGATCCCAGACAGGCTGTAGAAACCTTGAACTGATACATGGAAGCAGCTGGGTGGAAGGTCTGACCTGAGACTGAAGGTGTTACACATTCTGGATGGGGTTGCACTCCCCTTATAGGAACAGATCTGTGGTCTGGGGCTGGTCTTGGATGCAGGCCTGCTGCTGGATAAGCAGGTGATAGCTGTGGCCAGGACAGAGTGCCTTTTACCAGCTTCAACTAGTTAGCCAGGTGTGGCCTTTCCTGGGCAGAAAAGATCTGGTGTGCACACTCTGGTTACATCTAGATTAAATTACTGCAATGCATTCTGTATGAGGCTGCCCTTGAAAAGTGTTTGGAAACTTCAATTAGCATGGAATGCTGGGGCCAGAATGTTGACTGGAGTGGGTCACAGGGACCATATCCCTCCAGTTTTGGCCCATCTACAGTAGTTCCCAATCTGTTTGGGGCACAATTCAAGATACTGGTGTTGATCTTTAAAACCCCTAGGGTTTGGGACCAACATACATGAGGGACAGCCTATTCCCTTAGGAACCTCCCCAACCACTGTGGTCATCTTCTGACACCCTGCTTTGGATGCATTCACCGCTTGAGATTAGATGAATGGCAACCCAGGAGAGGGCCTTCTTGGTCATCATGGAAACTCTGGAAATCTCTCCCCAGGGAGACTTGTCTGTCCCTTTTTCTTGCCGTAATCTGCTAGCAAAAGAAAAATTTATTTTCATTTGGTGTCCTCTCAGTGATCTCTCCTTTCTACCCAATGTTTTCATCGCTGTTTTTATATTTTTGTATGTATTTTCACTCTGCTTTTAAGTGTTTTAATGATTTTTGTTGTTTTAATTGTTTTTAAGATGTCACTTTATCATGTAGATTTTTTAATTTGTTAGCTGCCTTGGTGGCCCTTATGAGCGCAGAAAGGCAGGGCATGCATTTTGTAAAATAAATAAATAAACCCATGAGAGATCTCAACCTGCTCTGAATTTTCAGGTTTCACTTAAACAACAGTTACTCAATAGACTTCTTTGCCTGCAAAGAGAAAAAACATGCAAGATGATTTTCCATCCCATTCCCTTACAAGGGATAAGGAAGTGGAACTGCAAGTTGACTGAGAAGCTGGTTCTTCTCTTGAGACAGCTTATCCCGCAGTCTCACATGCTCTTGGGAACCAATCTAGTCGAGTTTTGTGGGACAGAAGTATTACCAGTTCTGCCAATGGGGATTCATCCAATGATTTGCAGCTTCCATAAATGACTGGCCCATATATGGACTCTAGTACGGTTGTTATGCGCTCAGTTCATTGGAGTTATTTCTTTGTAAAATATCTTTTCTCTCCTGTGAGAGCATAGCTACCAAACAGTTGGTGGTGGTGATGGGAAGTGCTGTCAAGTCGTAGCTGACTTATGATGACCCTGTAAGGTTTTTAAGGCAAGAGGTAAACAGAGGTGGTTTGCCATTGCCTGCCTCTGCATAGCATCCCTGGTATTCCTTGGTGATCTCCCATCCAAGTACTAACCAGGACCCACCCCCTGCTTAGCTTCTGAGATCTGACGGGATCAGGCTAGCCTGGGCCATCCAGCTCAGGACACTAACTAGTTACACCAGAAAGGTCAACTTTAAGGCTGTGCAGCCTGTAACCTTAAGCATAACACATATATTTAGGTTTTTGTTGTATCTATTAAATTACAATAGAATTTATATGCTCACCATAAAATGTCTACCTTATGGGCCTGGTATCTTTGATGTATGATTTGAATATCTTTCTGCTTTTCCTGTCCATCCAGCAACACTTTTTATACCCCCAAATTATTTGCAGATTGAAAACAACAGGCGTGTAAGCATGCCACAGGAAACATTTCAGTACTATTAATATTTTAATTTGCAATTTGTTAACTGTAGGTGAAATATCATGACACGAGAGCAGTGCTGACAGAAAAGGATGCTTGGTAAATAAATAGTTAATCTTCCCCCTCCCCCCAGCAAAGGAATCGTTTTAAAAAGCTATTAAACTAAAGAGAATGAGCATAGTTTTCTAGTAATGACTTCTCTTCTTCAAAATGAAATTGGTAAAAATCCCTGATTGCAGATCTATATCCCAAAAGGCCCAGGAGTTTGGGGACTTGCTGGGTGGGGGAGGTAGTGATCGCTACTCTAAGTCTCATCTCAGCATGCTTGTATACTTGGGATATTTACAGCTGGGGTTGCATGTGAGTTTTTTTTTAAATTTAAAATTTCATCATTTGTGCTACGATGCTTAAAACAACATTCTTCCCTTTTCTTAATTTGTACATTGATATATGTATACACACACATATGCTAAATATAAGTTCAATTTTATTCATAAGCTCACATAATGATTCGGGCTGTGATTGTTAATAAAAATGCGTTTCTAACCATCAAATTTGAGTCTATTATTCTAAGTTAATTGCATTTGCCCTAAAGAGACTTGAAACTGGCTGTCAGCCTATTTGTGTCAGTTTCATTTTATTCATCAGTCAATCTTGTCTTTCTCTTTTTTTCCACATCCCATATATTGATCAAATAGATTTGTTAGCATGCCTCTGCCACTTTGAGGGGAGAAAAGTTTATGTTATCCATCAGACTTATTTGATTACTGTACTAGTTTGCATATTATCTTAATTGATATTTCACTAACAAATAAATGCCTTTTTTGATGGCCCCATATGATTAATATTAAATCTAAATCACCTGGTTCCTTGGATGTGAGGGAGAGCCACAACAAATAAATTTAGCCAATATCATTGCTTAAAGGTTAAGAAATAATGAGTTTACAAGTTGGGGACCTGCAAGATATATGTGGGGGATCCAATCCTCCCACTTGCTGGTCAGCCCACCATTTACTGGTCACCCCCCCCCGAGCCAGATCACAGCAGCAGCAGCAGCAGCATCTCCACCTGCCTGGGTCACGCAGTGTTGGCTTCCACTCCACCATCCTCCCTCTTCTTCCCACCCTCAGCTCTTCTTTCTTTTCTGGTTGACACACTGGCACGGGGGGGGGGCAGCTCCTGGTTGGTGGGAAAAGGCCAATTTCTGCTTCTACCATCTCAACACCAGAACCACCTATGTAACTTGGGTTATGACTCTGTCTTCTTGTGTTCCTTCAGAATGATAGGTAAGATGCAGCATCATGAAATATCAGTGTTCCCCCCCAATCACTTAATTATTTTTTGTTTGCAGAGAATATAAACTCTTACCTTTAACAAAAGTCCACAACAGAAAGTTGTATCAGTATTCCACTAACTACCTTTTATATTGTGAAGAGTTCTTCCTAACTGAAAAACCTGCATACAACATCTTCAGGTACTTGAAGGGCTGTCATCTAGAAGATGGTGCAGAGTTTTCTGTTACCCCAGAAGGTTGAACCAGAACCAACAGGTTGAAATTAAATCAGAAGAGTTTTCAGCTAAACTTTAGGAAGAACTGTTAGCCTGATTGCACGTTATTATGAATAATAACGAGGGGAATATGATTGATTATTAATAGGCAATCGGCTGCGAGAGTGAACACCTGTGTATACAGAGGTCAGCCCCGCCGGGAGGTGTTGGTAACAGACCAGGAGACTTTTGTAGTTGAAAAATAAAGTCTTTTACTGAAGTTCTGCACAAGCAAACAATACACAGGCTCACACACAATTACTCAAGACTAGGAAATATAGAGAGAGGCAAAGCACATTTGCATTAGCAGGTAAATCGTTGGTGGGCTATACTTACCAGTTCCGTCGTGTAGAGTGTTCCTCAGGAAAAATGGAGGGGAAAGAAACTAAGAAAATGGGGGACCACGTGGCCTGACCGGCAGGTAACATGTGGGAACTCTGGCTGCAGACCAGAATTTAAAGATGGAGGCAGGAGTTGGGGATAGCAAGCTGGACATAAGAGGGTCAGAGGTTCGATAGGGGTCGAAGAGCAGAGAAAGAGCCGGTGGTCAGGCGTCTCCTTATAAGCAAGAGGGTGGGAGCTGGTCCCAGCCTCTGGTTCCACCTCCTGGTAAGTCCATCCCTAAAAATACCCTATTGGCTGGAAGGTCTAGGGGAGGTGTACCTGAGGGGTGGTCAATACTGAGAGCTAGAAACTTGCTCATGTCTGACACCTGGTAGCAGCTAGGATGAGTCACCAGGCCGATTCCATTGTCTTCTTGATGGCATTAGCCAGGCAGCTGATGGCCATCCATTAGTTACCAAGCAACGATGAATAGACTCTGCCAGGTCTACGTGAGGTCTTGCAGGTGAGGGGGGAGGGAAAGAGGCTGCCTGCCTGATGTAGAAGGAACTCTCAATGGCGTTTTTGGAGTTCCTAGTCCTTGTATTTTATTAAGGCATGTTGCTGTGTTTAGTGCATACTGGGTCTGTTCCATTTTCCTTCATGAGGAACAGGCTGGTAACCTATGCTGGGCACTGGAGCTGCTGGAGAGGTCAGGAGAACGTCTCTTGCCTGGGTGCAGTCTCTTCTGGCATCTTGGTGGGGTTACCATGTGGTTCAGTCCCTTATGCATACACTGGCACAGTTTATTATTTTATTACAGTCCATAAAGAGGCTCAAAAACCTTGCAGGGCAACAGAACGTCCTGACAGAGTGGTTCCTCAGTGGAACAAGCTTCCTTGGGAGGTGGTGGGCTCTCCTTCTTTGGAGGTTTTCAAACAGAGGCTAGATGGCCATCTGACAGCAATGCTGATTGTGTGAATGTAGGTAGATCATGAGAGGGAGGGCAGGAAGGGTTGCCTCAGTGCTTAGTTCTTGTGGCCCTTTTTTACATACCCAGGGAAATGCTGATTGACATTTTGGGGCCAGGAAGCAATTTTTCTCCAGGCCAGTTTGCCTGGAAATCCTGGAGGTTTTTTTGTCATTTTCTGGGCATGGAACAGCATTCACTGGGGCTGAGTTCAGACTGGCAGTTTGCCCCACTATAGCCATGTTTCAGCCATGGATTAAAGGGGGTGTTCACACAGGCACATCTGCCTGGTGTTCCCCACCCATAGTCAACCCATGCTGTTCCGCTTCATTCCCACGCTTAAAAGATACCTGGTAAAAGTGGTAGCAAATCCCTGAGAGCCCGTTTATCCCACTTCATTCCGCTTCTGGGAAGTGTGAACGCCAACCCGAAAAGCTGGGAGCAACCCGCGTTGCGCATAAGGCAGCAGCGATATGATTGGCTGTGCTCCGTTCTACTGCCCAATGCGGTGCTGGCACAACAGGATCCTCCCCAAATCGGTTGGATGCGTACATGCGCACATGTGCTCTTGCGCACATAGCCAAATTACCAGGGAAAAGCCGTTTACAGCCACACCTCTGGGCCAGCAGCCTGAACGCTCCCATGCACCTCCTCCCAGTATGGTTCTGCATCAGTTGGCACAGTGTAGCCGGGAAAACCCAGAACAGTTTGTTCCAGGGCTTTTTTGCCACAACTGGCTCCTGCTTCAAACTGTCAGTCTGAACTCAGCCTGGGTGTGTGTGGGGGGGAGGTATTTATGAATTTCCTGCATTGTGCAGGGGGTTGGAGTAGATGAACCTGGAGGTACCTTCCAACTCTATGATTCTATGAACATACTTTGATCTAATGAAAGGTGTCACTTAATTATTGATAAGCATATCATTTTTATTGCATTGTTTGTTATTTGTGGCATACTGTTCCAATTGTATTTTAAACGTTAAACTCAATACATCAATGTAATAAATGCATAAGCTCACAATAAGACCCAGTTTTACAAATGGTGATAGAAAATGCCATCAAGTCACAGCCAACTTATGGCAACCCTGTAGGTTTTCAAGGCAAGAAATGAACAGAGGTGGTTTGCCATTGCCTTCCTCTGTGCAGTGACCCTGGACTTCCCTGGTGATCTCCCATCCAAGTACCAGCCAGGGTTGACCCTGCTTAGCTTCTGAGATGTGATTGGGCTAGTCAGAGCCATCCAGGTCAAGGAATTTCACACAAATGGTGGTGGAAAGTGTCATCAAGTCACAGCTAACTTATGGCGACCCCATAGGGTTTTCAAGGCAAGAGATGAACGGAAGAAGTTTGCTGTTGCCTTCCTTTGGGTGCAGTCAGACGATGTGCTGGGAGTGATTTAAATTGCTCCGGTCCCGATGTGTCTTTTTTAACCTGGAGAATCCCGATCACACTCACCTCCTTGTTCTGGATCGCTGCACAGCCACATCGCTCCCCACCATCCACACGCGGGAACATGCGTCGGGTTTCCCCCCCCCACTCTCAGTTTGGGCATGCGCACAGACGGCCATCTGTAGAATTAAAATTTTCATGCATGCTCAGAACAGCAATTTCCACTTCAACCCAACTGCTGTAACACTTCCCTTTAAACTTTAAAGGAACACTTCCCTTTAAACTTTTACCCCGAAACTGGCCCCCGTGAGATCCCAAACTCGTTTAACCAACAAAACTAGGCACTGTTTAAACATTGTTTTTAATAATGCAGGAGCAGAGCTCCGCCTGTGCGCATACCACCAACGCTAAAATAAAATGGCGGGTGAAGAGCGGAAGCCTCGGACTTCCGAGGGGAAGTGGCTCGACACCGCAGGAGTGATCAGATGTCAGAAAAGTGCAGCTAGAACCGAAGAATCAGGAAAAAACTACTTGGAGACCTGGTAACAAAATACTCCATTTTAAAGGGTGGGTTGAGCCAGAAAGCGATAGCTGGGGAAGGTACGTAGATGTTGGGTGTGTGAATGTGGATATAAAATCTGTTACTGAGGCATGCCAAAAGTGGCACACGCTATCCATTTATTGCAATACCAACTCCCAGAGTAATGTTTATCTACATTAACTTGCATAGCTATGCGTTTAATAAGAACATGATTTCCCTTACACTTACTAATCCTATATTGTGATTGTGGAGCACTGTCTTGCTTCTGTTTCGGGTCTTTACATTGCTTGATATCAGAGGTGCATAGCTTAATAGTATTGTTTCTGGGATACGTAGAACATCAACTCCTAACCCATCATTATTAGAATGATTTCCCCCAAAAAAACATACCTTCTCCCTTACACAGAGGAATTTCAGACAGCCTATATATTCCATTTTAGGAACTGTTCACTAATGGTTTCTGTCTGTAATTTTTTGTAGAAAAAGCCCAGCAGGAACTCATTAGCATAATAGGCCATACCCAACAGCAGAAACTCATTAGCATATTAGACCACACCCCTGACAGTGCCACTTATTAGCATATTAGGCCACACCCCTGACAGTGCCACTCATTAGCATATTAGGTCACACCCAATGCCTTCCCTTGGCTTGCCTGGGTGCCCTGCAGCTGTGGGAAGCCCGGGCGAGCTGGCCCTTGGACAGGCCAGGGAAGGCATGGGGAGGCAGTTAAATACCTCCCTGATCCCCTGGCCCACCAGCCTTGGAGTCGCTGGGGAGGTCCTTCTCCAGGCCTTCCCCCTGTAGCCACGCACAGAGGTTTTGGCTGTAGTGGGTGTGGCCAACTCTGAAGCCAGCCGGAACTCCATTCCTGTGCGTTCCTGCCCAAAATACAGAAATGCTTCTGTCCTTTTTGGGAAGTGTGGCTGAAGCATTTTTACTACAAACTGCTTTCAACCGGTCTTTAAATCCTTCTACTGCTTCCGAAGCGCTATGGGGTGCTGTGTAAAATGCCCCCGCAGCACTTCCTGCAATGACAGTTCTTTTTGCACCCTTTTTCTCCCCGCATGCAATCATCCTTTTTTTTACCGTTCTATTGGGAGCACTATGGCACTGCAGCAGGACTGCAGATCAGCGCCATAGCGACCCCATTGAGATCCCTGGACTCCATTTAGATACACTGATATTCACTACTGCATCTCAGCATGGATTTTAAAAGGTAATTTCAGGGCAGACATTGTATATATCATGTCTGTTTAAAGATTAATTCACTGAAAATAGCAATAAGCACAAACGTACCAGCGCAGCATAAAAAAGGAGGAGGGGGGGCTTTACTGGTTTGGGCTTTGATGAATTAAAAAGTGCTAGAATAGCCTGCTACCTGGGTTTCAAAACTGTCTAGTTCCCCCCCCCATGCTTGAATTCTGTACTCAGTGAGCTCCTTGTTTCCAGGGGACAGCAGTTGCCGTCAGTGTATCTAAATGGAGTCCAGGAATCTCAATGGGGTTGCTATGCTGCTGATTTGTAGTCCTGGTTCAACACCATAGCGCTCCTAATAGAATGGTTTTTTAAAAAACAAACACCCCATTAGGAAGATCGTGCACGCAGGGGGGGAAATGGCAGGAAAAGAAAGCGATGCAGTGTGAAATGACAAATCACTTCAGAGACGGCTCCTTACCAGAAGGGAAAGGCTGTGTGAAATGGCCATCCCTGGAGCAGTTTAGTCCATGATGGTACAATAACGGTTTTAAAAGGGTAATGTGTTACTTTTAATTTTGTAATCCACCTTGAATCTCAGCAGGAAAGGCAGTGTACAAAGGGAGTAAGTAAATATTCACCACGGTGGCTGCTATTGAGTTTAAACACCAGGCAACTTCAGATGTTACGTTTTTCATGTGTACGCCTAAAAATGAGAATGCTACAACATGTTTGCCTCGACATATATCATCAAGTACACTTGAGAAGAAGCTGTGATTAGTGGCAGCCCATCATGTACATATTTGCTGCCAAACATGACCCTCTTGTTTAATGTGTAGACTTGTTCGGTAAGAATGTCCCACTTGTAAAAATAGCTAGAGAAATATGGTGTACTACATTGGAATTTTGTATATGAGACTCTGTCCCATTAAGAAGAGTTGTTAGAGATTGAATTGTTTCACTCTACTCAGAAGAAGACGTTCATCGAAACGGCTCCACATTCCGGAGACCGCCGTCAGACTTCACAGACTTCACTCTTTATATTTCTGTTATATACTGCATATAATATTCATAAATTTTGTTTAATTTTTCAATTATCACAGTTCCTTTTTGCTTCTTATTGCTAAGCAGCCCCAACAAAGGTCTCTTCCTTTTGGTTAGAAGCATTGCTATGGAGAATGGAGTTTCTTTTTTCCATAATTCACTTTATTCACTGTAGTAATTTATTCCTCTTTTTCTCTCTTTTAAAAAAGGAATTTCTTTTTAATTTATCTTTGATTTATTTTTGTAGTTTTCTGTTATACCACCTGGTGGTGCTCTGTAAGCCCTCTTCTGAATTCAACCCTTGCAAGTGTTTTGATGGTACACAACAGCACAGGGTGGTACTCTAGCAAGAGGACAGGGAGGTTTTGGAAGACATTGGCCCAATCTGCATCTAGCATTTGCTCCATTGTTTTACCAAACCCACTAAATTCCCCTCTGTATTGCATGCCACTTTCACTTTGATTGATTGTCAGATTTTAGGGCAGTGTCCATACTGCATGCCGCTTTCACTTTGTTTGATCTTTCGGTTTTATGCTAATTCTCTGCATAGATTTATGGCCGTTTTTTGGCCATTCAGGGGTGACTCTGCAGTCAGTATGGCGTTGGCCCATGGTATTTGAATGTGGTTTTGAGCCACATCTTTTTCTGTTCCAGTGTGGGTTTGGTAAAACAGCGGAACAGATTGGGCCATTGCCTACCTCTAAGCATCTGCAGAATGAAACTTTGAAATTCTGCAAAGCCTCTTTTCCTGCCCCTCCTCTCTTCACGTTTCTTTTTTGATTCAAAACAGACCCCAAATTCCTAAAAAGAAGAAAAGCAATGGATTGTAAAATTTCAGCGAGAAAATGGGTAAAGAGGAATTAGGAGAATTTCTCTTAACATTATTGGTTAGGTCTTGCCAGTCTTAGCAGCAGTTCCATGGCAAATATAGCTCTTCTCCAAGTCCAATGTAATAGAGCTGGAGAGCATTTGAATGTTTGGCAATGAATTTTTCAAAAACCAATGACAACACCATGGAATTTTCCCCTTTTCATGGCTTTGGTATTCATTCATAGAAATCCTGTCATAACATTTCAGATAAATCCCCAGTAGTTTCATGCATGATTTCATAAAACTCACTTTTCTCTCAACAACAAAAACACACACCACCAAACAACACCACATTGATGTGCATGTAGATGTGTGCATGTGCATGTGTCATGTTTAATTTAGAGACCAAGTGTTGTATGAAGACTCCCTTGCTTGGACTAACTAGTATCAATTCTAAATAAGAACAGATGCAGAGAAACAGTACATCCCTCAGTCTTTCACAACAACAAAGGAAAGGGGGGAGACGATTGCTACATGAAAGGCATTTCAAAGACCTCCCATAAAAGAGCTGGCAAAAAATCCCTGGTAAAGCAGCATGAGAAGGAAATTGTCACACCCCCTCAGTCCTCAACAGACTTTAGCAAGGCATTCACATGAAGCAAAGATTATTTCTCTCCATGGAAAACAAAAGGCACATATGAAACAATTCCAACATAGCTGCATGTAGAATTAGGAGGCAAGAGAAAAAGATCCTTTAACTTTGTATCCTGGAAATGCCATGTTTGTGGCAACAAGAAACTTGTCAAAGGATCTTGTCAAAACTATTCCTGAACTTTTCTAACTCTTTCAAAACTGGTATTACTATGATTTCCATCCCCAGACACATCAAAAGGTCCTTGCTGTACAAAGCACAAGGGAGGAGTATCTGGCGATGCCATTTTGTTTCCCTTAATTCATCTTTCCACAGGCTGGCACCACAGACAGAGAATTTGTGAAGTGGGGACAAGCCCTTCGGTATCACATCAATGCATAAAGACACTTTTAGACCAAAACCAGAAGTTCAACCATATAGTTTGGGATGATTCCGGGCCTGGTTCCTTGCACAGCACCAACATCACTCCTGGTTTGACATCAGAAGTTTCACCACCACCACCCATTTTCCCCTGTCAATCTCACATAAACCCAGACTAGGAAGTTTCCTGCTATAGCAGAAGACCTGCCCCCTGCCAATTTCACAGTCACCTGCTAGGCAAATTTACATTATCAATGATCATAGGAACGTCTGAAATAGGATATTCTGATAAATGTAGTGCTGAGGCACTGTTCAGCTATAATGAAAAAACATGACATTTTAACTATTGTTCATCTGTGAAATTGGGATTTAGTTTACAGGTGATCACTGGGATCCTAATTTGCCTCAACAAATGACATCTCTGTAACTGGAGAGCACAGGAGTACATTGCTCAGTAACAAATGTAAGACAGGAATTTATTCATGCATCACACAAAAAACCATAGGTAAGTCTGTGATTAATAAAACAACTCCAAACCATGGTTTCAGATCCAGGTTGATCCTAAAACAGCCGCAGTTAATGAATTGGCCCTCATTCAGACCATCACAACCATAGTTTGCTTAATTGAATCATGATTTCACACCATGTCTGGATAGAGTCATAATGTGCAATATATTTCAGAGACAACTGTATATGTCATGCCTCAGGTCAAGTTTAAAGTTTGTCACACAATGTTATTCAATATTCCCTCCCACCCTGTTAAATGGAAATAACTTAATACATACAACAGGCACAGTACGTTTTAGTTAGCATCTCTAATGCTTGGAAGTAGGAGGGAGAAGTATGCTGACAAGAACAAATATATCAGATGATAAATTGAAAGGAGAAAGGAAACAGAAAAGACACCTCTGAGCTTGCAAGAGAATGGCAATACGGAGTTTTGTTTTAGGGTATTTAATTCCTAAAATCCATGCAATAACTGGATGCTCTAAGTAGTAGATGGAAAATGAAAATGGAATTAGCAGGGGTGGTACAGTCCACGTGTGAATGAATGAATGCCATGCGAAAGCACCTGCAATACTGTGTTTAGTGCTTTTATGAACCAACATCCTCCCTGCCAATATACCCTGCTCTCCTCTGTGGGTAGCTGTTGGATGAAAGGGAGTTCTGACCTCAGGCCTGCCGAATGGAAAGTAAGGTCCTTCCCAAATTGTTTAATTTTTTTCCCCTGGGTTGGAAATTGCATCAGGAAGTCAGGGAGAGAGGAAGGGAGGCAAGGGGTGGCTTTTTGTTATATATATAAAAAAACATCCTGTATGGGTTTTTTTTGTAATGCAGAGAGGCATTAATTTAATGTGACAATTATACAAATAAATTATGCACTACTCTAACTGGCAAGATGTGAGGGTTGATAAAGGGGTAACAACCCTTGATAGGGGCCCCGAACTGTGCAGACTTCTGTGTTTCTTTTTCCAGGGAAGCAATTTGCGAGCCTACCTCATTTCAGCCTTTGGTATTTGGGAACTGTGTCTTGGATCCCACGGAGGATTTCCACAGACAGGGGGGCTGATTTTCACCCATTCCCCCTCATGCTATAGACCTTGTTTCCTTCTCATGCTGTTTGTGGGGCTTTGTTTTCATGCAGGAGCAGTATTTCAGGGTATTTTGGACTGAAGTGTAAATTAGTAGTGGGGAAATCCCACTATTCTTTTGCTTAGATCTACCCTCAGGGTTGCCAGCCTCCAGGTGGGGCCTGGCAATTTCCCGCTTTTACAACTGATCTCCAGGTGACGGAGATCAGCTCCCCTGGAGAATGTAGCTGCTTTGAAGGGTGGACTCTATGGCATTGTACCATGCTGAGGCCCCTCCCCTCCCCAAACCCCACCCTCTCCTGGATCCACGCCCAAAGTCAGGTATTTTCCAACCCAAACGTGGCAACCCTACCCCCCCCCTTTATTTTTGAAATCCTGACTTTCTTCTTTTCAAGTGTTGGCATAGCCTCTAAATTTGTGTACCTGAGCTGATCTGTCATGAAAAATCTCAATACAATCCTCCCCCATTTTCTTGAGTTGGCCCTTGTTTTCTAGGCTTGAACAACCCTATCTTAAACCTCTGGGAGACCCAAGTAAGTGCAGATTTCAAGGCACTCCTTCTGAGTATAAGTTATATAGAGTGACGTGGACATTTTTGAAAAAAATTAAGATGAAATATCGTTCCATTGGTTTAGGGGGAATTGTATCTTGAAAAAGCAAGGTAGCAGTGCTCATTAGGTTAATGATGTAATTACTTACACACACACACACACACACATATATACATATATATGATTTCTATTTCCACAAGTGGTTATACATGTTAATTATATGTTGGATTATCCTAGTTAGCATATTTATAAAGATCCTTCCTTAGTTCCTGGGTTATAAAACAGTAGATTCACTTTACATGATCAGTGTATTCACAAACACTTAGAAAATTTAGTTTGTGCCAGTTGTGAGCCTATGCATTTGCCACCATGTGAAAGACTTACATTTAGACACACCACCACAAATGTCACATTTAATTTTTTTACCATATCCATGGATGAACAAGATATGTACATGGGTACCAGCAGCTACTATAAATGCTTGTATGCATTGATTTCTTTGAACATGGACAGTGATTCTTTTATTAGCTTCCTTTCTTCCACACAGAGCTCCAGGCAGCTTACAAAACAGATAAAACACATCAAATAAAATACATAAAATCCATTAAAATCACAATTTAGGGCTGCTGGTAAATTAATCCAATGTGGTCCTAAATAAAACCTTCAACTGCCTCCAGTAGTACTTCCATCTTGTCAGGATTAGGGTTCAGTCTATTACCCCACATCCATTCCAAAACCACATCCAGGGACCTATCCTAGTTCAGATGGGGTAATGAGACAAGGGGGGAAGAAGTCCAACATATCCAGTGTGGTCATCTAGAAGGACTTTACTAAATGCTGATTCCTCCTCCCTCTGGAAATTTTGATCTTGTTTGTCACTGGACCCCAAAGAAAACCATAGGGGACAAAGTGGGGATTTGAATTGTAGTGGACCACTGAGCGGCGTGGAACTTAGCCCCAGATTAGAACCTTAATCACTAACAAAGTATGACAGAGGTCAGGTGACTAAGTCATGCTAGTTTGTGACCCCATGTTTTCACACAATATTTATTCTACCCAGCTACACCTTTATTCTGGGCTCCTAGCTATGCCTTTGGTGAGGCAGGGCATAGCAGACTAACCCTGACATTCACTCATACACTGAAAGAAGCCAAATGTACAGAAAGCGATATGGAAGTCGCTCAGGCTATATTTTTGGAATGTTCTTCCTCCCACCCCAGTACACACAGACACACACACCTCTTTTGTTCTGTCAGTCTGAACAGAAGTGCTCATGTGATGTAATTTAGAACGGAGCTTGCTTTCATTTTTTTATTTTTTTTTTATGAAAAGCTTTCACTCAGGAAAAGCTCTGGGAGCTCTGGGGGTATAGCTTAGCTCAAAGAAAGAGAGAGAAAGCAAGTTTGCATTGACAGCTTGATCCCAGAGAGAGGTGGCTGGCTGCTTGTCTAACAGGTCCTCTGGGTCTTGATGAGGCAGAGACAGAGGAACGAGTCATATTAAGTGAGCGTGTGTTGCCAATGTTAAAGGAACAATTACCATTATTCTGCATAGTTCACTGTTTGCTGCTGCTATTCCCTTCAATAAAACCTCTTTTCACTTGCCAATTGGAGCTTGTCATGTAACAATATTTCTCATGCACAATACACAGAGTAAAATGCCCTTGTGTTTCTAATACATTTGGAGTCGTGAACAATAGTCATATCCTGACAGGAAAAAAAGGCTGGCTTTGAATATGGAGCAGATGCTAAAAGAGGGAGAGAGACAATCCTTCCTCAGGTGAGAAAAAAGGGTAGAGTTTGGCCTACTTTTGATTCGAGCAGAGGCACCTCATCTGCCTGACTTTTATAGGGCCAGAGGTTTCACATAAAAACACCTCTGCTGGATAGTTTGTCAGCCTCCATGTGGGGCCTGGAGATCTCCTGGAGATCTCTCTTACCAGTCCATTTACTTAGGACAGGCTTTTGCCAGAATAAAGGTACATGGGATTCATGGTTCCTTTGTGAGTATATTTAGGCGTAGACCTTCTACACTTGTTGATCAACCAATGGAATTTGACCTGAAGAATATCTGTGTCGAAACAGGCAGAAATCCACTTGCTCACGGTGTGTGACCTTCTGAATATTCTTCTCTTCGATGTCTTATTACATTTCAATTCCTTTGGACTGAGTTTGATATTTACTTTGTATCTTGAATGTGTTGGGTTGACCTTACCCAGTCATTGTGTACTGCTGCTGTGGAGAATTTATGCCTTATAACACTGAATTGGAAGATTCCTATAGATTTAGGAATAGAGCCTGGGGAGGGCAGGGTTTGGGAAGGGAGGTTCCTCAGCAGGGTATAATGCCATATAGTCCATCCTCCAAAGCAGTCATTTTCTCCAAGGGAACTGATCTCCGTAATCTGGAGATCAGTTGTAAGTCTGGGAGATCTCCAGGCTCCACCTAGAGACTGGCAACCCTAATTCAGAGGTCTGTTGCCTGAGAACACGTAGATTCACCAGCCATCATGGCTATTGATGGTCAGACTATGATGGACATATGAATTGTCTAATCCTTGTTGAAAGCCATCTAAGTTAGTGGCAACTGGCAATCCCTTGGCAATATTTTTTTATGAGCTGCGTGAAGAAACATTTACTACAACCCAGTTTCATTGAGGGCTCCCCCTCCACTTCTGACTTTTTGGGAGGGGGAGGAAAAGTTCTATCTACTTTTTCACTTTCTGCAATAAGCAGTTTATTTTTTACAAAAGTCCTCAGCAGTGTTAGCTTAGAGTTTGGTTTTTGCAGCAAAGGACACTGCTGCTTTAGGAATAATGTCCACACAAAACTTATTACTTCAGGAAAAAGAGAAGTATGGTTACTAGCTCTGGGCTGAGAAATTTCTGGCGATCTGGAGGTGGAACATGGGGAGAGGAGGGAGGGAAAGTAGTCAAGTACAGTGCCATAGATCCCACCCTCCAAAGCAGCCATTTTGTATCAGGGAACTGATCTATGTTGTCTGAAGATCAGTTGTAATTCCATGAGATCTCTAGACCCTGTCTGGAACTTTGTAACCATAAACAGAAGTCCTTTATTGCAAAAAAAACTCCATACTTGCATAGGAGAGGAGGAATAGGCAGTCCAGCTCTCTGACTAAGTTAGGGTGGAGAGTAATTGCAGAGAGCACATTAGAAAGACAAGCAAAAGGAGAAAGAGCTAGAAGGAAGGAACCCATTAAAGTGGCATTCTGGGGTAAACAAAGAAACAGCAGCCAAGCCGACAAGAGGAAGGATACAAGAACTGTCCTATCCAGTCTTACTAGCTCTACTGTCCCCTCTGTAGTACTCAGTACAAAGGAACTTTGCACAGTCCTTTACTTTCAACAAGCAGGACTTCTTGAAAGCAGGGCAGCAACAGGTAAATTCAAGGACCATTGCAATCAATGAAATTTACTCTCAAAGGTGATATTCACACAGCAGTCAAGGAACCAGATACAGTGCTGGCCAGATTTGGGGAATGGTGGCAGTGACTATCAGAACAAGTGAAGATCCCCCTTACAGCCACCTTACCATCATCACTAGCATTGTCAGGGAGCATTAGGGGTCAGGGAATGGGGAGAGGGAGCACTGTGTGACACGGTGACACCAAGACCTGGAAGTGATGTCACTGTATCACCCAGTGCTCTAGTAAGTCCCCCAATCTTTACAGTAAAGAGATTAGTGGCTAGAAGAATTAGTGATTTCCCTAGAACATTGCTGACATGGAAACCAGATATGGTATCACCATGTCAGTTGTGAGTGAGTCTACATTTGACTATCATGTAAATTACTTTTTTAAGATTATATCCATAGCCTTGTAAAAATCTCAGAATAAATTTTAAATTATATTTAAACTATATTTTAGGAATAACTTAAACATTATAATAGAAAACAGAATCAAGTCAAATTTCACCCACCCCTTTCTACTATATTGTTAGACCTGTCCTCCAGAGCGTCAGCTCGCTGCAATGTATTGCAGAGGGGGGTGGAGGAGGCCAGGGGGAAGGAGACTGAATTCTGTGGAATGTTACTTTCGATTTCCAGCTGTCTATTCCTAGACTCTTATCTGTAGTTTATGTGCCTGACCTTGGTAACATCTTCTCTGGTTACACTGGGTCCATTACTATTCTGGCGGGTCCTACATGCCACCTTCATTGGCTCCCTTCCACCCCCTGACCTGCTTTGAATCCAGTATATCATTCCCATCCTGCCCTTTTCCCTTCAGTTTCAGCACAGAACCTGAAGCACAGATGTCCTACCAATACTGATCAATAAACATCCTTTGTAAAGAAGCGAAGTGTTGGTTCTGATTGCTGTGGGAGTCTGACATAGAGAACAGGTCTACTCACCCATTTCCACTTTATTGGTAGACTTGGCCTTTAGAGAACAAGTCTACCCGCCCTAGCCCAGTATACTGGTAGATCTGTCCTCCAGAGAACTGGTCTACTCACCACTTTCCACTATATTGGTAGACCAGGCCTCTGGAGAACAGATGTACTCACCCCAGTCCACTATATTGGTAGACCTGGCCTTGGATTTTTTTAGTGAAATATGACAACCAACATTACAGGTCAAATATGACAAAAGAGGAATAATCGCTGTCAGAACCCTGCCTAACCTAACAAACAGGAAGTTGCTTAAATATTATCAACCTGCACAAACTACTTATTTATTTAAATATTTATATCCCACTTTTCACTGTAACTCAAGGCAGATTACAGATCACCCTGAAAAGTACAATAGGGTTTTTAACAAATTTTTCCAGCTCCATTATAGCCTATGGGGACCATTATAGTCAATAAGCCCCATAGGCTATAATGGAAAATCAATCTAGGGGCATCTGGGGCAATGCTCCTTCTAAGCTGTGGAGTATTGTGAGCAAAAATTCTACATTGTGAGCTCTTGTTGCCCTGCAAGGCGTGTGTAGTACTCTTATGGACTTATAGTTCATAAAGTGATAAACTGGACTGTGCAACTAGTGTACAAAAGGGACTGAACTGTGTGGTGGGGTCCCCTTCACCTTCACTAAAGACTGCACGCAGGCTTTAAGGAATAACAAAAGCTTTGCAGGCATGAGTGGATGAATGGACTGCCACAGCCCAGCTAAACCCATCAACTCATCAGCCAGAGCCATCAAAAGATAATACCTCTGGACTCACCTATTGTTCTCCAAAGGTGCCACTGTTAAAGTAATTAGAAGCAACATTGCCCAACCCTTAAGCCCCCTTTCTCCTGAAACTGGGTTTTGATTAGGAAACTTCCTGGGACTGACCGAGGGGAGGTGACAAGGGAGGTGGGCAGTGAAGCCCCCCCCCCAAGCCCAAAAATAGCATAAAAGAGCTGGCCTGGCCATGTGCTCTCTCTCTCTCCTCTGGTCCTGAACCCTGCCCTATCTTGCTAACTCTAGGTGTAGCGCTGTCTTAGTCTAACCATGTGTTCTGCTGGTACAGAATATGACCCTTAATCCCTTATAGTCTCCCTTATTTTTCCTGTGGATCGCTTCATCACTCCAGGATCTGGTTCGTATCACCAATGATTTTTACCTGCTAATGCGAATGTCGCTATCCCTTTCTATCTAATTTTCCTAGGTCTGTGTAAGTCTGTGTGTGCTTGAATCTATTGTATGCTTGTGAAGAACTCTCAGTAAAGAATCCATTTCTCTAAAAGACTTGGTTTCTGCATTTATTCTTGGTTTTACTGGATAAGGTGGGACTTCTGTATACCTTCCAGTCTGGAGCTTCAGCATCTTAATCTCTGAGCCACCACGGCCCCTCTTAAAGGTTTATGGAAGTAATCTTCTAAAAAACTAATTTATGCAACAGTCATATGTAGACTCGCTCACAACTTTAAAGCTACTAGCTTTTTTCACTCACAAGGTAGAATTTCTGCTCACAACATTGTGGAGCTTAGAAGGAACATTGGAAAGCCACTCAGAAAACTTCATGACAGAGTAGGGATTTGAATGAGAGATTTCCAGATCATAGTCCAGCACTCTTATCACTATGCTGTACTGGCTTGAGGTGAAAAATGCTATATTTAGCTTGCTGGCAGATGGGGAAGTGAGTGAGTGGTAGCTTTACCAGGTTCTCCACAGCGGGCAGCCTTTCACCCCACCAGCTCTCCCTTGCTGTGCCTGTTCTTGAAGTAAAAAAAAAAAAAATGGGGGGGGGGAATCACAGACATGATGATATCTATATATCTAATAGCCAAGGACCCCTCTGCTTGCAGATACTTATTTTCACAGATCTAGAGCACATGAAGGGTAAAGAGGTTTTTCTTAACACTTGGAGTACTCCCTAGGGTTGCAGAAAAATGCAAAAAGTTTTAAAAAATACACGGGGGGGGGGTTAAAAAAACCCAAAATAAAAAAAATGAATTATCTATGCTTAGAAGGGGTGAGAGGAAAAGGGGAGGTGAGGGAAGAGGTAAGGAGTGGCTGCAGAAAGACAGGAGGGAACTTTGACAGAGAAGGGGGAGGGTAGCAAAGGTTTGGGAAAGTTTCTTGCAGGTCTCCCTTGTCATATATGGTTGCCATGTCAGCAATGTTCTAGGGAAATTACTAGTTCTGCTGGCCATTAATCTCTATAGTCTTTACTATGGTGGCTCCCATAGTAGTCGTCAATGAGCAAGCAGCTTAGTTCCATTACAGAGACACACACAGCAGCAAATCCTCCTCCTTTTTTTCCCAAATCTATGCTTTTAAAAAATTCAGATATTTTCTCCTGACTGCTAAGCTTTATTTTTTTCATATAAAGGTAATTTTAAAGAAGAAAAGGAATATAAACAATATATAGTGACTCTTGACACTCCATTGCTTTCTTAAATGAGAATAATAAAAATTTGCAAATGAACAAAAGAGTGGGAGGAAGCTATCTGATTTACAATGTTTTTAAGATAAAGAACACTATAAAAAAAGATCAATGTGAATAATAAAGCATTGTTAACTGAGTCATGACATTTCTATTCTCAGGGAAAATTTGAAGAGTAGAAGTCTGCAAATGAGCACCTTGTGCCATTTTCAAAGTGGGAGGAAGACATATCATTATAATTTTTGAAGTAATGAGAGTTTTATTTAAATTGTAGGGGAAAAAATTATTGAAAAACATATCGACATATCAATATTACATAAATTGCTTTAATTTTATTAAACTGGATGTGGGAGACAGAACCTTTTTCTTTTACTTCCCTTTCCTGCCATCCTTCTCTCCCACTTTTTTGTTTTGCACAAAATCTGGCTGCAAGATGTCTTCCAGAGAAAGACATTTCTTTATTAAGGGGGGGGGTTTGCTTGAAGAAGATGAAGCAAAATCACTCCAAATGTCAACACTACCATATATTTATCCCAATAATTCCAGTAGCTGAGACCTCTTGAAGACACCTATCTTCAAAATAGTTTTAACCTCCTGTGTCTTGACTGCCTTATATGAAACACTTTTTCATGCCACATTTTAATTCATGCAAAATCAGCATATCTTTTAAAAACACATACAAAATGAAAGTGATTCCCCTTCACCAAGTGAACATGGCAAACATTGTATTCAAGACACATTTTCAGTGTTTTCTTTAGGTTATGGGAAAGAAATTAATTTTTATATTAACAGAAAATGATAATTTCCATTCATATCTCTTGTTTTACATCAACCCCTCTTTGTACTGTTCCACTCCCCTCCTGCCATGTATTTCACCAAGCCTATGGTGAAGTGAGCTCTGGTTTACGAATCCTCACACTGGAATTATTTTTCTAGTCTTGAATGTGCTACCTGACTCCTCCATGATTTTATTACAAGAGACTAACACGGCTGGCCCTCTGGAATCCAAGTCCCAAAAAGCAAGCAAATGCAATTTAGCCAGCAAATACAATCAGCTTGGTGGTCAGTGAATATTATAAGGAGGGTTATGCATACAAATGGCCAATGTATAAAGCTAGTGCTGGGCACTTAGCATTTTTCATATATAGCGCACAAAGGAAATGCACTAAAATTTTGAATAAGATGATGCATTTGAATGTGTTAGTGTCCCAGGCTTTTTGTAAGCCACTTTCTCTTACTTAAATCACTACCTAGACCAATGCTCACCAATGTGAGCAAAAATTCTACTTTGTGAGCTACTGAAATTAAGCCTGTGAGCAGGTGATTTGGCCACTGCATAAATTAGTTTGCTCTGGAGCTTCCTGAGCTAAGTCAAAAATGTGTAAGCTGGAGGCTAAAAACCAGCGAGCTAGCTCACACTAACTCACCTTAGAGGGAAGACCTTTTGTCAGTGTTGTTGACTAGAACTTTCACAGCCTCCAGCAGCCCCGTAGCAAAGGGCTTTTTAGGGAGGGGGCCGGTGGGGGCCTGCCTGCTAATCCAATCAAAGGCTCCAGGGCAAGGGCTGCAGCAGCAGCAGCTTCCCTCCCTCTCCCTCTCCTCCTGTCCTGCAAGGGCAGGCCTTCCCTGTGGAGCATCCAGGTCCAGCTCCCTCCCTCCCCAAGGAGCCCCAGTGCCTCTTCCTGCGGCCCAGCACCAGGGTCAGCCTCTGAAATCACTGCCCTTGTTCTCCCTGCCAACAGGCTGACAGGCAATCAGGGTGAGTTGGGGTAGGGAGGCCGAGGCTCAGGAAGGGGCCCCATAAAAACTGCTAGGAGGGGTGGGCCCATGGGCCCTGCGTTAGCTACAGGTCTGGCCTCCATTATTGGATGCAGTCCATATGGACATACAAAGCTGCTTTCTGCCATTGGTCTGCTCACACTCTCTCTCCCTACTGCACATAGAACATGAAGATGAAGCTTCAATCCACTTCAGTTAGTTGTTATATCCAAATATGGGTGCCTTAGCTGAAATTAGTTCCCCAGAAACCAGGATTCTTAACCATAATTTAATCCTGGTTACTGGGACAGAAATCAACCTCAGTTAGTAAACTGTCATGACTCTTCAGTATTGGCTAAATACTTCCATCATCCATCTTGGCATGCCATGCAAGAGCAGGTGGGTTCATGACATCTGAACTGTGCTAAAACATATGAACTTCCTTAGGAAACAGAGATGTTAAATGCTGTACAGCAAGAATCTAGAGATGCCACATTTAATCTATATACTATTAGTGATATGTGGCCCCCATCTACAGTTACTTAAATCCACAGAATGGGCCACATGAATGCTAAACAGATTTTTCAGGAAACTTGGGGGACACCCCAGGTTTGCAGAAAAATCAGAAAATTAAAAGAAAAAGATACAAGGATGTTATATCCCCCCCCCCAAAAAAAAGTAAAGTAGTGTTCTCTGTGCAAGCCTAATGGTGGTAGCTGCACAGTCAGGGAGCTACACTGGGCCTGGTGGTGGTGGAACTGTGCTGGGCATGCTGCTGCCACTGGCACACCCCAGGAGTTGTGCCTGGATAACTGGTGGCAGAGACACAGGCCCAGGAGTCAGCTAGGTGTGGGCCCGGCAAAAAGTGGGGGAGTATTGTGGGCCTACATTTGTATGGCATTGCTCATGGGAAGATTTTCTCAAACACTGATGGCTCTATGTGTCTGTATATGTGGTGCTTCAGTTCCAGAGGATATATTTCATTATCTGCTATTTTGTCCTATGTATACAGAAGTCAGAATTAAATTTCTTGACAATCTGTTAAAGGGACAAAACTTTGCCTCTGATTTGGATAAATTTGTCTTTTTATTATCTGATACTGATCCATCTGTTACTTATAGAGTCTCACTTTTTGCCTTAGCTGCAAGGAAAATTAGGGCCAAGACCGCTGCTTCAGTAGATGAATCTGATGATTAACCGGACTTATCTTCGGGGTCTAATACTGATATTTGTAAATAACTACATTTTATTTTTAATAATTTTTAAAACCATTCCTGTAATTATGTTTGACTTTTTAGCACTATATTCTTAATCCCCTTTTGTAATGGCCTTTGGCTACATGCAATAAATATATCTATCTTGTAAAAATACAAGAAATAAATGCACTTGTCTGATATTCTCCTTCAAGTATTGTGGGCCTATGTTTGTCTTATATTCTAAAAGCCAAGTCGCCAAGTATTTGGATACTTAAATCTGGTGACTGGAGCTATGAATGAGTAAGACAGAAAAGGGCCCCAGTTTGGCAGAAAAATGTGAAATCTAAAAAAAACAAAACCCGATACTGGGGAGTTTTAAAAAACTGGATATGATACAAGGAGTGTCTATACGTTTAAAAAAATTGATTCATTCACTGGCTGGTGATAGACAACCACAGTATTCCCAGGCTGTGTTCTGTCAATAAAAGGCAGGGTGGAGGGCCCTTTTCAGGCCTATTTTGGCCTTTGAGGAAGGACACCTTGGGCCCAGGCCTGCCTAGGGTTGCCAGCCCCAGGTTGGGAAATTCCTGGAGATTTCATGGGGAAGTCTCAGGAGGGCAGGATTTGGGGAGAAGAGAGGCCTCAGCATGGTATAGTCATGCCACAGAGTCCACCCTCCAAATCAGCCATTTTCTCCAGGGGGACATATCTGTAATCTGGAGTTCAGTTGTAATTTTGGGGCATCTTCAGGCCCCACTAGGAGGTTGGAAATCTTAGGGCTGGCAACACATTCTGGGTGACTTTACATCTCCTGACTTGGGTGACTCATCTAAGCCTAGCTGCTTGCTACTGTTCAACAGCAGCCACCCAATGAAAGACAATAGGGCTGCCAGCCTTCAGGTGGGGCCTGGAGATCCCCCACTTTTATAACTGATCCCCAGCTGACAGACATCAGCTCCCCTGGAGAAAATGGCTGCTTTGAAGGACGAGCCCTATGGCATTGTACCATACCGAGGCCCCTCCCCTCCCCAAACCCTCCCCTCTCCCAGATCCAGGTATTTTCCAACCCAGACCTGGCAACCCTAAAAGGCAATGTGGTATAGTAAGTAGAGTTTCAGAGTATGGTCTGGGAGAACCAGGTACTGATTCCCATCTTTCTGTGAACATAAGAACATAAGAGAAGCCAATGTTGAATCAGGCCAATGGCCCATCTAGTCCAACACTCTGTCACACAGCAGCCAAAATATACCAGGTGCCATCAGGAGGTCCAGCAGTGGGGCCAGGACACTAGAAGTCCTCCCACTGCTGCCCCCTCCAGCACCAAGAATAGAGTGCATCACTTGCCCCAGACTGAGAGTTCCCATCTATACCCTGTGGCTAATAGCCACTGATGGACTTCTGCTCCATATGTGGAACCTGACTGGGTGATTTTGGACCAGTCACATACTTTCAGCCTTGCCTACCTCACAGGGTTGTTGTTCAGGTAAAAAGGAGGAGAGAATAATATAAGCTGCTTTGGTCCCCACTGTGGAGAAAGACTGTAGTTTTCCCAGATAGAGTCTGTGAACAGGGGGAGATGGAAATCTGAAGACCAGGGGTAGATAAAGGTAGGTTGACTGTTGGATGGATAGGAGATAGGGTAGACAACTCTAGGTTAGGAAATTCCTGGAGATTTGAGGGGTGGAGCCTAGTGAGGGTGGGGTTTGAGGAGGGGAAAGTTCCATCCTCCACAGCAGCCATTTCCTCCATAGGAACTCCCATTGCCAACCTCTAGGTGAGGGCTGGAGACTACTCGGAATTACAACTGCTGTCTAGATGTCAGAGATAATTTCCCCTAGAGAAAATGGCTGCTTTGGAGGGTGGGGGTCTGGGGCATTATACCCTGATGAGGTTGCTTCCCTCTCCAAACATCACTGTCCCCAAGGCTTCCCCCCCCAAAACATCCAGGTATTTCCCAGCCTGGAGCTGGCAACCCTAAGGGGAATCGATCTCTGTAGTTGGGAGATCTGTTGTGATTCCTGCAGAGCTGCTGCCACCACTGCTGCCATGGGGGGGCAGGCAGGAGGCCAGGAGAGTGATGGGGGAAGAAAAAGAAAGTGATGGCATGGGGGTCAGAAAAAGAGAGGAAGTGACAAGCATGGAGGAAAAAGAGAGAGTAAGAAAAGGAGTGGCAGGAGGGAGAAAGAGTGTGAAAGTGGTAGGAGGAGAGTGGAGGGAGCAAAGGTGGGGGGGAGAATGGGAGAGCCGCCCTGCAAGTTTCTTATGGACCCCTGCTTGTTTATCACAATTTTGATGGCTTGTCACCTTCAGGGCACTGAAGTTACAAGCACAGACATCCAGCATCTATACTTCCTAAACCTGGGGGGGTCCTTAAGGTCTGCATATACATGAGGGCATAAGTGGCACAATGTTTTTGTGAAATAAAAAATAAACCTTTCTAAGTATTGAGATTGCTTTTATGGACTATTGAAAGGAATACAGATGAGAAAGAAAGAAATAGATAATATAACAATGCTGGGAAATTTTCTGTCTTTGGCAACAGTGGAATTGTTTGAAGTAATTGTAGGTCCTTTAAACAGTGGTTATATTAACTAAGTGTGTGTCCCACCCTTGACTAAATCTAATGGAGCCCTTGTGTGTGTAGTGCTTTTTTGTTTTTAAAAAGTGTGGGTAGTCATATATAAGGCTGTACTCCTTTCCACCAATTCTTCCCTCAGGACTTGGGAGACACCCCCTCCACCAAAGATGCCAGTACTCAGTACCAGTGAGTACCACCACCACCACCAAAAAAAGTACTATGTGTGCATGTGTGTATGGTACCCCTGAAGAGAGGATTAAAAAAAAAGCTGATAGAGTGGGGGGAAAGTATTTAGTTGCTACAGCTTTGAGGAGATGGAGGAAGAAACAAGCTGTTTAATAAAGCTCCATTTTATTTGAGGGGGAGGGGAAGTCCACCTCAGTGTATATATCTCTGTGTCTGTAGTTATTTTTAAGAGACTGGGGGTGCTGAAAGGTGGAATAAATGAAGAGTGGATGGCTGAAGAAGGGAGATTAGGAACAAAATTCCAGGAGGGACACTGAATGATGATAAGTGACTGAAAGGAGGAAGTGAGGAGGAGATAGGTTAGAGAGTCAAACCATGCGAAGCTTGATCCTGACCCAAAAGCATTGTTTTGGTGCACTGATGGTGGGACAGCCGCTTTGAAGAAAGAGACCTTCCCGTCTGGAAAGTGGTCTTTTAATCTTTGCCATTCGACTGTGTGTTGAGAATTACCTCATCTCAAACTGTTTTGGGGGACACCAGTGATGCCTTTCTTCTTTGTTCAGACTGTTACTAATCTCCCTTTTCATACAGATCTGCCTTTGGTGTGCTGTCTAAATATTTGGAACGGGTATAGGATGAGCTCACCAGGAGCTTATCTTTGAATCTCCCTTGCTCTGTGACAAGGTGACTGTTTTGCTAGCTCATGAGAACTAGCTATGGATCTAGTGCTTTGTTAAAATAAAGAAGTAATTTACAAACATTGGTTATTCTACACAGTTTTAGGGTGATTTCCTGTCCTTACCTTAAACGATGGAATCTTCGGTACACCCTTGGAAGCTTGTGAGCCAGTGCTTCTAGGGATCAGATGCAGAAGCAACATTGCTGTTAGAGTTCCCCTCCCATCAGAACACATAACATCTTATGGTTTGGGGCTTGTAGGGTAACATTCTCCCCTTGAGGAAAACTGATCTTTATTTCACATCATTTTCTGTTAAGTCATGCTGATTTTTTATCTGTAAGAATATGTACATTTTCACTGTTAGTTGTGCATCAGAGGTATAAAGTTGTGCATAAGTGGTATAAAAATAGGGTATGTATATAAATACAAGTTGTGCATAACTGGTGTAAAAATAGGGTATGTATATAAATTGTATACAATGGCATAAAAGAAATTAAAAATCATCAGTGAAGGAATGAAAATGAGACGGACGAAAGCTGATAATAGTAACATTTGTTTGCTTGTTTATTTATACCCTACTTTTCTCCCCAGTGAGGACCCAAATCAGCCCACATCATTCTCTTCTCCTCATTTTATCCTCATAACAACCCTTTGAGGTAGATTAGGCTAAAAGAGTGTGATTGGCCCAAAGTCACTCAGGGAGCTTCCATGGCACGAGTGGGGATTTGAACCCCCATCTCCCTGATACTAATCTGGCACTCTTAACCACTACACCACAGAGAGAGAGGGAGGGAGGGAGGGAGGGAGAATATGAACGAATCAGTGGCTGTTATCAGCTCTCACCTAACAAGAAACCAAACTGATCTATCACCAATGTATATTTCTTTTATGTATATTTCTTGTGTGGCCTTAGGAAAATCACTCCTCCCTAATCTCAGATACCAGTCTTCAATATGGGATAATATAATAATACTGACCTGCTTTATTATGCTGTTGCAAAATAATGGATTGGATCCAGCAGCCTGCAGATGCAAAGATTACTGACCTTTACTGTGTTCCCTTCCTGCACAGGAATCCTTTCTGACCCTTGGACATTTTTTTTCTGGGGTTGCAGGAACTACATGAATTAACAGCTCTCTCCTGTGTTGCTGATAGCAGATGTAGAAAAAGGGGGAGTTTGCCCCTTTCCCCTTCGTCAGTTCAGCCCCCTAACCCACATGTGGGTTCTGTGACCCCAGGAATAAACTTTCCTAGGGTCTGGAAGAACTGCTTGGTAGAGGGGTAATGCAGGAAAGATCCTTGACTACCAGTGCTTTCTGCTGATGGATCACTGGATCCAATTCCATCCAAGTAACAAACTTTCTACATTCCAAAGCCTTTTATAGATTCTAAATATTATCATAAGATGTTGGGACAGGCGTTTCTCATTTCCTTCCGTATCTATTCCCATCTGTCTCATTTTCCCTGTTATTCTGCATTGTATCATCTTTCTTTGTCCATCTGTTCTCTTTATTCTGCACTCATGTTGGTGGAGGAAAATATATCCAACCATTCATGGAACATATTTTGAAACAATTAAAAAAACAGCTCAGCTTCATCATCAAATTCAAATGTATGATGAATAGGAAAAAGATATTAAGAGTTGGAGAGAACTCCCCCTCCCCCCCGGTTCCAGACCAGTTAAAATATTATGAAGCCCTCAAGTCTATTAATGTTTATGGCTTACAGCAAAACATTAACCGAAAATACATGGAATGTGGTCCATCTACACAGGCTTCAGGATGGGGGCCAAAATATTTGGCCTGCAGATTATAATGGGTTCACAGAAAAACTGGTTGTCCCTACCCCTTTGAGAAGGTAGGATCAAAATCCACTTCTACTTTCAAAGATCACATCATCCACTTTTCAGAGCTACTGCAGCAGCAGATCCAGTAAGCCCAAACCAATGTGAATTACTTAACCATCATTGTAAATCAAAAGATAAGAGGGTTGCATGGGTGAATGATGTCATAAGCGATCCATTGTCTATTTATAGCCTCATGTGCAGTTTCCTGTTCTTATGTTACTAAAATAAACTCTTTCCAATACTCTAAACATCCTTACTTCTCAACCTAAGAAGTGGAAAGGAGTTCTGAATTGAAATCACAACTTGTATTTCAGTTCAGTTCACAACTACAGGATTTCTATTACTGGGACTCTAAATACTGTGACAGTATTGTTGCATTCATATTTTTATACCATGCCTAAAATTGGGCCAGGTTATCCTTTCCTCCCATTAAAATGATGTTTATGTCCAAGTGTGCAGGATCTCAAGACATCCACAGTGAATGACTAGCTTCCTCCAGGTATATGGCACAATGTGAGCATGTTTTATTTGTTTTATTTATTTATTAAAGTATCTATGCCCCACCTTTCCTCTGAGTTCATCTCCACTTTAGTTGACCTGGAATTGGATGCAGCTTCTGTAATTCCAACTGCTATGGAATAGGATAGCACAAGAAAAATGATATTTAAGGGAAAACTCTAAAGTTAGTCTGGGACTGGGGAGACCTGGATACAAATTCCCATTCAGCTGTGAAATTCACTGGGTGACTCTAGGTCAGTCAAATCTCTCTCATTGTCTAAACAACCACACTGGCTCTTATAAAGATGCATTAGAGAAGAGAGTACTGTGTATAGTTCTCTAAACCCCCGGGGAAGAGGGGCGGGATAAAAATGTAACAATTATTACTACTGACCAAGTGTCACTGTATTAAAAAGGGAATGACCCCAAATGTGTGTGGTTGGAGGGCTCAGAATCTCCCTGGTAAAGACATTATGGTCCCATTCCTTGGGACTGGTCTCATCTCCTGGGAAAAAACACCTTCCCAGCTGCAAGTTGTTCACAAGCTCCTACCCTTTGGGGAGATAAGAGGTAGGATCAGTCACCACTGTGGTGAAACCTCATCCCAGAGGCTTCTGTATTTTCTGGTGTTGAAAGGAAATTACAACTTTCTTTCATGCTCCCTTTGGATCAAAATAGTCTTTAACAAAATCAGAAGAAATGATGTCAGCTCGGTCAAAAAGTGCCTTGCCTGTAGATAACAAACAGTCAATGAGAAAAGAACAGAAGGCTGCACTAGTAGAAGCAAAGAGATGGGGGAAATGGTGCAGTGGAAAAAGACTTCTTTATTCCAAATATCAATACCCCTAGTTTTGCTACAGCCACTCTATCCTAGGGTTGCTAACTCCGGGTTGGGAAATTCCTGGAGATTTGGGGGTGGAGCCTGGGGAGAGTGGGTTTGGGGAGGAGAGAGAACTCAGTGGGGTATAATACAATAGAGTCCACCAAGGCATCCTTTTTCTCCAGAAGAACTGATCTCTGTCATCTGGAGATCAGTTATAATTCCGGAAGATCTTCAGGCTCCACCTGGAGGTTGGCAACCCTTAAAGAATGATTCCTGAATAGTATTTGCTGATGATGTTATTGTTTGATTTTCCACCAAGACAGCTCCACTAGCTCCCTTCCTCTGCAAGTTCTCCCAATCGTAATCCTGAACACAGCCGATCACCCAGGTAAGATCTAGTCTGTAGAAATGGTAAATTGGAGCTACAGATAATGTAGCCCACACATGTCTAAGCCCTAGACTTGCTTTTAGTGCCAGATTCAAAGTGTCATAGAAGTATGCTACTTCAGTTCTTCCTTTACATAGAAAGGATGGAGCGCCACCCATCTTCATAAAACATCTGGCACAAAGAGTATAGCAGGGCTCCTGACAAGCGAGTCAAAATTCTAGGGCTCCTGGTCACTCTGGGGGCCCAAGGAACTGAGAAAGTCATTCAAATAATTTTTGCATGGCATGAAGGGGCCCCAGAGGGGATCTCTGTCTTGAAGATGGCATTGTGGCTCTTGGCTGCCATGGAAGTCTGTGAGGCAGGCCTGTAGCTACATTGGGGTATTTTGGGGCCTAGTCCCCCAACTTCCTAACAACCCCCCGACTTCCATCTAGCCCAGGCCCACTGCCACTGCCCCTTCCCCAAACGCAGCTTGCTTCCCTCCGCTGCCCCTTCCCCAAGCACGGCTTGTGAAGTTTTTCTGGTAGTTGGGAGCAGGTGTTCAACATCGCACCATCTTGCGAAAGGAAGCCTTTTGTCCCCTCCGCTCTTCCTGCAAGGCTAGGACAAGGAGCTCTCTAGCCCCAAGCGACCCTGAATGTTACTTTCCCCTTTCCACAGAAGCTGAACTGCCGCCACTGCTGCCCCTACCCAAATGCAGCTTGCTTCCCCACCACCACTGCCCCTTCTCGAGTGTCACCACTACAGGAAGCAGCATGAGGCAGCCAGGCAGGTAGGCCAGCAGGCGAGGTGGGGCCGGTGGGCTTTGACAGCACAGGAACTTTCTGCGGGGCCAAGGCTGTGTGTGATCTGGGCCCAGGTGTCTCCTCCTCCTCCTCCTGTGTTTGGGTGCTCAGCTGGAGGGTCAGCGGAGGCCAGCTCCATGGTGCTTAGCTTCCAGGGGATGTCGGCACTCACTCACGTGCCCCCTTGCCTTGTTGCTGCTGGAGCCCCTCATCCTTTCATGGGAGACCTCCATGGATGAGCAATTGCCTGCTCCTTCAACTGCTCTTGCCTGCTCCAACTGGCATGTGTGAGTTTTTAAAATGTTATTAAAATGTTATTTTTTTAAAAAAAAAATGTGTGACGTCAGTGCCCCCTGACTTATTTGAAAGCCCCCCAAATTACAAAATCCTAGCTACAGGCCTGCTGTGAGGGTTTCTCAATATGACTACTATTGCTGGCAAGCATATATCTGTGGCTGTCTCATTTGAAACTCAGGAATGGGGTCACTACACCAATTGAAGGCATCTGAGCCAGATTTGCTCTCCAGATGTGAGATGTGGTCCCCAGTTGTCATCCTAGAGGTAAAAGGAGATACAGAGGAGTATGGCTGGCCAAAAAGTCTTACCAGTGTGTCCCTTTTAGCCTTAAGTAGCTTCCAATCCATTTTTTACAGCTCTTCTCTAGCCAAACTACTTGCAGATTGGAAATAGAATGCAGAGGCCCTTTCTGGTCTTCACGAACTGCCATGAGCTATCACGAATTGTGCCAATATTCATGGAAGTTCGTCACAGTTCTTCAGTTTGTGAACCACAAACCAGTCAAAATTCATGATGAACTTTAATTCATCAGCTGGTTTGCGCCCATCCCTAGTCTTATTCTCACAACATTCCTGTCATGTAGGTTAAGATGAGAGACAATGACTGAAAGTGAGCTTCATGGTCAAGCACGGATTCAAACCTGAGTATGCTAGATCTTAGTCCAGCACTCTCACCACTGCACCATACTGGTGCTCAACAACATAAAAACATAACTACAATCAAAATACATAAAGCATCAGCATTAAAATATATCTAAAAACAAGGAGCAAATGACAAGTTACAATAGATCTTATAGTCTTCAAGCCACTTAAATAGGGTATGCAGTGACAGCAAACAAAAAAAAATCTACAAGTACCAGATGCTGAAGACAAACCACAAGAGATACAATCTGTCAAGATTATCTGTTTCTAAACTTCCACTAGACATCAGTTTGAAGGAAAAATGCTTATCTAGCCTCATGTTGGAACTGTATTATTAAGCTACATTATCACAATACAGGCCTACCATTGAGATTCTTCATCTTTTAATGACATTGGGAATAGATCTTTCTTAAGTTCTCGGATTTTAGTATACAAAGAAAGTATGTGCGGGCCAAGGTACCCTCAAGTGCAATAGAACATCGCAGCACTGGAACGGTTGTTCTGGATTTCTAATGAGCTTAGAGATAGGGGAATATGAGCAGCAGGTGAAAAACTGCCCCTTTAAGTGAAAAAAACGACCTTCTGGTCACACCCTCAGAACAGAAATTAATTATTGAAGTTCTGACACACCAACACTTCAAGTTATAGTGTTTTGAGTCCGGAATAAAGTTGGAACATTGCTGAAAGGAAAAGGGAAGGCAATGGGAAACAACCTAATCCTCCACAGTACCCAAACAATAATGCCCATCCACAGGGCTTTTTTTGTAGAAAAAGCTCAGCAGGAACTCATTAACACAATAGGCCATACCCAATAGCAGAAACTCTTTAGCATATTAGGCCACACCCCTGACAGCACAGCTTGTTAGCATATCAGGCCACACCCCCATGGCTTCCCTTGGCTTGCCCGGGTGCCCCACGGCTGCAGGAAGCCCAGGTAAGCCCCCTCTTGAAGGAAAGGGAAGGCAGTTGAAACTTCCCTTGGCTTGCCCGGGCATGAGGAAGGCACGGGGAGGCATTTAAATGCCTCCTTGATCCTTCCAGGCCCCCACCCAGCCCACCCATCTAAGACTCGCCAGGGGGTCCCTCTCCAGGCCTTCCCTCTGTAGCCACACACAGAGAGGTTTGGGCTGTAGTGGGTGTGGCCAACTCTGAAGCCAGCCGGAACTCCATTCCTGTGCGTTCCTACCCAAAAATAGTCCTGACCATCCAAGATCAGGGCAGGTTAGGCTTCCATTGATAAGTTTAATGTTTTTATGGCTCTCCATTGTCAGTATATTGAAACCTGCCTCAGCAATGGGATTTGCATCCTTCCTCAGCTGCTCACCACGGCTATCATTCTCTGCTGTTCTGGAAAAGAGAGGGACTGCTTAAGAAGTATAGCTTGCCCTCATCTTTTCTGGACTCAGTCTGCCTCTCCCTGTTCTTTCCCTATTCTTGACTGGATTGTTTTGGTCAGGAAACCCAATAACAGCACAGCATTGCAATGCAATGCAATGCAATGCAATCCCATGCTCAGCCCCTGGCCACAACTGATGAGGTAATCAGGGGATGAGTTGGGAAGTGCAAGTCCCACCTCCCCACAACAGACACCCTGTGAGGTAGGTGGGACTGAGAAAGCTCTTTTGAGAACTGGCCATGAGAGAACAGCTCTGAAAGAACTTGTGACTGGCCCAAGGTCACACCAGCAGCTGCATGTGGAGGAATGGGGAATCAAACCCGATTCTTCCAGATTACAGTCTGTGCACCTGACCACTACACCAAACTGGCTCTCTTTTCTAAATTTGCAGAGTTTGTCTTCCTTGCTAAATGAGCACATTGGCAAATCCAGCAGCAAAGTTTATATGGGGGAAACAACAGAGGCTTGTTTCAGATTTTAGTCATGAGAAATCGACATTCCTCAGTCAGCTGAGTCCCACTGGAAATACTTGAGGAGATGCATTTTTGGTGCACAAATTCTTTTGCTGTACTAGAGCTCCGAGGCTAGCTGGATGCTGTCAGAGCTTGGAAGCTAAGCAGAGTTGACCCTGGTTAGTATTTGGATGGGAGATCAACAAGGAATAGCAGGGTCACTACACAAAGGCAGATAATGGCAAACCACCTCTTTTAGCCTCCTGCCTTGAAAGTCCCATAAGGGGTTGCCATAAGTTGGCTGCAGCTGGCCCCAATAACAAACGAACAAGCAGACTTCATTCTTGAAAACATCATACACTGTCCTGATTCACAATACATGGCACAGATAAGAGTTAAATGTTTCTACCCTTTCTGTAGTGCTCATTGGACTACATCTCCTCAGACATGATATATAAATGCATGTGACTATACAGATCAAGAACTGCGTGTGTGTGTGTGTGTGTGTGTGTGTGTGTGTGTGTGTGTGTGTGTGTGTGTGTGTGTGTAAACATTCCCTGAAATATGATGGTTTTGTGCAGTCTTCAGCTTGGGTAGAGTTATGCTTTATCTAGGGAGTACCTTGAAAATTACTTTCCCTATACCACACTGCAGAATTCTTGGCAATCACTTTTAATGGCTTGCACATCTTTCTGTGGAAGATATGATATACCTGAATTTGATGAAATTTCAGTTAAAGAAAGAACTCTTCATCCTCTGTTGAGTCATAACAACAGAAGTTTGGGAATAGGATTGATCGCTGAAGTCACAGAGGTCTATTGTTCTGTACTAGTTTTTTAAAAACCGCACTGTGAGCTCCAATGTTCAGAATCTGGCATTTTGACTTTGACATTCTGCCCATGCCTAATTGTGATTTAATTTGTGTTTCAGTCTCATTTAAATGTATCATAAATAATACAAATGATGCATTATATATTTTAAAAGTCCATTGGTCTTCATTAATTTCCCCCCACCAAGCTCTGGGCCTATAATCATACCAATATAATGCCAAAAAAACACTACAGGAAAAGCTAACCACATGATTTCATGCTGGCCCAGCTTAAACTTGATTTCTGCAGACACTTTCTGCAAGCATTAAATTGATAAAAGACATAATGTAGATGGGCCCGTGGCTGAGCCGAGGGTAATTGCATCAAAATGAAATGGAGACCTATAATTGTGCCCCTCTTTCTTCTCAACAACAATGTTTTCTGGAAGGCAGGATCCTGCCTGTCATAGCAAGTTGCTTGTTATGGTGATTGTACCAGGACTTGATCTTGCTGTAACAAAGCACGTATAACATTACTTAGTGGAAACACTTTTCAGAATAGGAGTCTGACAGTAAAATGCACTCTATTTTCATTTTTGAACAAACAAAAGAGTCCTTGAATGACAGCTTTTTTACCCTTTTCTTTGAGGGTGGTTTAATGGGGAACTCAGGTTAAATCTATGCCTTTTATATTTCTAGTTTTGATTTCCTTTCCGCTGGCACTTGAAGGAAAAGGCTCGGCTTGATGCACAGAGCAGCCTGTGGATAAAGCAAATGCTAATCTAGCCTTTGTTGATTATTTCTTCCTGATTTCTCCACCTAGTATTATTGAATGCTTACGGGCATTTAGCAGAGCATAATGGGGATTTTTTAAAGTTGACATGGATTTTAATTAAAAAAAATAAAAATCTTACAATTGAAAATCTGTTTAGTTAAATTTCTGAGATGAACTAATTACTGGTTTAATACTCTTGACCACATAATTAAAATAATAAAGGTAAGGTCTCTAGCAAAAAAAGGTCTTGAGTAGTGGGCCTCAAAGAAAAAGCACCAATGGCTGTGGTCACACATGCCAGATAATGCAGGGGGAAGCGAGGCTATTTGCCCTGTAGCAATTTGACCTGCATTTGTGCAATCACACAGTCCGTGGGATGGGATTTTTTTGCTGGGTGTTTCCAATGTGCTTAAACGGGGGATCAATGAATTGAATTGCCTATGGCAGTATGCGATGATGCGCATACTGAGAAGGGGGGAAATGGCACAGAGTCAGGATGACCTGATCAGACCATCCCGACGCCATGGAGAGTGCACTGGTGCGATCACACAGGGGAAAGTCTGTCCGTGGCCCGTAGCAATCTGTTTGATAGTGGACTTTCCCTAGTGTCTTTTAACTCTGCTCTTATGGCAGAGCACAACAGGTTGCTGACAGGTGTGGGATGCTGTCCAGATGTTCACATCTGATTGCGCCTGTTAAATCCACCCAACATTCGCGCCTATGGTACGGCTAATTGTGCGTGTGATCGCAGCCCATATATCATACTAAAAAGATCTGCATTGAGATCAAGTTGAATTGCTTCATGTGTAAGGGAAATGCAGGTTAGAAGCTTGAGCATCTGACCCAATGCTATATTTCTTTATTCTACCTGCTGTCTGCATTTGTTCAAATTCTTGGTGAATTTGTTCAATTCTTGGTGAATTTGATCCCAGTAAGCCACAAATAAAATTGCACCTATCCAATCTTTCATCTTTGACCTTCATGGCAGTGACTTACAGAGTCAAGTATTGCAGCCTGTCTATCTAGGGCATCATTAAACACTACATAGTAAAGTATAAAATATATTTATCATTTTAATATTATGTATACTCATGTATGCTGTGTTGTCTACTGACAACCATTCTGGTGGATACAGCAGGAGGACTTCAGAACTGAGACCAAGATTTTACCCTGAGGCTGCAATCACACACACTAAGGCTGAATTCAGACTGGCAGTTTGGCCCAAGATAGGCTCGTTTCAGAAATGTTTCACAAACGGATTAAAGGGCTGGTTCACGTGGGCACATCTGTCAGGCGTTCCCCAGCCGTACTCAACCCATCTGGTAATGCTTTCCTCCTGAGTTTAAAAGATACCAGTTGAAAGTGGTAGCAAACCCTGGAGAGTGCGTTCATCCCGCATTCATCCCACTTCCCAGAAGTGTGAATGCGAACGAGCCGATCCGGTAGGGATGCTCTTATGTGCATGAGCGTTTATGTGCATGAGCACATAAGCGCATATCATCAGATTCCATTACAAAAAGCTGCTTACGGTCACACCTCCACCAAGGGCAGGCCAACAGTGTGAACGCTCCCTTGCGCCTCTTCCCCGGAATGCTCCCACATCAGTCAGTGCAGTGTGATTGGAAAACCCCAGAACACATTGTTCTGGGTCTTTTTTGCCACAAATCCCTCATGCTTCAAACTGCCAGTCTGAACTCGGCCTAAATAATCCACTTTCAATCTATTTTCAATGCACTTCACACAGTAAAATCCAGTTGGAAAGTGCATTGAAAGTGGATTGAAAGTGGATTATTGAATGTGTGTGATCACAGCTTGAGACCAGGGTTCCCTTTCTGTGGCCCTACCACTACTTAACACAGAAGACTGGAGGATTACAAAACTGAACCACGCTGAGTTAAGATTTCTCTGTTAGGAAAAAAAAAACAGGAAGAAGAAAGACCACTTAGGTCTGTCTCAAGAATTAAAGTAATTGTCACAGCTGGAATGTTTCACAACCAGTCAATTTGCTTTAAAATCTCTGTTCATTGACATCATATAGCTTAAATAGCCCCTCACTCTTTTAAGTCGATAGCTGCATTTTCAGTGTATTGAGTAACAGAAGTGTAGGGGGAGATAAGTCTTTTAGATTCAGGGGCTTTGTCTGTGGACAATCAAAAAGTAGCTCTCACAGGAATACCAAACTGAATATCCAATATGGCGGCTTTGGGTGTGGGATATATGGCAAATGTTAAATTTCAAATCATGATGAATCAATGTTGACAATATCTTTCCTACTCTAGAAAATCAGCTAACAATTAAGGATGAGAAGCCAATGAAAAGTATTGTTCTGAGCTCAGTATCAGAGTTTAGCATCTCAGACGTCCCATCCAAAGATACCAACAACGAAAGAAAACTGTCAGAATCTTGTACATCTGCACTATCATCTCTAGAGAAATGCAGGACACAGTTCAGCTATCTTGAAGACAATGCATCAGTCCATGAAAGAGACAGCAACGGTAGGTTTTGAAAACTAAGATGATTCCAGAAGTATTCTAAGGTTGCGTTCACACGGGCAGTTTGATCTGTTGCCCTTGCTGTTCCCTTATGGATTTAAAGTGCATGATCAGACAGCAACATCTGTCTGTCGATCCCCAATCATCCAAGTCCCCTCCCCCCCTCCCCTTGCTGCATGTTTCTTTGATACCTGAGAAAGTCCAGTCTAGTTAGTCTGAGCTGGTTCCAAAATGGATTTCCTGCTGTCTGGTTGCACTCTTGTGCACTGAGGCCATCAGGCAGGTCTGACAGATCTCTTGTTTTCCATCCACCATTTTTAAAAAAGTACTTAGTAATGTGCACATAACTGCTTATTTGCACCTCTCCCCCCCCTCCCCACAGGGGCTGCTCAAAACTTTGTTTTCTTTTTAAAAAACTAAAAGAAAGACACTGCTATTCTTCAGCTTTTTTCTGTCCTTTGGGGAAGGTGTAAATTGAAAAGATTAGAGGCAGGACAGCAGTGAACTCCATATCCCAGCATTCTCAGCAAGCACTTGTGTGATTGTGCAGAGGGCAAACTTGTAAAAAAATGGCTGACAGCTCCATAAACTACATATCCCAGCAGGCTCATCCATGGCTTGTGGGCATGCTCCAAGGACCAACTGTTTGAAAAAAATGGCTGACGGGCTGACTCCATGCCTGCTGCCATCTGATCACTCCAGGGCTAGTAGAAGTGCTTTGAAGTGTACTAAAAGGGGTGAGTCTGATCATGATTCTCTGGCACAAAATAATCTGGCTCAATTAGAAGCGGGGCAACAGTGGATTGAAGTGCCTGTCGGAATGCAGCCTAAATGTCCTGTACAGGTGTTTAATGGAACATACAGAGTAAGGGGATGGGAGAGAGGGCACAACTCACAAAAGAGAATGTGTATTTGTGTTTGTTCAAACCAAATTGATGCTGAATTGCAGGATGGGGCAGGACCAATCATAAGGGCTGGGGAGGAGGAACATGATCCCAATATCCTGACATGTTTAACTGTACTTGTGTTTCGAGCAAAAGACAGTCAAAACAATGAGAAAACTATTCAGAAAACAGAAGATACTCTGTGGCAATTAAGCTAGGTAAACTCCATGTTTGGGATTATTAGGAAAGGGATGAAAATTAAAAATGGCCAATGTTGTAATGCCCTTTTATAGAGCTATGGCATGGTCTCATTTGGAATGCTGTGTATGGTTATGGCTGCCATAGCTCAAAAAGAATATTGGAGAGCTGGCCAAAGTACAGAAGAAAGTAGTCGAGTTGATTTAAGGAATTGGGGGGGGCATGACAGATGTTTATAAAATTATGTGTGGGATGGATGAAGATGATAAAGAGAGATTTTGCTCCCTATCCTATAATGCAAGCACTCAATGGCACCCAATGAAGTTGATGGGCTATAGGTTCAGGATGAATAAAAAGTGAATACTGCTTTACTGAACAAGTAATTAAATAGTGGAATTAAGTGCCAGTGAGCATAATGATGACCATGAGTGTTGATGGCTTTAAAAAGGAGATAAATTCATGGAGTATAGGTCCATCAGTGGCTACTAGTCATATGTAAAGGGAATTCCCACATACAGAAGCAGCAAACCTCTAAATACCAGTGCTAGGAAGCATTATAAGGAGAAGGCCTTGGACTCTATGCACTGTTTGTTCGGCCCTCCAGAGCAACTGATTGGCCACTGTGTGAAACTGAATGCTGGAATAAATGGACCACCTGTATGAACTTGCAACTCTCCCTCCTACGAAACCACTTCAGCTATTTTTCCAAGGCCATGCTTCCGGAGTCCCTGCTTTCTTCTGAGACAAAACAAGTAGTGACCTAGGAGAGAACTTCCTTGGGTGTGCCACCAAAACTTAGGAACCCCATCTTCAGGGAGATTTTTCTGTCTCCCACCCATGTGTGAAGACTTTTAAATTTTGTTTGGCATACTGGTTTTGGCCCTCTTCTTTGGTTGTGTTTGTATCTCTATATGTTTTGTTGAATAGTGTGTTTTATATATACCTTATTTTAAATGCTGTTTTAATGGTTTAATGTTTTGATGTTTGCCTCCTTGAGGACCATATTTGGGTGGAAAGGCAGCACCGAAATAAATAGGAACAATACTGCTGAATCACAGAAGAGGTCCATCTAGTCAAGCATCCAGTTTCACATAACGGCCAGTCAGTTACCTGGAGGGCCAAATGAACTGGGTATGCAGCCCAAGACCTTGCCCTGACACTGTCTCCTACCTTTGCTGTTCAGAGGTTCAGATAGAATAAGTCCCCCACGGTTTTAAAATAACATTCCCCAAAGCTGTTGTGTATCTGTGAGGAGAGCAAGTTGAGTCCAGGGAACCAAAACGGCTCAGTTTAGTTGTATAGTTTGACCCTGAGACACATAAATTGGACAAAGATTGAGAATCAAGTTAAATGCTCATTTTGAGGATATCTATCATGGGTCCAGAACAATAAATTAAGAAATCCACAGAGATCTTAGTCTGGTCAGAGGGTAAATGCACACCTGAGAGCACAATGGAAAATGCTATGAGATCCTGAATGAAAAGTGGAATAATATATAAATTTTTATCTACTGAGCTGAACGGGACTCGGTGTTGTCAGTGGTCCATAACACATGACCAGTAACTTCTTTCCATGGGGCAGTTAACCTCACTCCATTAGGTGCACTTGGTCTTTCCCATTTCCTGCTCCTCCTCTGCTTCTAGCCACCTCCATCTTCTCTGTACCACCTGTCAAAAGTCCTTGTCCCAACTCCGGGTAAGGACTTTTGTTACAAAGGGGGTGCAGCAAATCAAAGTTACAAAGTACCAGAGAGAGACTAAATCTCACCCTAGTCTTGGTAGGTGCCACATAAGAAAATTGAGAACATAAGAGAAGACAATGTTGAATCAAACCAATGGCCCATCCAGTCCAACACTCTGTCACACAGTGGCCAAAAATGCCAGGTGCCATCAGGAGGTCCACCAGTGGGGCCAAGACATAGAAGCCCTCCCACTGTTGCCCCCCCCCCCGCCACCAGTCCTTTCAGTCTATTCCAACAGCTCATGAGGGAAAGGACAAGTCTACTGGCTTCTCCAGGAATTAACAAAAAAAGCCAGCCCTTCAGAGTGGGTCTGCAGACTGAGTTTCCAAACACAAAACTGTTAGATGGTAGGTGGTCAAAGGCCAAGGCTCTGGAAGAAGGCTTTGAGGTGAAATGAAGGCAAAATCCACAAGATAAAAATATAGTTATTTATTTAAAGTGCAAAAATATTAAACGAGACTAGAACATAAGAACATAAGAGAAGCCAATGTTGGATCAGGCCAATGGCCCTTCCAGTCCAACACTCTGTCACACAGTGGCCAAAAATACCAGGTGCCATCAGGAGGTCCACCAGTGGGGCCAGGACACTAGAAGCCCTCCCACTGCTGCCCCCCCCCCAAGCACCAAGAATACAGTGCATCACTTGCCCTAGATTGACAGTTCCTATCTATACCTTACGACTAATAGCCACTGATGGACCTCTGCTCCATATGTTTATCTAATTCCCTCTTGAAGCTGTCCATGCTTGTAGCCGCCACCACTTCCTGTGGCAGTGAATTCCATGTGTTAATCACTCTTTGGCTGAAGAAATCCTTTTATCCATTAATCACTCTTTGGGTGAAGAAGTACTTCCTTTTATCCATTCTAACCCGACTGTTCAGCAATTTCATTGAGTGCCCATGACTGTGAAGGGATAAAACAAATAAATCTAAGCATATTCAGCATAACTAATACATAGAGTCAAGGTTCCAAATTACCATTCTTGGTTCATCTCACCAGTTAGTTCCAGCAAAGCAAAGATATCCAAGGACATAGCCCTTCCAAGCAAGCAGTCGAGATGGATGCCCCTACAAGGGGAGCTGTATAACCACTGACATGCTTCAGTGCCAAGAGGTTACAAAGCCCCAGCCATATAGCAAAGGCAAACTAGATTTATGGAGAGGGTCTCTGATTGACCTCAGGCCTGTTAGGCCAATCAGAAATGAGGGAGATGATGTAACTCTCTGCATGTTGCTAAGCACGTGATGTCAAGGGATGGACCAGAGGGGGAGAAACGAAACCATACTGCAGCTAGGCCTCACCCTTTCCCACACAGGTGTCCCATAACTTCAGTTGCTTGGAATGTGCTAATTGGAAGGACTGAAGTAAAGTGGTACTCCCTAGCACTTCAGCTGCAAACACTTTAGCTGGCAAGTTCACTATTCTAACTTTCTCTAAACATCCCTGGGAAGATTTCTGTAGGCCTCTCTGCAGCCTGAACCAAAGATTTTATTTATTGAAACAAAGCAAGGAACCATTTTTCTTTGAACTACTGCCCTAAGGGCACAGCCCAATAACTGGACCTACCCCCACTAATGTCCTGGCTTTCCTGGCCCTCTGCCCCATCCTCTCCTCAGGCCTAATGGTACACCCTCACTCTGTACCACAGCTGCTAATCAACCTCATAGATTTGCCCAATGACACTCCCAGTTTGGTGTAGTGGTTAATGGCGCAAACTCTAATCTGGCAGAACCAGGTTTGATTCCCCACTCCTCCACATGCAGCTGCTGGTGTGACTTTGGGTCAATCATAAGTTCTTTCAGAGCTGTTCTCTCAAGGGCAGTTCTCGAGAGAGCTCTCTCAGCCCCACCTACTTCACAGGGTGTCTGTTGTGGGGAGGAGAAGGGAAAGGAGATTGTAAACTGCTCTGGGACTCCTTTGGGTAGTGAAGGGTGGGGTATAAATCCAATCTCCTTCTTCTTCCCCCCCCCGACTTGGTTTCCCCAGGTTTTGCCTACCTGAGCTGACCTTTCCTCCAAGGTGTGGGCTCCTGGAGTTCAGTCAGTAGGCCCTATCCTCCACAGGTGTCACAGTGGGTAAGATAAAGAGTATTTCAGAGCATTTCATATCAGGAGGATGGAATGCAAGAGGAAGGGGCCGAAGATTGAAAAAAGATTTTGATGCAAAATTGCTGAAGGCTGATAGTGTAACAGATCAGAAATATTTTATAAGAGTTCATCAGAGAATGGAAACACATTTAGCAGAGTTAAAAGTTGATACACAAGCATTTTTGGTTGAAGTCATAGGAGTGATGGTAAAGGAAGGCATACCATGAAAAAAGTTTGAAATGAATGGAGATAGACTTTAATTGGATGAAAAGGGGAGCAGTTATGAAATGGAGGCATTTATGTATGCAAAAATGGTAAAGCTCAGTCAAAGTCAGCTTCAGTAATTTTGGATGTGAAAGAACTATGCAAATGTAATTGGGAAGCTAAATAATCTAACCCTTCTTTAGGAGAAGCTGGGATGTATAAATTAGATATGGCTATGTAATGGGGGGGGGGGCAAACAAATTGGGTATGAGGAGGAACAGTAAGCCAATGGCTTCACACATCCCCCCATGTGTAGATGCACTAAAATGAAAGTCAGTATATGGAAAAATAAGCCCCCAAAGTTTCGCTGTGAATTCGTTCTGGTAAGGATGGAAAATTGAATGACTCTAGAGCCTAATACAAACAGTGCAATCCTAAACAAGAGTTACACCCTTGTAACAGCATTGACTTCAATGGACTTAGAAAGGTGCAATTGTGCTTATTATCCTCTCTTCATGTTTGTGTGAAGTACAAGCCTGAGCTGTGGATGAACACAAGACAGTTGTAATAAATCTGCAGTATGTGAGAGAAGTGCTTGCATAAAACGTTCACTGTGGCAGATTTTGGAAGATGTCACAGAAGACTGAAGGGAGAAATAAATAGTACTTGACACAGTGCAGCTGTTACTCCAACTGATCTTGACTGCTTCCCTACATTTCAGTTAGTTGCTGGTGGTCCCCAGAACTGCTTCCCACCATGCTCTTACTCATAGAAAACTGTTTGGTAGACCTGCCATTAATGAGTTGTCCTGAGCATTGCTCCCCCCTTAAATATGGAACTGGAAGGACAGTACTCTAACAGAACTAGTAATTGGGGAGTGGATATGGGTGCATAGAAAGGTCATAGAATCATAGAATCATAGAGTTGGAGGGGACCTCCAGAATCATCTAGTCCAACCCCCTTGTCAAATCATGCTACGCTTTGCTCACTTTGGTTGTCATAGTTGCTGAGGGGAAAGAATTCCTAAGGGGAGGGGTGTGTGGAGTGAATGAGTGTGAGATTGAGACCTTTCATTTCTAGGAGACATAACTTCACAAGTCAACCCTTTTCCCTCCTTTTTATTTCCCAGGGGAAGGTGTCCTTGAGAGACTCTCTGTACCAACTTGGACTGCAGATAATCAAGACATATATCTTTCACTTGGTTGGGATGGCAACATTAGGTGTGGTGTGAATGTGTCGTGTGCTGGTGGAGAAGGGGCTTTTCTTTGAATTATCTATATTAAGCTTGTACCTCCCAAGAGAGAGTTGTTGAGTGTAACTGGACGGGGGTCTGACACCCCTGCACAATGCAGGAAATTCACAAATACCTCCCCCTCCACACCCCCAGTGATCCCTGTTCCATGCCCAGAAGATGATAAAAAAAACCCTCCAGGATCCCTGGACAAAGTGGCCTGGAGAAAAATTGCTTCCTGATCCCAAAGTGGCAATCAGCAGTTCCCTGGGAGTATAAGAAAGGATCATTTCCTCAGCCAGGTTCTCTTATGTGAAATTTATTTCTTTATTCATTTAAAACATTTATTAGCCACCTTTCTCCCTTGTGGGGCTCAAGGTGGATTACAAGATAAATAAAACATTATAAAAACCATTAAAAGACACAATTTTAAAACTCCAATTAGGACTGCCAATAAATAAAAAACTAAGGTCCCACACAGAGAAATAGCTAAGCGGATGGGACAGATTAAGGGCGGATCAAACTGGCATGATCAGATGCCAACATCTGGCAAGCATCGCACACCCACCCCTAACCCATCCCATCCGGCCAAAAACGCAGATCAAAAAGGTACTAGGCAAAATGCAGTACCTAGCCGATGATCCGCAGCAAGGGCGTGCGTGAGATCGCCAATGTGCTTGACGCCCATTGTAAGCGAGGCTCTGCCAAACTGCGCATGCCCACAAATGCGCAGTTTCCTCACCTCACCCATCATCCCGTTGCTTCCCCCTCAGCATGTGATCGTGCTGGGGAGCAACTGCGTGGAGGCTCGGGGGATCTGTGTGATCCTGCTCCTGCACTTCTTTTTGCTGCGCCTCTGAAAAGCTGCATTTCTGCCGCGGCTTTTCATGGTAGTGTGACCAGGGCCTAAATCAATCAAATGGCATCTCAATGTTCCCTCTAAGCTGTGGAGTCTTGTGAGCAAAAATTCTGCTTTGTGAGCTACTGGCATTAAAGTTGTGAACAAGCAATTGGCTGTGGCATAAATTAGTTTGCTCTGGAGCTGGAGGGTAAAAAACTGTGAGCTAGCTCATACTAACCAGCTTAGAGGGAAACTGGTTTCATTAAAAGGAAGCAGAAAGAATATTTTGACAGACAGGCCAGCCAACAACTTTAGGTCCAGCCATTTTTCCACTCAGTCCTGCTCAGTTCCCCTTCTTTCCACAACCCATCTCATGTGACTTTTGTCCATGCAGGTCCCATGATACCCAGGCATAGCATTTTTGCACAGTCAAAAAAGACTCCCTCCTTCCTTTCTCACGAAATAAAAAGTTGGCTAGATCCAACCCAGGATTTCCTGTTTGTGTTTCACTTTTGTCTAGGTTTATTTTTTATTGACCTTTGCCTTATTTGGCTCTCTTTAAATTTTGTCTCTTCCCCCATACCTTTCCCCCTCAGCTATACCTGGCTCGCTTCTAACATTATGTAAGATCCAGAAACGTTCAAGACTTCTGTAATCGGGAAGTCCGTGACTCCTTAGTTGTCACAAAGGGATGTATCTCAATTTACACTGTCTCTGACTTTGATTTTAAGCATTCAAATTCCAAAGGCATGAAATGCCCCCACTGCAACATCTGGAATGCTTTTGTTCCTTGGATGAAAAGTTGCTGATATTGCTATTTAGAAGACAGCAGTAGAATGGATTATCATCAGATAGGGCTGGATTGTGTCACATCTATCATATTAATGACCCTTGAACTAGGAAATACTAAGTACAGAACAGCACAAGAAACCACAATGCTCCAAAGCAACCATTAGGGTAAGATCTATTTTATGACTGATCTTTCTCAGCAATCAGAACTCTCCCATGTCCTTCCGTAGCAAGAGAACTTCTGCTGCTTTTAATGGAAAGGTCTCCTCAAATGTAGATGGTCTCTTCCCTATGTAAGTTTCATGAACCACTGAAATCTGAAATCAAATGATGGCAAAGATATTAAGAGTACATTGCCAGTTTGTGGAACTATCAGTGCAGTCCTAAGCAGAATTATGCCCTCCTGAGTCCACTGAAGTCAGTGTGCTTTGAAAGCTGTCACTTCCTTTAGGGCGGCACTGTTTGATCTAAAGAAATGTTCAGTGGCTACTGGTTTTTTTATTTGGATATATTTATATCCCACTTTTATCCCCATTGTGGATCCACAGTAGTTTACAACGTTACTTTCCTGCCTTCATTTTATTTTGGATCAACCTTGTCAAGTATGTTAGTGCTCTGACCTGGATAGCCCAAGCTAGCCCAATCTCATCAGATCTTGGAAGCTAAGCAGGGCCCTGGCTACTACTTAGATTTATTTATTTAATTAATTAATTTGTACCCTGCCCTCCCCGCAAGAGCTCACGCGTTAATGTATAAATAACAATTAAAATCCACATAAAAGCATCTAAAACAGTTCAATTATAAACAATTCAATGACATAAAGTGCTGGTGATATTTAATTAATTGCCTAACGATGGCATACTGTAAGAGTACATACAAAGGTCTTAACAGTCTTTCTAATACGAGTGGCAGCATAGGCTGTAGATGTCAAAGCCAAGGGCCAGGGCTCTATAATTAAGATTGTTGGTGGTAATAGTTGTGGCAGCTCCTTAGTCGAAAGCCTGGTGGAAGAGCTCCATCTTGCAGGCCCTGCAGAACTGTAAAAGATCCTGCAGGGCCCTGATCTCTTCCAGGAGCTCATTCCACCAGTATGGAGCCGCCACTGAGAAAGCCCTGGCCCTGTTAGTAGAAAGCCTAGCATCCTTGGGACCCAGGAGGGTCAGTTGATTTTGAGACCCTGACTATAGTGCTCTCTGAGGTATATTTGGGGAAAGGTGGTCCCTCATGTATGTCAGACCCTGGGCATATAGGGCTTTAAAGGTAAGAACCAGTACCTTGAAATGAATTCGGTACGCTATTGGCAGACAGTGCAATGTCTTCAGCACAGGCTGAATGTGCTCCCATCTGGGGAGGCCCATCAAAAGCCTGGCCACAGCATTCTGCACTAGCTGCAGCATTCGAATTTGCAACAAGGGCAGCCCCATGTAGAGAGCATTACAGTAGTCTAATCTCGAGGTGACCATCGCATGGATCACTGTTGTCAGTTCATTGCGGTCAAGGAAGGGAACCAACTGCCTAATCAGCCAAAGATGGTAGAAGGCCAACTTGGCAGTGGCTGCTACCTGGTCCTCCATTGTTAAGGAGGTGTCCAAGAGCACTCCCAAATTTCTAACATCCGACGCTGGCACCAGAGGTGCCCCATCGAAGGTTGGGAGTGGGCTCCCTACCCCTGAACCACCCCGACTCAAGCACAGGACCTCCATCTTCATCGGATTCAGTTTCAGCCAGGTCAGTCTAAGCCAACCAGCCACAACTTGTAATGCCCGGTCCAGATCTTCCAGTCTGGAGTCGGACCAATTGCCCAACATCAAATAGGGTTGGGTGTCATCAGCTTACTGGTGACACCCTAGCCCATGCCTCTGGGCAATTTGGGCAAGGGGGCGCTTATAGATGTTGAATAGCATCAGGGAAAGCACTGCCCCTTGAGGCACTCCACAATCCAGTGGGTGCCTCCTGGACTGCTGTTCCACTAGTGCCACCCTTTGTCCCCAACCTTGGAGAAAGGAAGCAAGCCATTGCAAGGCAAGCCCCTGAATTCCTATGTCGGCGAGGCAGTGGATCAGTAGCTGATGGTCAACTGTGTCAAATGCAGCCAACAGGTCCAACAACAACAGCACTGCTGATCCGCCCTGATCTGGATGCCTCCAGAGGTCCATCTCTGTCCCATGTCCAGGGTGAAAAACAGACTGGAAGCGGTCTAAGATGGAAACATCATCCAGGAAGCTCTGTAGCTGAGTTGCCACCATCCTCTCTATTAATTCACCCAAATAGGGCAAATTGGAAACCAGCCAATAATTGGCCAATTCAGCCAAATCCAGAGATGTTTTTTTCAAGAGAGAATGGACCACTGCTTCCTTGAGCACCCTAGGGAAACTTCAAACAAAACCAGGGGCATAACGCAGAGGCAGGCAATGGCAAACCACCCTTGAAATGTCACTTGCCTTAAAAACAAAGCTAGCTGACTACCTAGTGGTGCATAATGCTAAAAGAGCTAGAACTTCTGCCTGCCAGACAATCTTAGGATCTCCTGGCTATACAACACACACTGCCATACAATAATTATAATTAGGTATGTTGGTCTGAAAGAGAGTGGCTCAGCGAGTTCCCATGGCAGAGTGAGGTTTCAAACCTGGGTCTTCCCTACCCTAGCCCATCACTCTAAACATTACACCATTCCTTCTGTTGGACTCCTGAACTCTTTTCCACTAGTGGCTTTTCACTTTGACCTAATACATACACACAAGGAGTTAGAAATGTTTATTCTCCATCGGATGAGCAGACAGGTCTTCGAGACACGCACTCCATATATGTAATAGAATGCTTGCTCCAGGGCACTGTATAATGCACTTGACTGCAAATGACAAAGGACAGCTGCGAATGCTCCATCTTGAAGTAGCTGCAAATTTGTGAGTGGAAATTATTTCAGAGGAAATTTACCAGATGGTACACACATTAACTTAGTGCTTTCACACACACTAAATAATACACTTTCAATCTACTTTCAGTCCACTTTGCAACTGGATTTTACTATGTAAAATGGCAAAATCCACTTGCAAACAGTTACTGAACTGGATTGAAACTGCATTATTTAGCATGTGTGAAAGACTAGAGAGAGAGAGAGAGAGAGAGAGGCTGTCTTATACTGAATCAGATCATTGATCCATCTTGGTCAGTATTGTCTACTCAGACTGGCAGTGGCTCTCCAGGTTCTCAGGCAGAGGTCTTTCACATCACCCACTGCCTGGTCCTTGTAACTGAAGATGCCAGGGATTGAACCTAAGAGCTTTTGCTTATCAAGCAGAAACCCTACCACTGAGCCGCAACCCCTCCCTGCTGACAGTGCAATTCAATTCATATTTACTTAGAAGTAAGCCCTATTCTATTCCATACAGCTTTCTCCCAGGTAAATATATATATATAGGAATGTGGCCCCTGTTTGTCTTTAATGAAAGATGGGGGACGTGTAGTTATTATGCTGACGTCAAAAATATTTTCTAAATTCTGCAGAATTGCAATGCAGGCTAAATCTGGATGTAATAGCAAACCCCAAACAGTACATTTCATTGAAGCCAGCAGTGTGGCATAATGAATGACACAAACGGAAGGACAAACATAGTTGTCTTTCCAAAAATGGTTCTATTAGCATCAGCCCAGAAACATCAGTGGAAAATCCGACATAAATATGGTATATTTGGATCAGGTCCTGTTTTAGGAGACTTGGCAACGTAAATCAAGACTGGCTTGACAACCAGAAGCCACCAAGAGCATGGAACTGTAGAGTGAAGTCAGCTTAGCAACATTATTAAATCTGGCTCTTTTGTAATAATTAATCTACTGATGGGCAAGGTGAGGTCATTGTTCTTATTGAGATAAATGCAATAATGCATCACTCTTTTTTGTGAACACTGCTAGGAAAACAGAAGGGCTCCAGCTGCATTGCTACAGTTTACAGCTGTTTTATTTTCAAATATATAAATGAATGCATAGAAATGAATGCTTAATTGCTAATATCTATTATTTATATACATTGCTCTCTTAAAATGGCTGTGGGAGGGGACAACGCTCACACATGCAGATTTTGCAAAAGGGGTTATTTTCATTAGCACAGTTTCGTGGTGCATGCTGTGATGGGGATTTAAAAGCATCTTTACAGTACAGCATGGTCTATGCACTGAAATGTTACTTTATTATTGAGATGTTGTGCTTTTTTTGTGTGGTCCTTTCCCCAGAATAATGGGGGAAAGCCTTAAGAGCAATATCCATTCTCTGATTAAAATTATGCAGATGCCAACGAGGTTAATAAACTGAAGACCGTGCATATTATTAAGGAAACAGATCTTATGTTTCAAGAGAGAACTGAAAAGATCCCTAATTGATGAGTAATTTCAAATTTGATATTCCTTATATCTCAGTGCAAAAGGGAGAAAAGGGGGAAATTTCATAAATATATGGTACCTAAAAGAGAAGAGCCTTAATTACACCATGGACTACTGGATAAAATGATTACATTTTCTACACTGTAAATTTCATACAATTAAATGCAGCAGTGTCACCTTATAAAATGTTTCAATTTGATAATTATTTCAGTTCATTTACTCGGAAAAAAATATAAGCATGAATTTACTAAGTATCTCCCAAATCTAGTCATTTTCATTCTCCCGGACTGACTTGGAAGTTACTTGTGCTTGTCTGAACTTAAATAGATCCCTGACAAATTTAGATAACTATTAAAATTGATAATATTATGGGTGATAGCTTACTAATAGAAATTAATTCAATGCTGTGCTTCCTAGTATTATTACCTGATGCTGTAAAACTGCATTTTAATGTAACATTTGGGGTGTTTAAGGAAGCTTTTGCATGACTGTTTGAAAGTATCTAGGGATGAACTCCTTGTCTCATTTTGTCGGCCCTGTTAAGAGAGCTTTATGAAATATGATGTGACTTCTATACATAAATGCACATCAAAGGGTGACAGATGACAAGTTGTCAAGTAGTAACTCACCGTGGCATGCATCATCTCTTGGTAAAGGAGTCGTGGTATCATCCTGCAAGCTAGTGGTGAGAATTTTATGAATTATTTGCTTGTTCGGTTTACAGATAGGTATAGATCTAATGTAAAATTCTCCTCTTCCTTGGGAGGATAATACAGTATGAAGCGATTGAACATTGTGGCAAGTTAACCCCATAGCCTTTTATAGTTGTTACAACTGTGCATGATGGAAATACATGCTACCTGCAATTCTCCCAATGTGCATGGTCACCTTTTCATCTGACATCAGGCAAGTAGCATGCACTGAAGCTGAAAACATGCATGGCATCCTATTCAGATGAAATAGTGACCATGCATATGAAGAAGATTGTGGGTAGCATGTACTCCCAGTGTGTGTGGTTTGGATACCTCAAAACATGATGTCTGGAAAAGGCTTAGCTAATTCAGCCAACAGTAAGATGAATAACACAAGCTAACATTGATTCAGGCTGTGGTCAGATGTGCCTTTAGATCTGACTATGCTGCAAATGCCTGATGGATCTAAAGTGTACAATCAGACAGCAACATCTGAGGAAGGTCCCACAGTTCTCAGCACCCTCTGCGACCCTGCCACAGAAGCAGAGTTAAAAGTCAGTGGGGAAAGTCTGGTCCTAACACTTACTGATGGGCCGCAGACGGATTTTCCCTAGTCTGAGCACTCAAGCGTACACTCAGGCCATTGCGATGGGCTGCTCAGTCCATGCCAACTTGGCACCATTTTTCCCTGTTTAGCAATATGCACAAAACTGCATTGCCTCCACAATCGGAATGAAGAGACGGACACCAATATGGATTTAACCAGGGCCACTTTATTAATTATTTATAATCAAATAACTGGCAAGGGGCTGCTAAAAATGTACTGAGGAATATGACAGGTGTCAAACTCCTGACCACCTTCATCTCCTTCTGGGCGATGCACCTTCCCTGAACTTGAGCCACCCAATGTGGCTCTCGACCAGCGGTTTGGCATGTTTAGGAGAACCCCTGGCCCACCACCCCAGAAGCCACAAAGGCCTACTAAGATAGGCCGGGTGTCCCGGCCCGGGCCGGGACGAGCCCCACCCCCCGAGCGGGGACGGCGCTGGAGCAACCGCCCCCCCACGAGCCCCCGAAACGCACCTGAAGCCCCGGCCTGGGGCGAAGAGGGAGAGGCCAGGAGGCTGGCGGAGAAGGCCCCGGCGGAGACAGGCACAGCTGTGATGGGAGAAGGAGAGAGACAACCAGGGAGAGCTCGGACGAGCCCACGCAGCCTGCGAGCAGCGGGGGCGGGGTCCGGAAGCGGGAAGGAGAACCAGGGGCCGACAGAACAGGCGGGCCAAGGCGGGGCCGCAGGAGGACGGGAGGGAGGCACAGGTGCGGTCTTGGCGTCCTGGGTTTTAGGTGGGGGCAGAGCCAGAGGGCAGACGGAGTCCGGAGGTTGGCGGGGTAATAAAAGGAAGGTGAAAGGCAGCAACCGGGGAGGAGGAGAGCTGGACTGGCTGGGGAAAGGAGGGAGTGCTGAGAGAGAGAGAAACTCCCCTCTGAAGCCCGACAGGTGTGCTGGAGGCCAGGTTCCAGAGTGGGCCGTGGGGAAGTGAGGGAACTTGCCCACCGGACCCACCATCTGAGGTTGCTTGCGCCCAACCCCCTTTAAGGGCCTCGCCAACACACGACTCCGTGTACCTCTTCCCCAGGGTGAGAGCAGGCAGACAGGAGCGCCAGCGGCCATGGACACCGGGGATAAGTCGCTCCCCTGCGCTGAGGGGCTTGACAACGTGGTGGAGAATGCGGGCAGAAATGACCCGACAGGTAAACCGCGCCCTTTTTTGCCAACACCCCAGGGGTGGCGGCCGCCGAGCCTCTGGGCCGCAAGCACTGCCGCAGCAGGAGCCCGCGACGGCACGCTGCTGCCAGAGGAACCCACCTCGTCGGAGGAGACGGACTCTGACAGCAGCCAAGACTCGGTGAAACAGGGGCCAGGGAAGGAGAGCACCGACACACCTGAGATGGATTTGGCACAGTTTGGCCAGTGGATGGCCGAACACCAGGCGAAGGTCCTACGGGAGATCACCCAACAGCAACAGCAAGCGCAAGCTGCCCTGATGCAAGACCTACACCAGGCCCTACAATCCGTCGGCCAGGCAGTTGCCGGGGCAGGAACAGGTCAAACCGCCGCCAAGACCCCTTGGCCCCCGCTGACCAAAATGGGGCCAGATGACGATGCCGAGGCCTTTTTGGAAGCCTTTGAGAGGGCTGCTGCAGCGGCCCGCTGGCCAGCTGACCAGTGGGCCTGCATCCTCGGACCCTACTTGACGGGTGAGGCACAGGCGGCCATGAAGGCCTTACCCAAGGAAGAGGCGACAGATTACCCCAAGTTGAAGGCAGCCATCTTGGACCGGTACGAGATTACGCCGGAATCTTATCGTCAGCGTTTTCAGGCCTATGTGATTCCCCCGTCCAGCCGGCCACGAGCTGTTATCGCCACATTACAAGACTGGGCCACGCGGTGGCTTAGCCCCACAACAGTCGATGGGAGATGTGTCGTGGAATTGGTGGTCCTCGAGCAGCTGCTGCAGGTGCTCCCTCCCCGGACGCGGCATTGGGTGGCCTGTTGGCGACCCACCCACCTCTCGGAAGCACAAGCCTTCTGGGAGAATTTCCAGGCAGCGGAATATCGGGATCCACCCTCGCGACCAGAGACGCCACGCCTGAGTAAAGGCCCGCCGCACATGGGCTGAGGAATTGGGGCAGCTGACAGCACTAAACCAGGGGACTCCAACCCCCGCGGAGGTCGCGCTTGGCCAGGACTAGCACGGGCCGGACCCCCGCCCTTCCTTCCCCGAGGCCCACCAGGGCGTGCTCCCAGCAGCAGTACTGGGGGGACAACCCCGGTGCCACCCCTGCCTAGAGGGTCGGCAAGCCCCACCCCTACCCCTGCAGGGGTGGGGCCTTGTTTTACGTGCGGCCAGTGGGGCCATCTCAAGCGAGACTGCCCAATGATGGAGTGCGACCTGGGGGAGGAGTATTCCATGCAGGCTGTGGAAACCCGTGAACGACCCCCAGCCTGGACATTACCGGTCGACATGGGGGGGAAGCGCTTAGACGCCCTGCTGGATAGTGGGAGTTCTATCTCGATGGTCCTCTCCCACCTACTTCCCCCAGGGTTGCCAATACACCGCTGGGCGACCATCGTCTGCTTTCACGGTCACGCCGAACGGTGCCCTGTGGTCAGCATCCCGCTGCGGTACCTCGGGCAGGTGGTGGAGGTACCCCTGGCCCGGATGAAAAAGTTGCCCTGCCGCCTTCTGCTCGGACGAGATGCACCCGGCATCCAAGAAGCCATAGAGGCATATCATGCGGGGCAGCGGTGCGCGGAACGACCTGGTGTCGCTGGACCTGAGGTAGTCGCAGCAAAGGGGGAGGAGCATATTGAGACGCAGCCCCCAGAGACAACCAGAGATCCAGGGGAGAGGCCGTCCGCCCCGGCAGGGACAGGGGCGGATCCCAGACCACAGTGGACAGGGGAGCAGAAATTCCTAACAGCCCAAAGCCATGACGAGAGCCTGGAGAAACTACGCTCACAGGTGGCGGTAAGAGACGGGAAAGTACTAGATCCCAGGCGGGTGGGACGACTCCCACACATTCAGCAGCATGAAGCCGTATGGTACAGGATGGCCAAAGGAAGGTTGGGCCCTATAGATCAGCTGCTGGTCCCGGCGGAGTTCAGGGAAGCCATTATGGGACAAGCGCATGAGCACCCGTGGGCAGGCCATCAGTTTTAAGAACACGATGACCCGGTTACTGGCCCACTTCTTTTGGCCCTCGGTAGCCCGGGACGTCAAAGGGTTCTGCAGGGCTTGTGCTGTATATCAACGGATGAATGTCCAGGCCGCCCCGAGGGCACCCCTGGCCCCTCTAGAGACTATAACGGGTGCCCCGTTCCATAGAATAGCTATGGACTTTGTGGGGCCTCTACCCCGCACCCCCCGGGGAGCGCGATACATATTAGTCATCATGGATTATGCCACCCGGTATCCGGAGGCTATACCCCTCCCCAGTTTGAAGAGCGCCGGTGTCGCCCGTGCGCTGATGCATTTTTTCGCGCATGTGGGCCTCCCCGGGGAAATACTAACAGATCGGGGGTCCCCGTTCACAGCGCGTTTAATGTGCCAGGTCTGCGACACCCTTCAGATCCGGCAGTTATTTACATCCGTCCATCACCCTCAAACAGACGGTTTGGTGGAACGAATGAATCAAACCTTGAAAGGTATGCTGCGGAAGGTGTCGCGAGATCGACCAATGGCCTGGGATCTCCTCCTGGACCCCATCTTGTTTGCTATAAGGGAAACCCCACAGGCCTCCACGGCATACACCCCCTTTGAGTTGCTATATGGGCGGAACCCACGGGGTATCCTGGGAGTGGTGGAAGAACAATGGGCCCGGGCCCCGACTCCAGAAGGGGAGGAGGAAGTGGGAGAATATGTAACCCAGTTGCGGGACCGCCTAGAGTGGGTGCAGGCGGAAGCAGGGCGCAATCTACAGAAAGCCCAACAGACCCAGAAGTGACAGTACGACAAGAACATGGTACCTCGGTCGTTTGTTGAGGGAGACGCCGTCCTGGTCTCACGCCATGCCCTAGCTCGTCCGCAGGGAGACCCCTGGCAAGGTCCCTTTCGAATCTGCAGAGTTCTTGGGCCCCTCTCATATGAGGTGCAGTGCGGCCCTCATGCACGACAAAAGAAGAGATTGCACGTCAATGACCTGAAGGAGTGGAAGACACGAACTCCGCCAGAGCAGGTGTGTTTGGAGGATGATCCATTCTGCCTGAGAGAGGGACCTTTGCCCTGGACAGCAGAGCCCGGGAATCCTGGACTCCCTCCTTTGGATCCAGACCTGACACCAGTCCAGAAAGCCCAATTGCGGGACATCGTTGAAAGGGTGCCAGGGGTCTTTGCAAACACCCCGGGGTGCACCCACATGGCAGTCCACTACATCCCTACGGCGCCCGGCCAGGTGGCCCGTGCTCGATGGCGGCCTGTACCACAGAAGAGGTGGGAAGTGATCAACCACGAGGTGCGGGATATGTTACAGCTAGGGGTGATAGAACCGTCACAGAGTGTGTGGCGTAGTCCTATAGTGTTGGTGCCAAAACCAGATGGGTCCGTACGCTTCTGTGTCGACTACCGGGAAGTGAACCGGCTCTCGCAGTTTGATGCGTATCCCATGCCACGGGCCGACATCCTAATCGATCAGCTGGGGCAGGCTCGCTATATCTCGGCCATCGATTTGACGAAAGGGTATTGGCAGGTTCCAGTACACCCGCCTGATTGAGAAAAGATGGCATTCGCTACACCCCAGGGGCTGTTCCAGTTCCGACGCATGCCTTTTGGCCTACAAGGGGCCGCCGCTACGTTCCAACGGCTAGTGGACACCGCCCTGGCGCAGTGTGAGGGGTTCGCCAGGGCGTACATTGACGACATAGTGATCTGCAGCCCTGACTGGCCCACACATCTACAGCATTTGGAGAAGGTCCTGCTAGCACTCAAGGCAGCAGGGCTACATGCTAACCCCACCAAAAGTAAACTGGGGTTTCAGGAAGTGCGGTATCTGGGGTTCGTAGTGGGACGGGGGCAGTTGCGCCCCCTCCCGGAGAAAGTGCTCCTGGTGGAACAACACCCACAACCCACGACCAAACGACAGTTACGCCGTTTTCTTGGGGTCGTGGGCTACTATGCCAAATTCATCCCCCACTTTGCGTCCCGAGCAAGCCCTCTTACGGATTGCCTTCGGAAAAACGAGCCCAACAGTATACAATGGACCCCGGCCAGATTCGCGGCCTTCGAGGCCCTACGCCACAGCTTAGCTCAGTCACCCGTCCTCCAAAACCCGGACTTTACACGGCCCTTCAAGGTGCATACTGATGCTTCGGACTCTGGTCTCGGGGCGGTGCTGGCTCAAGGGGAAGCCGGCAACGAACACCCCGTCCTGTTCATCAGCCGGAAGTTACAGCCGGCTGAACGTAATTACTCGACAGTGGAGAAAGAGGCTCTGGCGGTCAAGTGGGCGGTGGAGGCCCTGCAGTTTTACCTAGAAAACAATCCTTTTCATCTTGTGGTTGATCACGCCCCCTTGTTATGGCTGGAGCGCATGAAGGATCATAACCCGCGTATCCTACGGTGGTATATGTCTCTTCTTCCCTTCCAGTTCACCGTACAACACCAGGAGGGACGCCGGCATAACGTTGCGGACTACCTCTCCTGTCTCCACGAGAACAACCCCGGGCTGCCGGTTAGGGAGGGGGTGTGTCCCGGCCCGGGCCGGGACGAGCCCCACCCCCCGAGCGGGGACGGCGCTGGAGCAACCGCCCCCACGAGCCCCCGAAATGCACCTGGAGCCCCAGCCTGGGGCGAAGAGGGAGAGGCCGGGAGGCTGGTGGAGAAGGCCCCGGCGGAGACGGGCACAGCTGTGACGGGAGAAGGAGAGAGACGACCAGGGAGAGCTCGGACGAGCCCGTGCAGCCTGCGAGCAGCGGGGGCGGGGTCCGGAAGCGGGAAGGAGAGCCAGGGGCCGACAGAACAGGCGGGCCAAGGCGGGGCCGCAGGAGGACGGGAGGGAGGCACAGGTGCGGTCTCGGTGTCCTGGGTTTTAGGTGGGGGCGGAGCCAGAGGGCAGACGGAGTCCGGAGGTTGGCAGGGGTAATAAAAGGAAGGTGAAAGGCAGCAACCGGGGAGGAGGAGAGCTGGACTGGCTGGGGAAAGGAGGGAGTGCTGAGAGAGAGAGAGAAACTCCCCTCTGAAGCCCAACAGGTGTGCTGGAGGCCAGGTTCCAGAGTGGGCCATGGGGAAGTGAGGGAACTTGCCCACCGGACCCACCATCTGAGGTTGCTTGCGCCCAACCCCCTTTAAGGGCCTCGCCAACACACGACTCCGTGTACCTCTTCCCCAGGGTGAGAGCAGGCAGACAGGAGCGCCAGCGGCCACGGACACCGGGGATAAGTCGCTCCCCTGTGCTGAGGGGCTTGACACTGGGCCAGATTGTTCTAAGGAAGATCACCCCTTCCCAGCCTTGAGTTGCAAAGGCCCAAAAGCCGTTCATGGAGGACCCTTTAATTCCTTTATAACAATGCCCAGGTGCTCACCGATTTCAACTTCCTGATCGCGCTACCCCACCTAACCACAAAGTGACCATCCTGTTTAGCAAAAGCCGGCCCCCCAAAGCCAATTTCCAAACACCACCATCTTCAGTGCAAGGCAGGCAAAAACACCCCTACTTCTGAAGCCAAATAGAAAAAGGGGTGAAAAATTCCTACCTGGCCCCATTAAAAAGGCAACCAGTTGAAACCTGCCCTAAAACAGGGTGGGAGAGTGGGCCGAGCGCATCGAAGAACTGCATGGGGCAGAGAGCAGGTGCCGAGCTTAAATAGGCTGGCTCCGCCCCCTGCTTGGTTTCTTCTTCCTGCCTCACGAGAAGGCAAATCAGCCCCCTCCCGCCAGCGCGGGCTCAGCGGGAGTTGGGGCTCGCATAATCAGTCCATGGAGAACTCCATGGAGAACTCCATGGACAATTCTTCACGCGGGGATTCAATTCCTTGTTTATGCACAGGCACACAAAAGGGGGAGGGGGGACACAGTCGCCTGAACATGCCATTTGATCATGCAGTGACAGGCTGTGCTCACAGCAAAACAGATTATACTGCGATGTCTGATCAAGCAACTCTGTGCCAAATAGGAATGCTTCCTGACCATGCCAAATGACACATCTGACTGTAGCCTCAGTGTGTTAAGTAATGAAAAAACCATCCAATGTGCACTGAATTTGATTATGTAAAATGTGTGGTGCCCTGGGCTGTTTCCACACAGGGATTCTTACTCCATGGGGATTTGGGGGATTTTCCTTTCAAGCCAGATCAAGAAAAACCTCTGTAGGCCCAATCTGCATCTAGCATTTGCTCTGCTGCTTTACCAAACCCACACTGAAACAAAAAAAGATGTGGTTCAAAACCACATTCAAATGCCCCGGGCCAATGCCATACTGACTGTGGAGTCACCTCTGAATGGGTTGCCTCGGTGCTTAGTTCTTGTGGCCCTTTCTTACACACCCAGGGGAATGCTGATTGGCATTTTTGGGTCAGGAAGCAATTTTTCTCCAAGCCCATTTGGCCAGGGATCCTGGAAGTTTTTTGTCATCTTCTGGGCATGGAACAGCAGTCACTGTGGGTGTAGAGGGGAGGCATTTGTGAATTTTCTGCATTGTGCAGGGGGTTGGACTAGATGACCCTGGAGGTCCTTTCCAAATCTATGATTCTATGATTCCTATGTTTCTAGTCAGAGCCTCAACATATGAAGTCTATTTCACATTGGGGTTCCCAGATGGTAATACAGATCTGACCCTGGGGAGGCCCAATAGAGGGGGGATGCCACCACCTCAACTAAAAGCCTGGTGGAAAAGCTCCATCTTGCAGGCCCTGCAGAACTGTAAAAGGTCCTGCAGAGCCCTGATCTCATATGGGAGCTCATTCCACTAGGCTGGTAGGGGCCAGGGCCAAAAAGGCCCTGGCCCTAGTCGAGGCAAGATGGACGTCCCTGGGGCCAGGGATCACCAGGAGATGCTGATTAGCAGACTGTAAATTTCATTTGAAAATCTGCAGCAGCAAGAGGACCAGTGTGCCCCAAAACTTCTTCTTCCATGAGCACAACAGTATATTAATAAAGACTCATGGGACAAGTTATAAATACTTCATCTAACGTTTGACTGCCAAGGCACCTGGAATATTGTAAGGCAATTATGCACTACTCATTACTTCTTGGCATGGCTGGTTCTTCCCGGTATGGATTATTTAGTTCCCCCTTTTTTCACTCATATTTTTGCTCACAATTTAAAATTTACAAGCAGGTGAGTGAAAAGCCAAGTCTGAAGAGAAATTGTATCATGAAGCACTTTTTTTGGGGGGGGGGGAGCATGACTACAACCTTGACAGGCCGGCCACACTGTGTGTGGATTCTCTCCTCTGAGTGAGAAGCCGATGTCAATAGCACTCAGTGATCTAAACAGAACTTCCAGAAGAAGAATTCCCATTGCAGCACTGGCATGTAACACCTGAAAACTATCCCCCCTAAAAGGCTCCTATGCCAATAACAGCAGTGTAACAGGCAGAAATTCAGCACATAAAGCATTTTTTTCATCGCTGCATCTGCATGAAGAGTTTCTCCTGAATTTCTGTGGCTTTCACAGCTATGAATGGCAGAAGCTGAGCTAGGAAAGAAATACTGACAATGCCAGTTTTTATTAATGTCTGTACACCTACCAAAGCAAGTTTTTAATCATTTTTTTTCCTTTCTCAAAAGACTACAATTCTTAATTTCATATATTCCTTTTTTTTAAGTTTCTGGTCTTCACGGTTCTCAGAAGAAACTACAGCTTAGATCCTCTGGGGGCAGAGGGATTTGCACTTGCAGAGTACAACTTTTGCACCTTCCCCATCCTGCAGCAGCCTGAAATACCCCCACAAATTATCTTCCTGGGGAACAGGGGGCCTCCAGGAACAGGATTGGGGGGATTTCTGGCCACTGAAGGAAGGGGAAGGTGAGAAAGGTGCTCTTTGCAAGAAAACTTTTGTCTACAGAAAACCTCCAGGTTATCTAAGACTAAATCATCCTCCCTTGTATTGCACTTATTTCTCAGAAATAAGCAAAATTCTCTTAACAAATTTGTATAGTATATCGATTAACTTTTTTCAGAATCAGATCAAATCTCTGTTTTATTCATTTATTCATTTAAATATTTCCATCCTTATTTCCCCCCCATTGAGGAGTCAAAGCAGCTTCCATAGAAGCACATATATAATTTAGACAACAACAAAAATATGTAGTGCAACTCCAACTCCTGGGCTAGTCCAGGATCCACTGGGAGAGCTCACTCAAGGCCACAAGTTTTGAGCCAGGGCTAAGAGCAAAAGAGCCAAGAGAACTTTGGCTCTTCCCAAGAGTTTGCCTTTGGCCACATTCTGGCAAATTACCTGCAAACTGGAAGGGGAACAGAAGCACAGACCAGATCCAAAGTGGGTGCAACTGTTTAACTCCTGAACAACAAACACATCCTAGTTCTCTTCATATGTCACCCACTTGATGAAATCAAAGTGAATAGATGGGGAGAGAAAATGAGAGTGCTGACTCCACCCCATCCAAGTATGATCTGTGCAACACTGGCACCATATCTGAAGTGTACATGTGTAGTCTCCATCTCTGTGATCAGAAACATTTGAAAAAGACGCTCCATGCTCATCCTTGGAAAAATTGCTTTTTTAATGTTTCCTGTCACAGGGATGAAACCTGCATGAATACAGTGTGTGCACGTATAAACACGGCTGAGTGTAGGCCAAGGTGGAACGAACATGCTCACTCCCCTTCCAGCACCACACACATCCATTTCAATGTGTGGATGTCATTTAAATAGAGCTAAGTGACCTGAGTGGATTAGTAACATGTATACCTATGACACAGCCTTATATCGAATCATATCATGGATCCATTTAACTCAGTATTGTCTACTCTGACTGGCAGAAGCTCTCCGGGGTCTCTTTGTTCCCAAAACCTACTACCAAACATCCTTTTCCATAAGGTATGTTAGGAAACCTGGAACTCCTTTCCTGTGACATGTGTGCTTTAGACCATTGCCTTTCCCTGGTGTACTAGTATATGTACGGCTTAACTTTGTGGCTGTCATTCAGCATACTTGAGGACTTTTCTATCCCCAAGACTGAAATATACATTAATGTTATTTTTCAGGGAGGGGAATCACAATTTTCCCCAGTTTTAGTAGTGACCTTTATAATGGATTGCACAGAATAGAGTCATGGAAGTGCAGGACTCAATCTGAACTAGAATAGAATTGTATCCTTTTCATTGTCAGACCTAAAATCTGACATTTGCAAAGTACAAACACAGAGAGCAGAGCTACTAGTACAAGACTAGCGAGGTGATTCTGGACAATATTTCTAGTCATCTAGGTTTCTAATCAGCTAGGTGATTCTGGAAAATGTTTCTAGTCATGTAATATGAGGAGGGGCTGTGGCTCAGAGGAAGAGCATGCAGAAGGTCCCAGGTTCAATCCTCAACATCTCCAGTTAAAGGACCATGCGGTAGGTGATGTGAAAGATCTCTGACCAAGACCTTGAAGAGCCACTGCCACTCTGAGTAGACTGTGTATACATATGACACAGCCTTATATTTAATTATATCATGAGTCCATTTAACTCAGTATGGTCTCCTTTAACTGAGTAGACTGTGAAGAGCTCCAAGAGGACCTCCACAAACTGGATGAATAGGCAACAATGTGACAAATGAAGTTAAGTGTTGGTAAGTGTAAGGTGATGCACACTAGGACAAAAAAATCCCAACTATAGGCTAATGGGGTCTGAACTTGCTGAGACTGAGAGGGAAAAAGATCCTGGGGTCATAGTGGATAGCTCAATGAAAGTGTCAGCCCAGTGCGCTGCAGCAGTGACAAAGGCAAACTCTATGTTAACGATTATTAGGACAGGGATTTGGAATAAAACAGCCAATATTGTAATGCCCCTTAGGGATGGGCACAAACCTAAAAAAACCTCAGTTTGGGGTTCAGGGCAGCCCCTGAACCAAACCCTATGGTGGCCCCTGAACCAAACTCTAAACTGAGTCAAAATGCCCCCACCTGAACTGAGCCGGTCCAGCAAGTTTGGTTCCCCCTTTCGGAGAAAGGGGGGGGATCGCCCAGGAAGGGTTAAATGAAATGGCTGCCAGCCATTTCAACCTAACAGCAGTCCACCTGTCAGCTGTTAGGTTGAAATGGCTGACAGCGATTTCATTGGTCCATTTTGCTTCCCCCGACTTCAAAGCACGGGGAAGTGGAACCAACTGGTGAAATGGCTTGCAGCCATTCCAACCTAACAGCTAAGCTGCAGACCTCGCACCACTCAGCTGTTAAGTTTAAATGGCCCTGAATAGCTGAACTGAACCAGACAAAATTCCAGTAAATGTTTGGGAAAGGCACCAGCTTCATGCTGAATTTTGGCTCATGAGCTGGTTTGTGCCCATCCCTAATGCTCTATGGTATAGCTCTATGGTATAGATCTATGGTGCAGCCTCATTTGGAATACTGTGTACAGTTCTGATCACTGTATCGCAGATAGGACATTGCAGAGCTGGGAAAAGTACAGATGAGAGCAATCAGGATGGTTAGGTGGTTGGAGTGCCTTCCCTATAAGAAAAGGCTGAAGAGTCTGGGACTTTTTGGTTTAGAAAAGAGACAACTAAGGTGAGACATGACAGAGGTTTCTAAAATTATGCATGGGGTGGAGAGAGTTTACAAAGAGATTTTTCTCCTTTCCCCAAAATACTAGAATTTGAGGGCATCCAATGAAACTGATGGGCAGCAGGTTCAGGATGGACAAAAGGAAATACTACTTTACACAGAGAGTGATTGAAATGTGGAATTTGCTGCCATAAACAGCTTTAAAGGAGGATTAGATAGATTCATGGAGGATAAGTCTATCAATGGCTACTAGCTATTATGATGGAGGGAAACCTCCACATTCAGAGGCACTGAGGCTCTGAATCCCAGAGTCAGGAGGCAAATCAAGGAAGGCCTTGGCTTCTATGACTTGTTGTTGGCCATCCAGAGGAACTGGTTGGCCACTGTGTGAGACAGGATGCTGGCCTAGATGTACTATTGGTCTGAACCAGCAGGACTCTTCTTATTTTCTTATAATTCTGATCTTGATGGACCCATGGTCTAATTCAGTATCAAGTATCACATTCCACATGTGATAAGTATATAATGCTATATATTTTTTCATTAGATAAATAACAATGTTCTTGGATATATTCTGTGAAACTAACTCCTTGCTCTTCTCCTTTTGAAAACAGATGAATGTGCCACACTCATCCTGGCTTGTTTGTTCTGCCAGTTTTGGGACTTTCTGTTCATGTTGCCTGATGTCTGCGAAAACTGGCTGATGCAAGTCTGCTGCCCTTCCCATAGATATCACCAAACCTCAAGTGACGACCACAACAACGGCGACTGCAGCTGTGACTGTGACATTGATTGCAGCATCCTGGAATCTTGTCATGAAACCAGCGAGTGTCTGGAACTAGCTCTGGAGATCTCTCAAGTCTGTTATCACTAATGTTGAAACAACTGATGGAATTCCCATGAACCTTCTTTGCTGAAACTGACATAGCTCCCTGAAGAATATATCAATTTAAAGGGAAAAAAGTACAGTACAATACAATTCATAAAGAGATCATATTTGCCAGCCAGGACTGTGTCACAGCCTTAGATGATAAATCTTGAACTTTCTGTGCAGCATCACAAAGAAAATTCTGTTTTTTGTAGGGTTTCCTAGATGCTATCCCCAGTGAGAGAGGATGTACAAACATGAGACAATTCTGTGCATAGAATTCTAGAGAGTAGATGGATAGAGAGGCATCTTTGTATAATGTCACTTAAAAAAAACCAGTTATTGAGTCATAATAGCTAGATGAAGCCTCCATATTCAGAGAAGATCCTCTCTGGAAGTCAGTAACAAGGTAAGGCAGTTGGCATCATGCCCTATTCATGAGTTTCCACAGACTTCTCTCTAGCTGTTGTGTTAAGGGACTTCAAGACACCAGTTCTCCTATTTATATGCATCAGAATTCATTTTATTTCCTGCACCTTTGGAAATCTTACTCATCAAAGCTCCCCCCCCCATCCATATGTACAAATGAAATTCTGTTGTTTTTTTTAGGCCCATCATCAGTTTATCTTCCTAATGGATACACGTACATAAACAGACCATTGGTTATTAATAATGAATGAAGATCTATACTTTGTTAATTAAACATTTATTTATGAGATAGTCTCTTAAAACAGTCATATATGCTTGGTTTAGGTAAAAAAAAAATTAAATGAATTAGAAACCGAAGTAGTCATACTTACAACAAATTGGCATTTTAACCCCCCTCTCCCCCAAAAAAGCTCAAGTGAATTTAAAGAGCATGTGCTGCTTTAGCAAGGCCCTGGAAGTCAACAGTGCTTTTCCATCTGATCCTTTCCTTATGCAATTACCAGTTAAGCCATGGTTTTTGCTTCTTTGTGAGGACTGGCTTTAACAGAAAAAGAAAGCACAATCTGAGAAGAGAATTATGCAAACACTTTCAACCCATTTGTTTGGTCACATAAAAACAGGAGGATACAAGATGTTATACTCTTATACTCTTGGGAAACAAATATGTTTGCAGATATACATGAAATAATCTCTGTTCGTTGTTAGAAATGACAGTATTCAGTCTGGAGGAATTTAATGCAAACTGTTATTATTTTTTAAACGAACATTCTATTCACAACAAAGGCAGACACATTCAGATGCTAAAAGAGTGTGAAATATGTATGCCAAGCAAAAGAGAAACACACAGAAACTCCAAATTTCAAAATTGCAATGTAAGTTTCCCAAGATTTCAGCAAGTGACAAAGCCTGGGCTAAATAAAGGCTGGGACCCAGAGTGGGGCCAAACTACACGATTCCTGTGATGCAAGTCTGGCCAAGGGCCCCCAATTCAACTTGTAATTTGTATGATCAGGGAATTCACTTCAAAAGCTCTGCTGCTCTTAGGAGTGTTGCTTTGGGCTTCAGCCCCTTCACATGCTCTCAGTCATATGATCCTGATACACATGAAGTGCCACAGCTGGGCAAACAGGACCCCCTATGGCTGTTTCACTCAGAACAATGACACAGGAAGGAAGGCTGAAGCCCTACTTCACCCTGTTTAGTCCTTTTGAGACCCCCAACCCAAATTCCATCATCTGTATCATGCTTGGGCCCTGGGATCAGATAGACATGGGACTTGCCTGCTGTTTTGTCCTACGCCTTCCACTTCCTTTTCAAAGCTGCCTTCAGACCAAGCCAGTTCTCAGCTAAGACAGTCCTGTCTTCAAGTTCTCCTTCAGGAAAAAGAATATTATACAGGACTAAACTTCTCTGTGCAGAGATTGGATCCACCCATCCGCTCAGCTAAGTACAGAGACTATGTGCAGAATAGAACAGCCTTCTTTTGGAGGAGGGCTTTTCCCAGTGGAAGGTGCTGCACTTAGACGAGCAGAAAAGGGAGGATTAATGGAGTAGCAATTGTTTAAAACCTGTGGGTAAGAAACCCATGGGCAAGCTTTATCTTCAGACACAAAAAATGATTCCAGATGTACACACTAGTATGCTAGATATATTTTATAGTATATTCCTAAGCCCAATGACTTCAGTGGACTTAGAAAAGGGTAACTTTGCTAAGGATTGCATTGTAAGATTTTTAAAAAGTGAAATGATGCTGATTGTGAAATCTGTTGATAGACTACTGTTCTTCCTTTTCATACATTTTAAAGATCTATGCACTAAAAAGCCTAGGCATTCCAGCTGGGATTTAAGTAAATGCATGAAAGATGACCCACACAGCTTCCCCCCATACTTCTTTGCCAGTTTAGTTGGGGGGGGGGGAGGTGAAATGAATCTAACTGTATTTATTTGCTAGATGAAAACATTCCTATTCTCTCTTCTTTAAAGAAAAAAATAATAATAAATGGCATTTTTAAAATGTTGTGCCTGAGTTCAATTCACTGTTTGGGGACCTGTACTCTGAGATCTGGTTCTAAAAGTGGGCTTTGGAAAGTGTGTTTCGTTCAGTGTTTGTATCCATCACAAGGAGTGTGAGAAACACTATCAGCCTCCCTTTCTCTATAGTCTCCAGTGGAGGAAAGAATGTCGTGTTCTGGGTCCTGATTAGGGAGAAAAGTGAGATATGAATTTTGAAATAAGCATAAAAATAAGCTTCTTGTGGCAGTGAATTCCATAAGTTAAGATGCATAACATGATAAACTATTTATTTTTGCTTTCAAATAGTGCAAGGGCCTCAAGAGTGGTGGGCTGAGGTACTTTTGTCTCCCCCCCCAAACCTTTTCAAATGCCAAAAGGACCACGGGGATGCAGCTGTTTCAGCACTTGAAAAGGTAGAAGGAGAAACAAGAGCACCTCAGCCTGCCACATAGTCAGGATCAGGCCCTCATCACATCTACTTTGGCCCTGAGTCCTACTATTATGGTGGAAATTTTTTATATTCTCCTTACCTTACATTGCTTTATAAACCATTATCATGCCCTCCCCCTCCAGTTCTTCACCCTTTCTTCATAAGGAAAGTAATCATCATGTGATGAATGCCTGCTGGTGCTTTAGAAAGTGTACATCCATTTAATGGTCAGAACCTCTTGCTTGATTTCGCCTGGAGCAATATTCAAGGCAAGGTTGTTCAGGAGGAACTGTAAGAAGTGTTGCTCTGTAGGAATTGTTGTAGAAATGTACATGAATGTCATTTTAGCTAGCAAAACTTGATCGAGATACTGCACATCTCTAGGCTGCCATCAAATATTGCCTAAAAATGGAATTCGAGGTGAATTGGACGGTCCTGCTTCAGCAAAAGATGTTGAAATTCTGAGTACTACTAAACAAATTCCAGGGAAATCTGTAATTTCCATCCAACTGCCTTTGCACAGAGCTGTTGGTTCCTCAGGCATCGGAATTTAGAGGATTACTCATTTCTGAAGATGGCTGTGACTTTCTCTTCCCCGTACCCCTGCTATTCACTTTTGAATCAACAAAGAAAATCTTTTGTCATAAAACTGTGCTTTCCCCCTCCTCAACAATCTCTCTGAAGCATCAGAAATGCCCACATTTGGAAAAGGGATACTACAAAAAAAGTTTTTTTGGGGGGGTGTTAATAGATGCTTTGGCAAGACAACATTTCCTTATCCTCAAACACCAAATCATTTAAAGTGATCACAATACACAAAGCAATGGAATTGTATAAGCAAACAAGAAAAATTGCCATCAGCATCAATAGAGAGATATTCACAATGAATTTTCCCTCTGCTTTGCTGTGCACTTTTCCACTTAGAAACAGAAATAATGGAAGGAGAGAGAGAGAGAGAGCAGTAGATATTATTAGATCAACTGTATAAAAAGGATTCCATTAGCACATCACAGATGAGAAATGAAAGGATTTACGTCCAATATAAATATGATAAAACTGTGCAGTTGAAGTAACATATCCACTTTAGAAGAAGCACAGCATTGTTAACAAAGGTGGAGGAAGACAGCTGTAATTTGTGTTTTATACTTTAAAAACACATGCTTTGTCATGTACAGAATTTATACTGCTGTGGTTGTATGCATTTCTATTTAGTATAAGTAAACAATTTGTTCTTCCTACAGTAAACTTCCTTGTTCATCTCTGTTTCAGTCAATTATCACCATCCATCTCTGGGGCATATGAGTTGGTATAGCCATATTATATGCATGTACCGTTATGTATATTCTTAACATGAGTAGGGCTTCAATACACAGTAAAGTCATTCATTTATTAAATTGACTTCATTTATACCCCCACCTTTCTCCCTAGTGGGGACCCAAAGCAGCTTGCAACATTCTCATCTCCTCCATTTTATTTTCACAACAACCTTCTGAGGTAGGTTAGGCTGAGTGTGTGTGACTGGCCTAAGATCAGCCAGGTAGCTTCCATGGCAGAGTGGAGATTTGAACCTGGATCTCCCAGATCCTAGTCCAGCTTCTGTAGTCCCCGATCCTAGTCCAGCTCCCAGATCCTATAGTACAACTGAGTAAATATTAATGTTATTTAGGAAATAGTCAGTATTATACAACATTACTTAGTTGAAGGAAGTATGTAGAGAACTATCATATATCTCCAGTCTCCCAACCTCATTGCCCCTCCCCTTCTGGAAACATGCAATGTGATGTCTGTTTTATGGCATTTACAGTGGTATGCTATTAAGGAGGTAAATCCATACTAAAATAATAATAATAATAATAATTTGCCAATAAAGACTCGGGAATTTAAAAACTAACAGGAGGGAAACTGAGCTATATACATTATGCAGCTTTTGATACCACCTAGCCAATGTTCCATCTAAGCTGTGGAGTCTTGTGAGCAAAAATTCTACTTTGTGAGCTACTGACATTAAAGTTGTGAGCGAGCAATTTGGCTAATGCATAAATTAGTTTGCTCAGATGCCATCCTTCCTGAGCGAAGACAAAAATGTGTGAGCCAGAGGCTAAAAAACTGTGAGCTAGCCAGGGCCGGCTCCAGGTGTCTGGGCACCCTAGGCAGGACAGCCTGGGGCACCCCCACTGGGGATGCCAACATCCCGGTGGGGCCTGGAGACCGGGGGGGGGGGTGGAGCGCTGGCTTTCCTGGAGGCTCCGCAGCTGCGGGGCCCCCAGGAAAGCCAGGGAAGTGGGTGGGGGGTCTAGCCGCCGACCCCTCCCTCCCAGTGCTGGCTTCCCTGGGGGCTCCACGGCTGCGGGGTCCCCAGGAAAGCCAGGAAGGGGGTGGGGGTCTAGCCGCCGCCCCCTACCTCCCAGTGCCAGCTTTCCTGGGGGCTCTGCAGCTGTGGGACCCCCAGGAAAGCCGGGAAGGGGGCGGGGGTCTAGCCGCCGCCCCCTCCCTCCCAGCGCCAGCTTTCCTGGGGGCTCCGCAGTTGTGGGACCCCCAGGAAAGCCGGGAATGGAGCGGGGATCTAGCCACCACCCCCTCCCTCCCAGTGCCGGCTTTCCTGGGAGCTCCGCGGCTGCAGGGCCCCCAGGAAAGCCGGGAAGGGGGTGGGGGTCTGGCGGCGGCGGTGGGCGCCTGGTTAGGGTGGCAGGGGGTGCTTTTCAGGGGGGCAAGCGCCTAGTTCGCCCAATGGGTGATCCGGCCGTGGAGCTAGCTCAGACTAACTCAGCTTAGAGGGAATATTGCTCCTAGCCCTTAGGTGAGCTTTTCTCATGCCAGAGAAGTCTGGATATCAGAGAAACTGGTTCTTCCTCCAGCCATTGGCTGAGATACTCTGGTATCATGGGATGGCCATGATCTCTATAGCATACAGCTACAGACAAGAGGGGGCTAGGAAGAGGCTTTGAGGTGTTACTGAGAAAAAACCACATCAACTATTTCTGTGTGTCCAGTTTTCTATATCCTACTTCTGAACTTGCTAGGTTATATGTGGCCATAATGTTGAGGTTCTTATTAGAGTTTCACAGACTACATCCAGGGCTGAAACAAAATGGTTTGCTCTGTAGCCATGTAGCATCATATTTCTTAGGTCAAAACTTGTTCCAAAAGTCCACAAGAGGCCCAAAGAATGGACCCAGCTCTCACTTCAGTTCATTAAAATGAGCAGGTTATTCCTCACAGGTTTCCTCTTGTGCAATTAAATTCATTTTTTTCTCATGATATAACCATAAATTATAATTCCATCGTTGAATCTGCTCTTTCAGGATATCATTTTTTAAAAAAAACAACCCATTCCCTATAAAGTGTACACACCATGAAGCCATCATTAAGTGACAGGAAACTAGAAAAATCTAGTTATGTTCCAAATGGAAAACACAAGGTATATTTTTAGCCACATTAAGCCAGTTGTATGCAATCCCACACACTTGTACAATTCCAACATTAAAAAGTAATCCATAATATTTCAGAGGAACAAATCCAATTCTTAATCACATGCATTTTCATACAGGTCCTTCAAAACCTATTCCAAAAATCTCTCAATCTCTTTGACAGCTCAAGTTGGAGCACAAGACCAAGTCCCCTTAAAAGGTTATTGAGCTTCCAGAGATGTTAAATCTAATCGTCCGTAGAATAGCACAGATCCACAAACACTGAAGTCATGGAAACGTATTCCACCTTTATGAAAGATATACTATATAAAGTTAAACATGGCCTACTGTATAGTCCAAGTCTGATATCTTCCCCCTTAACAAAACCCAGCTAGAAATAAAATTCACATTGGTGGCCTGGTTAGGGTTTTTGTTTTTTTTTTAAGGCCTGATAGTAAATATAGTAGTGCCCTTTCTGCTGACAATGGTATTAGCCTTGTGTTAAGCAGATGGAAATGTTCAAAAGCATGAACACTTCTTTTTCTATAAGGCCACAGATCCCAGAGCACAAGGCAGATGTTCCCCTGTGCTTGATATCTAAATGAAGTCAGTACCGCACTCATACTCAAGCGTCCAAGTACTGAATCCTGGTCTTGAGAACAGGTTTCAGATATGAGACTAGGCATGTCAAGCCCTAGCTCTCTACAGAGATGGCTTGATTTATACAGGCTTGCAAGATGCTATAGCTCACAATCATTTGGATTGTCACAGTACCAATCAGAACATGAAGACAGAAGGCACAACTTTCACATCTCACCTGAGAAAACAACCCACAAAGGTTTTCTTTTAAGCAACTAAATAATGTATAACCAAGTAGATCTGATGGGGGAATTTTCAGCCCTAAGGAAAATTTTGCATTGTGACAATATAGACATATTTGTACTGCAGTCCCCTAAGGAAGAGAACAAGTAAATTAGGATATGTATAACTACTCCATTCTTAGCCACACCATGGGTTCAACCAGCCCATTGTTACCTGCTCTAACAACAAGACCTCGCCAGGGTCTTACAGTGCCATCCTAAGCAAAGTTACACCTTTTAAGCCCATTGGAATCCATGGGTGTAGAAGAGTAACTCTAGGTACTGTTAGACCCCAATCTTTATGAATACTTGAGTTCCGTCTTTTCAGTAACTAGCAGTCACCCAGCTCCTACCTTACAGTTATCACAACTTGCCAAGGTCTTGCAATTCAAGAATACTACCTGCAGTACTCCACTCATTATAATACCTCACACAGTCATGGCGGCTCTTCCAATGCATTTCCCATAAGCCTTTGCTTAGTATGCAAACTATTGACAGCTAGTGGCAAAGCTGTCTGCTAATCAGGTCTGGCCCAGAGCCTCTTTACCAGCACAGACCTACATTCAGCACAACCATACATAAGTAGAGTCAGCCCTGGAAAATATTTGGATGGGAGAGAATGATTTCAATCCTAAGGAAAATTTAGGATTGTGACAATAGAGACACATTTTTACTGCAGGGTCACTATGTGGAGACAGGCAATGGCAAACCACCTTCTCTTGCCTTGAAAACCCAACAGGGTTGCCATAAATTGGCTGCAACTTGATGGCAAAAAAAAGAGAATCTGTTCTAAAGGTAGCCATCAGGATCATATCACAAACACTTGATGCCTGGATCCTCTCACTAAAATACCTACTTTACACCTTTCTTCTGTGAGGCCACCACATTCCTGTGAGGTTAGAGTTGTAATGAGGACCACTTTACTCTCATATTATTTAATACTTCTAATTCCTTTTGCATGTTTTCAGAAATTTGCCTGGCTTCTAATGGGAAGTGTTTAGTGATATATAAAATGCACACTTACATCTTTCTAGATGTTCTGGTTTCTCTGAGGAAGCTTTTTAAGCTCTTGACCAAAGAGTTTTAATCTTTACTACTTGTAGAAAGCAGGTTTCACATGACATGCCCCTCCATGTTAACACCTGTTTAGGCCTCCAACCAGTTCCTATCTTAGGTCATTTCCTCTCACTTGTTCTATAATTTCTAGTTTTCATTTTAACTGTCTTAACACTAGACTTGGTGATTGAATTCAGGTTGAACATTGCACCTTTGGAATTCTGCTGTAACATCTCTTGTGGCCATACTAAAATCCTATGTGCTATCAACAAATCCATGGCACTTTTGCCTTGATCATTATTGGCCCTGGTCACATGGGAGAATTTGCCCCACGGGAGGGACCGTTTGGGGGCGCATCAAGCGGCTGCGATCATACCGCAACATCTGGGAAGCGGCGCGCACCCATGCCTGATCCTTCCCTTCCAGCCAAAAACCCGCCACAAAAAGGTAGCACCAAAAGGGTACTACCTAACAGTTGATGCGCAGCACGGGCCAGCATCTGATCGCCCAATGTGCATTCGTCTCCCTGCAGCATTCGGAGGCCCTATAGAACTGTGTGTGTGTGTGCATGTGCGCAGCGAGCTTGCCTCACGCACCAATCTGTGGCTTCCCACTGGCATCTGATCATGCCGGGGAGCAACTGCGCGGTGGCTCAGGGGATCTGTCTGATCCTGCCACCACGCTTCTCTTTTGATGCAGCTCAAAAAAGCCATACTTCAGCTGCACTTTTCCCCCCACTGTGACCGGGGCCATTGTTCTCCTAATTACCTCAGTTTGCCTTGGATCCAAGGCAAACCATTCAACATCACAGTAATCCAAGTCTGTGCCCCAACCACTGATGCAGAAGAGGTTGAAGTGGACCGGTTCTATGAAGACCTACAACACCTCATAGAACTAACACTGAAAAAAAGATATTCTCATTATCATAGGGGATTGGAATGCTAAAGTAGGAAGTCAAAAGGTAACTAGAATAATGGACAAGTTTGGCCTTGGAGAATAAAATGAAGCTGGGCAAAGTCTAATAAAGTTTTGTCATGAGAACAAACTGGTTATAGCGAATAGCCTTTTCCAACCAGCTAAGAGGCGACTCTACACATGGACATCACCAGATGGGCAACACCGAAATCAGACTGATTATATCATTTGCAGTCAAAGATAGAGAAGCTCTATATAGTCAGTAAAAACAAGACCTGGAGCTGACTGTGGCTCAGATCATGAGCTATTCATTGCAAATTCAGATTTATTGCCCACCCACCCCTTGAATGAAACACATACACAATGGGTTAAACTGGGTATTTATTTATGCATAACCTGATCTGCCTCAATTATATCAAATTAAACACAGGTTACCTTATGCCTGCAAAGCAGGCTTCCTCAGGGCAAACCCACCTCGGCTCAGAGCCAGGTCCAGAATCCTTTTGTACCCCACTCATCACGGCCTGCATGTCATATGCGTAGCGGGGATGTGAGAGCACACCCCAGCCCACAACTGCTAAGCCTTAAGGCTTGATGTATGCTCCCCCATCCCCGAAGAGGCCCAAGTCTGGGCATCCTGGACTGCTAAGCCACTAGGTGCCCAGTTTGAGGATCCCAAGTGAATGCAGATTTCCAGAGAACAGCAAGGAGAGATGAGGAGGCTTTCCTGAATGAACAATGCAAAGTAATAGAGGAAAACAATAGAATGGGAAGGACTAGAGATCTCTTCAAAAAAAATTGGAGAAATCAAAGCTGGCCATGATAAAGCAAAGCTGGCCATGATAAAGAACAAAAATTGTAAGGACCTAACAGAAGCAGAAGAGATTTGGAAAAGATGGCAAGAACACACAGGAGAACTATACAAGAAGGATCTCAATGTCCTTGACAATCACTGACCTCGAGCCAGACATCTTGGAATGTGAAGTCAAATGGGTCTTAGAAAGCATTACTAACAACAAAGCTATTGGAGGAAATGGTATCCCAGCTGAGCTATTCAAAGTCTTAAAAGATGATGCTGTTAAAGTGCTGCACTCAATATGCCAGCAAATTGGGAAAACAAAACAGTGGCCACAGGTTTGGAAAAGGTCAGTTTACATTCCAATCCCAAAGAAGGGCAATGCCAAGGAATGTTCAAACTATCACACAATTGTAGGCATTTCACATGCTAGCAAGGTCATGCTCAAGATCCTATAAACTAGGCTTCAGCACTATGTGGACAGAGAACTGTCAGAAATACAAGCTGGGTTTTGAAGAGGTAGAGGAACTAGAGATCAAATTACCAACATTTGCTGGATTATGGAGAAAGCAAGAGAGTACCAGAAAAACATTTGCTTCTGCTTCATTGACTATGCTAAAGACTTTGATTGTGAGGATCACAACAAACTATGGCAAGTCCTTAAAGAGATGAAAGTACCAGACCACCTCATATCTCTCTTGAGAAACCTGCATAAGGGTCAAGAAGCAACAGTTAGAATCGGTTATGGAACAACTGATTGGTTTAACACAGGAAAAGGAGTATGACAAGGATGTATATTGTCACCCTGCTTATTTAATTTATATGCAGAGTACATCATGCAAAATGCCAGCCTGGATGAATCACAAACTGGAATTAAGATTGCTGGAGAAAAGATCAACAACCTCAGATATACAGATGATACCACTCTAATGGCAGAAAGTGAAGAGGACCTCAAGAGCCTCTTGCTAAGAGTCCAAGAGGAGAGTGCAAAAGTTGGCTTGAAACTCAACATAAAAAAACCTGAGCTCATGGCATCCAGCCCCATCACTCCTTGGCAAATAGAAGGGGAAGTCATGGAAACAGTGACAGAATTCCCATTCCTGGAATCCAAGATCATTGCAGATGGTGACTGCAGCCATGAAATTAAAAGCCACCTGCTCCTTGGGAGGAAAGCGATGGCAAACCTAGACAGCATAATAAAAAGTAGAGACATCACCCTACCAACAAAAGTCCGTATGGTCAAAGCAATGGTATTCTCACCAGTAATGTATGGCTGCAAGATTTGGACCATAAGGAAGGCCAAGCACCAAAGAATAGATTCTTTTGAATTATGGTGCTGGAGAAGACTCTTAAGAGTCCCTTGGACTGCAAGGAGATCAAATCAGTCAATCCTAAAAGAAATCAATCCTAACTGTTCCCTGGAAGGCCAGATCCTGAAGCTGAAGCTCAAATACTTTGGCCACCAAATGAGAAGGGAGCACTCACTGGAGAAGACCCTGATACTGGGAAAGATTAAAGGTAAAAGAAGAAGGGGACAACAAAGGATGAGATGATTAGACAGTGTTATTGATGCAATGAACATGAAATTAAGCAACCTCTGGAGCACGATGGAGGGCCTGGAGTGATGCGGTCCACGGGGTGACGAAGAGTCAGACTTGACTGTGCGACTGAACAACAACAACAGTCACCTCAGTAAAAATTCCATATCTAAACTTGTAATATATCAATTTATTATATTTTAATCTTTTCCCCTACCAACCTTCTTTATTTTCATTATATTTTAGACATATCTTCCTGGGCCTTCTTCAAATCCAATCAATCACCCAAAAGTTGAGTTGAATAATGAACCATATAACTAAGAGGTCTGGGCTGCAATCCTAAGGACACGTCTCTGGAAATAAGCCTCTTAAATAATATGAGTCTACTTACTCCCATGTAGACCTGTTTAGGAGTTTTCCCATAGACTAGGAATGCCTCCAAACTTGGGTATTTGCATTTGCTGATAATTCTGACTCAAACTATGCAAGGTTTCCCATTCATTTATGACATACACCATACTTTTTCTTTTCTTCCTGCCTCCTGCTATCTTTATCCTTCGAGCAAAAAATAACTGAAATTGAAAGAAAATGGTGGTTCTGATGGAGCTGGTGTGACTCACCATAGACTGGAACCTAACAAACACTTATGGAAAACTAATAAACAGAGGGTAACCTGACACCTGGACTGTACCGCTCCAGATAGTAGGTGAAGTTCACATGATTGAGAGCCATATACATTGCTTAAGAAGCTTCCTAATGTAATGGAATTACTGAAGGACTACATTCCCCAACAGCATTGACTCTGACCTAAGTAACTGTTGCCTTTTTTTCCTGAGGATCTGAATTCTTGCTGTCAGACTAAAGCTCCAGTAGAGACTTGTTATACTGACTGTGCCAGGAAAGCCCTGGGAAGAAGGGCCTGGAACCTGAGAAGGCATTCCTGCCCCTTAACCCACAAGCATAAAGGGGCTAATTAAAGACTAACTTGCCCTGATCTGAATGGCCCAGGCTAGCCCAGTCTCCTAAACTAAGCAAGGTCAGCCCTAGTTACCACTTAGAAGGACCTAAGAAGTCCAGGGTTGCTACACAGAGGCAGGCAATGGCAAACCACCTCTGAACGTCTCTTGCCTTGAAAACCCTCTGGGGTCGCCATAAGTCAGGTGTGACTTGATCACACTTTCCACCATCACAAAGACTTACCTTTAGAACCCAGTTAATACTCCCCCTCCCTTCTTAGTGGAAGCTTCCCTGTTTGCTTACCTCGTTACAGTTCTTGTTGCAATTAGCTATGTGTCCCTACAGTTGCTGGAGCCCATCAGGGTTGATGATAGAAGTGCCAGCCCTGAAGTGCCTTCCGTGCTTGCATCAAAGCTTTTTTGCCCAGGCATGCTAATAATTTTGATTGATACATTACCCTCGTCTTTCCAGCATATCACACTGGATCGTCTCAGATTTTGCCTTAGATAATCCACTGCCATGAAGATTTGCTGAAATCATTAGCCCATATTAAGAAACCTTCAATAAAACCCTGCTGTTTGAAAATTAATTCCAGCACCATTGCCCCTCTCCCATACGATGAAGTCTGTTCTATTTCCATAAAAATAACCCCTGTCCATATGGAGCGGAGTTCCTTCCCTATAAAACACAGTTTAAAGACCTCCTGCTCTCCAGTGACTGCTATTATAGGCAGCTGCTTTAAGTATGTCCATTGCCAGATACTACAATCTATATAGGCTCACAAAGACTTTTAACTGTACAGTTTTTAAAAAACACAGGGAAAAAGTAAAAGCAAATGATGAAATCTGCCAGACATTTCCCCCCCCTGTTTACATACACCTAAACCAAATTACAAGAGAGTTTTCTTTCAGAGTTTTGGTTGACATCATTCAATGTTTACCTTCCTTGTGCTACGGGAATGAAATGATCTCACCAATTTGATATCTAGCATCTCCCCAGGCTGACAGCTATTCATTTCACTGGGGGCCTGCAGAAGAAAACATCCCAAGGATTGTTCCCAAGCTTATCTTATTTCAGCTAAATGTGTTTTGAGTGTTTTAAAGGCAGTTTCAGTGCACTCTTTTTGTAGCGGAGGATGGAGGACAAACGTGCCAACATGACCTCCTTTCTCCCCTCTTTGAAATATATTGATGTGCAGTGTTGACACCTCTCCAGGTTGTCAAAACATCATAGACCCTGCCAGTGTATTAGTAACATATTCTAGATCCTCAAAACATCCATCTTACGAAAAGCAACAACATGTCACTGCTACGCCAACTTCTGGCCATAGTGGCTTTGACATATTAGTTTGTTCTCCACTGATTGTTATAACATAAGACAATTGATAGATTTATGCTGATACTGCAACAGTGGGAAAACATGAAGCTCGCTGGGGTCTTTTTGATGCAAACAGCCAGGGGGGCTGTGTCTTGTGAAGGGCATTTCCAGGAAAATGAAGAAGGGCTGATCAGAAATCAGCACACATTTAGCTTTGGCCAGTCTTCTAGACAGAAGATACGTCCCATCGCAGTCAGTCCAGTTCCTGTTCTTAGCTCTGTAATAATTTAGCAATGCTGTCCTAACTATTATCTTCAGGGGGGCTGGAGACCAAGCTGAGGGACTTGGGAATGTTCAGTCTGGAGAAGAGGAGGTTGGAGGGGGGGCATGATTGCTCTCTTTACATATTTGAAGGGCTGTCAGAGGGCAAGGAGCTGTTCCTGTTGGCAGCAGAGGATAGGACTCAAAATAATGGGTTTGAATTAAGGACAGGAAGGTACTGGCTGGATATTAGAAAAACTTTGTTACAGTAAGAGTTGTGCAACAGTGGAATCAGCTACCTAGGGAGGTGGTGAGCTCTCCCTCACTGACAGTCTTGAAGCAGCAGCTGGACAAACACTTGCCAAGGATGTTCCTAGCTGATCCTGCACTGAGCAGGGGGTTGGACTAGATGGCCTGTATGACCCCTTCCAACTCTGTGATTCGATGATTCTATGTGCATATCACACACAAGATTGCAACCTGAATCATGTTCAATCTTCAAATGAAAAGTGTTGTCATTTATTTAAATATAAGAAATACTGCAGGTCAACCAGATATTATGGTGTACTGCAGAAATACAGAGATCCATTTTGCTTTGTATGATAAAATGACCTTGAGCCCACCAGTTGAAAATGATAAATATATTCCAGTAATAGAAATTAACAGTGTCAATCATTACTAGTTTAACAGTGCATTAAATAGTATAAAATGCATAAAAGAAGCATGCAAGGGTGAATAAATAACAATTGAAGAGTGATTCAACTACAAACCCCCAAATAACCCTTCAGATCTAAACAAAGCTGCAAATTCTAAACAAAGCTGCCTGATGGTACCATAGCAATTCTGTTTCAACTGCAAATTTGAGCTGCTTTTTGGTGAGAGAAAAGGCTTGTGTGATAAAAAGCTGTACTTCATTGGTAAATATGGCTTTTAAAAGGAATCATTATATACTGCTATATATCTCTATCATCTATCTATCCATCTACCCATCTATCTGTCTATCTATCTGTCTCTCTGGCTGAGTTCAGACTGGCAGTTTGCAGTGGGAGCCAGTTGTGGCTGGTCACATGGGGCCGACAGATGCGGGAGCATACCAGGAGGAGGCGCATGGGAGCATTCAGACTGCTGGCCCAGAGGCGTGGCTGTAAATGGCTTTTTCCTCTATGTGTGTATGGGCGCATATGCGCTCATGCGCATAAATGCATCTGGCCGATTTGGGGTGGACCCTGTTCCGCCGGCACCACGTTGGGCGGTAGAGCAGAGCACAGCCAATCCGATCGCTGCTGCCTTATGCACGGAAACACCCGGCGCACACTATAGAAGTGGGTTGCTCCCGGCTTTTTGGCTTCGCATTCACACTTCTGGGAGGCAGAATAACACGGGATAAAGGCGCTCTCCGGGATTTGCTAACACTTTTGTCAGGTATCTTTTTAACATGGGAGCAAAGCAGAACAGCACGGGTTGCCTACGGGTGGGGAACGCCAGGCAGATGTGCCTGTGTGAACGCCCCCTTTAATCCACTTGGGAAACACGGCTGAAACGTGGCTATAGTGGGGCAAATTGCCAGTCTGAACTCAGCCTCTGTCTGTCTGTCTGTCTGTCTGTCTATCTGATTTATACCCTGCCCTCCCCACCGGAGCAGGCTCAGGGTGGCTTGCATAAAATGCAGTAGCTAAAACAACAATATAAGTAATAGCTTAAAAGTTTAAAAACAACATAAAGTACTGGCAAACAATTTAAGTGGTGATGGCAAGATCAGGGTAGCATTAATATACTAGTGAATGCAGTCGGTAATTGATTTTAAAGTCAGCGAAGCTCAGGCTGTTGGTGGTAGTACTGGGCACAGGGCCTTGATGTATTAGATGCAGCTCCTTAACTAAAGGCCTGGTGGAAGAGCTCCATCTTGCAGGCCCTGTGGAACTGTAAAAGGTCCCACAGGGCCCTGAGATCTTCTGGGAACTCATTCCACCAGTGTGAAGCAGCTGCTGAGAAGGCCCTGGCCCTAGTTGATGCCAGCCCAACATCTTTGGGGCTCAGAAGGGCCAGACGGTTCTGGGATCCTGACCGCAATGCTCCCTGGGAGACGTATGGGGAAAGGCAGTCCCTCAGGTAGGTAGGCCCCTGACCATAAAGGGCTTTAAAAATAAGCACCAGCACCTTGAAATGAATCCAGTATGCTATAGGCAGCCAGTGCAGTGCTTTTAGCACAGGCTGAGTGTGCTCCCGCATGGGGAGACCACATAACAGCATGGCCGCTGCATTCTGCACCAGCTGAACCCTCCAGATTTGGGATTAGAGCAGCCCCATGTAGAGAGCATTACAGTAGTCTAGCCTTGAAGTGACTATCGTGTGGATTACTGTCACCAAGTCATTGCATTCAAGGAAGAGAACCAGCTGCTTGATCAGCCAAAGATGATAAAAAGCTGACTTAGCAATGGCTGCTACCTGGGCCTCCATCATTAGGGAGGCATCCAAGAACACTCCCAAGCTCCTAACCTCCAACACCAGCACCAATGGTACACAGTTGAAAGTTGGGAATGGGATCCCTACCCCCAGGCCACCCTGACTCAGACACAGGACCTCCGTCTTCATTGTATTCATTTTAAATCGACTCAATCTAAGCCTACCAGCCACAGCCTGCAATGCCAGGTCCAGATCTCCCAGACTAGAGTCAGACTAGCTGCCCAACAACAGATAGAGCTGGGTGTCATCAGCATACTGGTGACATCCCGGGCCTCTGGGCAATCTGGGCAAGGGGGCACATATAGATATTAAATAACATCAGGGAAAGTATCACCTCTTGGAGTACACTGCAAACAAGTGGATGCCTTTGGGACATCTGTTCCCCTAGCGCCACCCTTTGTCCCTGGCCTTGAAGAAACAAGGAAAGCCATTGCAAGGCAGACCCCTGAATCCTAGCATCAGTGAGGCAGTGGATCAGTAGTTGGTGGTCAACCGTCCTGTGGCCTGGTTGGAAGCCGGACTGGAAGGGATCTAATATGGAGGTGTCATCCAAAAAACTCTGCAACTGAATTACCACCGCCCTATCAATTAATTTGCCCTAATAGGGCAAATTGGAAACCGGCTGATAGTTGGCCAATTTGGCTGGATCCAAGGATAATTTTTTTAAGAGGGGGTGAAGAAGAAAAAGAAGAGGAGGAGGAGGAGGAGATTGGACATACCCCACCCTTCACTCAGAGTCTCAGAGTGGCTTCCAAACTCCTTTCCCTCCCCCTTCCCACAACAGACACCCTGTGAGGTAGGTGGGGCTGACAGAAACTGCTCTTTTTCAAGAACAGCTCTGACAGAACTATGGCTTGCCCAAGTTCGTCCAGCAGCTGCAAGTGGAGGAGTGGGGAATCAAACCCAGTTCTCCCAGATTAGAGTCCACACACTTAACCACTACACCAAACTGGCTCTCTCTCTAGGGAAGCTGTTTGATTCTTCCCTCCTGTTAGGAGGCATACCACTGCTTCCTTGAGTGCCTCAGGGAACAGTCCCTCAGAGAGGGACTTGTTGATGATGTCCCTTAGGGCACCTTGTAGCCCATCGTGGCTAGCTTTAATTAGCCATGGTGGGCATGGGTCAAGGTTGCAAATGGTTGGGCGAACAGCTGAGAGTAATTTGTCGACTTCCTCTAGCCTGAGCAGATTGAAATAATCCAAAACCTGACAAGATGACATGCATGGAGCCTTGAGTTCACTTACTGTCTCAACTGTGGCAGGGATGTCAATATCTATCTATCTATCTATCTATCTATCTATCTATCTATCTATCTATCTATCATCTATCTATCTATCTATCTATCTATCTATCTATCTATCTATCTGTGGATATACACATAGACATGATAATAACGCCCCTGGGCTGTATCCTATCTGGCACAAGCAGAGCTGTGCTAATGAATTCCCCCCCTCCAACTGAAGCCTGCTGTGTCCCCTGAAACTGAACCCCATATTGTTAGTGAGCTCTTGAGACCAGCATGGGGGAGGAAGTGTCCATCTGTAACAGGAGGGAAGAATCAGACAGCTTCCCTAGAGAGGCAGCACAGCAATTTTCTAGATAAATAAATCACTGAAAATCACTTTTCTCTCTTCAACTTGCTTGAAATGTGTGTCAGTTTTGTACTTCATGGCAAGAAGGAAAAAAGATGTTATGTGTTCCATGGAGAGCTGCCACCAGGTAGAACAACATGCAACAAACTTGTAGAAATTACTATAACCTTCAAAATTTGCCAAAAGGAAAAGAAGTATAAAAAAGTATACACTATGGCTTGAACCTTAACACCTTTAATTATACTCCAGTCCACTGCATAGTAGAGTTGCCATCTCTGGATTGGAAAATTCCTGCAGATTTAGGGGTGGAGGTTTAAGAAGAGAGGGTTCAGAGATTGATGGGACCTCAGTGGAATATAATGCTATAATGTCTTACTTCCAAAGCAGACATTTTCTCCAGGAGAATTGATCTCTGTAGTCGGGAGGTCAGTTGTAATTCCAGGGGATCGCCAGGCCCCACCTGGAAGTTGGCAAGTCTACTGTATAAAGATCCTGGACTACGTGTGCTGGAACAAACAGGTAGTATCTCTAAGCACAGCACTTTATTTACTTCCATATAAGTAAATGCTTGTCGATTTTATGAAACGACCCTTGGGAGGTAAATGCTCCCATTTCTCAGTACCACCTCCACAAGTCCCTGTGAGCTTCGATAAAACATGGAATTGTGAGGAGTGCTATAAAATAAGCTTGGAGAAATAAATAGACTCTAGGCTGGCAGTTGAGCTCTCTTTTCATGGAATGAACAGCGTATGATTACGGTTAAAAATAAAGTTTGGTTTCCCCTCCCCTTTCCTCAAATGGATGCAGGTGGAACTGTAAAACCTCTCTCATATGAGTCAGAGATCCAACCTTGGCAGAGCTAATGGTGCAACTTTAAAAATAGAGCTGTAATTAAATGAAACAACAACCAGAGAAAAAATGCTGTTCTTTTTCCAGTAACTAATCCACTGGTTATTGCTTGAAATTAATTAAAAATATTTTACCTGGACCCCTATCATAAATGCACTAAAGCGTGGGGGGGGGAATCAGTTGGCAGAAATGAATCTGAAACTACTCCAGAACTACCAGGAAGCCTCTTTCCCTGAATTAGGCAGAAATAAAAAGTGTTGCCATAGGAGTTCTCTCAGAGGGGCAGAATCGGCTTGAGACTTGTGCCAACAGTGTACACCAGGTGATGGCAAGTGACACAAAAAAGGGAGAAAATCACAGTTCAGTGTTTTATTTGAAACCAGAGTGTCTCTCGTCCTTTTATCCTGCTTTTTGTCTAAGGAGCACAGGGCAGCATACACAGTTCTTCCCTCCTTCATTGTAAAATAAAATTGACACAATCATTCAGATTTGGCTATATCTTTTTATCTAGCACATATTTCCTCCTGTTTTTCTTCCACAGAGCTCAGGGTTCTTCCTCCTCCATTTTACATTCACAATAACCTTGTGAGATAGGTGAGGCTGAGAGGAAATGATTGGCTGGAACTCAGCCAGTAAACTTGAGAGAGGGGATTTGAACCTTGAATTCACTTCCAAGGTGCAGGGAAGTATAAGCGTTTTGAGAGGCATAGACAGATCTCATATTCCTCCAAATGTCCCAGCACACTGCTTGTGCAGATAGGCAGGCATAGGAGGCTGTCAAGCCTATTGAAATAATCCATATGTAGTCAGTTTGCCCAAGGTTCTGGTCCTTTTCATTTTCTATTTTTGTACATGTCAGTTAAAATGACGAGGCAGCAAAATGGGAGAGAGGGCAATTTGGCTTAGTCATAAATTTTTTGGTATGTTTGTGTTTGGCAAACGCGATAAAGTAGGTACAGTAAATATTGAAACAAAGTCAAAAATTAGTTGTGTGTAATGGCCCTTTAAGAGGTTTGTGATAACTGTAGTTTAATTAATGAGGAGTTTCATGAACAGGATGACAGCAGACTTTCCCTAACCTTAACATTCACTAAATTACTTTGACCAAAATCACCTGCCAACATTCAAGTACTGTTTACATTTCAGCCTGCCACTCTGTCCACAAAGAAACAGCAAGCAGGTTTTGACTTGGATTCTTTTCCAACAATGTGTGTTGTAAAAGATACAACTCATGAGAGGCTAATCACTCCCAAAATACATCTGCTCCAGCAGAGTTAAGAAAAACTCAGTACTGCTATGCCTTCTGACTTATCAATTCAAGAACCATGGAATTCTTCCCCATTCGGTGTATATAGGAACTTCATGTTTTCTCTTAGGGTTTTCTACTATGGCCTAGTGCGCAACTAGCTATAAATCTTTGTCTGGACTGTACCACTTCAGACTGCAACTGATGGTCACTTAAATGAAAAATCCCTCAGTTTAGATATCTAATTGTCATGGGAAATTTCTAGCCTAAAGTTTTCTCTGATGAGCCAGATATCTACTTGCAGGATTTTTTGTGTAAATGGAGGATGACTCAGTCATGTGAATCCCACCTTCAGTCTGAAGTGGTACATCCCAGACACAGATTTACTGCCTCAGTGGAAACTACTCCTTTCAATACATATGCAACTCTGAATGCCCATATCTTCACTCATTACAGATCTGACTAGGATCCTCTAGAAGCTCTCTCTTTTTCTTTAATTTAACAAGCTGTTTTTCACTTTCAGTTTTGGTGTTGAGGACTGCATTTCCTGATATAATAACATGTTCCAGTCATTATCCCTATTCTACAGACTAGAAAGGAGAATATGGAAAATGGACTCTGCCATGACCTTAATTTCCTTTTGCTTAGTATTATATTGAAGAGAGAAGAGAAGAGATTGGATTTATACCCTGCCCTTCACTACCCAAAGGAGTCTCAGAGCAGTTTACAATCTCCTTTCTCTTCCCTTCCCCACAATAGACACCCCGTGAGGTAGGTGGGGCTGAGAGACCCCTTTCGAGAACTGTTCTTGAGAGAACAGCTGTCAGGCTCAATAGCAAGTATGTCCAGGCGTTTTCTTTAAAAATAGAAGCTTTATTGTAATACAAGGATGTAGCCCACAGTAATAACACTATTGTTAGGAATGCCCATCTAGGCTGGGCCAAATGCAATTATAGTATGATGCAAAGCCGAACTAGTGAATGAATTCTTAGCACGCACACGGGAAAACTCCCGGTGGGGTGTTACTTAATGACCGGGAGAATTCACCCCCCACCACCTAGTCACGTAGGATTGGAAACTTTCCCTAAGCTGAGAAACTGCTCCATAGCCTCTTTGTCAAGGCCATCCCGATAACAGGTGGCTGAAAGGAGTTCTCCCACAGTTGCAGCTGGCCAACTAAGCGCAAGCACAGAAGCAAGCAATAACACGAGAAACAATGAACACAGTGTACTTGGCAACAAAAGGCTCATGGCTGTCTTCTGACATTCTGCCCCCCTAAAGGCCCTCCCCCCCATTCTTATTGCTGGAGAAATTCTGGACCTCCCAGTTTTGCCGGGAACTTGCGATGAAACCTGCGGAGCAAATGGGGTGCATTAATATCTTGTACTTTCACCCATTCCCTGTGCTGAGGCCCAAAATGCACCCACTCAACCAAATAGTGAAGTTGGCCCCGCTTGAGCTTAGAGTCCAGAATATCAGTGAATTCATAATGTTCACTGTCATCAACAATCAAGGGGGGCGGCTCTGGAGGTTCAGGACGCCATCGGTTTGGGGGGTACCCAGGTTTCAGGAGGCTGCAATGGAAAATGGGATGAACATGTTTAAGAGACTTGGGCAAGTCCAATTCCACAGTCACTTTGTTGATAAGTCTACGAATCTTGAAGGGCCCAATGTATTTCTGGGCAAGTTTCTTGGACTGCTGGGGAAGCTTCAAATGTTTTGTGGATACATACACACAGTCTCCAGGCTGCAGATCCCAACCCACCACCCTTTTCCTGTCAGCCTGGTTTTTGTAAGCAGCCTTCGCTGCTTCAAGTGCTTCACAAATGTGTGGCCAAGAATGACTGAGCTTTTGACAGCAGTCTGCCACTCCCCCCCCGCTCCCAGTGGGGTTTTCAAGAATGGCAGAGGGGGCTTTCATAGCCCAAGGCTGCTTTGAATGGAGAGACCCACGTGGAGGAGTGCCACGCGTTGTTGTACGCAAATTCAGCTAAAGGGAGAAGTTCAACCCAGTCATCTTGTTGGAAGTTAGTGAAACACCGTAAGTACTGCTCCAGGGTCTGGTTAACCCGCTCAGTTTGGCCATCGGTCTCTGGGTGGTAAGCACTGCTCAGAGCCCATTCTATGCCCATGAGGGACATTAATTCAGTCCATAACTTAGAAACAAATTGCGTGCCGCGGTCAGAAATTATCTTGGCTGGCAGTGTGTGCAATCTAACGATGTGTTGCAGAAAAGCCTTTTCCAGTGCTCTAGCAGTGGGTAGCTCTGGGAACGGGATGAAATGTGCTTGCTTGGAAAACAAATCCATGACTACCCAGATCACAGTCATTTGCTTACTTGGGGGCAAATCAGTGATAAATCCATTGATATCACTTCCCAAGGCCTTTGGGGGGTTGGCGATGCTTGTAACAGACCAGGGAGTTTGCCCCTCCTTGGTTTACACATGCTACAAGTTTGGCACGACTGCACAAAGGTGGACAGGTCTTTTCGCATCTGCTGGCACCAAAACATTCTCTGTAGCAAATGTAATGATTTTACGAAGCCAAAGTGCCCCGCTGGTTTGGAGCCATGCACCAACCGTAACACCTCCCCCCTCAGAGCTTCGGGTACAAAAAGCTTTTCTCCCTTGTACCAGCAACCGTTCTCCCTGCGCTCCAAAGTCCCTTGTGCTTGCAACACTTGTATTTCTGTGGTAGTCATTGCTTTGGCAAATGATGGAGAACCAGTTTGGTGTAGTGGTTAAGTGCGCGGACTCTTATCTGGGAGAACTGGGTTTGATTCCCCACTCCTCCACTTGCACCTACTGATGTGACCTTGGGTCAGTCACAAGCTCTGGCACAGCTGTTCTCTCAAGGACAGTTTCTGTCAGAAGTTCTCTCAGCCCCACCTACCTCACAGGGTGTCTGTTGTGGGGAGGGGAAGGGAAAGGAGTTTGTAAGTCGCTCTGAGACGCCTTTGGGCAGTGAAGGGCGGGATATAAATCCAAACTCTTCTTCTACTCTTCTTCTTCCTCCCAAGGGGCCCCGGGGCTAGACTGGTTTAGTTCTGGCGTACTTTGTTTCCGAGTTACGACAGCCCCGCTCAATTGGGAGGGAGTGAAGAAGGACTCTCGGACTTCCACCCTCTTGCTATCATGCTGGGGAAGGCAAGAGAGAGCATCCGCCAGTGGGTTTGAGCACCCTGGAAAATGATGGACGGTAAATTGGAACTTAGAGAAAAATTCTGCCCACCGGAACTGTTTGGCATTGACGTTGCGGGGCTTTCATAGGACCTCAAGGTTTTTGTGATCAGTCCAGACCTCGAAGGGCACCTGGGCCTCTTCCAGCCAATGCTACCAGGTAGCAAGGGCCAAATAGATAGAGGCTGCTTCTTTGTCCCACATGGGCCAGAGCCTTTCTGTTTCATTAAATTTACGAGACACATAGGCTAACAGGTGTAGCTGCCCATCATCCCCCCTCTTGCAAAATCGCCCCCCCCCCCATGGCAGTATCAGACGTGTCAACCTGCACCATAATTTTTTTTGTCTCATTGGGGTGGGCCAGGACTGGCTCCGTGGTAAATAGTTGTTTCAATTGCTCAAACGCTTCCTGGCATTCGCGTGTCCATTGTAATTTCACCCCATGGTGAATGGCTCCCGCCCCTTTCCCTTTGGTTTTGAGGAGGTCGGTGAGGGGCAGGCTCACTTGAACAAAGTGGGGCAGAAATTGGTGATAAAAGTTCACAAATCCGATGAAACTCTGGAGCTGCGTTCGGGTTTTGGGGGGTTCCCAATCTAATACAGCCTGTACCTTTTTGGGGTCCATCTCCAGCCCCTTGGGCGATATACGGTACCCCAGAAAGTCAATGCAGGTCTGATGGAATTTGCATTTCGACAATTTAACAAACAGTTTGTGCTTCAGGAGCTTGGCGAGTACCTCTCAGACTAACTGAACGTGCGAATCTAGGTCCAGAGAGTACAGTAAAATGTCATCCAAGTAAACAACCACACCCTTGAAAAGGTGTGGGTGCAGTACCTCATTGATTAGGTTCATGAACGCTCCTGGAGCTCCCTGGAGCCAGAATGGCATCACCCGGTATTCAAATTGTCCCAAGGGCGTATTGAACGCAGTCTTCAATTCATCTCCCTCCCAGATGCGTACACGGAAGTAGGCATCCCTCAGGTCGAGTTTGGAAAAGATCTTGCCTTTGGCCACCTCGGCAAGCAGGTCTTTAATCAGGGGCATGGGGTACGCATTAGTAGCCAAGACCGCGCTCAGACCCCGGTATTCTGTACAAAGCCTGAGCCCCCCATCTTTCTTTTTACAGAGTAAAACAGGGGCAGCGAACGGGGAGGAGGCTGGCCAGATAAAACCCTGGGCTAGGTTCTTGTCGATAAATTTCCGTAACTCCATTTTTTCTGCAGGGCTCATGGCATAAATCTTTCCCTTAGGCATTTGATGGCCTGGGAGCAGTTCAATCGCACAGTCAGAATTACAGTGAGGGGGGAGCTTGTTGGCCTCCTCCTCCTCGAAGACACTGGATAAGTCTCTATAGCCCTCTGGTATAAGAGCCAACTCCTCAGTTGCTAGGCAGGCTCTTGGGGGCTCACTGTCGGGTGGGTTACCCCAGGCAGGGTCCCACTTGTGTTCCATGCATCTCGGAGAAATAAAGCAAACAACCCCTTCTTCCCATAAAATATACGGGTCATGTCCATGGAGCCAGGGGCTACCCAAGACTAAAGGGAACTTGGCTCCCGGTGCTACCACGAATGAACGGTGTTCTCAATGGTCGTCAGCCCCAGCTCGCAAAGGTACAGTCTCAAACTGACAGGGCTCCTTCATGGGTGACCCATCCATCTGTGTGAACACAATGAGCTCCTTTAATTGGGTCACGGCTGCGTCTAACCCCGATACCAGGGATGGGTTTATGAGATCCCTCCCACACCCGGAGTCTACGAGGCCTCGAATTCAAATGTGGGTCATCATGACCGGGTTCATAATAATTACAGTCACAAAGAAGAGAGATGGGTAATTGCTCACCACTTTAGGCGCTTCATTCGGTAGGTCCTGTTGAGCTGCGCCACCTACAACAGGACCTGTTCATTTCCCGGCAACTGGGCCATTTCCTCCTCACTTGATTGCGGCTCCACATAATCGGGATGAGCATGCAGGGCCCGGGGGTTCCATGGTTTGGCTGTGCCCCGCTTCAACGGGGTTCCAGTACAACGCTTGTCCTCTTCTCAGGGTGAGGTCTTCCCAACGTCCTCTCCAAGACAGGAGGCTGCAAAATGCCCCTTCTCACCGCATTTCAGGCAGAGCCCCTCCTTCATCCACTGGTCTCGAAGAGTGGGTCTCGGCGGGGGTGATTTCGCCCGGATGAGGAGCGGTGTGAGGGCGACCGGTGCTCAGTGAAATATCCAGCTTCATGGTGCACAGCCAGCTTTCAGTCCTTTCTGCTTCCTCCATCCAACCTTGCAAGATTCTAGGCTCCTTGGAACTCAGGACATTGTTGCAAACATCCACCGAAAGTCCCAGATGGTATTGTTGAGCCAACACAGGGTTGGTCCAGTCGCGGATCTTAGCCGCATGCCTCTGGAACTCCATGGAATACTCTCGAATCGAGAGCTTGCCCTGTTTGAACATGCGAAGGAAGGCTTCCACCTTCTGCGCTGCCATTGGGTCTTCGAACTGGGTTCTCAGTACCCACATAAAGGCATCCACACTCCCTAATTCCACAGCCTCTAAGTCATGGAGTGAGATGTACCAGCTGGTAGCTACTCCCCGTAGCCGGGAAGCTATAAAATCCATCTATTGCTCCTCATCTTGGAACAGACGGCCCCAGCGCTGAACAAACTTCCCCACTTGCAGGATGAAAAAGGACAGGTTCTCCGGGTCCCCATCAAAAATAATGTCCAATAAGTCTTTTGGTCAGGGTACGACCTGGGGAGCCACCGGCGCCTGTGGAGGGACTGGCACGGGGGCAGGTAGCGGCCCTGACCCCGGAAGAGGCTGAGGTTGGGGAGCCGGCACACCAGGTGGTGTGCCTGGTGGCGGCTGCACCAGGGGAAGTGGAACCGGTGCCTGTATAGGGGCTGGCACCGGAATGGGCACCGGTGCTGGTACTGGAGCACGTATTGGGGCCGACCAACCCGCCATATGGGTCTGAATTGCCTGATTCATCATATTAGGCAAGTTTTGCAACAAGTGTCCCATGTCCCGCATAATCCTGTGGCAATCCTCTTCCAGCATATCTAGGCGCGTATCCGTGTCCTTGCTCGGACTTGGCCTCACGGGGCCCCGGGGTGTGCGACCTGGCATTATCCCAAAACTCGGGCGAAGATCGAACAAACTGTCCCGACTCTGGCTGCCCGGCAGTACCCAGGTGGTCTGCGTGGAGTCCCTCAGGTTCTTTGTCCAGTCCCGGGGCTTTCGTTGGGTAACCCATTTATCCCACTGGGACAGGATGAAGGAGTATTGAGTGTGCGGAATGGCTCCTCCATCCCTCAGTGTGGTCCCCGCCGGGCTGTAGGTCGGTAGAGTAGCCGTCGATGCAGGAACCCCGATAATCATGGATGGTGGGGTCAGAGGCACCGCTGTGGTGCTCGGTACCGTGGTGGTGGGGATTATGGTGACAGGAACTGTCATGACGGGTGTCGTCATAACGGGAACCGTGGTCATGGGAGTCGTGGTAATGGGGACCATTGTAACAGGGACCGTGGTGACTGGGACCATTACCGGTCCCCCCCCTCCGGCTCCGCTCATCTTGGTCAGAGAGAAACATAGCCAGCAGGAGCTGTAGGGATTCCTGACAATTTCTGTCAGGCTCAATAGCAAGTATGTCCAGGCGTTTTCTTTAAAAAGAGAAGCTTTATTGGAATACAAGGATGTAGCCCACAGTAATAACGCTATTGTCAGGAATGCCCGTCTAGGCCGGGCCAAATGCAATTATAGTATGATGCAAAGCCAAACTAGCGAATGAATTCTTAGCGTGCATGCAGGAAAACTCCCGGCGGGGTGTTACTTAATGACCGGGAGAAGTCAACCCCCACCACCACCTAGTCACATAGAACTGAAAACTTTCCCTAAGCTGAGAAACCGCTCCATAGCCTCTTCGTCAAGGCCATCCTGATAACAGGCGGCCGAAAGGAGTTCTCCCACAGTTGCAGCTGGCCAACTAAGTGCAAGTGCAGAAGCAAGCAATAATACAAGAAACAATGAACACAGTGTACTCGGCAACAAAAGGCTCATGGCTGTCTTCTGACAACAGCTCTGACAGAACTATGGCTTGCCCAAGGTCAAGTGGAGGAGTGGGGAATCAAACCCAGTTCTCCCAGATTAGCGTCCACACACTTAACCACTACAGCAACCTGGCTCTCATTGCTGGATCTCATTGCTAATGGTGAATTGCTGATTCACAATTAAATTCCACTAGCACCTTAGAGACCAACAAGAGTTCGGTGGTATGAGCTTTCGAGAGCCAAAGGTCCCTTCATCTGATACATCAGGTACCAGATGAAGGGAGCTCTGACACGCAAAAGCTCATATCCCACCAAATCTTGTTGGTCTCTAATGTGCTACTGGGCTGGAATCCAGCTGTTCTACTGCAGACCAAGACAGCTACCCTCTTAAAACTGATTCACAATGTTTATGCTGTAAAATATTTTTATATATGAACATCCACTGATCCCAATATTCCAACCTGTTCCAGTGCCCCCAAACTAAAAGTGGACCCGGATGTCTGAGTTTAATGTGGTCATGGTATAGCCATATGATATTACTGATCATCCATTTGAGGGTACCTAATCACTACAGAGAATATCTGTAGTGTTCTGACCTACCTGCCTCTTTCTCCCATCATTTCCTTGCAACATCACCCAATAAACACATGGGTCTCGTTGTCCTTTCAATATTGTACTGTACTCAGAAATATCATGTTCAGGCCACCATTGCTGAATCTCTACAATAAACTTCAGTTTGACAGTCACCATAATCAAATACTAGACAGTTTTCATAAACTCATTAACAGCCATTGGCCATGGATGCTGTTTTCCCAGACCCTTTTAAATTTCAAATGAGTCACAGAAGATCACTGGTTGGGCAACTAACTGCTAGCCTATGGTAAGTGCCAAGGAGTAAGCCATATAAGCCATATAAAAGCCTTCCCACTCTTTCCATGCAGGCATTTGCCATGCACTGCTACCCCTGTCCCATGCCTGCATGGGACTGCCTGGTCACTTTGGGGCCAAATAAGATTTTGGGGGGTGTCTTGTTGTTGTTGGGAAGGGACAATTAGGTCTGATCTTTGGACTGGCTAGGCCATAGGTAGTTTGGCAGAATAGGGTGGATTGATCATGACTGGTAAGGTGAACTGGGAAGCACACTGAGCCATCAGGCATTAGCCCATCATGGCTTCCAGCAGTGGTGTGGGTTGAAAGGGAATGTCCTTGGTGCTGAGCAGCATCGACCAAACCTTCGCTTTTCTCTATGGCATGCTGGGTGAGAGCAATGAACTCTGGGTCCTCTCCACAGAAGCATGTGTAGGTGAGGACAAAGTCAGCAAAAAATTGCTGGCAGTGTTTGGAGCCAGAGGAGAGTTGCCTGACTAAGATATTGTAGACCTGAAAGAGCTACCTAGCACAGCCCATCTCTAAAAAGTAGAATGATTATTGCATAGATCAGCCAATACATATTAATTAACTAGTTGAATCCCAAATAACATCTAGCAGCCTGAATAGCCTGAGTTCACCAGAGCTTGAGAGCTAACTAGAGTCAGTCATGATTAGTACGTGGATTGGAGACCACTGAGGAAGACCTGGGTTGCTACACAAAGGAAGGCAAGGGAATACCATCTCTGCTCATCTCCTGCCTTGAAAACCCTACAAGTTGTGACTTGACTTAATTATTATTAAACTCAACATATGATTGTCCTGTGTCTTTATTTGGGGAGCTGTGCTATGACAATCTCTAGGCATGACCTCTGACACACTACTTTTCAATAATGGCAATACACTGAAAAACTGAAGGATGTTCATGTGTATGTGAGCTGCCCAGATTTTTAAACTAATGCTTTGACTTTACCTTTTAAGTCCCATGACAAAGGATGTAATTTGTTGCAAAGCATTTCTTTCAATCCCCTTTAATAAGGTGAATGCTACATGGGATTTTATTTACGCTGGTTTACTGCTTGGGGTAATGAGGGGTGAAATAAAAATCTATTGACTGAGGCTCATGAACAATATGAGTGCAGCCATTTTTATTGTCAGATTTACTACAGATGAAAAACTCATTGATTATCACTTTATTGTTTATCATTAGCGCTTGTACTTAAGGAGCCCAGCTCCTTGCACAGGACTGCCATAAATAATAACGTTGCTGTTGTGTGCCCAGGATATAATGCGGTCCATAATGTTTTGTGTGTTTAGTAAAATATTGCTGAGGTTATGGGGGTGGAGGAGGAAAGGATGAGCCCCGCCCTTGAAAATGAGATATTTCTTACAGCAAGGCTTCAAGGGCAGTTACAAATTAAGAGGCCACACAATTTTATAGCAAAGAAAACCAGCCTAGGTTAATCATTGTCATTGGAAGCTTTGTTAGCAATCTATCATAAAATAACTTTGGCTCTAAATGAACAACATCATCACTACAAAACCAAAATGGGGGAAGGATTGGTGTGTCCATGGCTATTTCAGATGATGGATTCATTTTAGATGTAAAACTGAACTCTCTTTTGAGGCTTTCATTAAAATAAAGCAATTCTGAGATGTTAAAGCAAGGCTATCTGACCCTATATACATTCTATCCAATATATTTTTATTCTGCCTTTCTTCAAATGACTCATACATGGTTCTTCCCACTTTTGTTTTCACAACAATCTTGTGAGGCAGGCTAGGTTGAAGAATGTGACTTGCCTAAGATGTTCCAATGAGCTTCATGGCTAAACGGACATTTGAACCCTGGTCTCACCAGTCTTTCTCTACACTTTCCTGGCTCTCTGTTGTTTAAAGGTCTAAGTGAACTGTGATGGATGCACATGCATAAAAAGACCATTTCCTTCCCATTGTGATGGTGACATTGTGTGACTTGAACATTTTTGAAAGAAGTAGCAAGTATGCATAATATGGGACATTAATTTTTGGATTATTGAAATCAAAACAGCAACATATATATATAACTGCCAGGGCCCCTGACAGGGGAGGGGACTGGAGGTTCAAAGGGACCCAAATCCCTGGGGCCCAAATCAACTTGAGGGCCCGGTGAAGCGAGATCATTTCAATTTTAAACTTTTGGTGCAGTTCTGTACTGCAGCCACTAGGGGAGCAGGGAAGGCAGAGCAAACAAACATGCTATTCCTAGTTAGTGCTTTCTACCCTTTTTTAGCAGTGATTTTTAAAGAAAGTTCTCCATGGATGAAAACTTCTTTAACTGCAAGTTAAAACATTCTGAAGAGTAGAACAGAAAATTTCTGTGTCAAGTTAATATTTCTCATATTTACTATTGAAGTAGTAAATAAGTGATTTTTACATCTTTACATGCACTGAAATTTGTATTAATCTGTACTAGAGTTTACAAATGTGGAAAAGTAAATGCCTTAGATGAATGCCTTAGTTTCATTTTATATCACATGCTGTGCAATTAATTCATTGAGTTAATTACTATTAGGTGATATCCACTGTTTTAGAACACTTTAAAAGGGGATTAGATTCATGGAAGTGGAAAGGTCCATGAGTGGCCACTAGCTATGATAACCAAATAAAGCCTCTATGACCAGGTCTTGGATGGCAATCTTTTTTGGAGGGGGGGCAACTTTATACCCTCCAGATGGGATTTCCAGAAGCATCTGGCTGGCTAGCATGGGAGAACAAGTATAAAGAAAACACTCGTGAGAGTCTGACGCACAAATCAAGCAGTCAACAAGACTTGCAAAGAAAATGCTTACATTGGGAAACAGGATGTTGGACTAGAGACAAACCTCTGTTGTGATCAGGGAGCCTCTTATTTTATTCTTATGAGAGGTACAGGGCATGCAGTTATCTCATCTCCATTTTTACAGATGTTTTAAAAATATTATTCAGTGATCCCATTGCTTCCTCTGCATTTTTAAGTATGCTACTGAATTATTAAGTGTAGGAAGAAAGGGGTTTTTTTTAATATGTTGTCAAAGGCTTTCACGGCCAGAGTTCATTAGTTGCTGTAGATTTTCCGGGTTGTGTGGCCGTGGTCTTGGTTTTTTTAATGTTGAGAGAATGCATTCTGTGCATGCCCAGAGGTATTTTTCTTCCAGAAGCCAGCCCATTCTGAAGACAAACTCTTAGGCTAATGCCTAGTGAGAGTAATTAGAAAAGACAAACCCCAGAGGGTTAGTCATACTAGCCGGTTGAACAACTATATGGCTTAAAATTCTTCAAATAATTAACATTATTTACTTATTTTGTTATTAAACGATAAGATGATTTCCTAGCTCAATTTCCCTTTACTTGTATTTTAACAAGTACAATGTGGTACACCCAGTGACAATGGCAAAAGACTACCTAACCCTAATAGTAAAAGCAACAGTTATTTAACAACAACATTTAATTACAACTATAATAACATATTTCCTCTTTTTCACCTCTAGGTGTCCTGCCTGTGCACTAGCCAGTGTTAGTTTGTGGCAAGACAGGTCCCTCTGCAGTTCATCAGACCACAAACTGGATGACTGAAGTGGAATAGGGAATTAAGAGCACTACATGACATGGTTGCCACTTCTGTTATTATTTGTAATTTTATGTTAACTTATGGTTTTAACTTTTAATAACAAAATAAGTAAATAATATTAATTATTTGAAGAATTTTAAGCCATAAGCTGTGTATACTAGACAGTCTATACATAATTTAACATCTTTCTGTCTTTACTTTAGAAATTACTTCATATTACAAAGGTTGACATATGGCAAGTTAATAAATTTAAAGCACTTAATTTTATTTAAAAATATTTCTATATAGAGTTTAATTTCTGTTGTTATTGTTTTTCCTTCTTAATAAAGTTTGTTGTTAACAAAATGGTCACTTATTTCCTGCATTTTCCCTTCCAAGCCTTTACACTCAAGAGCATTAAAGCCTTCTTCATACAGGCCACTTTTATATAGTAATGAAGTAATTTACTAATATCATAGCAAAACTATTATTTAATTATACCTGATAAAATCAGAACAAAAATGGTTGCATGTGAATATGACATGTTTTAATCCTAAAATGACAATATAAAATATAGGTAATACCTGTTCATTCTCATAAATGGAGATGAATGGTTATCCACAATTATAAATATCTATGGCACTTTACATGGTATTTTTCCATGTGGTGGGCTTTTTTCTGTGTGGGCTTTTTTGTGTATGGGCTTTTTTCTGTGTGGGCTTTTTCCCATAGAGGCTTATTTCCCATGAGCATTTATGACCATGGGGGTTTTCTGTGGGCTTTTTTCATGTGGGCTTTTTTCATACAACCGGGGTTAGTTGCTGGGCTTGGCGAAGAAGGAAAAATGCCATCCTGGCTGTATTTGTGATCTAAGGCTTCAACAAAAGGGAGGCACCTAGAATCACACCCAGACTCTTGATGGAGAGAGCTGGTACTAGCTGTACTCTGTCAAGAGCGGGAAGCTGAATTCCCCAACCCAGACCCCCCACCCAGTCTAGCCACAGGACCTTTGTCTTCAACAGCTTCAGCTTCAGATGGCTCTGCTTTAACCATCCCACCACAGCCTCCAAGCAACTGGCCAGATCTTCTGGGATGGTATCTGGCCAACTGTCCATTAACAGATGCTGCTGGGTGTCATCTGCATGTTGGTGACACCTTAGCCCAAATCTCCTGACTAGCTGTGTGAGATGGCACATATAGATATTAAAAAAAACATTGGGAAGAAGATTGGTCCCTGAGGGACTCTGCACACCAGTAGGAGTCGTGATGAGACCCTCTCTCCTAGCACCAACTTCTGTCCCTGCCCTTGGAGAAATGAACATAGCCATTGAAGGACTATTCCACATAATCCAACGGCAGTGAGGCAGTGGGTCAACAGGTCATGGTCAACCATGTCAAACACTGCTGAGAGATCTAACAAGAGCAGCAGCACAGACTAGCCTCAATCCAGTTGTCTACAGAGATCATCTATAAGGATGATTAGTACTGTCTCCATCCCATGACCAGGATGGAAGCTGGACTGGAATGGGTCGAAGGCCAATGTGTCCTCCAGGAAAGCCTACAGCTGTTCTGCGGCCACCCGCTCAACCACTTTACCCAGGAACAGAATGTTCAAAACTGAGCAGTAGTTGGCTGGATCAGAAGGATTTAGCGATGGTTTTTTAAAAAAATAATTGCCTCACCATGGCTTCCTTCAACATTCCTGGGAAGATGCCGGAACCCAGGGACTGATTGATGAGGTCTGCCAGGGAAATCTCTGTGCTAACCAGCCAGGAAGGGCACAGATCAAGGGTGCATGTGGTGTATTTGACAGCTGACAGGATCCTGTTGACATTGGTTAGAGAGAGCTGTCTGAATTGATCTAATACTGAACCCAGTGACAATCAAGGGGCCTCTAGTTCGCTCACTGTATCAACATTGCTGGGGAGGTCACAGTGGAGTGACAATACTTTCTCCACAAAATAGCTCACAAAAGCTTCACAGCTGATAATCGAATCACTATAGCCCCGCACTAGGGATGTAAAGGATCTAATTACTCTAAACAATTGAGTTGGGTGAGAACTTTCAGAAGCGATGGAGGCCATATAGTAAGCTTTCTTAGTGGCCTTCACCACCATCTCATAAGATCTTATAAACATCCTATAGGGTGTTCTTGCAGCCTCATTGTGAGTGCAATGCCAAACTCACTCTAGTCGTCTCAGCTCCTGCTTCATCTTTCTTAGCTCTGAAGAATACCAAGGGGCTAATTTCAAGTGGGGGCGAAGAGGATGTTCAAGGAATGACCTTGTCTATGGCCTCCAAAAAAGCGGTTATGCCAATCTTCCTTCAGCACATCTAACAAGTCACCAGGGGGTATCAAATCCTGCAAAGCATTCTGGAAACCAATTAGATCTATAAGGCTCCATGGGTGAGCATAAATCTGCTCACCACCTATGCAGGAGAGGACTGAGAAATCTGGCCATTGTTCACACTTGCCACAAAGATCAAATCTAGTGTGTGGCCTGCTTGATGTGTGAGACCTGGTACAACCTTGGAAAGCCCTAGTGCTGCTGTGGATGCTACTAGGTCTGCTTAATCCCCCAACACAATACAACACAATGGCTGAGTTCAGACTTCCTTCACAACAGCTATTGGTAGCAGAAACCAAATCAACCTCACACTGGTGATATCATCCAGCTGTTGCCATGCAAGGCACTTGTAGTGCTCTTATGGACTTACAGTTTCATAAGTGATAAAAACCCGGACATTGCAAAATATGTATAAAAAGGGACTGAACTGTGTGGTGACCCAAAAGTGATACCAGTTACAGACACACACCCAGAAGAAGGAAGCCTTCCTTTGAGATGATGTGCCTATGGTTCCTGAGGTTACCTACCCTCTTACCTGCTGTAAGATGGACCAGCTCCCTAGCCATATTGAAGCCCTGAAAGCCAGGCAGATGCCATGCCAAGGCAGAAGACCGATGACAGAGAATTCAAACTCCATGAAGAGTTTCTTCCTTGCACACACAGGCAACATTCCCCTTCCCCCACCCAGCCTCACCTAGCTGAATCTGCAGCCATAAATTAATCAAGGGCCCATATAACAATGATTCTGGCCACATGAGTCATCACTCCTCCAGGTGCCACTAAACTGCCCAGAGTTACTAGATTTCAATATTGTCCACTCCCTTAGACCCTTCCCCCTGAACCCAGTTCCAATCAGCATGTTTTGGGGATGGACCAGCAGGAGGGGTGCCAGGGGATGGGGCCAGCCTAGCCCACCCCCCAAGCCCCTCATAAAAGAGGGCACCCAGCCATGTGCTCTCTCTTTCTCTCTCTCTCCTGACCTCAAGACCCACCCTACCTCCATGACTCTTGGTTAGTGCTACCAGAGTCTCCATGTGTTTCTGCTGGTTCAGGACATGACCTTATTACCCCATAGTCTCCCTAAGGATCGCTTCATCCCGCCAAGGACAGGTAAAGTATTACCCCGCAATGAAATACCCTGCTAATGCGAACGTTGCTATCCTCTTCTCTCTAATTTCCCTAGATCTGTGTAATTTTGAGTGTGTTTGAATTGTTGTATGCTTGTGATATAATCCCTAGTAAAAGGAACCATTTTATACTGAAGTCAGTCTCTGAGTCTATTTCTGGTGCACCTGGAAGAAGCGGGATCCCAGTATATTTAGGTGCTTGCTACCTTATTTGCCTGTTGCCTTGCGTAATATCATAATTCCCCATAGTTATTAATAATTAGTGGCAATTTGGCTAACACAGCCTTTCCTAAAATAATAACCTTACAATAATCTATGCATAAAACCTTCCCACACTCCTCTCCCTCAACCCCCCAAAAACACAATAATTAACTAATTTATTTAAAATAAATTGAAAATTATTTTAATGAATGGAGGACAGCAACTGATTGATGTTCAGGAAAGGGTTGCCAGAGCTCTCAATGGCAATCACCAGAATTTTAGAGGGGTTCTTCACAATCCGATTGCAGGGCTCATGCCTTTCCCACCTGTCAAAATCAGGCAGCCATGAAACAAACTCCAGTTGAGTCACTCCACTTCTATCTTTGTTCATCCCATCCTTGTTCCTTGACAGCAACTTAGAATTCGCTCAATCCAGGTCACCCAGTAATGGATCCAAGTCTTTCAGTGAGGCCTCAAGTATGGCACAGCCCGGGGTGCTGGACAGTACGCAGGGGTGAGCAGAAGCACTTGGCATGCCCAGGTAAGGTGCTCTGTAGAGAACCGATGACAAGGAACTCTCTACTTGGAAAGGTGGACAGAGGCACAGCCCAAACCAAACACCCTGTTGGAAGCCAGGAACAGGGGACTATTAGTTTCCACCATGGTGCTGGGACACAGTTCAAGAAAGCCACCCTGGTAATAACTGGTGGGGGCCACAAAGGTGTAATGGGGCCAACTGCAGGATAGACAGGACAGGCTGGTGGGCAGGCCAGCTCCTCTACATCTACCCTTTTTATTCTGATAGGCTTCAAAGTGCATAAGTTTGGCTGGATCATGCCCGCTTTGTGCAAAAGCACCAGTTTTTAAATAATCTTTTTTATTTTTAGACCTGCCACTGGATTTTAATTGATTAAAAATAGTAACCATTGCCTTTTCATCCAACATTTTCCACCCTGAGACTTTGGAATGGGACAGCCCATGAGTTCCAATCCAAGACAATACAGGCACTGTAATAACAGGATAATTATCACCACAGTAGCACATAGCCAGTGAGATGTGGCTCTTGATATCATCCAGTGCTTCCTTTCCTCCTTTCTAAAGGATGAATATTTTTGCCCCATTTCATGGGCCACCGAATTATTATACAAATGGGGGGAAATATGTTTTTCAGGGATTTTTTTGGGGGGGGAAACTTTCCATCCCCATTTCAGTGCATTCTCTAATCGAAATGCTGTAAATGAGTCTACTGTCTGTTTCTGCTGTGCTACAAAGTATTGTTCACTGATGTTACAAACCAATCAATGAGCATTATGTAGTCTTACCATATTTTATTGCTTAATTGCCGATCCTGACACTTTCTCTTGATATCTTAACTCTCCTGTGACCTTACAACCAGAATGTACAATATTTGAATAAGCTTGTAGAGGATGCAGAGCTTTCTTTTGAATGTACACATGCCAACCTTCTCATCAGTGCAGCCAAATTTATAAGCTCCCAAATGAATAACTTTACTTTTCTTTTTTTTGGGGGGGAATCATTTGTGGTGCCTTCATATGAACACAGCATGACTCTTACTTAGCTTCACCATCACCCCCCAAAGTTAGTCCTGTTTACCTCAGTTCATATTTTGCCTTCTTAGGGCACCCATTTGTTTCTTTTAAAAAGAGACTTTTCTTTGAATGTGTTCTTTTCTAAGCTCCCGCAGTATTGTATATTCATGATCCCAGAGTCCAAAAATCAATAGTTTCTGTGGCTCCTACTAACTTGAAGTGATTCTTCAAACCCAAGAATAAGCGCAATATTAGCAGATTCTTAAATGAATTCCACCTCTGGAACACCCAGATTTGGCAGATCAAAGTGCTACACAGCAGGGGTGAAGCCTTTACTCATTCCTAGGGGGCAGACTTTTCTTTCTTTGACTGCTAATTCCTGTTTATCTGAAAGAATGGTTGATGGGATGCACTAGGAAGCTTATTACCAGTAAATAAAACTAGACTATTTTTATAGGAAATGTTTAATTAAGGCATTCTTAATTTTGAGTATTGCATAAGAAATCACTCTTCTAATTCCTGGTACATCTGCCATATCTGCATCGCTGAGATTTAAATTAGTAAAGCTGCCAACCTCCAGGAATCACAACAGATCTGCAGACTACATAAATCACTTATTAATTGATTGATTGATTGATCCCACTTCTCCTGGAGAATATGGCTGTGTTGTAAGGTGCACTGCATGGCATCATACTCTGCTAAGGACTCTCCCCTCCCTAAACCCCCCTTTCCCATGCTCCACCCTCAGATCTCCAGGTATTCCCAAGCCTGGAGTTGGCAGACCTATAGGTTACCAGTAGCCTGTATCCCCCCAGTCAGCAAAGCAAAGTTCAAAGCCTTCCTCTGGCATAACGAACCATCATAATTCACGAATCCTCCCCTTAAACCTCCCTTTTTTTTCTTCTTGTGACTTTGGCTATAAAAGTCCATACAAAATTTGCATTTCTTATGTACCTGAAGAAGAGAGGCCTGACTCCCAAAAGCTTATGCTGGAATGAAGCTTGTTTAGTCTCAAAGGTACTACTTGATTTCGGTTTTGCAGTGATGCAACAGACTAACACGGCTACCCTTTCAAAATTGCTACAGGAAATAGACACTGCAAAAGATATCAGCATGGCACAAATTAGAACTGATTTACTTCCTTGCCTCTTCTGAATCTTATATAGTGCCCACTTTATTTGATTACTTTCATTCTGAGTAGTTTCCTCTGACATGCTACATAATATTGATACAAAATACTGGCATAGATCCTAGATTCAGGTGGATAGCTGTCTTGGTCTAAAGCAATAGAACAAAGTTTGAGTCCAGTGGCACCTTTAAGACCAACAAAGAATTAAACTTTGTTGATCTTAAAGGTGTCACTAGACTCAAACATTGTTCTATGGTATAGATCTTGCATAGTAAAATTAGTGTAAGTAAGTAATTAGTGTAGTAAGTAAAATTAGTGATGAATTCAAACACTGACTGGTTAACCCTTTTTGGACCCTCAAATGTCAGCGTTCCTGATCACAACTTTTCCTTTCCCTTTCAGAGCCCTTCTGAGCAATGGATCTTGAGCAATGACTAGAAGAGTACTACATTTGTTTCTAAAGCATTTGGTTGGATCCAGCAATTTGTGAGAGGAAGCATTAACTCACTTGACACAGTTTCACTTGCGCAAGTAAAATACTGTGTATATATACTGTATACATATCAGGATGAACCAGCGTTTCTGCACAAGCAGAAATACAAGTCAGGATCCTGCACTGAGCAGGGGATTGGACTAGATGGCCTGTATGGCCCCTTCCAAATCTGCGATTCTATGATACAGCCACTGTAATAGTGCAAGCCCCCACTCCAGTTTTCTTAGGATGCTGCTGCTTGTGGAAGGGCTGTAGCACAGAAATCCTCCACTGAATCCAACCCATTCAGTTGTAATGTTTTCCCCTTGTCCCTGCTGCTCGGTTGAAAAAGAAAATGTATTTGAGCATGTCAGAATTACAAGCAGAGAAGCAAGTTTTTAAGCTACTCCATAAGAATCCACATAACTAACACATATGGTGAAGGAGCTCTAAATGATGTTCCCCCACAGGTCCCAGGGACACATTTATATACCAAAAAGCAGTATGTGAGCTGAGCTTTCCACCAGTGCAGATGAACTTACATGCAGAAACACCCATAATTGCAGTGACATTTCCAGCAGCCCAAATTGCTGAATTTGCCATTGGAGGACTCACTTTGAACTTGGGGCTTTACTCAGCATTCCCCTCTGGATCAGTTCTCAGTGGCTCACTTGAATAAAAATCTTAAAACCAGATGTATGCTTTTAGGACTGTGCATCAATGGGGCCATTACTTTACTCTTTTTCCCCCACTGTGTCATATGTACAGCCTTAAAGTTTAATAGTTTTTTGTGTGTAATAGATACGATAGATCCAGGTTTTTTTTTAAAAAAAAAAAAATACAGTACCCATTTTCTCATTGTAAATCATTTACTGAGATGTACCAGATTTGTATCTAATGGAGCATATTCCTTATATATACCGTGCTCACTTTGATATCAAATCTAGTGATAGAGCCATCATCTACAATGGCGATAATGCATTTACACACTTGTCCTTTGTTCCCAAAGACATGTTGTTCTTTCCTTTAATGGAGACCAGGGCTTTGTCTACATGTTTGGTAATCCTCATGTAATTCTATGTGGGAATGTGTAAGGGTGCCTATCAATTTGTGGAGCATCAGGAATCATATGGGTGGGCTTTGGGAGGGGGAAAGCTGTCATGAGCACATGAATGATAACTGCATGTGGAGGCCCTGGATCTTACAATTTTCACCTCTGCATGATTTCTGCAAGCCAGCTGTTCCATGTACTCTCATCAATGGGGGCTTCTAAACTCATGAATTGTGCCTAAGTCTGAGCCGATGTGCCGATGTGGTGTGGTGTTTAGATACCATTGGTACTCTAGGATCAGAGGCACCTAGGGTTGGGAGTGAGTGTGGTGTGGTGGTTAAGAGTGGTGGACTCTGTTCTGGAGAACAGGGTTCGATTCCCCACTCCTTCACATGAAGCCTGCTAGGTGTCCTTGGGCCAGTCAAAGTTCTCTCAGAACTCTCTCAGCCCCACCTATCTCACAAGGTGCTCATTATGGGAAGGGGAAGGGAAAGCGATTGTAAGTCACTTTGAGACTCCTTAGGGTAGAGAAACCTCCCTTCTCTACAATGGAAGCTTGCGAGTGACCTTGGACCAGTGTGGAGGACTACCTGGCAATGACCCACCTGACACAGCAAGACATATCAGGGAAGCCTGAGCAATAGGGTGGCTTTGACAGTCAGCCACAGGGCGGCTCAGAAGGCATGGAGACAGTAAACAAGCTTGGATGGGACAGAAAAGGTTCTCTGGGCCCAGGTAATGTAAGGCAGGCCATAGCAGTAGAAAGCAGGGGTGGGCAAAGGAGCAGGGAACAGAGAAATGCAGGCTGGAGTGTAGCTCAAGGACTAGGTGTAGAGCTGGAGCTATAAAAAGAGAGGAAGTAGAAATGGGAGGACGATGGCTGGAGGAGAAAAAGGCAGAAGGAGAAGGCGGGTTAAATCAGTGTGGCTCTTTTACCATGTAATGCAGTGTAACCCTAAGATGACTGAAGTTAACCACACCTGTGGGTGCATGAATTGGAGAATAAAACAACCTGTGTAAGAAAATAGTGACTGGGGTGATGCTTTTAGGACCCCATGGACCCCAGGTATGGCATTCCCCTTCCCCAGAGGATACTAAAGCCAGTCATTCTCTCTGTGTAGCCTACCTCATAGGGTTGTTACTGTGAGAATAAAAAGGAGTGTGACAGAGTGTTGGACTGTGTTGGACTGTGTGACAGAATGTTGGACTGGATGGGCCATTGGCCTGATCCAGCATTGGCTTCTCTTATGTTCTTATCAGTCAGAGAGCAATGTTATAAGCCATTTTAGGTTTCCACTGGGGAGAAAAGTATGGAATAAATATATTTTAAAAAATGCATAACTGCATCTCCTTTAATCTCATATGTGCTGGGTGATATATATTCCCAACTGCTGATCATACAAAGGCAAAAGGCAAGTCTTCCAGAGGCTGGTGGCAAAATACATTCAGAGATTCAGTGATTAATATTCATACCTTGGAAAATACCTGATTTGTTTCCATTGCATATCTATAGAAGTCAGTCCACATTATGGCAGTAGAGCTTTCCGTTCTTCCAGGCTATAGAAGTACAAAGTCAGTGTCTTGGTTCTGTGATGCATGAGCTCTCCTTAGTATTATATCAGAATCCTTAAGACGCATGTTCAAGGTTGCCATTGCCATTTATCATGTATCTTGTGGTTAAACATAAGTAAGCTGAACATAACAGCAAGCAGACGTTGATACAGAATCATCTACTGAAAGCATTGCTCTTGAACTGTCTACAGGCCTCAAGATTAAGTGTGAAATCTGACAAGGAGAATACATATTAAGAATACATGCTGACAGAGTGATTTGGGTGATATTTTTCAAAGTAAAGCATCGATTACATTTCCATATCAGGCTGCCTCACAGCATAAAGGAAAACAGAGTTAGAGAGTTGGAAAACCAGGTGTTTGTGTATGAGTGCGTGTTGTACCTGCCCAGTTTCTTCCACAATGAGAGATGGGCATAAACCAGGAAAATACAGTTCGGTTTGTGATTCGTGGCATGCCCTGTTCATGAATCACAAACCGTCACAAACTTTTAGCCACCAAATAAACTGTTTCAATCTGTGAGATTTGTGACGCAGTAGGAAACACCCCTCCCCCAGCATGCTAGAGACACCAAACTCGCAGGGGATCTCCAGCTGACTCTCCTCTACCAAGTTTCATAAAAATTGAATTTATGGGGCCCGAGTTATAGCCTCCCAAAGAAGGTGCTCCAAGGAAAGTGCTTTCTGGGGAAACAACAGGCATAGGTTCATGAGGTTCCGGAGTGTATAGGACAGACCCTGTGCAAGCTAGAGACATCAGCCTCACAGGGAACCTCCTCCTGATGTTCCTTTACATGACCTCCAAGTTATGTGCAGATTGGACTTAGGGGGTCTGAGTTATGCCTGCCCAACAAGATGCCCCCAGGAAAGTGCTTTTTAGGGAAATGTCAGGTGCAGGTTCAAAAGTGCAAGCTACAAGTGTCAAACACACAGGGAACCTACTGGTGTTTCCAAAGCTGGAGAATTCCACCCCTTGTTGCTTTGATGTTAGGTATACATTTTCTTTGAGCAGACACTGTCTGTCTGGAAATGTTGTTGTTGTTCAGTCGCACAGTCGAGTCCAACTCTTCGCGACCCCATGGACCAGATCATGCCAGGCCCTCCTATCTTCCGCTGTCCTCTGAAGTTTGCTCAATTTCATGTTCTGGAAATGTATCCATCCACAAACTGCCATGAACTGCTTGAAAGTTTGTGGAAGTTTGTGCTGGTTGATCTGCCACAAACTTCTGTTTGTGAACCATGAACCGCCCAAAATGATCACAAACATTCATTCATGAGCTGGTTCATGCCCATCGCTATCCACAATACAATGCATTACAAATACATTTTTGTCCCCACAGGTGACCAATTTGCTGGTGAATCAGAGGGGTGGATGAGTTGTGTGTCCCTGGGTTTGCCTCTATGACCCAAGGCTCCAATAGGGCACTATTTAGCATGAGCATTGTCCCAAAGCCAGCTCTGTGGAGCCATGAAGCACAAGCAGGTGGTGGAGGGAGGGTGAAAGGAGAAACAATCTCCTTTCTTGCCATGCCCCTCTTTTCCACCAGCTGTTTTTTAATGGTACAAATACCATTACTATTAAATGGAAAGTGCTTTCTACAAAACTACTCACTGCTAGTGATGCCACAATCTTTGCTGCTTATGAGTTCACCAGACACAGTTTACTGTGATCAATGGTAGTTATTCCAGTGAGCTGATCCCAAGCTTCTTCCAAACTGACTGGTGGTTGTGCAGTAGCTTTGGTGCTTACTAGCCCTACTAGATGCTTGATCTCTGGGCCTTATCAACAAATGGACAGGTCTGGATCTGGAATGGAGAGCCCTAGAGCAGCATGGATATACAAATTAGGGTGGGTGCTCAACCTGAAGCTACCAATACATTTCTGTCAACATCCAGTGGCAGCAGCAGTGATGGTTGGCTGTTATTGTTCCTGTGTTTCATAAAAACATAAGAAGGGCCCTGCTGGATCAGACCAATAGTCCATCTAGTCCAGCATCTTGTCTCACACAGTGGCCAACCAGTTCATCTGGACAGGCAACAATAGGGCATAGAGGTCAAGGCCTTCCTCTGATGTTGCCTCCTGGCTCTGGCATTCAGAGGCTTAGTGCCTCTGAATGTGGACTTTTCCCTCTGTCACCATGGCTAGTAGCCATTGATAGACTTATCCTTCATGAATCTATCTAATCCCCTTTTAAAACTGTTTATTCCTGTGGCCATCACTACATCCTCTGGCAGTAAATTCCACATTTTAATCACTCTCTGTGTAAAGCAGTATTTCCTTTTGTCCATCCTGAACCTACTACCCATTAGTTTCATTGGATGCCCTCAAGTTCTAGTGCTTTGAGAGAGGTAGAGAAAAAATTCTTTGTCAACTCTCTCCATCCCATGCATAATTTTATAAACCTCTATCATGACCCCCCTTAGTTGTCTCTTTTCTAAACTGAAAAGTCCCGGACTCTTTAACCTTTCCTCATAGAAAAGGTGCTCCAACCCCGTAATCATCTTGGTTGCCCTCCTCATCTTGGTTTCCCACTCAACCATTCTGTGTCAAACAAGTGGAAGGATCCTGTTGACTGGGATGTTGTATTGCAAAATCCTGGACATGTGAGCATGAACATGTGAATGAATCTTCAGTCATCACACATGTATTAATTTTATTAAAAGTACCCAGTGCTTCCATGACCATGCTACCAGAGCAATTTGGCTGCCGAGAAAAATATGCCTATGTAACAATGTAATCAGCCTGTGTGCATGAAAGCTGATTGTCCATGCATGTGAGCATGCTGTTGTACAGCCACTCAGTGAATACCAAGGACAGGGTTGGCAAACAGTTGATCCAGTCATCAATAAAGCAGTGGCATAATTACGACCAGTGATCAGGATGATCAGAACCCATAGGGTTTCAGTCAGCCCTGCTTGTCATTTTTTGCATACTTAGGCAGCGCTAAGCATACATCTTCTTTTCAGGTGTCTTCTGACTTGCCCGGCAAAAGTTTTCACTTACTGAAGTTTCCTTACTTGTCCCCTCTATCATGGTTTCATATGCTGAAAAATTAAGAAAACAAATATACAGGCCAAATCATGCTATGTCAATTTAAAAATTAACAGATATTAACAAACATATGTATATTTATTTCATATAATAGGTAAAAATCAGATATTGGCCCTTACAATAGCCTCAGTTATCATTAATGATCTACAATAACATCCAAAAGTGACATATATTAACCCTGACCAGACACATTTTGGCTCAACTGGCCTTCCTCAGTGCTTACTTATTCCAATTACTATTGGTGCCTGGCTTTACTGAACTTTTCTGACCAAGTGAGAAAGGTACACAATTGATTGAATCATCACTATAGGATTAAGTGGACTTGACCATGGCTGTGAATTCTTAAGAACATGGTATATGATCGATATTCTTTCCCTTGGTCATACACAATAATTATCAGAATAACTTCATCTTGGTCGGTTTATGATGAATGAGTGTTGTATTATTCTGTCAGGAGTCATGTAGCAATGTTATTTCTTGGGCCAAAACACATCTGGTCTGGGTCAATATTTGTTACTTTGGATGTCACTGTAGATCATCAGTGATAACTGAGGCTAATATCTGTTATGTATTGTGAAATAAATATATGTATTTTTGTATATTTGTTAATATGTTATTTTTAAATTGACTAAACAGCATTATTTGGCCAGTATGTTTATGTTTCCTTAACCTTTTGGTACTTAATTCAATTTGTTTCAGGTTGAGGATACACACACCTTTTTGTTTTTAGTTACCAGTCTCATTTGCCATCATTGACATCATCATGTAGCCAATGTGGCATGTTCTAGAATATTGCACTAGAACATGGGGACACCTGGATTTAAATTCCCATTCTGCCATGAAGATCCCTCATTATCTTGGTTCACTCATTATTTCTCATCCTAACCTACATCACGGGGTTATTGTGAGGATAAAATAGAGGTGAGGAACCACGCCAGTTGCCCTGGCCTCTTCAGCTTGGATCCCAAAACAAATACCTGTTAATGAAGGATTCCCCTCAGCTAAGTGCAATTTTTCTGTCTTCCCCCTCCCTGCAGCCCAAAATGACCCCTGAAACATTGCTCCAAGGGGACAGGGGACCCCCAAGAAAGGCATGAAGGGGCAATCAGCAGTCTGCTGTAGGACATGGGGAACCAGTGATAATTGCCGCCACCATGCCTTCCATTAGCAGAAACCCTCCATGGGATCCAACCCATTAATTTGGCATGAAAATTGAACCTGGTGGGTATTTTGTAAAACCACTGTTTTAGCACTAATGAAGAAGAATTGCCAAGGTAAAAGCTTGTTTAGCTCTATCAACAATTTAGCGCTTGTTTTTATGAATGAAATGCTGCTTTCATTGCCATTGGGCCATTTCTCTGCAACTCATTATATCTGAAAATAGAGAGTTAATGGGGCAAGTTTTATCTTCTATTATCTCTTTTTAAAAGATAAAGGTCTTAAACGTTAAACCTTCAGCCAATACCTGTCTCTTAATCAAAGGAATTTGCTGCTCCAGCTAGGTTTTATGTTCTTCTGAAGGATTCCAGATTGCTTGTTTTTTTTATAGACTACCTACATAACCGCCTCCTACAGTATTTAAATTCTGTAATTTTCTGCTCCTAATGTTATCTAAATGCACACAGAACGCTTTACATTTATCCATTTAATATCATAGTTACATCTCATTTAGATGTCTGTTTCTCAACAGCTTATACTAGTAAATGTTTTTAAAACAGAAAAGTATTTAAATTTCATTTGGTGCCGGGTTTTGTGGGGAGGGGGTTGAATATTTTTACAGAGGAAAAAATGACTAATGGTCCAGGAAGATGTATTTATACAATCTGTTTATCTACATCACCCAGATATATCAGTGTTTTGAAAACTCGCACTCGCATACCGTTGCTTTTTATAGATGTTGGATTTTTAAGGCTTTAACAATATTGTTCATGTGAAACAAATCCTCTCTTTATTGCCAGTGATAAAACAAACATGACATAAAAGATATGCATCATGTACTAAGTACACATCTTTTTTCTCTGAAAAAGTATATGTCACACACGCACACAACAAAGCAAGGAGACATGCTGGGAGCTCCATTTGCCGAGTGGGAAATAAAGCATGGGGAGAAGCAACAACTTGTACAATGCTGTCAGTTCACACAAGCATTGCTGGAGCTTTATAGGGAAGCCGTCATCTGAACACTTGGCTATGGATTCCACTTCCTGTTTAACACACCACTGGAACTGGTGCACAAAGACCAGTACCTGATATCTGCACAGAAGTTGCCATTCCAGTTTCTGGCAACTCCAGTTTGATATACTCAGGTAAGATTGACTGGGAAAGTCCTTTTTTTCCCCACCTGAGAACATGAAGAGATATATGAAACTAGATGGACCAGTGGTGTGTCTCTGTATAAGGCAGCTTCATATGAACATTTTATCCTCGCAGAATCCTGAGGGGTTGTCAAGCTGACTGGTCCAAGAGAACCCAGTGATCTTCGTGACTCAGCAGCTATATGAACCCAAGTCTCTACACTCCTCATACGACACTCTAACCACTACACCACATTGGTTCTCTATTTGCAATTCAGAAATAATGCCAGATTGCCTGATGTATGCCTGATGGAGAAGGATACAAGAATCACTCGTCAGATCACACAGCTCTCAGAATATTCGGCACCTCTCAATTAATGAACAGCTAGTTGTGTCCCAGCTAGTTTTATGGAACTTCTGGGTATCCCATGTCAGTCTTTAAGAGGGGCAAAATGTTAGTTTTGTGTGTTACCTTCAACATAAAAGACTGACCAGTTAAAAGTCATATTTGATCATTGAAATGTCTCATGCAGTCAGCCCCCAGGAAATATGCATCTTCTTGCATGTGGTGTCTACAATTAAGAGAGAAGAGAGGAATGCTTGATTGGAAGATAAGTTTCACCAGCGACCGTACAAGCCAATTTGACTAAAGCAGAGCTAATTAAGGATGTCTCCTGTATATAAAATATATCATCTCCAGATAACAGCATATGGCTAAATTTTTCATCTTATTAAAAGCTTGCATTAAAGGTTTTCCAACATAAATTTTGACCAACGACAGGTGCTATTTTGAAGAGCCTGACAATGGGGATGACTTAGATTAGGTTGACACTGCCAAGAGATGTATCACCTATGGCTGTCTTAAGGGGAAGAAGGATGAGGAATCCATTCTCCATTATTGCCTAATGCTGATGGGCTGGCATTATCTTCGGCAAGCTGTTCTTCCTTTCTCTCCTCTCTTTCAGGCAATTGTGCACACCACTCTAAGAGCTATTTCCACTTTAGATTTACTGAAGGGGTTTGTGGAATAACCTCTACGTCTTAAGAAGTTAGGCAGGCTAATGTCAGAAGACTGAACACAACATCCAACTTCAAGAGCAGAAGCCAGATGGGAAGCAATTTAATAGAATAACAGTATCACTCTGTCATCCTTGTTACTTCTTAAGTAATCAGAATTGGGGTACAGAACAGCACACAAGATTTTCAGCTGGATTTCTTTTAATTGGTGGGGAGGGTGGGTATAAATCTAACAAATAAATAAATAATTTTCACTCTGTTTTCATCCATTATATATCCCATCTTTCCTCCTAAAAACAACCCTTCAAGGTGTGCTTACAAAATGTACAACAGACATATAAAACAGAAAGGTTAAAATCTACAGTCAGAGAGAGGCCGTGGTTCAGTGACTGAGCATCTACTTTGCATGCAGAAGGTCCCAGGTTCAGTCCCCAGCAGCTCCAGTGAAAAACCTCCCCTTGGCACTCTGGAGAACTGCTGCCAGCCAGAAAACAATCCTGACCTTAATAGATCAAAGGTCTGACTCAGTATAAGGTGGTATCCTGGCTCAACAACCAAGGAAGAACAAACTAAAACAAAAAGAATATTTTGTCGAAAGCTTTCACGGCTGGAGTTCATTAGGTAGATTTTCCGGGTTGTGTGGCCGTGGTCTTGGCATTGTAGGACCTGACATTTTGCCAGTAGCTGTGACTGGCATCCTCAGAGGTATAACACAGAAAGATGGAGTACTCTCTGTGTCAAGGACCTGGAAAATCTACAGCAACTAAAAAAAAAGAATATTACTATATCCACAAAACAGGCCACAACACAACTTGTCCGTGCAGTAGATTACTGAAAGTTCTCTGAAATAATCCTGTCTTGCAGAATCTTCTGAGAGTCAGCAGGGGGTGATGCTCTCCTCTGTTAGGCCATTCCATAAACATGGAGCAGTTACTGAGCAAGTGCATAATTGCACTCCCAATTGCACTGCTACCCTGTGTTCCACTTTGAACACACCTGAGACACATTTCCAAAATGCCAAAAACAACAATAAGAATCCAGAACATAACATTAGAAAAGGAATAAATGATTAAGAGCCTGTAAGTTTTGTTTAAAATAGAAATGTTTGGGGCCTGTCTCCTGAAACTTCTAAGTAATTGGGTTAGTGCTGAAAAGGAGTCCACAAATATAATGAGAAGTACATGGTCCGTCACAATGCCAGCCTAACCTGCAGTGGTAAAGGCATGTGAAGAAAGGACAGCTCAGAAGATCTAAAGGGTGAGGCAGTTCATGTGGGAGCCAGCATTCAGTCAAGGGTGCAGGGCTTAAACCATGCAGGATGGGTAATGCAATACCAAAATGCATCAATGCCTAGGGATGAACTACTGATTTTGTTTTTGGCAATACAATGCACTGATTTCGAGGAAGCAGGGATTCTTGAAGTAGGTTTCTTCTTAACATTGCTAAAAGTATATACATTTAGCCAGTCAAATCCAAGCAGCATAGAACCTTTCCAGGTTCTCTGTTGAAAAGTTTTAACACATCTTGCCCTATTTTTTACTTTGAATGCCTGTCATTTCAAGTGGTTAAAAGCTCTTCAGATACCATGACCCTGTTCTTCAATGAGGGTGGTGTGGTTAGTCCAGCAGCAATGCTTTTGAACATTCAGAGAAGAGTGAAATACTTTGGGGCACCTGAAAAAAAGAAAAAGAAATCTTGTATATTAACAGGAAGTCTTTCATTGACTTCAGCACTTTCATGACATTGTAAGGTTTCTCAGTATTAGACATTTGATTGACATTGTGATGGCTCACTCGAAGCACAGACAATGTCAGTGCAGCTGTATTAAGTTCTTTTCTTGACTTATAACAGCTTCTTCAGAATTGTTTTTTTTCCCCTTTCTTTTAAAATTCCCTTTGACATCCCAAGGGCAATGGTACTGGTAGAGTAATACAGTGCCAGGGTATGCAGTGTTTGTGGATGGATGGAGATATATTGTTGCTATTGTTACTATGAAGTAACAGTACTTTATAGAGGGAGGCTAAAATTGAATCACAAATTTAAATCTTCATAGATTCAGAGTTCTATGTAAGTTATACCCACATACACGGAACCCCCCCTAAAACTCACAAACCCCAATAAACTACTCTTCTAACAGCATGATCTTAAGCTGGTCTGCCCGGAATTCTACAAGGGCAACCATTTTCCTGCTGAGTGCAGGGAACCCTGCAGTCATCGGGAGAAAAGGTTTTTTTTGTTTTGTTGTTAAGTCATCAGTGACAGTCTGATGTCAATTCCAAGGAAAACCCATAATTGAGGTCATTCTGCTCTAGGAATCAATGGAAACTCTGTGGTTTTATCATAGAGTTTCTGGTGACTCCTACAGAGGTACAACATCACTTCCAGGCTTCCTCCAGAAGTGAAGTTATACCATCACCAATGGCATCCCCATATCCCCATCCTTTGACTCCCCTAAATCTTATTCAGGTTTAAACAATGGAATTTACTCCCAGGAAAATAGGATTCCTAACTCGGGGTTGGGAAATACTTGGAGATTTAGGGGATGGAACTTGGGTAGGGTAGGGTTTGGGGATGGGAGGGACTTTAGCAGGGTATAATGCCATGGAGTCCACCCTCCAAAGCAGCCATTTTTCTTCAGGGGAACTGATCTCTGTCATCTGAAAATCAATTGCAGGAGATCTCCAGGTGCTACCTGGAGGTTGGCAACCCTACAGGAAAATGTTCTTTGGATTCTACTGTAAAAAAATTCCAATGTTTTATTCTGCTTCCTGTATTTTTAAAATCATGAACCATTGAAGTGCATGCCTAAGACATACAAAATCAAATGTCATTTCACATTTGAAATTGTAGGTCCGTAACAGTGAAATCCTAAACAGAGTTATTTTGTAGGCGTTTCCCAGGCTGTGACATGCTCCTACAAGATAATGACTCAGCCCTACCCCACCTTCCTGAGTGGATATAAATTACATGTCCACCATTTTTCTTCTTGCATTGACACAGAGAGTACTCCATCTTTCTGTGTTATACCTCTGAGGATGCCAGTCACGGCTGCTGGCGAAACATCAGGTAGTACAATGCCAAAACCATGGCCATACAGCCCAGAAAATCTACAAGAATTAATCATTAGCAGCTTCTGTTGGGAGCCCCCTGCCTCCCCCTTCATTTATACTCTGAGCCATGTGGCACAGGGGCTTACGTCGAAACGGGTCCTCAGTATGAATTTCCCTCCATCATTCTTGTGAACATAGACCTTGAGGAGTTCTATCTGTTAGTGTAAGAAGGAAGAAGGCAAGTGTGGCTTATTCCCTCTGCTTCTAGTATCCCTCTCTCCACTGCATGGTAAGTTCTTATGACTACAGATGTAACATATCTGGAAATGTTGAAACAATTGAAAAAAGAGACTGTAGAAAGCAACCCAATTTGGGGCATGGAACTGAAATATATGCAATACCTAACTTCCCTATAAAACCTTAAACTCATTATTTGACTTCAGCAACATACAATATATCACTTATAACTTAGTTGTGCATATAAATTTGTACTGATATATTTATGGAATTTTAAAATATAAACATTTTACCTTTCTACAAGCAAAATTCCAAATATACCCAATACTTGAGAAAAAGCTGCACAATGCTGCACCGTATGTGACCTTAGCACTTAAATTTTTTTCCACCAGACAGGCAGGGAAAAATGAAAGTTGAAAGTGGAAGACAAATGTTGCAGCAACCAAAAGAAAGTATATTATTGGGACAGAAACAACTCACACAGTCATAACAGGATTATCAGCCTATATGGATATCAAGTTAAGATTTGTAACAATAAAAACACTAAACCCTTTACTAATGTACTATCATCAAACACAATATTATAGCATATGAATTGTTGCCCAAATTACATTTAAACAATAAACACATCCTTTCAAATGCAGTGTGTATACATAGGTATTGTCAATGTCTAATGCTTTCTTACATAAACTACACATTCTGAGTGAAGCATTTGTCTCATTCCAAAAGAGAAAATGTTAGAATTTTTTGTCAGTGCTCCTCCCCACCAAATTTGCCACTTTATTCCATTGCAAAATTAGATAACATGTCATGGGGAAAATGGGGGGGGACATATTTTTCTTCCCAGCTGTATCCAGGGGTTCACATCTTTACCCCTGGCCTTCAGGAGTGGCTTTGAGGTAGGGGGAGACACAGATGGCTTCTGGGGAAAGGGGAAACTGATGAAAATAGTTTCTATGAAGTAGTTGTGTTCATAGAAGCCTTATATCCAGCACCAGAGTTCAAAATATTCTCTGACATACACCCATATCTACAGAAGAAAACATCCCCGTAGACATCAGTAAAGAGCTCTGAATCAATAGTATACCAATAGGTAAGCATATTTCCACACATTCCTCAAAGTGGCAATTGTAAGAGAGGGACAGGAAGTACAAAAGGAAATACATCTTTAAAAATCCTTCCTATAGCAGGAATTCAGAGATACTAGCTCTTTGTTTTTTAACTGTGACACCTAGTCTATGTTATGTGAACTAACAAATATTCAAACAGGGACTTGTGATTTTCTGGTGATCAGTGCTAATGACCTCAAACGTATTTGTGTAGAATCACCCTCATTTTTGGCCCAGTATGGTAAATAGATTTCCAGTGGTGGATGAAACTCAGCATTATATGATTCACTAAATTACCCAGGACTTCCCTGGAACAAAATATATCATGTTTTTTTTTCAAGCATGCTCTCATGTAGCGAACAATTAACTAATTAACCTTTGAAGAACGGAACGCACACTGTGAAGTATGTTAAGTACATTGGGTGCAATCCAGCTTTATTAAAAGCAATGGGAGCTTTGCCATTGATTTTAATGAGAAGTGCATTGCTCCTTTTGTTTTTAATATGAGAAGGACAATGTTCTTCTCTCAGGCAAGTATAAAAGCTGTCCAAGTCATTCACCTGCCAGTTTATGTAGCAATCATCTGCCCACAAGCCTAGGAATCTGTCAAGAAAGATCCACATTTATTTATTTAAATATTTATACCCCATCTTTGCCTTGTGGCACAAAGGGGCTCAGAAATAGTGATGAGCATGAATCAGCTGACAAACTAAAGTTCATCATGAATTTTGGCCAGTTCATGGTTCGCGCAGTGATGTTTGCAAACTGAAGAACCACTACAAATGTCCATGAATTTGGTGCAGTTTGTGGAGGTTTGTAAAGAACAGAAAGCAGGAGTTTACCTCTGTTTTTTGCTCTTCATGAAAATCCTTGCATATGATCCCCATAGAATCATAGAATGTTAGAGTTGGAAGGGACCTTGCAGGTCACCTAGTCCAACCCCCTGAACTCTGCAGGAACATAGTCGAAAGATAGCCCTACAACATACCTGAAAGATGGTCATCCAGCCTCCGCTTGAAAATGTCCAGCGAAGAAGCATCCACCACCTCCCGAGGCAATCTGTGGGGAGCAGAAAGTGGGGGTTTCCAGTGCTCCATTGTTTGGAAACCCCTGCTTTCTGCTCCCCGTGGCTTTTCGCAGGGAGCAGAAAGCAGGGTTTAAATGGTTCAGAGCCATTTAAACCAAACAGCTGAGTGGTCCAGCTGCTCAGCTGTTTCGGAAACCCCTGCTTTCTGCTCCCTGCAAAAAGCCACAGGAAAAAGAAAGCAGGGGTTTAAACTTTAAATGGCTTATGAACCAATATGAACCAGGTTAGTTCATGAATCAGCCTCCCAGTTCATATGAGTTCATGGTTCGGTTCATGGTTCAGCCATGAATCATGAACCAAACTGCAATAATTCAGTTAGTGCCCATCTCTACTCATAAACCATACACAATCAACAAAACCTCATGAGCACAAAAATGTCTGCAGTTTAAAGCCCGTTAAAAGACCTTGAAAATAAAATGGCCTTAGGTAAAGGTAAAGGTAAAGGTTCCCTTGCTCGAAAGCCAGTCGAATCCGACTCTAGGGTTGCGGTGCTCATCTCCGTTTCAAAGCCGAAGAGCCAGCGCTGTCCGAAGACGTTTCCGTGGTCATGTGGCCGGCATGACTAAACACCAAGGCGCACGGAACGCTGTTACCTTCCCACCGAAGTGGTCCCTATTTATCTACTTGCAATTTCTTGCTTTCGAACTGCTAGGTTGGCAGGAGCTGGAGCTAGAGACAGGAGCTCACCCCGTCATGCGGCACCCGGGTCTCGAACTGCTGAACTACTGACCTTCCACAGCCTGCAGTTCAGCGTCTTAACCACTTGAGCCACCGCAGCTCGGAAAATGGCCTTACAGCACTTCAAAAAAACTTTTTAAGATAGTATCCCTTCACTTCCTCAGGGGGCCCATTCCTCAAGGTGGGAGCCGCTATAGAGAAGAAACTGGGTCTATAGAAAAGGGACTGGGGACAACTAGGAGGTGGCAACTCATGGAAACGCAAGTTCTTCAAGGATACTCACTGAAAACTAGCAAGAACCATATGGCTAGCAGCAAGTACTGGTAGAATACAACTAGAAAATGATGACAGTGGTCATAAGATGACAGAATCAATGGAGAGAAATGTGTCTTATTTTCCCAATCACCTGGGTCCCACCTCCACCTCTAACACTAGTGGGTATCTCCATGTTGCTGTATCATCCAGTTTGGCATGCTTAGGTTCTGTACTCATGTTTCAACCTCCAAGGACATTCAGTGGAGGACCTCAAAGTAGCCATTTTATTGTAAAGGAATTTCAGAAACAGACTAGAATGGGAGATTGTTGAATTACAAGTTATTATAACACTCAGGACAATGGAACCCCCAGGTCTTGACCCAGCTGAGCTCTGAGAAGCAGCAAGGTGTTTGAGCTGCCAGAGGGGTGAGTGGTATTTTTATTTATTTACTTTCAGCTGAGGTGCTTTAGTTGAGAAGGTACTGTGTGGGGGACTGTATTTGGGAGTGTGTGGGTGAGTTGTAACAGACTCCTGGCTGCTGGAGTTGGGGTGTGAAAGGGTCATTGTCTGCCTGAAATTAAGTGCCTGGGTGAAACTGAATAGCAGACTCCTGGCTGCTGGAGTTGGGGTGTGAAAGGGTCATTGTTTGCCTGTCATTAAGTGCCTTGGGTGAATTTGAGTAGCTGCTGGCCACACCCTCTCCTGGGGGACACTTCTATTTAAGGCAGGAAGCTTGCAAGAGGCACGAGCCAAAGGGTGAGGGCCAAAGGGTGAGGCTCTTGGCCTGTGGCTCTCAGCCTAGGGACTCTGTAAGAAGCCCAGGAAGAGCCAGAAAGCCAGGGACCTTGGCTTCTTGGGTTCCCAGTAAGGTAAGTAGACTCCTACAACAGGAACCATATAAATACAAAGGGTTTTAAAAGGGGGGTTATAGAAAAGTATTTGTTTAAAAGCAATTATGAAGCCAGAATGCCAGCAGGGGGCTGGGGGCTATCCAGTGTTTTGCATGGAGTGTCACATGTATGACTACCTGCCCACTGGTCAGAAGTCTTGGGTGTGTGCTCGGTACAAGGAGCTCCTGGTTCTCAGGGAGCGAGTTTGCTCCCTTGAGGCCAAGGTGGCTGACCTGGAGAAGCAGAGACAGTCAGTTAGGTGCACAGAGAAGACTCTCGGGGACTTGTTAGATATGTCCCACTCTGGATCTGGCAGCCCGGCTGCTGCCAGGGAGCATGAGGGTCAAGGGGAAACGGGGCACCATGCTGAGGATAAGGGGAATGTGCCCTCAGAAGGGACCTCTTCTTCAGCTGGTGAATGGGTATCCTTTCGTACCAAGGAACCATCCCTGGGAAGGGTGGGAGGGGGGCTCTTGGTAGTTGGTGATTCGATCCTTAGGCAGGTAGACAGCTGGGTGGCGAACCCGCGTACTGACCGTATGGTGACTTGCCTGCCTGGTGCGAAGGTAGCGGACATTACACATGTTTTAGATAGGCTGGTAGATAGTGCTGGGGAGGAGCCAGTGGTCGTGGTGCACGTCGGCACCAACGATGTGGGGAAATGCAGTCGTGAGGTCCTGGAGGAGAAATTTAGGCTGCTGGGCAGGAAGCTCAAGGCCAGGACCTCCAAGGTAGCCTTCTCGGAAGTGCTACCTGTTCCACACGCAGGGCCGGAGAGACAGGCACAAATCAGGAGTCTCAATGCGTGGATGAGACGGTGGTGTAGGGGGGAAGGGTTCAAGTTTGTTAGGCACTGGGATGCTTTTTGGGACAAGAGGGAACTGTACAAAAGGGACGGTCTCCACTTGTCCCGAGAAGGAACCAGGCTGCTGGCGCTCAAAATCAAAAAGGTGGCAGAGCAGTTTTTAAACTGAATAATGGGGGAAAGCCGACAGGAGATGAAAAGTCTCTGGTTTGGGAAGGCTCATCTCAAAAAGATGAAGGGGTAGCTACTACTTTTGTACAAGGAAATGGATTACAATTGTCCACTGGGACTGTGGCTAATGATAGGAACTGTCTGGCAAGGTCTCGAGGCAGCAAGAGGAAGGCTGTGGGCTTAACAAACGTGGGAAACTATAAGTGTTTATACACAAATGCTAGAAGTCTCCGAGGTAAAATCGGGGAGTTGGAATGCTTGGTGTTGGGGGGGAAATAGACATTGTGGGTATTTCAGAAACTTGGTGGGATGAGGAAAATCAGTGGGATACGGTGATTCCTGGTTATAAATTATATCGGAAGGATAGGGGGAAGGGTTGGAGGTGGGGTGGCTCTGTATGTCAGAGAGGGTATACCGTCCAGTAAGACTGAGAGGGTAAGAGAATTGGATTCGCTTCTGGAAATGCTATCGGTTGAAATAGTGGGTCCAAAAGGAATCTTAACAGTGGGAGTTTGTTATCGGCCACCAGATCAAAAGATAGAGGAGGATTATAAAATGATGAATGAATTAAAGATAGCGACTAGACGAAATAACTGTGTCATAATAGGCGACTTTAACTACCCACACATTGATTGGGGCAATATGAGTTCTAGTTGGGAAAAAGAGATTGAGTTTTTAGACACTCTCAATGACTGTGCTATGGAACAGATGGTCACAGATCCTACCAGGGGAGAGGCGATCCTGGATTTGGTCCTAAGTAACACCCAAGACCTGGTGAGAGATGTAAAAGTGATTGCACCACTTGGGAACAGTGACCATAATGTCATTGAGTTTAACATTTGTACAGATAGGCAGTTGCCCAAAAAGACTGACGCAACCACTTTTAACTTTAAAAGGGGTAAATTCTCTGGTATGAGGGGACATGTGAGGAAGAAATTGAAAGGAAGAGTGGAGAAGGTCAAAACCATTGGGGAAGCTTGGAGACTATTTAAAAATACAGTCCTAGAAGCTCAGAAAAAATATATACCGCAGGTTAGGAAAGGTACAAATAGGTATAGAAAAAAGCCTGCATGGTTAACAAATAAAGTAATGGAAGCTGTAAAAGGTAAGAAGGATTCGTTTAAGCGGTGGAAAGCTAGTCTTAGTGAGGTTGATAAAAGGGAACACAGACTATGGCAAATAAAATGCAAGTCTGTGATCAGGCAAGCAAAAAGGGAATATGAGGAGCATATTGCAAAAAACATAAAGGCCAACAATAAAACTTTCTTCAAATACATTAGAAGTAGGAAGCCAGCCAGGGAGGCAGTGGGGCCCTTGGATGACCAAGGGGTAAAAGGAGTAGTGAAGGGTGATAGGGAAATGGCTGAAAAGCTGAACGCATTTTTTGCCTCTGTCTTCACTGTGGAAGAGGAGAAGTGCTTGCCCACTCCAGAAGCACCGATTTTGGGAGGGGGTTTGAAAGACCTGAATCAGATAGCGGTGACAAGAGAGGAAGTCCTCCGACTGATGGACAATTTAAAAACTAATAAATCACCAGGCCCGGATGGCATTCATCCGAGAGTTCTGAAAGAACTCAAATGTGAACTTGTGGATCTCCTGACAAAATTATGTAATCTTTCTTTAAAATCTGCCTCCATTCCTGAGGACTGGAAGGTAGCTAATGTCACTCCCATCTTTAAAAAGGGCTCCAGGGGAGATCCAGGAAATTACAGGCCAGTCAGTCTGACATCAATACCGGAGAGAATTAGTAGGCACATTGATGTACAAACATATTGAGGCAGACTCAGCATGGGTTCTGTAAGGGAAGATCTTGTCTCACTAACCTGTTAGTGTTTTTTGAGGGAGTGAACAAACATGTGGACAAGGGGGACCCAATAGATATTATTTACCTTGACTTCCGGAAAGCTTTTGATACAGTTCCTCATCAAAGGCTCCTAAGTAAGCTCAATAGTCATGGGATAAAAGGACAAGTCCTCTTGTGGATCAAAAACTGGCTTATAAATAGGAAACAGAGAGTGAGTATAAATGGGAAACTTTCCCAGTGGAGGGTGGTAAGCAGTGGGGTACCACAGGGATCAGTACTCGGTCCGATGCTTTTTAACTTGTTTATTAATGATTTGGAATTGGGAGTAAGCAGTGAAGTGGCTAAATTTGCAGATGACACGAAGTTGTTCCGGGTGGTGAAAACCAGGGAGGAGTGTGAGGCACTCCAAAGGGATCTGTCGAGGATGGGTGAGTGGGCATCAACGTGGCAAATGGGGTTCAATGTGGCCAAGTGCAGAGTGATGCACATTGGAGCCAAAAATCCTAAATATAAATACACGTTGATGGGGTCTGCACTGGCAGAGACGGACCAAGAGAGAGATCTTGGATTCGTAGTGGATAACTTGATGAAAATGTCTAGACAGTGTGTAGCTGCAATAAAGAAGGCCAACGTTATGCTGGGGATTATTAGGAAGGGAATTGAAAACAAATCAGCCAGTATCATCATGCCCCTGTATAAATCATTGGTGCGACCTCATTTGGAATACTATGTACAGTTCTGGTCATCACATCTCAAAAAGGATATTATAGCATTGGAAAAAGTGCAGAGAAGGGCAACTAGAATGATAAAAGGGTTGGAACACCTTCCCTATGAAGAAAGGTTAAAATGCTTGGGGTTCTTTAGCTTGGAGAAACGACGTCTGAGGGGTGACATGATCGAGGTTTATAAGATTATGAATGGGATTGAGCAGGTTGAGAAAGAAGTACTTTTCTCCCTTTCTCACAATACAAGAACTCGTGGGCACTTCATGAAATTGCTGAGCAGTCAGGTTAGAACAGATAAAAGGAAATACTTCTTCACCCAAAGAGTGATTAACATATGGAATTCACTGCCACAGGAGGTGGTGGCAGCTACAAGCATGGAGAGTTTCAAGAGGGAATTAGATAAACATATGGAGCAGAAGTCCATCAGTGGTTATTAGCCACAGGGTATAGATGGGAAATCTCAGTCTGGGGCAGGTGATGCACTCTATTCTTGGTGCTGGAGGGGGCAGCAGTGGGAGGGCTTCTAGTGTCCTGGCCCCACTGCTGGACCTCCTGATGGCACCTGGTATATTTTGGCCGCTGTATGACAGAGTGTTGGACTAGATGGGCCATTGGCCTGATTCAACATTGGCTTCTCTTATGTTCTTATGTTCTTATGTTCAGAGATCTCAGGTTCTCATCTCACTACACATGCTAAGTCACTCAGTTCTTCATCTGTTTGTTAATTATTTAATTATCTGTATGCTGATTTGCTGCTATCCACAGGTTTCACCAACTGCTTTCTTAGGTATATTTATTGCTCAGTTATTTATGCATCTTGACTCCCATTAGCCCTTCTTCATAACTAACCCTTCCCACACACACCCTCTCTCTACCTATATGTAATGGTTGGTGAAGTCTGTTTCAGTGTATCTGAAGAAATGTGCATGCACATGAAAGACCTCTACCTGAGACCCTGGAAAGATACTGCCAGTCTGAGTGGACAATACTGACTTTGATGGACCAGAGGTCTGATTTGGTATAAGGCAGCCTGATGTGTTCATGTGCATGCGCAAACTGCTACTAAGCACATGACATCATGTCCCATCCAGCATTTGGAGCTACTTGTGCAGCTCTCAACGACTGTTCAATCAGTCAGCAGGACTGACAGTTTCTAACTGGAGCTATGTGCAGAGAGTCTACTGATCAGTTGTTGAGGAAAATGTGTGTGTGGGGGGTAAGATATAATGTCCTATATCCAGGGCTGGTGCCAACATACCCTGAGGTGGGCCAAATGCTTAAATATTCAGAGGTTGTGATAGATCTTGCTTCACTGAATGGGGAGACTTTTCTTTCTGTTTAAAAAACTTTATTTTTAAGGGTAAAGGGTATACAGGAGACCTACAAAGTAACAAACTTCTAAGAGCTACATTTCTACCTCCTCACGTCTCAAAGCATAGTTACACACTTCTAACAGTAATGGAGAATCTCTCCTTCTTCTCGACCCCTAGAAGGAAGTCACCTGAAAACAGTAACCAATCATTGTTTGTAAACACACTCAGATTTGCGGGTTTTTTCCACGTTGGCTGTCTGCCAAGTTTCCCTTCCAGGTCAGTCTAAACAACAGCATACAAGGTAAACAAGTTAACCCTATAATGACTGGGCTGTGAGACCTTGCAAACACATACATTTCCAACAGATATAATGTCCTATATCCAGGGCTGGTGCCAACATACCCTGAGGTGGGACAGATGCCAGGGTCCATCAGTTCTGGCATGGCCCACTGCTTCTGACTGCCCTACTCATGCATCTCCTCTGGATGCTTGCACTCACACTCTTCCACAGCCTCCCTGTTTGTGAGTGCTTTATCACCTCTGCTTCCAGCTGCATGTGCTGCCTAGCACTTTTGGAGAAGGGCATGTGGGTGGTGCCCTAAGAACTGGCATTCCTGGGGGCCACAGCAGTGTCACCTCCTACCACCCAGCACCATCAGGGAAAGGGCGTGCAGGCAGTATGAGCAGCTGTGACTACAGGTGGTGGGGAAGCTTGTGAGTGAGCCGAGAAAGCATGCACAGGCAGGTAGGGATACATGGTGGCCAAGTAGTGGACACAAGGGGTCCCTGGGCACTTTCTCCCCAGGGTCTCCTAAAACATGGAACCAGCCCTGGCCAGTTTCGTGGAGTGGTTAAGTGTGTGGACTCTGATCTGGGAGAACCAGGTTTGATTCCCCACTCCTACACTTGCAGCTGCTGGATGACCTTGGGTGAGCCATAGTTCTGTCAGAGCTGTTCTTGAAAAAGAGCAGTTTCTGTCAAGAGCTCTCTCAGCCCCACCTACCTCACAGAGTGTCTGTTGTGAGGAGGGGAAGGGAAAGGAGTCTGTAAGCCGCTTGGAGACTCTGAGTGAAGGGCGGGATATACATCGAATCTCCTCCTCCTCCTCCTCTTCTTCTTCTATCCCATCCCTAACAGACACCTGATCAACAAACTATCTAACTGATAGTATGAATGTGTAGCTTTGAATTAGGACAATGGTCTTCTTTCTGAAAAGTTAATTCATAAAGGAACAGTATTTGCCCTTGTGCCCCAACTGTCTACCATAGTATGCACGAATATCCACAGGCAAAAAGCATTAAAGCAACACGCTCTGCCTGCTAAACAGACAATGCATAACAGATAACCATTTTAAAATTAGCCTGGCAAGCACCATGAAAGCTTAATATAAATGAACAAACTTAAGGAATGCCAGAAGTAATCATCAGATTGAGGAAGGAAGGAAGACTCCAGCTTCATCCATTTCAAAGCCGCGTCTATTGAACAAGCATTAAGTCAATTATGTTGGCTGGGTGCTATGCAGTCTTTAAAGGGCAGTTAAATTGCATTTCCCATTGACCTTCAGCAACTTTGCCCCTTTCCTGAATAAGAAGAAATGTTTTTGCTGGTGACATTGTCCTATCACTGCAGGTGAAAAAGAACACGTTCTTAAGCACTGCATAGCTGTTTACATGTAAGGGTGCTTCCAAATTCCTCCCCAATAGGATTTATACTCTGTGCTGATGCAAATTGTCCATGTTATGAAACAGAACTGCACATGCCTTCATTTTTGCCCATTTTACTGTCCTGGATAATTTTTTTCCAGGTAAACACTCCATATGGATGCACTGTCATTATGGAAGTAGGGACTGGCAAACTATATCAGATACATATACTTGTGTGCATCATGTATGGATTCACCAGCACATAAAACATTCCACAGGAAGGACATGGAATGAAGCACCTGATGCAGCAAAATGACATATCAGTCCTATTTGCATCACTTTTCTGCTCTTTCTTCAATACATTGGGGCTCTTTAGCTTGGAGAAACGACAGCTGAGGGGTGACATGATCAAGGTTTATAAGATTATGCACGGGATAGAGCAAGTAGAGAAAGAAGTACTTTTCTCACAATACGAGAAGTCATGGGCACTCAATGAAATTGCTGAGCAGTCAGGTTAGAACAGATAAAAGGAAGTACTTCTTCACCCAAAGAGTGATTGACATATGGACATAAGAACATAAGAGAAGCCAATGTTGAATCAGGCCAACAGCCCATCCAGTCCAACACTCTGTCACACAGCGGCCAAAATATACCAGGTGCCAGGAGTTCACTGCCACAGGAGTTCACTGCCACAGGAGGTAGCGGTGGCTACAAGCATGGACAGCTTCAAGAGGGAATTAGATAAACATATGGAGCACAGGTCCACCAGTGGCTATTAGCCACAAGGTATAGCTAGGAACTCTCAGTCTGGGGCAAGGGATGCTCTGTATTCTCGGTGCTTGGGGGGGCAACAGTGAGAGGGCTTGTAGTGTCCTGGCCCCACTACTGGACCTCCTGATGGCACCTGGTATTTTTGGCCACTGTGTGACAGAATGTTGGACTGGATGGGCCATTGGCCTGATCCAACATTGGCTTCTTTTATGTTCTTATGTTCTCATTGCTTTTGTTGAAGGCATATTTAATAGGCAAAAGCCTGATGCACAAGTAATGCTTTCCAGAATTTTGGGACTACAGGTAAACAGATAGCTCCTCATGTCATGTCTAAAAATACACATTGTGAACTGTAGAAGTTTTAGAAAATGTAAAACTGCTACTTGTAACATGTTTAACCAGCTATCTGGTATGTGGTCTCTTTAAGAGAAAGAGATCTCCTATAAAGTGACCACCTCCTTAGTATCTCAGGTAGGCATGGCTTGGGAAGAGAAGGGTAGGCTACTAAAAGCATGTTCTCTTTGAATTCCGTTTAACAAGGTATGATCTTTGTTTGATCTACCCCATTGTGGATCTCTGATTTTGATCCTGAAGGTAATTCTGGCTTTAAGTATCTTTAGTGTTCTTCTCTTGTGTTACCAAGAATATTTGCAGTGCACACAGATTCTCATTTCTTGTGTGTTAGTCATACTGAACGTAAGCATATTAATTGTCAGCTTGTCTTCTTATGTGTCATTTGTTTCAGTGCAGTTATATTGATTTCCACCAAGCACTATTATGCAAGTGTTGGTTTCCCCCTAAGCACTCACATGTACAATCTGAATAATGAGCAAGGGGCACTTTCATACAAACTAAATAATGCACTTTCAATCCACTTTTACAACTGGATTTTACTGTGTGAAATGGTGAAATTCACTTGCAAGTGGTCACTGAAGTGGATTGAAACGGCATTATTTAGCATGTGTGAGAGTGCCCCAAGAGGGCTGTTCCTAAGAGTTAGGCAGGGAGTTGGAAGTACAATGCTATTTGCTTTACTTTGGGTGCAAAATCCCTCTCCTTTCCCCTCTGTAGCTCTGCCTTTTGGGGTGCCAAACATCTCCTCTTTTCTACCCTATAACACCACTTGCCTTCTGGAGGTGCCTAAGGTTGCCTATTGGCTGGGAATGTTTTGATCAGGCAGCAAAGGGTTAATAGCTAGAAAGGGGCCATTGAAGCTTTGCATGACATTGAACTAAGTAACATCACCTGATAACCGCTAGGACCAAACAGCTATCAAATGAACAGCTAGAAAAAACCATATAAAAGCTGACAATCCTATAGGTGCCAGATTTCTGCCTCAGCACACCCTGAATGTGAGAATTTTAATTGCCCCATATAACTGTAAGTGGTGCCCTGTCCTCCATCTGCCTCAACTTCAGCAGAGACGATCCCTTTAAAATCTTCTACATTGTGTGGAATGCAAGGAAGTTACAACTGAAAATGTGTTTCCCACTGAAAATAACGGAAAGAACAATCAAAAATGAATTTATGTCAAAAGAAATGAATTGACAACTAATGACATCCTGGAAAAGAAAGCTAAAGAAAAGAAAACAATTGAACACCTTTACTAGATGGGTATTGCAGATAACAATTAATGAGTGAGGGTAGTACATTACCCCACCCACAGAAACTTACTGTATACATCTTCCTAGCATTATTCTAACATCTCGAATAAAGTTTATTTATTTAGAATACACACACACACCATCTGGCCAGAGAACCTGCCGTAGGTCTCACAAATCAAATCATGATAAAATCAGGAAACAGCATAAAAATAATTGAAATTAACAATTAAAATCTTAACCAATAAACATGATCAAGCATAAAAACAGCACAAATCATTTAGCCCAATAAAATGAGCAGCCATTCTAGAAAGTCACATCCCTTAATTAAAAGCCTGGGAAAAAGAAATGTTCTGGCCTAGCACCTGAAAGAGAGTACAGTAAGAGTCAGGCAAGCCTCAAAAAAAAGGACACTCCATAGACATGTTTGTATCATTAGACTGGGTTTTGGATACAACCAGAGTTCCTTTATATGGCAGAGATGCTTCAAAAGCCAGAGACACTGCTGCTAAATTATCTACCTGATATCCTTAGTGAGATGTTACTTAATGGTTGGTTACTTTACCCATGATTACTCCTACCAGGTTGGTCTTTGCAAGGCAATGGAAACAAAGAAACCCTCCTAAATTAGAAGACTAGTTATTGTAAATAAAGGAGATCTATTTGTTGTTCAGTCACACAGTCAAGTCCAACTCTTTGCGAACCCAGGGCCCCCCTCACACCAGGTCCTACTGTCTTCCACCGTTCTCTGGAGTTTGCTCAATGTCATGTTCATTGCATTGGTAACACTGTCTAACCATCTCATCCGTTGCCATCCACTTCTTCTGTTACCTTCAATCTTTCCCAGCATCAGTGTCTTCTCCAGTGAGTGCTCCCTTCTCATTTGGTGGCCAAAGTATTTGAGATTCATCTTCAGTATCTGTCCTTCCAGGGAACAGTCAGGGTTGATTTCCTTTAGGATTGACTGATTTGATCTCCTTGTAGTCCAAGCAGTGTTCCCTCTAAGCTGAGTTAGTGTGAGCTAGGTTATAGTTTTTTAGCCTCCAGCTCACAGATTTTTCTCCTAGCTCAGGAAGGATGGCTCCAGAGCAAACTAATTTATGCAGTAGCCAAATTGCTAGCTAACAACTTTAATGCCAGTAGCACATAAAGTAGAATTTTTGCTCACAAGAATCCACAGCTCAGAGGGAACATTGCTCAAGAGTCTTCTCCAGCTATGTATTCTTCAGCGCTCGGCCTTCCTTATGGTCCAATTCTCACAGCCATACAATACTTCTTGGAATACCATCACTTTGACCATATGGACTTTTGTTGGCAGTGTAATGTCTCTACTTTTTATTATGCTGTCTAGGTTTGCCATGGCTTTCCTCCCAAGGAGAAGGCGTCTTTTAATTTCACAGCTGCAGTTACCATCTGCAGTGATCTTGGATCCCAGAAACATGAATCCTGTCACTGCTTCCATGACTTCCCCTTCTATTTGCCAAGGAGTGATGGGGCTGGATGCCATGATCTTAGGTTGGTTTTTTTATGTTGAGTTTCAAGCCAACTTTTCCACCCTCCTCTGTCATCCTAAGCAAGAAGCTCTTTAGGTCCTCTTCACTTTCTGCCATCAGAGTGCTATCATCTGCATATCTGAGGTTGTTGATGTTTTTCATGGCAATCTTAATTCCAGCTTGTCATTCATCCAGCCCAGCATTTTACATGATGTACTCTACATATAAATTAAATAAGCAGGGGAGAAGGAGAAGGAGGAAGAGAAGAGAAGAGAGCCAGTTTGGTGTAGTTGTTGCCAGAGGCACTGCCTTTTACTCTTGAGTAGCCCCAAAACAGGGGTGCCCTACTTTCTAACCTGAACCAAAGTCCCCAAAAGCCAAGCACTCTCAGCTTGAACCACAGAGTCAGGCTCCAAGTGCTCTGCAAAAAGGGATTTCATATTCAGGTTTCATAAGGTGACCTCAGAGCAAGTCTCCAGTCTTCCCCCTCCACCCAGCAGAGATTATGCTTATGGAATAACAATGTGTTCCAGATGTAAAGTATTTAAAAGCCACCTGGCACTCTCCAGTACCTCACCCAGCCCTTTTGTGTCCTATGTGTAAATTCTTTGTCTTTCTTGCTCTGTCACTCAAGATACTGGGATAAACCAATCAATCATTCAAATGTTTAGCAAAACTTCCTGAGCTAATCAGGGATGTCTCCCACCTTTTGTCTATCCTGGCCAGGACCATTAGTAAGTCAGATAATCCATTTAACTAGCTACCCAACACCTGGCTTCTATTGTTAAATCCAGACCCTGCCTCTCTGGAAGCTCATTGGTCATACCTAAGGTCTACCCCTACTGGCATCACAGACCCCTGGGACTCATCATTGGTCCAGGTAATCTATTGTTCTCACCTGAGACCAGCCCCCAGGTCCGTCCATTGGACTGCATTCTTTGCCAGTGCCTATATTCCAGCACGCACATGACCTTAGTCTCTGTGTTTTTCTGCCATGATCCAAGATGGCAGTCCACCCCCAGACTCTCTGAGTTTGGGCCACTATCCTTTCTTCATAGACCTCTGCACATCTGGACAGGTTGTATCACCTCTCTATAAGCCATCAATCACCTCTGTCTCCTTATTTCTACATTGCATTAATATTGTTTGTATGTTTGAGAATATTTAGTAAAGAAATCATTATTTTAGCCACCCAGTCTCTGTGTCTGTTCCTGAGTTCTTGGGAATTCTAACTCTGGTATACACAGGTCAGATCCTATAGATAAGCCAATTGCATATTAATAATTATAATTCCCCATCTTTGTTAAATAATAGAGCAATTTGGCTAACATAGTGGTTAAGTGCACGGACTCTAATCTGGGAGAAACGGGTTTAATTCCCCACTCCTTCACTTGCAGCTGCTGGATGACCTTGGGCAAGCCATAGTTCTGTCAGAGCTCTTCTCTCAAGGAGAGTTCTCTCAGAGGTCTCTCAGCCCCACCTACCTCACTGGGTGTTTGTTGTGGGGAGGAGAAGGGAAAGGAGTCTGTAAACTGCTCTGAGACTCTGAGTGAAGGGCAGGGTATGAATCCAATCTCTTCTTCTAAATTAAATAAGCAGGGTGACAATATACATCCTTGCCGTACTCCTTTTCCTATTCTAAACCAATCAATTGTTCCATGTCCAGTTCTGTCACTTTTTGACCCTTATACAGATTTCTCAGGAGATCTATACCCTTGTGAAATTAACAACATACCAGAAAAGCGGAGACACACTCAGATTAGACCTATTATGGCCATGGGAGAAGAAGAAGAGGAGGAGGAGGAGGAGGAGGAGGAGATTGGATTTATACCCTGCCCTTCACTCAGAGTCTCAGAGCAGCTTACAAACTCCTTTCCCTTCTCCTCCCCAGAGAATGAATACAGAGAATGAAACTGGCAAATAGAATAGACTGAATTAATACCATAATTGCCCTATGCTGATAAAGGATGTCTTTGACCATGGTTGTACAGGCGAAAGGGATGGTTAGGTATTTTATGTCTTTGTATTTTATGTTTCTTTTCATTGTTCATTTGTTTTGATAAATATTTTCTTAAAAAGAGTTAAAGATGCTCCTCTGTACTTTGTGTTGCTTTCCCTGCCCTTTACTTATGCTTGGTAATTTCTGAGGGGAAATTGCTTTGCATGCTCATTGATACTGAGAGAAAACAACCAGAACATTTAACATGGGCAAATCTGAGTGTTGACTCTGAGGTAATTTTCCCACCAGTTACTCTCTCCTTCCTCATCCAAACAGGTACACATAGTTGAGTGTTAGGACAGAGAAATACTAAGTTGGGAGCAGAAATAATGCTAATCAATGAAACACCACTTGTTCCAGATCCAGTAGCTTCATCATCACTCTATGTCGCTCTACAGGTTTCATCAAGAGAACAAAGTGGCAGATTATTCATTAGCATTCTAGCATAATGGGTCGATTTGCTGTCCATCAAGGTGTGGGCAGCCTTTTAATCAATACAATACATTGTGTAATGATAATGAAGGCTAAGGTACAAATGCTATAAGATTTTAATGGGATGGTTTAGGGGAAAGTACTTGTCATGCTGGATGAGCTAAGAGGTATTAGGTAGGGAGGGGAAGGCTTATGTGATGGATCTAGCCTTAAGCATTCTTTTTTTCCATTAAGGTGAATTTCTTGTAAATTTGTAATGGGATCATCCTGTTGCCCAAGACCTTAAAGTACTCTGAGTGTTTATCTGTTTATCTCACTTTGAATCCTGCCCCATCAGAAAGGCTTGAAATGAGTGACAGAAGTAAAATCACACACACGAAAATTAGCAAAACTGAAGAATGTTCAATTTGATTCAATGAAATTTGCTCAACCTTTCCTGAATCACCCTGAAGACATTCATCTCACAATGTTGCCAAGATGCTCAGATTTAGACTGGTTTATTTGATATTTTTGTATGCTGCCTTTCTGCCATGACATTCATGGCAGTTCACAATCAAAAAGAGCACCTATGATACACACGGCACAATTTATTTTATTTATTTACTTATGAAATTTTTAGTCTCCTATTTAGGATCCTGTTTGAGGCAGCTTACAAGTAAAAATAATAGCACCAAATCATATAAATTGTCACAATAAAACAAAACAAGCAATTAAAAATAAGCCTTCACTGATTTGCTGAGGTAAAGGAAAGGGGGATATAAGGAGTACAATCAGTTACAGGCACTAACATTTAGATTCTCAGAACAAGTTAAAAACAATCTGCCAGATTTGGTTGGGCATTTCCATTTGGTAAGACATACATTGTCAGGTTTATGTAGGAGGCAAATAGAAAATTGTCCATTGTGTTGAAACTTTGAAATGCTCAATTCAGCCAGTAATGAGCTACAGTCAAAGGAGATGAAGAGAGCTTTAACTCTGCCCTTTAACTCTATCCAGCCAACTGGAGAGCCAGTTTGGTGTAGTGGTTAAGTGTGTGGACTCTTATCTGGGAGAACCGGGTTTGATTCCCCACTCCTCCACTTGCACCTGCTGATGTGACCTTGGGTCACAAGCTCTGGCGCAGCTGTTCTCTCAAGGACAGTTTGTGTTAGAGTTCTCTCAGCCCCACCTACCTCACAGGGTGTCTGTTGTGGGGAGGGGAAGGGAAAGGAGTTTGTAAGCCGCTCTGAGACACCGTTGGGCAGTGAAGGGCGGGGTATAAATCCAAACTCTTCTTCTTCTTCTTCTATACATATAGAGCACTTTCAGTACATGCCTAAATTTTAGCATTTCTTGGTTTTTCTATACACCTAAATTTCAGAGTTTCTGGGTTTTAAAAGCTGTGTTAGTCTTTCAGTCATCAAAAACATAAACATGGCTCTTGAACCTCCAAAACCCTGATTTTCATCTGTAACTGTTATGGCACTGACTGTTTATAGCATTGTTGTTTGGGACCATGAGAAATTGCAGAGTGCTAGAATCAAAGAACCTCACAGCACCTGTAAGCTACTGCTTGAGGCTTGTACTTTCAAAGTCCTGATCTGCAAGTTATGGACTGACTGTCTATTCCTCTTTTCTTCGGGGCATGAGAGGTACTGATCACACTGCCGCGTGCTTCCCCAGTGCCCTCCAACAGAAGTTTGTTAAAGCCATCTATTCACCCTGTCAACCAACATAATAAAGACTATGCAATTTGTCCTCAATCCGTCTGCTTTGGGGCAGGTTTCTTTTTGGGAGTGGGTGGGTCATGTTTCTCTGAAAACTGGGGTTCCCCTAAATTTACAGAATGATGTATGGTTATTGTGGCTGGTCCCATTGTGCAAATTTAGCTATCTACTGAGAGGCCTATTAGATATGGTGATAAATCTGGAGCAAGGGTCACAGAATACAGAATACAGATGCATCCAGACATTACAGCATGCTCCCATTAAGTACATGGACATGGCTCCTTTCTCAGGTACGCATGTTTCTCTTGCTTCCCTCTCTTCCTCATTACCTTCTGATAAAGAATGTGATTAAGGATTTCAAGCTTAAAATATACTGCAGTGCTCTTTGTGGGTGTCCAAGAGAACTGGAATCTGTTTCCCACAAAGTGGGATTCCATGGGTTGGAGCCAATGGTCTGGTAACAAAAGGCATTGATCTTCCTTGCTTTTCCCTCCCATCAGCAGTCATTTCCACTTCTGGGAAAGTCGATTCTCTGGATTGTAGGGCCCATGTGGAGTATTACCCATGCAAGTAAGATTGCCATATACCCTGCTGGTGCTTCCTGTCCCCAATAGACGCTCACTAGAGTGGTGGCAGGGAAATGGGAGGGTGGCATCACATGACACCATGACATCACTTTCAGCTAGAAACGCAGAAGTCACATTGCCACATTAAACAGCATTCTAGGAATGTTCCCATTCTCTGTGGTCTTTAACATAGTGATTGGAAGAAATCCCACAACATCATGCAACATTGTGATGATTTCACATCTGGCTTCCAGGCAGAAGTGACATAGCATTGCATGATGCCATTTTGCCATTCTCCCTACCCCCATGCTCCCCTGCTGATGGAGCCTGGGCTGGCAACCCTACAGGGCCAGTTTAAAGCACACTGAGGCCCTAAACTAGTAATCTGCAGTATTTAAAAAATATTTATGAGGCTCCTCATAATCTGAGGCCCTATAGCTCTGTTATTGTGTACAGAAAGCTAACTCTGGAAGGCAACAGTGAGGAGGAAAAGGGGGACTAAATTGTCTTTCCTGTCTCTTTTGTTGGCAGAGATGCTGCCATCAGTGGAGTTCTGCTAACAGAAAGTGAGGGAGCAGTTTTACTGCAACCACTGACCAGAGTAGCCATTACTCCATGTGGCATAACCATGGGAACCAACTTTCTTACTATTGGAAAGGTGTGCTGGGAGGCAGGGAAAGTGAAGATCTGCGGTTCCTTACACAAGTGGACAGGGCTCTTTTTGTAGCAGGAACTCCTTTGCATATTAGATGACACTAATATAGCCAATCCTCTAAGAGCTTACAGTAGCCCTTGTAAGAAGAGCTCAGTAAGCTCTTGGAGGATTGGCTACATTAGGGGTGTGTTGCCTAATAAGCAAAGGAGTTCCTGCTACAAAAAGAGCCTTGCAAGTGGATCACCAGATCCAACCTTATGCCAGGATTAAACTGTGGTTTATCATCCCAATTCTGGGGAGTAAACAAATTCCAGTTCATCTGGAATCCTGTATCCATACATCATGGAGAAACAGAGTTTGTTTCAAATCGAGAATCATTAATCATGTACTATGTGACAGGGGAAGAGCTTTGTGCAAACATGGTGGCAAGCTGTGTTGGTATACAATCTCAGTTTAATTTGATATCATGATGTTTGAATGTAGCATATCTCTCTTTGTTAAATTATTACACCTGATACACAGATAGTATTATTAGTGGATTTCTGAAATCAAAATAAGAAACACCATTCCATATAATCACCACTGTCTTTGCTTACCGGGGCACTGCCTACTATAGTATCTCTCTTTTGTAAATGCTTGTTCCCATTTTTCCATATTTTTGTTTTGGTTAGATGTTGGAAATGTCTTTTTAAAATGTTGTGAATGTGTACTAATTTCCATTATCATGGCTAGTCTTGAGGTTTCTACTCTGTCCCCTCTAAGTCTTTAGAAACTTAACAGGCAAATGGGTATGTGTGTCTAATGCTGAGCTGCAATTTCAGCATTCCTTTATTAAATATCACTAGTAAAGTAACCACAACAGTTTTTTAAAAGGGTGATCAGTTTACTGACACAGGATATATCAGTGAAAAGAGCAGTAAACCAAGGGCTAATAATTAAGTGGAGACTGTCACAAGTGGTCATACGCATGGAAGGTGTGAGAATAATACTCCATTTCTTATATGTGATATTTTGGAAGCTGTGATGTTCTGATGTTAAACTGCTGATGTCATCATTCAATAAAGTAAAGTTATGCTGCCAGTTGTTTTTGAGAGGAAAGAAGGTAGCAATTTGCAAATTTTCCTAAGATGACCACCAGCTGAATGAATGTGTACACATATAAATTGAACTTCCTCATCTAAGAATTAAAACTGAAATGCACCAAATATCTTTATATTTCTGTCAGAACTGTAGTGTTTAAGCAATTAATTAGTTAATGGGTAAGCAATTAAAATGTTGATTGACTAAAAAGATGTCACTCTTTAATTGTGCAGATTTAAAATATATATATATATATATTTTATTAACTGAATACAAGACTTTACAAGATTAGTAGACAATTCCATCTTGCAAAATGTAATTCATTAATCTTTATTAATTTTACAAAACTTATACCCCACCTTTCTGCTCTCAAGAAGGCCACCAAAGCAACTAACAAATTAAAAACATACACGATAAAACCATATCTTAAAAATCATGAAAACCAACAAAAACACATCATAAAATATACTACAAAAATAAAAACAACAAAACTTAAGGCAGGAAAGACGGATCACTGAGGGAATAGCAAACAAACCAAAAATGTCTTCCCCCTTTGGTAGAAGATAACAACAGAAGGGAACAGGTAAGTACCTTTGGGGAGAGAGTTCCAGAGTTTTGCTGCCACAGCTGAGAAGCCCAGGCTGCTTCCTACCTAACCCTAGAAGGTAGGAGCACCCAAGGCAAGGTCTTGGTCAGGTAGGTACATAAGGGAGTAGGCAGTTCTTTCCCTTACTGAAATCTATGATCTCCTCAGAATGTTTCAAACATGATTTTCTTCAGGCTGAAAAGACTTTTCTTACACGTTATTTTGATAGAACAGCTAAAATAGGAACAGAAAATATTCTTTTAATTTTTTAATATCCCTTTCTTCTGCTATTTAAAGAGGATATACCTACAACACAAGGGTATATACCTTAAAAGTAGCATTTCTTTGTACAGCTTATGCAAATTTAATCAGTTAATAATCATTTAAAGAAAAAAATCATGTGATTAGGTGAAGTGGCCTGGGAAGGCATGGTGGTTGATCCTAGTTTCATAATGCCAATGTTGCCACTTTCCAACAACTGGAAGAGACATTGCAACAGCCGAATATTATATAAACAACCCCGACATGAGATTTGCCTTAAACTCTGATAAGAAATGCCACAAATGTATAAGAACATAAAGAGAAGCCAATGTTGGATCAGGCCAATGGCCCATCCAGTCTAACACTCTGTCACACAGTGGCCAAACATTCCAGGTGCCATCAGGAGGTCTATCAGTGGGACCAGGACACTAGAAGCCCTCTCACTGTTGCCTCCCACCCAAGCACCAAGAATACAGTGCATCACCTGCCCTAGGCTGAGAGTTTCTATCTATACCTTGTGGCTAATAGCCACTGATGGACCTCTGCTCCATATGTTTATCTAATTCCCTCTTGAAGTCATCCATGCTTGTAGCCACCACCACCTCCGGTGGCAGTGAATTCCATGTGTCAATCACTCTTTGGGTGAAGAAGTACTTCCTTTTATCTGCATTTATTTGCATTATAAAGTTCATTTTGGACATATCCAAAAAAGGTCTCAGAACAAATGATTGAACTGAGGTGAACCCTTCTGAAGGGCTTCACAAAACCCTGCCAGCAATTTCCAGGCCTATGCACTGCACCCACCAATCTTCCCATCAGGAGCCCATCTGCCAGCCCAATAGCCTGGCAGCCATTCCCTGGGTGTCAGGGTTCTGGCAACAGGCTCTGCCACCCAAATATGGCAGCTGGCACAGTAAGTCCTGCTTCTTCCCTTTGCAATTAAAAAAAAAAATTAAAGGGCCATGGGCAGGATAGACTTAACTTCCAGAGGCTGGGAAATTATCTGGCCTTATCATTCCTTTAAAATATACTGGCCTAACAGCTGCTTACCTGAGCTAGTTTGCTCTCTCTCTCCCCACTCCTTCCCCAAGGAGTGGGATTTCCTTTTAAATTTAAGGTTAGGGTTATTCTACAGGGTGTGCTTTTTGGGTGCCAGAACTCCCAGAACCTGAAAATTGTGCCTGGGGAAAAAAACTGAAGCAGACCCCCCACACGCACCAAAATTCCAACATAATGAAAAGCCTGCCCTGTAGGGAAAAAAATGGAATTGAAATTAAAAATGGAAAAAATTTGCAGCATGCCCTGCTAGTTGTGTCTATTTCTGCTATTCCCTGGTCACTCAAAGGAAAATCTCATGATTCTTTGGGGAAGAAACACAACACTTCTTGAATCTAATGAGTTTTAAAGGACACCAGAACAGAAAAAAATCTCGAGGTCCTGTTCTTCAATTGAATGAGTTCTATCTTGGACCCAGCATGTTTATTGTCATCTGCCTTCTCTGTCATCCCTTCTCCTGCAGGAGCTCTCCAAAGTGCTAAGCAGCCCTTCTGCCATTTTTCAGAAGCAGAAACACATTAGTAAAGTTACTACTTGAACAGGATAGACTGTCTCCTGTGTGGTCTTTTGCTAGAAGTGTGATTCCCCCACACAGCCACACAAAATATGTGTTGTTTAAGGTCTGGTCTTGATTATCAGCTAATGAGACATTGTCTTTCTTTTTTTATTTTCACTGAGGTCTAAGGGAATGGTTTAGGCTCTTTCTGGTCCATAAAATATAGATTGCTACTTTCAAACTGCAGCTGTACTGTTAATGGCCATTCCCATTAGTCAGTCATATAATACCATTAGAGCACTATGAAATATTGACAGAACAAACACTGTGACCCAAAGGTTGCTGATAGCACATGCAGCATTATTGACAAACAAATGCAGACTTGGAAAGGTGCTTCTGTAGTTGCATTTTTAGCCCTGATGCCAACACGTTAAAAATTAGGGCAAGCAAAGAAGCTCTGTTGAGGGAAGGCGGTATGGTACAGCCCGATCTCATCAGATCTCAGAAGCTGAGCAGGGTCAGTACACAGAAGCAAGATCTCCCAGAAAGACTCTGCAAAGGAAGATAGTGGCAAACCACCTCTGCTTCTCACTGGCCTTGGAAGTCCCTTGCTGTCATCTCCATAAGTCAGCTGCAACTTGATGGCACCACATACAGACAGAAGTAGTTCTGTTGACTGTACACATGTTCCTCCTGATGTAAATGCTAATACATCTTAAAGATAGCCAAGACCCAGCATTCCCCAGTCTGACACAGAACCTTGTTGGGATGATCAGTTCTTTCTTCGTGCCCTTAATAATATCAGAACTCCATGGACAAAAGAAGAAGGAGCGATCCAGGAGCAGTTGGGGGAGTCCTGCCAAATCTTGCTCCCCTAAGACCCCCAAGCCCAGAAAAAAAAAGTTTGGTTTGAGAGTGTACATAGTCAATTTATCAAAGTTGGAAATCATGTCTTTTTACTGATGATGGTGGTACATTTATTACGTGACAATATGGAGTGACCTGCTTTAAACATTATGTAATGATAATTAGTTCTTGCAATACAGGATTTAGAGTAAGGAGGCTTGACTGCCAGACATGTTGGCCTCTACCACTCCACAATGTAAAGTGTCCCCAAGCCTAAGGACCCTCCCTTCAACTTAAGTGCTTCTTCCTCCACTGGAAGAGCCACTTAAATTGGAGGAAGTCTCCTTACCCTGGGGGGCTGCTCTTTAGGCCTGAGAGAATTTCTGCCCTTTGGCTTCTTCCCTTTTGCAGCTTTTGGGGATTGTGCTATCTGTATATGTTCATCCAAAATTGTTTGCACTTTGAATGATTTTGTTTCAGTGAGATGACTCTCCTGGTATGTACAAAGCCTAAAAACCAAGTAGACCAGGGATGGCCAATTTCTTCTGCCTGGGAACTGGATCCTCACTGATAGAGCCAGTTTGGTATAATGGTTAAGTGCACGGACTCTAATCTGGAAGAACCAGGCTTGATTCCCCACTCTTCCATTTGCAGCTGCTGGATGACCTTGGGCAAGCCATAGCTCTATCAGAGCTGTTCTTGAAAGAGCAGCTCTTGAAAGAGCTCTCTCAGCCCCACCAACCTCACAGGGTGTCTGTTATGGGGAGGGGAAGGGAAAGAAGTTTGTAAGCCACTCCAAATGAAGGGCGGGGTATAAATCCAGACTCTTCTCTTCTCTTCTCTTCTCTTCTCTTCTCTTCTCTTCTCTTCTCTTCTTCTTCTCTTCTCTTCTCTTCTCTTCTCTTCTTTCTCTTCTCTTCTCTTCTCTTCTCTTCTCTTCTCTTCTCTTCTCTCTCTTCTCCTCTCTCCTCTCCTCTCCTCTCCTCTCCTCTCCTCTCCTCTCCTCTCTCTCTTCATGTCCGCACTATCCTCAATACATGCAAAATGGCTGTAGTGCATCTGGACTCACTTGAAAATGGTTCTGCTTCTGTCTTCCTTGTGAGGGAAACTGTCTACGGTCTTGGGTTTCTGGCTGCCATTACTGGCTCAGCTGTTTGAGTCTAAGGATGTGTGGCTGTCATTGGTGGAGAAGTTCTGATTCTGGAGATAAATATTTATTTCATTTATATACCATCTTTCTCCTCAATGGGGACACAAAGCCACTTACATTGTTCTCCTCTCCTTCATTTTTTTACCCTCACAACAACCTCATGAAGTAGGTTAGGCTGAAAGTACATGGCTGGCCCAAGGCCATCCAAAAACGCCCGTCAGAGTGGGGACTCAAACCTGTGTCTTCCAGATCCTAGTCCAAAATTCTAATTACTACATCACAGTAGGGCCCCAAATGAACTTAAGGGAGGTAGAGTAGAAAAAGAGACACTTAGGAAAAAGCTAGACAAGTGTTGGGGACAGCAGTAGAAGGAGAGAGCAGTAGCCTCGAAAATGAAGGTTAGAAAATGGCTGAAGTCCCAAAGAATGAGGAAAAGGGTAGAAAACTGGAAAAGGGAGTCTGAAATGAAAAACAGTTAGATCTGAGCCCAATAGCACCTTAAAGACCAACAAAAGTTTAAGGGTGTAAGATTTCAAGAGTCAAAGTCCTAAATCTTATTGGTCTCTAAGGTGTCACTGGTCTCAGATCTAAATGTTCTACTGTAGACCAACAGGGCTATCCTCTGAAATGAAAAAGGAAATAGAGATAGAATGGGAAGAGAGGGCTTTTATCCTCTCTGACTATATTCCACCTCAGCTGCTTTTCCTATACCAATTATGGTTCTAACAAGACAGATGAAAAGCAGTGTGATGTAGTGGTGAGTATGAGACTGGGACTGGTGAGACTTGGGTTCAAACCTTCACTCAGGCATGAATTTCACTGAGTGATCATAGGATGGTAACTCTCTCTTAGCCTAACCTGCCTCGTAGAACTGATGGGAGGCTAAAATACAGGGGGTAGGCCCATGTAAGTCACCCTAAGATCTGTGGAGAGGAAGGACAGGATTTAAAAAATGAGATAAATGTGAAGGAGACTCAGGGGGTTGGATCCTCACACTCTGCTCAGCTAAGTGTGGTGCCTTCCTCCGGTGCAAGGAACTGGAGGAAAACTCTTTTTTACTGGAAGAAGGCTTTGCACTTAGCTGAACGGAGTGGTAGGATCTAATTTATTGTCTCCAGTTGAAATAACCAGCCAACTCTTTAGCTTCAGGTCTTTTGCATCTATTGGTCCTGACACACAGAAGCTAAGGAAAGTCTTATCTGAGAGATGGATGATGATGGTGATGATAGATAGATAGATAGATAGATAGATAGATAGATAGATAGATAGATAGATAGATAGATAGATAGATAGATAGATAGATAGAGGAAGTCTTCACTAGCATGAAATGTCACATAGTGTAATACCCAAGCATTAAATGTGGTTTGGTTTTTTTACACTTCCAGCATCATTTCACCCATCTCAGACCAATTTTCTGCTCTGAATCAAGCATATGCCCCTTTCCCCTCTCCTTGAGCCCAATATGAGGGCCTGGTTGTTAAGACCTGAGCATTTCATATCACTTAATGATATCATTTAGCTGAGGAGGAAGCTAATTTTGGACAGTAAGTGGATTGACTGACCAATTTGTGTTTTAAGATGATAATTCCCCTTGTGCAACACTTCAGAGTGCTTCGTGCCAAACCGCTTAACACCTTCTGACACTCTGTGCAGCCGCTCTGCCGTCTGTGATGAGCATGGCGTAGATGCAGGGAAGAGTTAAAAGTGAAGCTTCTGCCTATTTGAACTGTTTTCTCAGTGCGGCGTGTACACAGATACACTTTTGATGTGTTAACTAGAAAATCTGACGGAAGAAGAACAAAGCAGCTGTCACTGAAAGGAAGACACTGATGAAGAACCACACAGCCTTTTATTGAAGAACTGTCAAGATTGATCCTGCAGCACTCAGTTTGTCTGTAGTATTTATCAAAGACCCAGATCAGATGAAGGAAATTAAAAAAAAACCTCTATCCACTGGACAGTTATTAATGGTATCACAAATTGCATTGCATTTCAGATGCCTGGGGAAGGTATTTTTGAGGGCTAGAATATGGATACAAAGGATAAACAAACAGTTTTTCATAATTGAGCTAATGAACTTGAGTGTATGGTCCTGCATAGGGATCTTAATGCAGGATTAACGACACTGGCAACCAATCCCATGCTAATTTGGGCCCCAGCTAATTCATGCAAATAGCAGGGACTCATGATTGGGATTAATTTCCTCCCCATTATTCCTACTTGAGCCAATGCTTCTCCTTATGTTCTTTGTCAGTGCTGCTAACCTCATTTTCCTTTACTCCTCATATGAAACTGCCTTGTTTCAAGCTAGATATTGGTCCATCTAGCTCAATATGGTCTGCTCTCATTGACAGTGGATCTCCAAGGACTTAGACAGAAGAAAGTCCTTCCCAGCATCAGCTGCCTGAGTTTTTATAACTGGAGTTGCCAGAAGTTGAAACTAGGACCTTCTGCATGCACAGCAGGTGCGCTGCTGTTGAGCTGTGGCTTCTCAAGTGAAGCAGGAGGACATCTCAAATTTGGCAATGCTTCTACTAAACCAGCAGTGTTCTAATACAGGAAAATGACTGTGAGTGCTCTTCAAAGAAACAGGGGTTGGAACTCCATTTAGCTTTCCTCTAGCCTAACCAGACTTCCTTCAGCTGAAGTGGCTCTTCCTCTAATTGAACAAATGATAGGGACACGTGCCAAGAAAATATAATTATAATTTTGGATTCAGTTTTTACTAGAGGTGTGTGCTCGGTATATACTGAGCCAAATGATTTAGTTAGCCGAATACAAATTGGAGAATCTGATTTGGCTACCAAAATAGCCCCGCCCAAATAAAAGCAGATATTATTTGACTCTTTTTGAGTTTGGCTGGAAGGCATTTAACGAGACCATGGTCTCTTTAAATGCCTTCTGAGTTCACTCACCAAGTCATGCTGCTACCACCGCAGTGCAACTCAGCGAGTGAACTCAGCCTTTTTTCCTCCATTTGTTTCAATAGAGGATAGGGGCACCTTCTTTGGGGGCTCATAGAATTGAACCCTCTAGTCCAATCTTTTTAAAACTTGGGAGGGGGGAGTAGGAGAGGCACTAGTCACTATGCTGCAAATATGGTGCCTCTACTTCAAGAAACAGTTCCCCCCAGAGCCCTGAATACCCCCAGATCAATTCTCCATTATACTCTATGGGGATGGTCTCCATAGGGTATAATGAATCTGAATAAATTTTCAGTTTCCCGACTATTTACCCAAATCCTAATACAATACCAATATTTTTGGGGTCCAACAGACCTGAATCAGAAAAAAAACTGATTTTTTTTTTTTTTGCACACTGCTAATTTTTACCATGTTTACTTATTTTCTGATAGGACGTTACTGGTTTGAGATTCAAGTCCATGAGTTTTTTTGGTTTCTGTAGTTCAGGAACATTATTTTCAATGGGGAAGTTATACAAGGGTCTGGAGCAGCTGTTTGTAAAGATAATGGCATCAAATCTGCACAGAACACAGTCCTCCCTGTAGTCTAAAGACCCTCTACATTTCAAGCAGATTGTACAAAGAGGTTCAATTTTACAGACCCCCAAAGTAGGGGACTCTCTGCACAGTTACACTTTTCTCTACTGATTCCTAAAACGGTAGTGAAATACAAGCCTTACAGTAGAGCTCTGGCTGGACATGGCATTTAAAAAAAATAAACACCTTGTCTGTATTCATTTCATTTTGCTACTTTTACAGTGACTGACTGACAATAAGCCATGTTTTCCTTTCCACTGAGAACTCTGCATTTGCCATCCTTCCTTGTTGTGTTCTGTTCAGTTGTTTTCAAAAAGTGGAAGTGGTTTACTTGGCATAACACCCCCTACCCAGTCCCTTCTCATCAGTCTGCCATTATTTCCTATGGGGGATATTTTGGAGGGGCTAGAGTGGCTGTTTTTTAACCATATGGTAGCCAAAATTGCATTGAGTGAGTGCTGCCTGTCCGGTAAAGAATCCCCAAGTTTCAAGTAAATTGGACCAATGGGGGTGTTGATACAATGAAACCCCCCTCCTCAAAGCATCATTCTTTTTAACTGCGAGTTCTTACCAGAAAAGTAGCAGGTACTTGTGTTTTTCTTTGATTTCACTGATTTCCTGAGCAATGGCATCTTCCCCTTCCAATCAGAGCACTCCCAGCCAATCACCTTTGAAGCCAAGCTGCAAACAGCTACTGTACTTTCACTCCCTCTTCTGTGGAGCCCTCTTGTTCTCTGCAAATACTATAGCTGGGAAAATAGAGAATTGGGAGGCAGTTTGCTCAAGGGGCCATAGAATTCAATCTGTTGGTCCAATTTGTACAGTGATTTTTTTAAAAAACAGTACTGACCTGAACTAGCAATTTCTGTATATATCTTCTGCTCAGCAATGTTGTTATGCACACCCTTAGTGAATGAATGATTTGGGGGTTAATTTAGGTTCTACATACAATAAGCAGTTGATCACTTGAGGCAGACCAGACTAGTGTCACAGTTTAAATATTTATCTAGCAGCCTTATCGGAGAAAAGAATGAATCATGTGAGCCAAGGGCTACACAATACTGAACTCCTGTATCAAGGGAAACATAGCAAGGACAAAATTCTGAAGAAGTGTGCTTGCACATGAAAGCTTATACCTTGAATTAAACTTTCTTGGTCTTAAAGGTACCACTGGACTCAAACTTAGTTCAGAAAAATGAATAAGAATTGATAATGTAGTGTGTGGGATTCACATCCCTTTGTTCCCTTTTTCCAATGTAATGACTGAAGTGGAGGCTTAGATCTTATCATTATGCCTGGTTATAAGCTCAGTGAAATGCATGGATTACAGTGATAGGCCAGGGAGACAAAATTCCTGCATCATGCTGCATTCATAGAATGCATTTTTAAAAAAAATCTAATGCAGCCACTAGGGGTGTAGGGAAAGCAAAGCACAGTAAAGAGCCCTATCTGACGCTGGGGCTTGGCCTTTCGGCAAAGTTTACCATGAGGCTGAGGGTAACCTTTGCTTTTCAGATCCTGCTAGCCAGCACTGGAGCAAGGCAAGACTAGCCAGGACAAGCTATAGTCAATGTCAGGATGCAGACTCCTAACAAGATCTATGGTGTCCTTTTTCCTTTAGCTCCACCCAGCTCCTGCGCAGCCAGACCTTGCAAAGTGGCAGCCTTGTTAGTGTGTGATAGCGATTTTTTTTTTAACTTTTTTGTTGTCTTTTCCTACATTTCTTCAGCTCTTTTCTATACTTTTTTCCTCCTTCATTTTGCTCTCTTCCTTTCATGATATGCCATTCATCTATCCCCACTTCTATTTTTTTCCCCTCCCTGGCCATTTTTCAGTCTCAATGCCTCCTGACCCATCCTGGTTCACAAATTAGAATGTATTTAATAGTAGCATAGGAACAAACCTTTGTTAATATTATGAACAGAAGAGGAGAGTTAATATATCTCCACAATCAATCAAAGGATGCTCCTGCCCCCCCCCATCCTTAACATGCATAATAATAAATGTTAATCTGTCTCAGTGGTAGCCAATGAGGAACAGAAGTTAAAACTTATTTATGTACTTTATTATATCCTACCTTGCTCCCCAAGGGGGACCCAAAGCAGCTTACATCGTTCTCTTCCCTTCTGTTTTATCCTCACAACCAAGGTTAGGCTGAGGGTGGGTGATTGGCCCAAGGTCACCCAACAAGTTTCCGTGGCACAATGGGGATTCGAACCTGGCTTTCCCAGAACCAGTTTTGATGTCTATTGTTGATCAACTTTACAAGCTTTTCCACTAGGCTAGCCCCTGAAATTGTGACTTCATGTGCCTTTATACCAAAGTTACTCTTGCTAAACCACTCACCACTGTTCATATCATATTATTGTAAAGAATGATGGTCATTCAGCTACACTTATTGATTAAGCTCTTCCACTGGCATACTTATTGATGATAGGTTTGTCTTCCAGGTAAGCCTACAAAGAAGAAGCAGTGCTGAGATGCAATTATCCCTAATAGTTTGTTTCACCTCTTCTGGGAGAAACATTTGTGTGTGGTTTACGCCAAACTAGTGCTGAGGTATATATTATCATTTTTTACAGCATGGGATATGAGCTGGGTTAAAATTTCCTTAGGTTAAAATTTTAGCTCAGCCATGAATTCACTGGCTTACATAAGCGACTACCAGCCCATCACTGTTTCTATGGCAGACACTGACAATAATGCTCTTCTTTACACTTCTCATAAATGTTTCTGAATATGATATGCTTCAAAAACTCAGGGAAAGTTCTCAAGTCACACTTTTAAAAAAAAAAATTCTACACATTAATTTACCAGTTTAGAAAACATCATTCAGTGAGAACACAGACTTTTTAAAGATTTATGTGCAATTTCTACTGACTGAGGTCCTTTAGCATAAAGTGTTTTTCCCTACTGAAGGAGTTTTTAATACCTGCTTATGTTGCTTCTCTTCTTTCTGTGTTCAGTTTCTACCTCTTTAATACACTTTTTAAGCAAAATACAATGGTCATTCAAATGGACCTATTCAGCTAAAGTTCTCATTCACTGACTCACAACCAGAAATAAGTCATCTAGGCTTTCTCTATTTCGGAAAACGAATATGGGAGCTAAATATGAAAAGGCCATCAGCTTTCAAGGGGAGTTTAGTGGAACACAGACTGTGAGTGCAGTAGGTATCCTTTTCTTTCATGTAAATAAATAGATTACTTTACAGCAGCTTTTAAAATGGAGAAATGAATGGAGGCCAGTGCAGGGCTTTTTAATTCAGCTCTGGTCAAAAGAAAACATGACCAAATGTACTTTTTTAAATAAAGATTCATACACAGGAGGCAAATTTACATATAAATACTTATTTTAAAAGAAAAAATTACTATACCTGTATGACATGCAAAACAGAAATAATTGTAATAACCTCCAGGCAAATCTTATGCTTTTTCTGCAAAGTTCACATTCTACATTCACAGTGAAGAAAGATTATAGTGCAAATCCCTTGCAGAAAATGTCCATTTTGTCCAGGTGACAGAATGGTTTTTATTTAAATACCCAAGCACAGTAGGAATAATATACTTCTGTATATCTTTCGTTAATAATTATAATAATTATGAAAATAGGGTGTTCTGTAAGTATTATAATTAATATGAAAATAAAATAAATTCCCCATATAAACAGCCTATAACAAAAAAAAAAATTTAATTTTATTCTGGTTTCTTTTGTTATTGCAGTCTCTGCCTCTATTGGTTTGGCTTTGACAAAGCAGCCAGCGTTTTCCTAATAAAAGGCATAGAGAGAGCTCAGTGTCCCCTAAGGGGAGGGGGAGAGAGAGGCTCTGGGCTTTCTTGATTGACAGCAAGCCGTAGCCATTAGGACTACATACATCTGTGAGATATCCCAATCTTGAAGGATTTGGGGTGGAACTTTGCCTTCCTCTTTTCTCCTATGCCAGGTATTCCCTTGCAGCCTGCATTCCCCTGCTTGCTTGCTGCACTCCAAACCTTACACCCCATCCAAGCAAATCTTCTTCAAGGTCTTCCTGCTGTTACCTGCTTGCCTAAATGTCTTACCTTCCTTGTGCCACTTTATGCCAACAAATGCCCTTACCTTGCCAGTCTACCTATTCTTTGTCCTACTGTTCTTCAAACTAAGTGGCTGCAGTTCTGTCTGTGTTACTCTTTCTCATAATTCTCCCATAGAATGTAATGTTAAATACATGTTGGCTTTCATTACTATCTGTCTGAAATTTGGCAATGTGGATGTCCTCAGGGGAATACTGCAATTCCCCTGAGGTCTGTCCAGTTTGGATGGAAAACTATGAAGGTCCAGACCTGAGGGTGGGTGTCTTCCACTGGAACAAATGAGAAATAATAGTGAAACAGCATTATGAAAAAATTACCAATAACGAAAGAAACAACAATAGAACAAAAAGTGCCAATAATGAAACAGAATTAATAACAAAGCAAAATAATAACAAAAATAAAAAAACAAAAGAAATTCCCATGAACAAGTGTAGGGAATAGGGCCGAAAAAGTGTTCTAACACTTTCTAAAATAATGTGTGACATTTTTTTAATACAGGACATATTTTTAGAAACCAAATTTCTAATGGCAGATTTTGAACTTTCACATTTGGCTCCTAACATTTTATTTTGAAGAACACATTAGACCCAAAATCTTGGGTCTTGTTGCTGAGTTTTAAAGCAAGACCATCAAAGATCCACTCCAAAATTCAACTTTATTGTTTTCTAAACTCTGTTCTAGATGTTGAACCATAGAACAGAGACTTGTAGCTTTATCCAGCAAGGTATACTTTCAATCAATTGACTGAATGAGCCCAAAGTTAATAACCACCACAATCCTGTATGCTGCATGAAAGGGACAGTATCCACAAAGTATGTACATAGGAGAAGCAAGTATCCCAGGATTCTGCTCACAATGTTTCTCGTCTACTAAAGGTCTGGGTGGAGATCCAGGAGAGTTAATGTGGGTAAAGGGGGCAGCCTCAATCCATAATGGCTACTCTGAGTTCTGTCCTGGGATTTGGGATCAACAACATATGCAACTAGTATGCCAACAACCAGGAATGGTGCTCAGTATACTTTTGAACAGGGCTATTTTTGGGCAGGAAGGCACAGGAAGGGAGCTGGCTCCTGAATTGGCCACACCCAGCAGGAACTCATTAGCATAATAGGCCACACCCAACAGCAGAAACTAATTAGGACTGGCATTTGGGGTGTGTGGCCTAACATGCAAAGGAGTTGCTGCTACAAAAAAGACCTGGGTTTTGACAACAAACAAGGTAAACAGAATAAGAAGCAAAAGGTAGGTGTGGCTGGATGACCACACTTCTGGTAACATGGGGGTGTGGCCTAGTATGCTAATGAGTTTCTACTGTTGGGTGTGGCCTGTTATGCTAATAAGTTCCTGCTGGGCTTTTTCTACAAAAAAAAGCCCTGCTTTTGAAGCCTGTCCTCCAAGAGCAGGTCTTAATGTGCTTGTTATGTGTTTCTGATGACTGAAGGCCACACAGGAGGGTTGATTTACAGTTGCATTTCAATATTCCTTTGCTTTACAATAAATGTATGATTTCCTTCTAAATGTAACAAGTGCCCCAGGTTTGGATGAAAGGGAAGTATGTGTATTACAATGAGAAGAGTGCAACTATGTAATTCATACACATTATTAATTAGGATATGAAAATGTGTTTAAAGAAACAACAGAGGTGGAGTAGCCATTTAAAGTTAGAGAGAAATGTTCTGGTGGGCCAGTGCCCTAGAGGGCCAGTGGTGGCTAAGAGCAAGCGTAAGCAAGCACTGGCAACTCTGTCAGATCCTCAGGGGCCATGGCCCAGCCCCTTCATCGGCAATAGTAGTTAGTGTCAGTTCACTAATTTTTCTCCCCTCACCGCTGCCAATTTTTAGGAGGAAATAATAGGTGAATTAATACCAACTGCTTGTACTGCTGAGTTGAGTGATCCCTGCAGCACTGGCGTGTAGCACCACAGGGGCTACTCAGCTTGGCTTCTTCCAGGTCCACTTTCACTTCCCAGTTGTGCCAGTCTGGTCTTCCCCCAAATGGTATTGCTTTAATCAAAAGTGTAATTAAAGAGCTTATTCATTCTGAACAATCCCAAGCAAATAATTTCACTTCTGTGTTAATAGTTTGCACCCCTTCCTTCCTTCCTTCCTTCCTTCCTTCCTTCCTTCCTTCCTTCCTTCCTTCCTTCCTTCCTTCCTTCCTTCCTTCCTTCCTTCCTTCCTTCCTAATATCTGCATTTCCTCAAAGTCAAGACTCTGTTAGCTTAAGAACATAAGAACATAAGAACATAAGAGAAGCCAATGTTGAATCAGGCCAATGGCCCATCCAGTCCAACACTCTGTCACACAGCGGCCAAAATATACCAGGTGCCATCAGGAGGTCCAGCAGTGGGGCCAGGGCACCAGAAGCCCTCCCACTGCTGCCCCCTCCAGCACCAAGAATAGAGTGCATCACCTGCCCCAGACTGAGAGTTCTCATTCTATACCCTGTGGCTAATAGCCACTGGTGGACTTCTGCTCCATATGTTTATCTAATTTCCTCTTGAAACTGTCCATGCTTGCAGCTGCCACGACCTCCTGTGGCAGTGAATTCCATATGTTAATCACTCTTTGGGTGAAGAAGTATTTCCTTTTATCTGTTCTAACCCGACTGCTCAGCAATTTCATAGAGTGCCCACGAGTTCTTGTATTGTGAGAAAGGGAGAAAAGTACTTCTTTCTCAACCTGCTCAATCCCATTCATAATCTTATAAACCTCGATCATGTCACCCCTCAGCCGTCGTTTCTCCAAGCTAAAGAGCCCCAAGCATTTTAACCTTTCTTCATAGGGAAGGTGTTCCAACCCTTTTATCATTCTAGTTGCCCTTCTCTGCACTTTTTCCAATGCTATAATATCCTTTTTGAGATGTGGTGACCAGAACTGTACACAGTATTCCAAATGAGGTCACACCAATGATTTATACAGGGGCATGATGATACTGGCTGATTTGTTATCAATTCCCTTCCTAATAATCCCCAGCATAGCGTTGGCCTTCTTTATTGCAGCTACACATTGTGTAGACATTTTCAGCGAGTTATCCACTACGACTCCAAGATCTCTCTCTTGGTCAGTCTCTGCCAGATCAGACCCCATCAACGTGTATTTATATTTAGGATTTTTGGCTCCAATGTGCATCACTTTGCACTTGGCCACATTGAACCCCATTTGCCACGTTGACGCCCACTCACCCATCCTCAACAGATCCCTTTGGAGTGCCTCACAATCCTCCCTGGTTTTCACCACCCTGAACAACTTCGTGTCATCTGCAAATTTAGCCACATCACTGCTTACTCCCAATTCCAAATCGTTAATAAACAAGTTAAAAAGCATGGGACCGAGTACTGATCCCTGTGGTACCCCACTGCTTACCACCCTCCACTGAGAGAGTTTCCCATTTATACTCACTCTCTGTTTCCTATTTATAAGCCAGTTTTTGATCCACAAGAGGACTTGTCCTTTTATCCCATGACTATTGAGCTTACTTAGGAGCCTTTGATGAGGAACTGTATCAAAAGCTTTCCGGAAGTCAAGGTAAATAATATCTATTGGGTCCCCCTTGTCCACATGTTTGTTCACTCCCTCAAAAAACACTAACAGGTTAGTGAGACAAGATCTTCCCTTACAGAACCCATGCTGAGTCTGCCTCAATAGTTTTTGTTCATCAATGTGCCTACTAATTCTTTCCTTAATAACAGTTTCCACCAACTTACCCGGTATCGATGTCAGACTGACTGGCCTGTAATTTCCTGGATCTCCCCTGGAGCCCTTTTTAAAGATGGGAGTGACATTAGCTACCTTCCAGTCATCAGGAATGGAGGCAGATTTTAAAGAAAGATTACATATTTTTGTCAGGAGATCCACAAGTTCACATTTGAGTTCTTTCAGAACTCTCGGATGAATGCCATCCGGGCCTGGTGATTTATTAGTTTTTAAATTGTCCATCAGTCGGAGGACTTCCTCTCTTGTCACCGCAATCTGATTCAGGTCTTTCAAACCCCCTCCCGAAATCAGTGCTTCTGGAGTGGGCAAACACTTCTCCTCTTCCACAGTGAAGACAGAGGCAAAAAATGCATTCAGCTTCTCAGCCATTTCCCTATCATCCTTCACTACTCCTTTTACCCCTTGGTCATCCAAGGGCCCCACTGCCTCCCTGGCTGGCTTCCTACTTCTAATGTATTTGAAGAAAGTTTTATTGTTGGTCTTTATGTTTTTTGCGATATGCTCCTCATATTCCCTTTTTGCTTGCCTGATCACAGACTTGCATTTTATTTGCCATAGTCTGTGTTCCCTTTTATCAACCTCACTAAGACTAGCTTTCCACCGCTTAAAGGAATCCTTCTTACCTTTTACAGCTTCCATTACTTTATTTGTTAACCATGCAGGCTTTTTTCTATACCTATTTGTACCTTTCCTAACCTGCGGTATATATTTTTTCTGAGCTTCTAGGATTGTCTTTTTAAATAGTCTCCAAGCTTCCCCAATGGTTTTGACCTTCTCCACTCTTCCTTTCAATTTCTTCCTCACATGTCCCCTCATACCAGAGAAGTTACCCCTTTTAAAGTTAAAAGTGGTTGCGTCAGTCTTTTTGGGCAACTCCCTATCTGTACAAATGTTAAACTCAATGACATTATGGTCACTGTTTCCAAGTGGTGCAGTCACTTTTACATCTCTCACCAGGTCTTGGGTGTTACTTAGGACCAAATCCAGGATCGCCTCTCCCCTGGTAGGATCTGTGACCATCTGTTCCACAGCACAGTCATTGAGAGTGTCTAAGAACGCAATCTCTTTTTCCCGACTAGAACTCATATTGACCCAATCAATGTGTGGGTAGTTAAAGTCGCCTATTACAACACAGTTATTTCGTCTAGCCGCTATCTTTAATTCATTCATCATTTTATAATCCTCCTCTATCTTTTGATCTGGTGGGCGATAACAAACTCCCACTGTTAAGCCTCCTTTTGGACTCACTATTTCAACCCATAGCATTTCCAGAAGGGAATCCAATTCTCTTACCCTCTCAATCTTACTGGATGGTATACCCTCTCTGACATACAGAGCCACCCCACCTCCAACCCTTTCCCCCTATCCTTCCGATATAATTTATAACCAGGAATCACCGTATCCCACTGATTTTCCTCATCCCACCAAGTTTCTGAAATACCCACAATGTCTATTTCCCCCCAACACCAAGCATTCCAACTCCCCGATTTTACCTCGGAGACTTCTAGCATTTGTGTATAAACACTTATAGTTTCCCACGTTTGTTAAGCCCACAGCCTTCCTCTTGCTGCCTCGAGACCTTGCCAGGCAGTTCCTATCATTAGCCACAGTCTCAGTGGACAATTGTAATCCATTTCCTTGTACAAAAGTAATAGCTACCCCTTCATCTCTTTGAGATGAGCCATCCCGAACCAGAGACTTTTCATCTCCTGTCGGCTTTCCCCCATTATTCAGTTTAAAAACTGCTCTGCCACCTTTTTGATTTTGAGCGCCAGCAGCCTGGTTCCTTCTCGGGACAAGTGGAGACCGTCCCTTTTGTACAGCTCCCTCTTGTCCCAAAAAGCATCCCAGTGCCTAACAAACTTGAACCCTTCCCCCTACACCACCGTCTCATCCACGCATTGAGACTCCTGATCTGTGCCTGTCTCTCCGGCCCTGCGCGTGGAACAGGTAGCACTTCCGAGAAGGCTACCTTGGAGGTCCTGGCCTTGAGTTTCCTGCCCAGCAGCCTAAATTTCTCCTCCAGGACCTCACGACTGCATTTCCCCACATCGTTGGTGCCGACGTGCACCACGACCACTGGCTCCTCCCCAGCACTATCTACCAGCCTATCTAAAACACGCGTAATGTCCGCTACCTTCGCACCAGGCAGGCAAGTCACCATACGGTCAGTACGCGGGTTCGCCACCCAGCTGTCTACCTGCCTAAGGATCGAATCACCAACTACCAAGAGCCCCCCTCCCACCCTTCCCAGGGACGGTTCCTTGGTACGAAAGGATACCCGTTCACCAGCTGAAGAAGAGGTCCCTTCTGAGGGCACATTCCCCTTATCCTCAGCATGGTGCCCCTTTTCCCCTTGACCCTCATGCTCCCTGGCAGCAGCCGGGCTGCCAGATCCAGAGTGGGACATATCTAACAAGTCCCCGAGAGTCTTCCCCGTGCACCTAACTGACTGTCCCTGCTTCTCCAGGTCAGCCACCTTGGCCTCAAGGGAGCAAACTCGCTCCCTGAGAACCAGGAGCTCCTTGCACCGAGCACACACCCAAGACTTCTGACCAGTGGGCAGATAGTCATACATGTGACACTCCATGCAAAACACTGGATAGCCCCCAACCCCCTGCTGGCATTCTGGCTTCATAATTGTTTTTAAACAAATACTTTTCTATAACCCCCTTTTAAAACCCTTTGTATTTATATGGCTCCTGTTGTAGGAGTCTACTTACCTTACCTTACCAAGGAGCCAAGGTCCTGGCTTCCTGGCTCTTCCTGGGCTTCTTACAGAGCCCCTAGGCCAAGAGCCACAGGCAAAGAGCCTCGCCCTTTTGCTCTCGCAAACTTCCTGCCTTAAATGGAATTGTCTCCCAGGAGAGGGTGTGGCCAGCAGCTACTCAAAATCACCCAAGGCACTTAATGACGGTCAAACAAAGCCCCTTTCACACTCCAACTCCAGCAGCCAGGAGTCTGCTATTCAATCTCACCCAAGCACTTAATTACAGGCAAACAATGACCCTTTCACGCCCTAACTCCAGCAGTCAGGAGTCTGTTACAACTCACCCACACACTCCCAAATACAGTCCCTGACACAGTACCTTTTCAGCTAAAGCACCTCAGCTGAAAGTAAATAAATAAAAATACCACTCACCCCTCTGGCAGCTCAAACACCTTGCTCCTTCTCAGAGCTCAGCTGGGTCAGCTTAAAAATACAATTCGGGAATTGTTATTATTAAAGTGTAGATAAATTACAGACATACAAGTTAAATAGCTAGAAAATATTACATCAGCTTAATTTTTTTTCTTCTGAATTAATGAGGCTTGCTAAAGTCATATAGCATATAAGTTGAACAAATTCAACATCAATTGTATATTTGAGATCTTTAGGGGAAAATGCAGAGGAGGAGGAGGAGATCCAAATCCATCATTCATTTTACATTCCAGAAGGCCCAATATATTCCTAGTACCAGAATTATAAACATTCATGGGCTAAATGGCCCTTACTGGGAAGTTTCCAGGTAGCTGCTGCCCTGGAGGACCACTGGTGGCTAGGAGCAAGCAAAGCCATAATTTGTGATCCTTATGGTGATAGCAGAACTGCAATAGTTGTTCCAATTGGACCTGGGTTGTTGCCATCATCAACATGATCGAGGGGTCTGAGCCAAGCAGCTCCTGCAGCACCACAGGCCCAACAGGGACCATACATGACCCAGCTTTCTTAAGGGCTTTTTGCAAGGGCCTGATCCTGTTTATACCTTGCACATATTTTATCATGTGGTGTCCTTAATATTGCAAGCTGTAAGCATGCTACTATGTGCTGTTATCCAGGGCCATGTGTAAGAGAGGCATAACATATTCCTAACCCCCAAATGTTTGGCTGAGTCTGGTGAAATGAGATGAACATACCTATTTTATTAGATTCACGTGGGTAGCCGTTTTGGCCTGAAGCAGCAGAACAAAGTTTGAGACCAGTGGCACCTTTAAGACCAACGAAGTTTTATTCTATAAGCTTTCATGTGCATGCAAACTCTGGTATCTGAAGAAGTGTGCCTGCACACGAAAGCTTACACCTGGCATAAAACTTTGTTGGTCTTAAAGGAGCCACTGAACTCATTATACCTGTTTTATGTATTTTATTAATGATGTAAGCTGCCTCGTGCTCCCTAAGGAAGAAAGGTGGCTAATAAATATTTTAAATAGTGATTAATACAACTAATGTGTAAAGTACTAAGTTCGCTGTATGGAGGACTTGGACTACGACATGCGGTCTGACGCGTTTATTGGTACTTCACAACAAGCATGCAAAATGGCCCTGCAAGGCTGACTATATACATACGCATCTGGTACTCCCACAGTCCCATTGGAGGGTTTGAATTTCCCACCAAAGGTTCTATTGGTGGATACTGGGTTAACTAGGATCCTACAGTTCTATTGTTCTAAGGAGCCAAGCTCTGACCTGAGGCCACGGGCCCCTGGTGGCAGCCCGCATACATAACATAGTGATTAAATAGTGATTAATACAACTGACATTTTTGCATGTACAGCATTCCAGCTTTTTGTACAGTCTTGGGATATAGGAAAGATTTCTGATTCTGAGCATAGGTTTTGTTTATATTAGATAGTTCAGTGTCTGGGACTCAACTAAGGTAAAAACTTTTCTTGCACATAAGCATAAGACAGGACAGGGAGATAGAGGTAGTTTACATTTCTCTCCTACCCAGGATAACAAGTCTGGTTGCAGCGGTGTGGGGGGGAGATAAAGGCTTTATTTGTATATGCTGGCAGGCAGACAGGCAAGGCTGCAGAGGCAGGGAAAAAACAGAGTGGAAAGAACCTTGTTCCACAACCACCTGCATGCAAGCAGAGGAACAGAAGCAGCTGTGAGGGGGAATAAAAGCAGAGGTTCAAGAATCCCTTCAGCTCAATGGAGAACAGCATGCACACATGGGAGACACAAAAAAGTGTGCTGATGTTCAAGGATTAGTTCAACCCTGTGTTCAAGAAAGAACTGCTGGTTTAAGATCTGAGATTTCTGAGATATCTTTATTTCATTTAAAAGCACTGTAGCCATGGGGTGGACCAGATACACATGAGCCCATCTGTTCTAACCCCTCCATTACATCGCTGCATCTCATTCTTTCAAGCATATTTTCTGGGGGGCTCAGATCTGAAAAGGTGGCTGGACTGGGATAGAATTGCTGACTGAAATGGAGCTCAGTGATTTAAGGCACGGCATAAGGTTTTGTTCCTCTTGCCCACAAGCTCCAACAACATCAAACAAACCCTGGATCTGTTGCCACAATCAAGGGAAGAGTTAGCTCATTTTCATGCCAATTCATGCCTGCTTGGCCCTGGAGCTGAAGCAGCATCAGCAAGGCAACAGAATGCTAAGGATTAACAACTTTTCCTGACTGTTTCTTTTGGGGCTTAAATAACAACTATATCGAAGAATATACTACATAGGTGCAAGTTTTGATCAGTTTCTATCGGACTGGTGATAAATAACCCATACCTAATACCCTTCCCCACCCCCCAAAGAATCATTCAATGTCATGTTGGAACCATCTTGGAGACACTAGCAGCATTTATCCTTAGAAGCTGGAATGGCTGTGGCAGTGCTAGAAGCATGGGACTAGTAGGTTCCTTGGGGACATTCAGTGCTTCTGCTTTGCATACCAAAGTTCCCAGGTTCAGTTCTCAGCATCTCCATTTAAAAGGATCAAGTAATTGGTAAAATTTATTAAAATATTTAAACCCTGACATGTTCTCAGCCTCAAAGAAACTAACAAAGAAGCAAGAGCTGAAAGAGTGCAAAGATGTTAAGCATCCAGCAACAAGTTGAAAACAATCCACAATTAAATGAATGCACAGTTACTGTGCAATATTAAAAATAATACATACATTTTAAAGCCAATGCATATAGTTTGGTGGCCAGATCAGCCAAAATAATTCACTTGTCACCTCTGGAATAAAACACTAGTGCAGGTATCCTCCACATCCACTCTGGCAGGCCACTCCAGAGGAATGACCCACCTACAACAAAAGCTCATGACCCATCTACTGTCAAACTGACAACCTTAGGTGAGAGTACTGTTAGGAGGAGGCTATCTGAGGAGTGTAACTGATGTATGGGAGTATACTGGGAGTATACTGGGAAATGCAGTTTAAGATATGCAACACTTCTTCCTGAAAGACCCTGGAGAGCCACTGATGTACCAGTTGTCTGGCTTAGTATAAGGTACATGTGTTTATGTGTATTTAAGAAGGGAATATTTTTCTGGTGTAGTGGTGGAAGCATTTCCCCCTAGTGTGCCAAAGGGACCTGACAGAACATGCGTTTTATATGTGATGAAGTTCTGACCAAATGCCTGGAGAAGAAAATGGGATGGATGAGGACCATTGAACTGAAGCTCAGTCCAAACAAGACCAAGATACTGTTGGTCAATGACAGAAAAGATTCAGGATTGGAGAATCAGCCTGTCCTGGAGGGGGCAGCATTAACCTTGAAGGGGCAGGTTCATAGTTTTGTGGTGCTGCTGGACCCTGGTCTACAGCTGAAGGGTCAGGTTTCCTCTATGACCTGAAGCACCTTTTACCAGCTTTGGCTGATTCACCTGCTATGGTCTTTCTTTCAAAAGAGGAGATTTGACCACAGTGATCCATGCTATGATCACACTCAGGTTAGATTACTGTAAGGAACTGTAATGCATTTAGTGCTGCTTTTGAAAACTGTTCAGAAACCGCATTTGATCCAAAATGTGGCAGCCAGGTTATTGTCAGGGGCTGGATACAGAGATCATACCATCCCTGTGCTGAAAGGTCTGCATTGGCTACCCATCTGTTTCCATGCACAATTCAAGGTGCTGGTTCTTACTTTTAAAGCCCTCAGTGGCTTGGGGCCAGGGTACTTGAATGACAGTCTCCTCCCAGACTGTCTAGACCACCATTTAAGATCCTTTCCCAAAGCCTTGCTCTCTGTGCCCCTGCCTTCAGAGGTGAGGTGGGTGGAGACCAGAGACAGGGCTTTTTCGATGGTGAGGCTTCACTGTTGAACTACACTCCCCCATAAGACTTGCCTGGTGCCTGCCTTACTTTTGTTTAGGCATCAGGCTGAAACATGCCTTTTCACCTAGTCTTTTGCTTAAGGGGGCTTAACTATTAAATGTTTTTTGATCTACTTCTGTCTCAAGATTCATTTTATCTACCTATTTTTTTAGATTGCTCAGTGTTTAATACCGGATGTTTTCATGGCGTTGGTTTGTTTTTAGTGGCTCTGTTTTTAACAGGTCTGTTTTTAATGACTTTGTTTTGTTGCCTTAATTGTAAACCGCCTTGGGAAGCTTATTTGAAAGGCAGCATGAAAATGTTCTAAATAAATTAATTGTGTATCCTGCAAAATACTACTGCAAGTTCCCTATCTTGGTTAATCTCTTCCCTACCGATTTTATACTTACACAACAAGCTCTAAACACTGGTATGGCTTGGCCTGTATGCCCCCTCAGCTTTGCCTACCCCCCAAGCTCTGCACCCATATATTCACACACCATGTTGATCTGCATGAGGGACAGGAGTCTTGGGTCACCTGCCATTGCCTACCATGCCAGTTGAAATCTAAGGTTCAGCTCTGTTTTTTAGTGGGGCCATTGATGGATGGATGATATGGGAATACAGCAGATATTCTCCTTTATCTCTCAGGCAGGGTTAAGTTCAAGTCCTAGTTTCATGTCAAGTTTATGCATACAGCTTTCAATGTATACAATGGAGCTGAGTTCCCCGCCCACCCTAAATCTAATATTATGCTTCTGGATTCAGAATTTACCTAAGTAAATAATTATTTTTAAACCTAAGATTTAGGCAGCATTAGGATTTGATGTTATGCTAATGTTTGACAATTACTAAATGTGGGTATCAGCCAGCATTTTTTTAAGTTTAATTTAAAGCAATTTGACATGGAAAGGTTATTACTTTAGTTGCCAATAAAAGCTGTACTTTTAACATAAGTGTACACTAGACCCTAGGGTATGTGACTATTATCTTTTCTGCAATTATGTGGTGTTCTACATAAATGCTAAAAAAAATTAGAAATATCAGAAGTACGAACTTAGATACAATATATATTAAAAAGTTGAATTGATAAAACTGGAAAGCTGGTTGACAGAAACGTAAAGACAGGTTGAGGTTTCCCCCTAGAGGGAATATTTGGAACACCATCTATTATATAGGAATTCTGGTTTTTGAGGTTAGCAAAAACAGAAACTCTGGCCAAATGGAGTGGGCAGTTTTATGTTCATATAACAATGAGACATAGATCACTGGGTTATATAAACCTGCTGATGTTTGTTATAAAGGTCCTTTCTTTCACTAGTTAGCCTAGTTGAAAGTATCTTTTATCCTTTTCTATCTTAAAAGTTATCATTTGTCTTTATTTTTAATCCTTACCACAAGCCTGAATCTGGAGGCCAGGCTCATAACCAAAGGTAATTCATGTTCTGAATTCTTCTAGTTCTGCTTCTGCATTTGCCCCATTGCTAAATATACCTGGTGAAAACTTTGCTAATTAAGCACCATGCTGTTTTCCACAACAATTCAGTCTCTTGCTCTAAATAGTTTTCAGTTCCATGAGTTCAGATTATTTATTCAGCACATTTTTATCCTGTTCTTTCTCCAAGGAGCATATGGTGGTATACATTATTCTCCATTTTATCCTCACAACAACCCTATGATGTAGGTTACATTTAAAGAAAGAGACTGACCGCAGAGTCTCTGACCAAGCTTTATGGTGGAGTAGGGATTTGAAACTGGGTCTCTTGGATCCTAGTCAGGTACTTTAAACACACATGAATCTGCTTAATACTGAATCAGGCCATTGGTCCATCGAGGTCAGTACTGTCTACTCAGACTGGCAGCGACCATACCCCTTTCACACCACCTGCCAACTGATCCTTTTAGTTTGGAGGTGCCAGGGTTTGAACCTGGGACCTTCTGCATGCTAAGCAGGTGCTCTACCACAGAGGCACACCCCTATACCATGTCGGCTTCCAATTTACTTGCCTGCCTGCCTATCAAAGAAAAGCTGGGCAGTCAGAGGTGAACACGTTTGGCAGGTAAACACACTGTTTTCGACAGCCATTATCACTTGTAAGCCAAGCCTCAGATCTCCTCGCCTCACTACCAGTTTACTAAGGCAGCTGTTGCACAGTTTCAGTCCTTGAGCCTCATTCTTGCTTTTGCACTCCTGCATTAAGAGAAATGGACTTTCCCCCAGGGTCATAGGCTGTCAGGTCAGTTAATTAAACAATGCTGGAGGAGGATATGACTCCCCTAAGGCTATGTGAAAACACACATGTGCTAAATAAAGCTGACAATACAGACTTAGGACCAAATTAGACATGCCACTGTTTTTAATGAGTTGGGTCAGGGTTCCCCAAAATGGTGCTGGGGGAAATTCTTTCCCCGTATTTGCTGCTCCAGATGGAGTATTCTGTGCCCATGGAAGAGTGAAAACAGAAACAGAGTTCCCCCCATTTGTGTTTCAGCATGGGAAAATGGCTGGGGGGGGTACAGAAACCCTTCTCCCTCCCCCACCCCAATGGCAGCGTTTCAAGCACAAATGGGCTCTTCCTTATTTTTAAGAGAGACAGCTTCTATGTGGCTGAGGAGAAACAGTATGCCTAGTTTGGCCCTTAGATGAACACCTAATGGTAATGACATGGTTATAATCTACCTAACTAAAATTGGCCTGAGAAGGCTTTTACAGCACTTAGGGAAATATTGTAGTGAGGAAGCGTTGAAAATAAACTACGCAAAGACCAAAGTAATGGTCTTTAGGAAAAAGCCTAAAATTGCCCATTGGACTATTCTCGATAATCCTATCAAACAATGCAGAGCATTTAAATATTTTGGAGTAACTTTTATGGAGACTCTGAATTGGAAAAACCACACTGCATCAATAAAATCCTCAGCTTTAAGAATGGTAGGATCAGTCTTACTTTTTTTCCATGCAAAGGGCGGACTTCTGATTCATCTGGCAGTGAAATTATTTAACACCAAGGTCATCCCTCATATTTTATATGGAGCTGAAGTTTGGGGTTGGAAGGAGGATATTTGGGCTAACTTGGAGGTAATCCAAAATCAATTTATAAGGCTAATTTTAGCCTTGCCCAGGGGCACTCCCACTTCTTTGATGAGGGCTGAATTGGGACTTCTCTCTCTTAAGGCCCGGGCACATTTGAGGGTTATAAAATATTGGGAAAAGAACATATATCAGAGCTCCAACTCCATAAGCCATCAATCAGATATCTCACACTTTGATAAAGATCCTACCCGCTCAAACTTTATCAATACCATCATCCAAAGATATGCCATCCCAGATGACCTCCTTAGGGCATCAGCTGAGAACACGCAATTTAGGGATTGGATATATGACACTGGTGCTTTGATCGATCGTGCTCTAATTCTGAAATCCAAAGTGGCTCACTGGTATAAATTCTGTAAACTGGACCATCGCAGGTCAAGATACTTAGTCAGCATCTCCAACTTTATCCCTTTCAGAGTTCCCTTTACAGGTTTACAATTTCAATCTATGCAAACAGCACTTTTGGCTGGCCACTATTGGCATACTCCAAAAAAGGACTGTCTCTACATATGTGGCCTGTCAGTGGTGAAGGACCTTCCTCATTACATGCTTTACTGTCCATTATATAGTATCCCAAGAGAGAAATTTCTAGCAGGAATCCTATTGACTATGCAAACATACACAGAAACTGAGAAGATTACACCCCTGCTTTCAGATAATGATGCAGATGTATCTTATAGAGTTTCTTTGTTTGCTTTAGCAGCATCCAAAATTAGATCTAAGGGGCTGGTTACCTGATTAAATCTGTTTTAGCCTTTTTATTAATGCAATTTGTAGTCAATTTTAATCTGATTCTAATGGTGGTAATTTTTATTATTGCTGTGGTGCCTTTTGTATTTTGTAAGGGCCAATGGCTTAATACAATACATTTATTTGTACCTAATAGTAAAACTTTTTTTAAAATACACAGCATGTAGCAATTATAGGTCTGTGAACTTTGAACTTCGATGAGGCTGTGTAAGAATATGTGTTCATGAAATGCTACTGATTGCTCTGTATTGTTCTATTAAGTGGACTATAACTCACTACAGGCCTAAGCTGCTCATAAACAGCCAAATTGCTCAATGAAAAATCAGTTCCCTGCACATGACCAGCAAGCCGAACATGAGCCAAACCTGTGGATATTTGAGAAAACCTAGAGAAAAGCCAAGGAGGAGACCAAGTTCTCCCACTCTTTCGCCACATGATTGACCATGTGCAGTAGCAGAGACAGGATTACTAAGAACCAAACACCTGTAAGGCACATATTAGCAATCGAGGAGAAACTTAACAACTTTATTTTAAGGTTGCGATCTTCAGTCATGAAGGTTGCAGCCAGACAGCTCTGGGAGAAGAATGATGAACTAGGTATAGTACAGAGGTCAAGGAGATACAGATGATAAAAGAGAGAGAAAAATGGATAAAAGAAGTGGCCCCAATTTGGAATGATCTTATGGAAAAAAAATTATTTGAACGGATAGATTGATTTGGTAAGGGCCAGAGATGGTTGCATAGATATGCAGTCAGGCATTAGTAATCAATCTGGACCTGAACATACATTTTTGTATGTCTTATTTCTTATTGATCATTCTTATGCTGATTTTTAAAAAATTATTTTATCATACTCTTTTCAGTTTAGTTGGACACCTTCAGCAGGTCTCTGAAGAGGCAACTTATACATTTTCTAAATAAATAATAAATAACTAAATAATTATTTAATATATTGATTGTTATAACTAATCCAAACCAAAAATATAACAATAGGCCATAATATTTAGCTTTTGGACTATCATTTTATTTTGGTGCCTGAGATGGGAGAAGATTAACAACAGATAATAAGACAGGGATGCAGCAGGTGGGATATTGCCTCTTCAGATCTCAGGAGCTAAGCAGGGTTGACCGTGGTCAGTATTTTGATGGGAGACTACCAAGGAATACCAGGGTCACTACACTGAGACAAGCAACAGCAAACCATCTCTGAATATCTCTTGCCTTGAAAACCCCACACAGTCACCATAAGTTGGCTACAAGTTAATAGAATTTTTTTTAAGTTACACAGAGATCAGGCTACCAACAAGGGTTATGCTGATAGGGCTTACTTTCTAAAGAGTTGTTCAAACCAGTCACTGGCTTGTGGTGAGAGGCTTTGATTTGATTCTGTACAAATGCAATTGTTCCTGTTTGCTTCTATTCTGTTCTTTCTGCTACTGTTTGCTAAGCACAGGAGTAAATGATTTTCTTCCATACACTTATAAAAAAAGACAGATATGCAGGCTGGGAAAGGATGATGACAAATACCATACTTGCTGCCTTACCAGTGATAGGCAAATCTATCACTAGCCAGAGAGAGGCAACTGTTTTGCTCATATATGCTGGAAGACAGGCAGGCAAGCAATGCTACAGACAGGGAAACAGGGTGGAGTGGAAAATATTCCTCCTCCCCTTCTTTCAATACCTGGTCATGCCATCTGTGAATTTATATAAGTAAACACACACACACACTGAGCCAGACCAAATGAGACATATGAAATCAGTGATGCAGATTGATCTCTGTTTTTATTATTCCTTTAAAATACCAATGGAGGGAAATTTGAGTGTGCCAATCAATTCCCTCGTGTGCACTGTTTCTCCAGTACAATCCCATTTACTATGGGACTCAGCAGGGAGAAACAGGCAATTTCTCATGTACTGAAAGAAAGGGAGTCCATTTTTAAACAAATACACAAGGAATGCTGAACTGCGCCCATTTCCCTGGCCTTATCTAGCTATGTTGTATTTCTTTCACCCCATTTCACTGTCGAGGCCAGAGGCAAATATTTCAAGTAAGAGGGAAATGCACCTGTGCTAAACAAGGTAAGATGCGGTATGGAGCAAGATTTGTTTCCTCTCAACTTTGGGTTGTCAACACTGGCTTGGGAAATTCCTGGATATTTAGGGGCAATGCCTGACAAGGCTGGAATCTGGACAGGAAGCCAGCCTTTGCATTGAGCCCTGTCCAACAGCCTCTAACCCTCATACTTTTGTCAGGGTAGGTCCCGTGATCTCTATCATAGAATTTTTGATGGACAAAGGTTACTCCTCATTCCATTTTTGCCAGCTGACAATCTAGTAGGACCCCACCCATAATACTTGGAAACATATTTTAAAGGATATGTTTATTGTTTTTATGACATATGTTCAATAATACCATGTTGTGGGTTCAATGTTTTCAGTGTAATACCATCTAATGGAATATTTCAATAAGCTGTTTTTATAACACAGTCTTATATCCTTAAGTAAGTTTCCTCTAATGGAAGGGGGATAGACCTCCAACCTGACCCAAGTGTTTATTTATTTAATTAATTCATTTATACCCCACCTTTGTCCCCAGTGGGAACCCAAAAGTAGCTTACATCATTCTTCTCTCCCCCATTTTATCCTTACAAAAAACCTACAAGGAAGGTTAGGCTTAAAGAGTGTGATTGGCCCAAGGTCACCCAGTGGGTTTCCATGGCACAAGTGGAGATCTGAGCCTGGGTCTCCCAGATACTAGTCCAACATTCTTAGTCACTACACCACACTGGTTCCTGGGGCTTACTATAAAATTTGTGCTTTCTGTTTTCTACTTCAGTTGGTCTACTTCCGAGATATTAAAAACTAAGATATATGTGCTAAGGTAGCACAGTGTGCAGCAGTTTGCAGCTTTACCTCTTTAGATCAACAATTACTTGTAGAAGATCAGCATTTAAATTTCATAAATATGCCAAAGAGTATAATTTTAAATATAATTTACAGATAATTTATGTTGATACGGCAGTAAAATAAATCCAGGGTTGACCACAAAGTAAGTATTGCACATATCTGTAGCCACAGTGGGGCTCCCAGGGGCAGATGCCCCACTACAAATCTGCCCTGCCCCAACACCCTGAGTCCACCCTCACCTTGAGGGTAGACATATGAGGCCAATGTGACCTGCACAATGCAAAGGCTCAGCTGTGGCCTCAGCAGAGCAGAGCTGAGCTCCTTCTCCCACCCATCTTGATTTGCACCGGCCTTGGCAGAGCAGACCTGAGCTCCTCCTTCCACCCACACCCATCCTGATTTGTGGCCTCAGCAGAGCAAAGCTGAGCTACTCCTCCCATCCATCCTGACTTGTGCCTTCCTTGCAGCTGCCCAGCTGGACCCACTGCCACCTCTGATTTTCTCCTCCACTTCCCCCTCGCCCACTCAAGTGCACAACATAGTGGTTAAGTGCACAAACTCTAATCTGGGAGAACTAGGTTTGATTCCCCACTCCTCCACTTGTACCTGCTGGTACCTGCTCCTCCTCCTCCTCCTCTTCTTCTTCTTCTTCACAATGGTGGAAGAAAGCAAAAACTACCAGCCAGCAGGCAAAAGAAGAGGCCTTCATCTTCTCAGGACAGGGCTCTGATGCTCCACCAAAGCCAGGAAAAGTGAAGTACTTCCATGGGGGACAAAAAGCACCACTGCACCGGGCCCAGGCTTCTCTTCCCAGTTCCCTAATGTCTTTTCTGCTGCTTCTTCCACTGAGCTCTATGGCAGGAAAAGGAAAGAAAGAAAGAAAGAAAGAAAGAAAGAAAGAGAGAGAGAGAGAGAGAGAGAGAGAGAGAGAAACCAACCGGCTGAAGTAAACAGCAGGCTGGGGGGTGGAATTCGGCCAATCCACCCTGTCGCTCTTTCCGTTTCATTTTTAAAGAATGTGCACCAGCCTTTTCATTTTAAATGTGTGTGGCAGCCTTATCCTTCCCTCACTTTCCTGCCTTTCCCCCTGCCCTCCTTCTAGCTACTGCTAGAAATCTTAGTTTGTCACTGGCTTTCCCCCTCATCATTGACCCTACCCAAAACATGCCCCCCACTGAAAATTTTCTGGCTACGGGGCTGGTATTGCATATATTTTAATTCCTTCCCTCCCCCAGTTCTCCATGACTTCATAATTTACAGAAGTTTTACATCAGTAGCACTGCCTGTCATCCTAAACCACTTTAGACTTAAGTAGGTGGACTAATTCATGAAGATCTTCCTATATTATTTGTGGCCACTACCTACTTGTTTTAGTTGCCAAACTTCTCTGTGCCCACTCTGCAAGCAAAAATAATAATAATTACCTACAAAATAGGGATGATTTCAACAATATCTTTGAAACTTATGTGGGCAGGTCACTTGCATAGGAGAAACAATCCCTCGAATATCATTCCAAATGGATGGGGCTAAAAATAGTTAAAACAGGAAATGTGTTGCTTAACTTTAGAACAAAATAATGAAAATAATAAAGAAAACAAAAGTCATTGGCATAATGATAATAAAGAAAAATAACTTATCACATGAAAGTTTTTACTCAGAATTAGACTTAGCTAGTCTTAAAAGTGCCACTGGACTCACAGTTTCTTCTATAAAGACTACTATGCTCCTGCATGCAAGTTACTTCCAGTAACTCCTCCTTGAAGTTTGCTCATATAGGGACATGAGACTGACAGGTGCACATTCTGTGATGGCATTTCTGTTATAGTTCTATTATAGTTCAAACTCTCTGGAATGGGCTGCAATGTAAGTAAGAAGGTGTCTTTTAACAAGACAGGTTTGTTGCAAATATTACTCTTGTTGCCGTCACCATACATGCACACATATTTACTGTGCATTTTTGAAATATTGCTTGGTAAAATATTTAACAACATGTTTTTGGAATCATATTTTTCAGTACAATTTTTAATAACATGCTTTCCGGATCCATCACAAACTTAAATTTTAGTATCTTTTGCATTTCTCCATGTATCTCTAGCCAATATTTTCTTGCTTTCTTACATGCCCACCACATATGGTAGAAAGTTACATCTTTGTTCTGACATTTCCAACATTTTCCATTATACTCTTTGTTAGTTTTTGCAATTTCTTTGGGAGTAATATACCATCTAAAAACATTTTATACTAATTCTCCCTTAATATTTGACATTCAGTAAATTTAATTTACTGACTCAGGCATATATTTTCTCCAAGATTTTGCATCCATTTTACCATACAGTTTTTACTTGCTCTGTTTCTGTAACATATTGCAATAACATGTTATAAATTGTTCCTAATAGATGCTTTAAATCTCCAGTGATTAATTGTTCAAAAGTCATTTTCTTCCTTAACTGACCCCCTTACTTAGATATTTGTTCTTTGAATTTAGATACCATATGATAATATAACAACCACGAAATGTTTTTTTCCTTTATCTTGAATGTCTTGCCAAGATCTTATTTTCCCTTGTTTGTCCATCATATACTCATAGTTTATATAATCAATTTTATTTCATATACTGAAGTCACAATAGACATCAATTGGGGATGTCAATGGCGAGGCTGGTGGACTTATTCTATTTCTGCTCTGGAACCATATTCTTAACAGTCCATCCCTCAAAATATGAGTCTACTGGTAGTCCCTGCCCCAAAAGACATCTGCTTATCCTCAACCAGGGCCAGAGCCTTTTATGCCCTGGCCCCAACTTGGTAGAACATGCTGCCATCTGAGATCGGGGACCTGCAGGCTAGGTTCCCTTTAAGCTGCACCAGGCTGAGGTGGCACGTCAATTTCCCCTGACCAGCACAGCAATTTTTACCACAGCACAGCGGCAGGAGGTTTCCTTCCTAATGGCCATGCAGCACAGATCCAATTGCTCTGGAAGCACAGAAACACAGCAATATGCTTTGTGTTTCCTAATCTGGTGCTGGCCCTGCCTCCCCTCAACTGGGGTGTGCTTGCCCTGTAAAAGGAGGTGCTGCTACACAACCGAGCAGTCCTCTACCTCATGCTCCTGGAGATGCCCTGGCCCAGAAGGAGGACTGCTCTGTTGCCCAGCTTCTGCCCTTCCTGAGGTGAGCTGCCTGGGTGTTTGCTTTGTCTTGCACTGGGCAGCCAGCCTCAGCAGCATGCTAGAAGCAATCTGATGTATTCTGGTCCTTTGCAAAGTGACTCTCTGTGCCCTTAAGCCTGGGAGGTTAGTTGAAGAAGTTGGGGGGAAGTCGGCCTCAGCAGTATGCTAGGCATGATCTTGTGTAATCTGGTCCTTTGTGTAATCTGGTCCTTTGTATGTTTGTACACTTAAATACATTTTTTAAAAAAAATGTCAGCCCACTCACAGTTTTAACACTCACACCACTTTTGGCTCACAGGGTAGAATTTCTGCTCACGAGACTGCACACCATTGCCTGTGGGAGTTATTACAGTTCCGCAGGGCCTATAAAACAGAGCTGCTCCACCAGGCCTTTGGCTGAGGCAACAGACATTCAACCATCTCAGCCTCCTCTGTTCACAGCAGTTTATTATCTGACTAACATCCTGTAGGAGGCACTATGGACTGCTCTGGAGCTGTTGTCTTTGTTTTAGTTGGTATCTATTTCTGTTTGTCTTAAATTTGGCTTTGATTATATGTTTATTGCTTTTATTTTTTAATATATGTTGTGAGCAGCCCCGAGCCCACTTGTGGGTTAGGGAGGGATATAAGCTAAATAAATAAATAAAATCTCGTCTTTAAATACTTTAAAATGATTTCTTAATCCATAAATAATTGTGAGTACTTTATTTAGTATCAATTGTCTCCAGTTTAATGTTCCTTCTATTTGGCTTTAAAATCCAGTCTGACACACAGACCAGTGTGGCTGCTTGGCAATACAATTTAATGTTTGGTACAGCTAAACCTCCTCTCTCTCTTTTTGTTCTATAATATTTTCAGTCTTATTCTGGGCTTCTTCCTGTACCATTCAAAATTATTTACTGTTTTCTGCCATTTTTTTAAAAAAAATCTTTTCATCTATATGTGAAAAAAAGTCAACTTTGGTAAGCAGAAATTCTTCCTAACCACGAAATTTTCAATCTTTCCTATCTTTGTAAGTCTTCAATAATGCTTGCCCAAACTTTTTTGATAATTATCTTTATATAGATTATCACTTTTTCCTGTTACATATACACCCAGATATTTTATTGGTTTTTAGTAACAACACATTCTGTTATTTTTTTCTATCTCTTCTTGTTCTGCTTTGGTTGCTGCTAATATTGTTATCTTGGCCTTCTTTTTATTCAATTTATATCCAGATTAAATTCCAAATCTAATTATTTGTTCCATTGTATATTTCAAGGAAAAGTTTGGTTTTTATTACTGAAAGAATGGAAGAACAAATTAAATGAATATGCAACAATAGCTAAATTAACATCTTATATACAAAACAGAACGACCACAGAATTTCAAGAAAAATAGAAAGTATTTTTCAATTATATCGTTGAAAATCAAGAATTTAAATTAAAATATAAAATGATAAAAAAGAAGAGCTGGACAACATGTTTATAATAAAAGTATTAAGAACATAAGAACATAAGAGAAGCCAATGTTCATATTATTAGATATGAAGATAGATGAAAGACTCCTCAGAAGAAGGGAAGCCCCATGTAGCCAGCTCTGAGTCAGCAGAAGCTGGCAAGCAGGAAATGAGCTGCAGGCTTGTCAGGATTCACAGCCAAGAATTGGTACAGAGCCACCAACACCCTCCAGCCCCAATTCAACAAGTTGATTGTTTCCATCCCTCCAGTATCACCCACAACCTTAGAGTGCTGCAGACGGACGCTATGAACAGAACTACAGGAGAGACAAGAAAGTGCACGCCTACTGGTCTGAAACCAGCTGCTTAAGTAGCTGCAGGATTACTCCTGAGAAGCTGGCTGCAAGCATAACCCTTAAGTATATGGCCATAAAAAGTAGCCAAGGGAGGTTGTTAGGCATGGAAGCAACAAGTTGAAATCCCTCTGATTTTGCCATCACTGCATTGGATCCTTCCTCAACCCTGTGACTCTTCGGAGTGTTTCCTGACTCTGCCTTCGTCTTGATGCTGTACCTGCTCATGAGTAACTCTTGGATTCTCGGGTCTTGCTGTATGGACTGACTCTTGGATTCGACTACTGATGGCCCTTGACTCTGTGCAAAACCTTGCACGAGACCTTGACTATGCTTCTTGAATTGGTGCCCTTGTCTTTCTCCATGCTCTGACTGTGCACCCCACGCCGTTCCCAGCCTGGCTCACAACAGGATAAAGACACTTAAACAGAAGAGAAAATAAAGAGTACATAGAAGAAAGTTCTACATAAATACATGATCTGATTGACTGATTGATAATTGTATGATTTAGATGAGTGTAGTTTATTTTTTGTATGGTTTAGATGGTTGTGTTTTTGTTCCATAGATGATTGTAGATTATTATAGTTGTAGAGTTTGTAGATGATGTTTATCTTTTATGCATGATTTAGATGATTGTAGATGGTTGTGGTTTATGTTTTATGTTTTGTTTGTGTGTTTGTAAACTGAAATAAAATGGTGGGGGGAGGTTTGTTTAGAAGAACCCACGGCTGAATTTGGTCATCTGTTCTTTGTTGGTTTTAGATTGGCTACTTGGTTTTATTTATTGATTTGTCTGTGAGTTTTTGTGATCTTAATTTTGTTTATATCATCTGTAGTATATTCTATGTAAATCCCTTTGAACATATTGCAGGAAGTGGTTCATCACTATTTTGGTAAATTTATTAAATGAACTCCCTAATGAGCAACATATGAACACATGAAGCTGCCTTAAACTGACCATCAGTCCATCAGCATCAGTATTATCTACTCTGATTGGCAGCAGCTCTCCAGGGTCTCAGGCAGAGGCCTTTTGCATTACCTACTACCAAATCCTTAAGAACATAAGAGAAGCCAATGTTGGATCAGGCCAATGGACCTTCCAGTCCGACACTCTGTCACACAGAGGCCAAAAATACCAGGTGTCATCAGGAGGTCCACCAGTGGGTGAGGAGATGCTGGGGATTGAACTTGTGACCTTCTTCATATCAAGCAAATGCTCTACCACTAAGCCACAGCCCCTCAAAGTTGGTACACACTGTTAGAATGGTCTCTGGTCTGGAGATCTCTGAACTTTTATTTTGTTCAGTTCTCCCAGAAGCCCCTTGGTGTGAATACTTAAGTGTTGATATGCTTCAGCAGTAGCATATCTGTGAAAGAGACAGGCTGGCTGATAATCCTGCTCCCATCTTTTCAATTAAAAAAAATTACTAATAAACAGTCCTTGAAAACATCACTGGGGATTCACTTTTTAAAAATAGATTCTTTCTCATATAGAGGTACTTTATGGATAACAACAACAAATGACTCTACTTTTTTTCAGAGCTCCATATTTCACCTACAGGAATCTCTCCTATATTATAAAGCTGATCTGGGGTGGCAAGATTCGATTCACACCAAAATCAGTTGGCTGCAAGAACTGCCACTCCAAGCCTCTGCCAACCCCCTGGCTGCATTTGGGTGGCTGCTGGCCTGAGTCCCGCTCACACAGCCAGCAGCCACACTCTTGCCCTCAGTCTACAGGCAGCCACTGAACTAGATGGACTCTGCAGCCAGTCATTCGCGGCTCCGACAGGAGCCAACTGGGCTGCGAGAACAGGCAGGGAGATGCCTCTAGAGGCCCCCGTGGCACCTTTTCCCGGTTGCCTGCTGAGACCCGCGTGCAGGGAAAGGCGTCTGGAGGCCTCTGCGCCACACTTCCCTGCTCCCCCGCCCAGGCGGATGCATGGAGAACAGCCTCTGCACCCCCACCCGTCTTTTCCAGCCAACCTCCTGAGGCAGACATGCGAGAAAAGGCCTCCACACCACACTTTCCCACTCCCCTGCTGAGCTGGATGCGCAGGGAGAGGCCTCTGCACCCCCGACTTTCCCCCCCGGGTGGATGGGTGGGGACACACTTCCAGAGGGCCCCCCTCCTTTCCCCGCTTGCCCATCGAGCCAGCGCCAAGCTGCAGAGCCCCCCCTTCCCTGGCCCTGCCTCCCTCTTTCTCTTCCCAGTATCTCTGGGTCTTCTCTCTCTCCTTTCCCTCCTTCTTTCCCTTCCCTCCTTAGCCTTCTATCCCTCCCTTCCTCTGTCTCTTCTTTCCTCCCTCCCTATCTCTTTGCAATCTTTCCCTCACTTCCTTCCCATCTCTTTGCATTCTTCCCCTCCCTCCCTCTTTTGGTTCCTTCCTTACTCCATCTCTTGCCATTCTTTTCCTCCCTCCCTCCCCCCGCCCCATCTCTTTGACTTCTTCCCCTCCCTCTTTCATCCTCCCTCCCTCCCTCCCTCCCTTTCTTTCTTTCTTTCTTTCTTTCTTTCTTTCTTTCTTTCTTTCTTTCTTTCTTTCTTTCTTTCTGTCTTTCTGTCTGTCTGTCTGTCTGTCTGTCTGTCTGTCTGTCTGTCTGTCTGTCTGTCTCTCTCTCTCTCTCTCTCTCTCTCTCTCTCTTTCTATCTTTCCCTCTTACTTTCTCTCACTGTCTTCCCTTCCTTCCTTCCTTCCTCCCTCCCTCCCTCCCTCCCTCCCTCCCTCCCTTCCTTCCTTCCTTCCTTCCTTCCTTCCTTCCTTCCTTCCTTCCTTCCTGTGCCTGCTGTCTTGCGTCTACAACGGGCCTGATTCCTAGTTGTTAATAAATCAAATTCAAAAAAAGGGTCAATGATGGTGTGCTCTAGTACAAATGTGGATATGCCCATGGATATGTCCAGCTGGGACATTCCCAATGTGCTGGATGGGATGAGTGAAGGCTGCTTGGCTTGCCTGGAGAAGACCAAAGGTGCATTTTCTTAGGGTAAAAATGATTTGCTCCCACACCATCACAACACTTGGTGGTGAAAAGTGTTGTCAAGTTGCAGCCAACTTATAGAGGCCCCTCATGGGGTTTTCGAGGCAAGAGATTAACAGAAGTGTTTTCCCATTGCCTGCCTCTGCATAACAATCCAGGACTTCCTTGCTGGTCTCTCATCCAAATACTAACCAGGGCTAATCCTATTTAGCTTCCACAATCTGCCAAAATGGGGCTAGCCTGTGCCTCCAGGTCAGGGCCCATATTGACTACCACTCCGGTATCTCAGACTTCTTTCAAGTGGTGCTAGCCTAAACACACTTTGCTTAGCTTGATCAACATTATTTAGGGATCTGGATTGTATCTGACATGCTTGTAAAGCTCATTCATTATCTAGAACAGTAGTCAGTCAAGGAAAGTACAAGGACCTACACACACGTCTGGCATATTTATCAACAGCTGATCCGAAAGTCAGTAACTAATACCACTATATCCAGCCTTATGTTGAAAAGCTATACTTTAACAAAGTTGAAATGTATGACTCACCACTGATTTAAAGAGACCAGCATAAAAACTGATATATGTACACAACGTGATACACAATGGATGTAAAATGTACCCATCATTCCTTTCCCCAGATGTTTTTCTTTTTAAACTAGAAGGTCATTATTAGACACAAAGGATTGATTCAGCCATCATAGTCTGTTTATTCCATACTCTTTCCACTAGGTCTGAATAAGAAAATGAGGTTTTCAGTTATTATCATGCCAATTGCAAACAGTGGGTTATGTTTCAAATTAGCTACAGTTTGTTATTTTTCCCTCTCAGGTTGGTGCTAAAACAAGCTGTTCACAAGAGGTCCAACTACAGTATACAAGTCCCGCTAGAATTAGTTGGAAGAACTCCTGATGAGTTCACTCCTGTTTGTGCATTAACCTTGGGATGAAAGGCCAGTTACAGTCATGTGAGAATCAGACTAAGTTTTCCAAAGCATGACACAATATGATGCAAATGTATGGGGCTCATAGAAAGAGGTGATGCGAGCCCAGAAAAATAGTTTTTAAAAAGCTTTCCATTCTTAATGGTTCCACTTGAAGATTTAACTAAGGGAAATTGATTCCAGAGGCCAACTGTAATTCTTGGAGGAAGGAAAAGGTCAGAGGCCAGTGGAGCTTGGGATGGGACAGTGAAATTATAGTGAGGGGTAGAACTTAGGCTGAGGTGTAAGAATAAATACTGGAATAGGTGCTTAGAAAATGACCCTGTGTTCCAGGAGGCCTTTGCTCAATTCTCCTCACTACAAACTCAGTAAGTGGCCTTGGGCACTCTCTCTCAGCCTCATCTCCCTTCATTGCTGTGCGGGGGTCAATCAAACTAGCCTATCCTACAGGGCTATTGTAAGGATTATAATGTATGTGAAGTCCTTCAACACTGAAAATTTTATACAGATGTTAAGAATTACTATTGTGAATAACCATTGTCCATCTTGCTAACACCCTATGTCAAAATGGCCTGGTGTGTAGATGATGTTGGCTTACACTGTTCATCCTTCTACCTCATGTTCTACTCTTCTTTAGTGTTATTTGTTTATTGGGAAAATCTAAATGCTGCCTCTCCAGAAACCTATTTTATAGGTCAATAATGGTAAAATCGTAAAAACAACTGTGAGCAGGGCCGGCCCCAGGTGTCTGGGCGCCCTAGGCAGGAGAGCCTGGGCGCCCACCCCACCGGAGATGCCAACCTCCCGGTGGGGCCTGGAGAACCGGGGAAGGGCGGCCTTGGAACGCCCGCCCCTTCCCTCCCAGCGGACGGGCGCTCAGACTGGCGGCGGCCAGCGAGCGGGGTCTGTCCCCGCTGGCCGGCCGCCGCCATGCCGCCCCACCTCTCCACCCCCAAGGGCTTCGAAGCGCCCGGAAGGGCGCTCAGACTGGCGGGCGGCGGCAGCGGGAGAGTCCCCGCTGGCCAGCCGCCGCCATACCGCCCCACCTCCACCCCCCAAGGGCTTGTGGGGAGCCGTGGGTGGAGCGCCGGCCGCCCTTCCTCCCAGTCCCAGCGCCGGCTGGAGACGGGGTGGAGCGCCGGCTTCACCGGGGGGGCCGGGGCGCTTGGCGCCCTGTGGGCCCCAGCGCCTAGGCGGCGCCTAGCTCGCCTAGAGGGCGGCCGGCAGTGACTGTGAGGAAAGTATTGTCAAACGCTTGCTTCCAATGTTCATTAAAAGTCACATTTACAGCCTTATCTGATGCATGATTACTAAAAAATAAGCTCCACTGAGTTTCTAAGTATTTTTGCATGAGATTAAGGGGGCAATCAGCTCGCTCACCATTTCAGGGTACAATGACTAGCCCACAGGTGAGTCACAATTATATATGGGCTACAGCAAAACCCCTGAACATAACTCTCACCCCTGCAAATCTTCCTTTCTGAATTTGGGGCAACAGAAAATTCTGTTGTACCACAAAACAAAATTGGACATGAAGAAACCCAGCACACAAGAAATAAAATACGAACATTATTATTTCAAAAATTGGGTTGTAATGACGCAGTGTGTTTCTGGAACTTTAGCCCTTTAGAGAAGTTACTGCAATACTTTCAGTTTAAAATCTAAGAAAAACCACATACTGCAAAGACCGAGAAACAATGGTGATGAAACTTCTAATCAACTTGCTCTAAACAAGATCTTCCTGAAGGGAGAAAAGTATACCAGTACCGTTTTAGGATTTCAGGTATGCTGAACTCATTTCTGTTTAATTTTTTATTCTACTGCTGCATTATATCATTTTTTAAAAAAAAATCCTGAAGCTTCAGATCTTGAGACAGGGCAAGCAACAGCAGTGTGCCACTAAAAATATATAGACCACTCAGTCCTCCTGATTTCATTCAAATGTAGCGATATCAATGAAATCCAGCCAAAAATACCGGATGCCGTTTAGAAAACCAAACTAAGAATGCTCTGTTTTGTTGTTTCCTACCTTCCTTGACAATAAGGCAATTAAAACAAAAAATTGCTGGCAGTTCTCTTTAAACATTATTTAAAAGCCTGTACTTATTTATCACCCACTGACTATATACTTCATTTCGTTCCACAGTGGTGATGTTATTTACCATAACACCCCATTTGAAATATTTGTCACAAAAATAATCTTGTCATCTAAATTGAAAGTGACTTGACACCCTTACCTGTGGATAGACTTTTGGAATCAGAACTGGCCGTGGCAATCATTTCATTCATCAGTAGAGACAGCACATAATTCTACAGTGTGCTCTCACCCTAAATAGCAAATCCATGACTAGTACTTCCAGAGGAAATAAAATCCAGGTCCCTTTTTCTTTACTGAACTAGAATTGAAAGTTCATGTTAACCATGACTTTCCAAGGAAGCAACATTTCATTTAGGAAAAAAGCCTGATATATTACTCCAAATGTCTTCTATTTTTGACACTTTTCCTGTAATACAGTAAGCTAGAAAACTGACAGGGGTGGGGGGAATAATTCCCTAAAATTAGTGTGAACCAGAGAATCCACCATACTGGGTAAACATTTGGGTGGGTACCTATGACTTTAACATTAACCAATTTGTCATCCTCCTCCCTAACAATGTATTTATATTTTTTGAAATGTAGAATTTTTCTCTACCCCTCGTCCATATACGTATATTTACATAACTGTGCCTAACAAGAAATTACATTTAACTTCTCAGAAATGACAATAACTAAAACCTGAACGGCCAATTCCACTTCATTAGTGTGGTAGAAATGCATTCCAAATGTTAATAAAAATTCCAACATGCTGATAAATTAGCGCTTCTAAGGAGCATGTGACACCTTGGTTAACATATTCAACCTCAATTATATTTCTCTTCAGCACCCTGTTATCTGGAACCTTTGCTGGCAATCAGAGGTGCTGTTTTTCAGCGGCCAATTTTCTAGATAATGTAGCTTATCAACACTGTGGGTAAACTTGCCAATGAAATCAGGCTGCACTGAACCACACACGCGCTAATTGCATCTCTTTTTTATGCATATTTACAGACTGTCACTTCAAAGAAATCAGTGGCCCATTGAGGCACCCAGTTAGCTGGAAGAATTGCCTCTTGCAAATGAAAATTAGCAAACAAGCTAGTGATAAATATGAAATGAACAAAGTCTCCAAATGCCGTTTTGTTCTCAAACTTCGTCCTCATCCCAATTTATACTTCCAAAGAAATAGGTTTTAGCAACGCAGTGAATTCTGGGAATAAGCCCCCTCCACTTTGTTTTAAAAAGAAAGTCTGTTTACAATATTACTTAATGGATGTGATTTAGATGTTGCCTTCCACTGCATTTACAATTTTTTTTTCCTGGCTGGGATAGTCTTTAAATTGCAGTCCTCTTTTTTCCTGAGACTGAAACTGACAATAAACAGCATAGCTTTTTATAAATAATACCGTACAAGGGCAATACAGTTGACCTCTGGCACTATCCTACATTCCAAAGCAATATTATAATCACAATATTACTTTTTCCAAGCAGTTCCCCTCCCCCCAATCTTCATGACCCCCTTGCTCTAGCACGTGTTTGCTTGGAGACACAAGACAACTTTTGTTTTGCATGAACAGGGATTATCCAATGTCTCTGTATAAAGTCTTTCGTTTCCTGATTTTCTCTTCATTTTTACACTTATCGTTGTCTTCTTCTTTGGTAGCTCCCAGTCACATAATTTTATTCATTAATATAAAATATCATTTAATTATTTTTCCTACTTCAGTATTAAGTATGGAATCTCATACCATCTTGCTGTGCATCTGCTCCCTCAGACAGTAGGACGTGATCACTCATTTCCACAAACGCTGTTCTTCTTTTATGTTCCTTCTCTTTTAAAAAGTAAGGTACAATATTTTAGAAAATCTAGCTGAGCATAAACTTTCATAGGCCATTCCTTGTGTGATTAGATGCTAGAAGAACTTTGAGCAATATGCTGGAAAAATCCGTTGTGGGAATGTTTGAACACAAAAAGAACATTCATTAATAGGGATTACACTATAGTGAAGAATCAATAGTGCAAAACAATTCTACTGCGTACTGTTGAGGTGTGAAAATAAACTGTAATCCTCATTCAGGCTTTGATTAATTTTGGGGTAAATTCTGGTTGCAACCCGTATAGCTCTTTGAGGATGGTTACCCAGAAGTCTCTGGTGAAAAGATAAGAGACATTGAAATGTTGACCCACAGGCTTTTTAGGATTTTTGTTTTTATGTGAGAATTATGTCCACTGAATGTTTTTCTCAAACACAACCCTGCCTGTTCAACATAAACTGCAAAAGAAATTTTGTTATCTACAAAATACGGCATATACAACATGTGTAAGCACCTCAGGTGGCTTGGATTGTGGTGTTTGGCTGATGTTGATGAATGGGCATAGTTAGCACTTTGTTCTCTTGTATGGCCATCTACAGGGGACAGAGTATCTCCCTCTCTTTGGAGAGAGGGAAGCAAATTTATCAGATGCAGCATCACAGTGGGGAGTATATTACAGTGCACATGGCTGTCTCTTACTTCAGTAATGCTCTCCTCTGTAGCACTGCATGTGTTATGGCATTATAAGCAGAGCATAATATGACACACGCGTACATGAGAATGATTCAAGGTTAGGCTGGTTATGTAAATATAGGGAGGAAATTGGCATATTGGGGTTTCAAAGTGCAAATAGAAGGTGGCAACTGAGAGCAAGAACATGATCAACAAGCTGCTTTTGTCATGTGCTTTTGTCATGTGCATGCTTTCTGGACACAATGGCATTGAAACTAGATAACACTACTACCAACTGATTTTTTTTTTTTACAGTGGGTTAGGTGTTGTACAGAAGACAGATAACAAAATCAAAAAAGGGGGCCTTGTTATTTTTTTTTATTTTGCTAGACTTTCCCAACTATGGAAAGTGCAGCAATCCCAGTATTTCAAGCATTCACTGTGAATGAATGGTTACACAATTGGCTTGCCTCTACTTATTCCTGCTTTTCGCTACTGATTTTCCTATTTATTTATTCACAACATATATGTCCTACCTATCTGCCCAATCGGTGCCACCAAGGTGGCTAACAATAATAAAAAGCCACCACAAAACTGGTTTAAGGATAGAGCTAAAATACATATTTAAAAGAGAGGATGGCAAATTAAAACATAAGGTAGAAAGGAGGGAGCACAAAATGAAACATAAAAGTCTTCACTCACTAGCGGAAGATGGCGTAAGAAGGGTCAGAAGCATGTTAGTGGCAATTCCTGATTGTTTGCAACAATATTTTCCTTTCTTGTGTATTATAAATGATGTACTGGTATTTCCCTCAGGAAATTCAATTTGATCAGTGTTAAAACTATTATAAACATATATGTGTTCATGTTTATAAATGATTATACTATGTTACAATTGTAAAAATAATACAACATATATATATATATATATATATATATATATATATATATATATATATATATATATATATATATATATATATATATGAAACTCTGTTTTATAGAAATTAATTACTTCTGTGTAACAGTGATAGAAATTCATACCCCTTGGGGGTGCTACAAGAAAGAAGTTCTAACATCTGGCAACCTACCTAACTCTGCTCTCAATTCCACAGCAGGTTACTGGTATCAGCATGATATTTCATAGTAAGAATATCTGCTCCCAAAGAGGATGTGAGGAACGAGAGAAGGGAGTTCCCAGACTTAAGGTAAAGCAAGTCAGAAGGGTGGACTTCAGAACTCCCCCGAGGACATAGAACTCCTCCATGCAGCTCTTGAATCACAGTAACCAACTCACGTAGGGATGTGCGTTAAGGCAAGTAAGGAAAACAGATATACTTGAAATTCATTATCATTTTCTCACATCATAGAACCACATTAGACTTTAAGCCTTTCCTTTAATTAAGTCTGGGGGGAGAGCCTAAAAAGTTTTAATTGAGACATCGTATAATTTGGCATGGTTTCTTTCTTTTTTTTAAAAAAATGAGCAAAAATAAAAGCACAAAGCCAAGAGCTGCAAACACACTTTCAGATGGTTCTATACATATGAGACATGTCCCAGTGCTGCACATCTTCTGAGCAAGGCTTCATGCCAAGATGGGCAATTTAATGACGGAAATGGAGGAGGGGGGGGACCCTTTTAGGCAAATTTTAGTTGGCTATTTACCATTCGGAGCAGTAACAAGTGCCACTGCATTAATTCAGTGCCTCTGCTGGAATGCAACACCATGGAATGGCGATGACTTCTTCTCACCCAGTGAGTTCCTTAACAGGAGTGGGCTAACACTGGGTTGTTGACAAAAGAGCTAAGTGAAGATTCAAGGAGCCCCGAACATTCTTCACTTGATGCCCATCTTGAGAAATAAGGGGCAAAAAACCCACTCCCCTTGCCATCTACTCTGCTAGAATTGTAATATATATGTTTATTCCACAGTGAGGGGGGGGAGAGGATTCCATCTGTGTGCAAACTGATTTCTTTCAGATAAGTTATTAATTTGAATGATTTAAGTACACTTCATTTGCTCAGGAAGTGTTTAATCAGTAAAAATCCACTTAATTGGGACATCTCCCAAGAAACTAGAGATAAGCCCAGAGATATTTAAGAGCAACGAAGGCTGCATAATGGGGGTTGTAATGCTGGTTAATTGGGATGCCTTCAAGTGACAGAGTGGTGCTCAGCACTTCCCCCTGGTACACTTTTAAGCCAGTTTCATCCATGTGTAAGAACTTATGGTTGTCCTCCTCTCCAATAACATAGCCAACCTTGAGATCTTTTGCAATGCCAGGTGTCCTGTTCTGAATTAGCATGGGATATAGCCATATAACTGAGTTCCAGTTATTTATTTTTTTAATAGGATAGCCATGGTGGGCAACGGGAAGCAGACATTTTGGATGATGGAATCCAGAAGTCCTCCCACAAATTCTTCCCAAGCACACAGCAATGGCTTTGCTTATAGAACTAACAGGATTAGTGAGTTAAATGTAACCACAAGGTACGTTGCCACAAAGTTTCTGTCACTGGGGCAGACTAGGCAGCTAAATTGGCCCTGCAAGGGGGCTAGGGTTGCCAGGTCCCCCCTTGCCACTGGTGGGGAATGGGAGGGTAGGGTGATCAGATGGATCCAGGATGGGAAATTCCTGGAGATCTGGGGGTGGAGCCTGGGGAGGACAGGCACCTTGGTGGGGTACAATGCCATGGAGTCCACCCTCTAAAGCATCCATTCTCTCCAGGGAAACTGATCTCTGTAGTCTGGAGATGAGCTGTGATTCTGGGGGATCCCAAGGTCCCACCTGGAGGCTGGCATCACTAAAGGGAGCATATGCAGCCCCTCCGCCTCCTTTCACATCAGGGGAGGTTCTGCAGTATAGGCAGGAAGACTGGCTGGCCAGCTCCTAACTGGAGAGGGGAAGGCCATTGGCCTGTCCTGATGTTGCTGAGGAACCACCTGGAAAGAAAGGAGATGCATTTCTCAGGTTAGATAGCATCTTACCAACTACTTTGGATGGGCAGAAAGGCACACAGATTGCCAGAGACAAAGTTCCCTGTGTTCCTCCAGAAGTACTTTATCTCCAGAAAATATGCAGGTTTGTTTTTATCTCCATTAGCTCATCACAAGGGGTGATGGCAGAATTGAGAGTGAGACTCTTTCCCCTCTTGCTGGCTCTTGGCTTAGGGTTGCCATACCCCTGATGGGGGTGGGCTTCCCCCCAATTTTGAGGAGCCCCACCTCCAAAGAGCCCCGCTGCACCTGACATGCCCAGTGTGATGACATCATCTGGGGGTGACATCATTGAGCTGGGCACATTGCACAGGGGACGCTCTAGTATTTGTCTAAAAACTCTTTGGTGAAGATCCAGGGGAGGAGATCCAGGGAAGCAGGATGGAGCACCCCACCGGCAGAAGGTAATAACCTAGCAACCCTACCCTGGCTATGCCAAGTGGGGGTAGTCACTCTCCTCTGGGTGATTGGGATGTTCAGCCTGCCTTGGCAGTAGAGCCTCTCCTGCTGCACCTCTGCCTTGCCCCATTGGTGTAATGGTTAGAAGCACGGACTGTAATCTGGGAGAACCAGATTTGATTCCCCACTCCTCCACATACAGCTGCTGGTGTGACCTTGGGTCAGTCACAAGTTCTCTCAGAGCTCTCTTGGCCCCCACCTACCTCACAGGGTGTCTGTTGTGAGGAAAGGAAGGGAAAGGAGATTGTAAATCACTCTGGGACTCCTTCCAGTAGTGAAAGGGATGGTGTAAATCCAATCTCTTCTTTGTCATTATGCAATGCTTCTGCCACACTGCCTCTAGTAACTTTTCCTTGCCAGGAGAAGGGCAAAGTGAAGTCAAGGTAGAAGAGTAACGACTGTCACTGAGAATAGAGGCACCTCAAGAGGAAACAGGGATGGTGTGGAGAGTGGTGTTGGGTGGGGTAAGCTGAGGAACAGGGAGCCCAGAGGGCAGTGACTCACCAGGATTTTCTTAGGGACTTTAATGGTCAGTAGGGCTGCCAGACCCCCGGCCTGGTGGGGGTTACCTGCTTTTTGGGGCTTCAACCTGCCCACCAGCCAGCTGGCCAGTGGGGGAAGCCCTGCCCTCAGACCTCACCCCCAGGCCCGAACACCCACAGCCACCCCCTCCCTTCTCTCTTGAAAGATTTAAAGGGCCCTCCAGCTGAAAGCTAATTTTGCAGAGGGGAGGGAGAGAGGCAGCTGTGAGCACATGGGGGCACGTCAGCTGGAAGTGCTTAAAGAATCCCTTGCCACTTGGAATTCAGGCGTGCTGCTGGTGGCCACCCCTCTCCCTCCCGGCTTGCAAGATTTAAAGGGCCCTCCACCAGGTCAGTGGGCCCTTTAAATCTTGCAGGAGGTTTGAGAGAGGGGTGGCTGCAGGCGAGTTTTCTTGGAGGTGGGGCTTGAAGCGGGATATCCCCAAGTTGATACTCCACCACCTCTGGGAATGCGCCCCCCCGCCAAAGTCCCCTGCTGGGGATAAAATCGGACTTGGCAACTCTAATGTTCAGTCTGCTTCTTCCACTCACAGAGACCCCCTCACAAATCCCACAATGTTACTGAAATATACTGGGTTCAGACATGATCTAGTGATCAGTTCATAGTTTATTAGTGATTCAGCAAAAGAAAGAAGATTGAAAACCCTGGCTGTCCAGCCAAGTATTTATGCCTGAAAAAGGTTACACCCAAAACACACCCCACTCCCAACGATAGGCTATTTACACTCCATTGTTTCCCAGTAGGTTTACTCTAGGATCCCTGTCTCCCTACTGGTCCATTCTAGGGTCCTAGCAAGCCACTGTTATGCATCCTCAAGCTAAGTTCTTTTTGCAAGTACAGTTCAGGCTCAATACATAACAGTTACAGATTCCCATTTGCCAGACACATAGATGTCCTTCTCAGACAAAAGTGTTCAAGCCTCATCATAAACTGAAAAATAACATCTGCTTCTGAACCCAAAAGAATAAAACAGATGTAGGACTCAAGTATACACTTCAAGAATGCAAAGTTGTGGAACTCATATCAAAGGTGTTGCTAGTAGAGCCATTATGGGTGGTCAGGTCAACTCCCATGCCCCTGCACTCACCTCAGGTAATGGGGTGGCCACCCGGGCCATGAGAGACAGTGGCAATAAGAGCCAGGGATGGTGGAAAGGTGACCCAGCCTGTTTAGGAGCCAGGCAGGCCTGGGGGTACCAGGGAATGCAGCAGCAGAGCAGCAGTCCTGGGAGATGTAGCCAGGCCCAGTAGAGCAACCAAGAGGCCTACTTTAAGTTGCCTGGCCAGTGAAGCAGTTGTCTGGCCCGCTGCAGAGGTAGGCAGCGACAAGAGAGCCAGGAGAGGTGGTAACAGTGTAGCAACTGCCAAGGATGGCATACCCTGCACAGCCATGGAGAGTCCTGTAGCAGGGCACCCAGCCCCGCCCAGCAGGAGCAGTAAGGGGAGGAGCAGGCAATAAAATCCTTCCTAGGTTTGCCCAGACTGGCCCTTTGAGGTAGTCCAGGAAGGTGGGGGAAGAGATGAGCCCATTGGCGCTGGGTTCTGCCATTTCCATCCAAGGAGGAGCAGGAAAGCCTGGAGATGTCCTGCCCCTAGAAGACCCTTAAAAAAGCAGGTCAGGATGGAGCCAGGGAGGAAGTGTCAGACCCATCCTGTGAATGCTTTGGGAGAGGCAGGTTGCATGAGAGGAAAAGGGATCAGGGGCATGAGAGGAAGAAGCATCTGAGGCTCATCCAAAACTTACCCCACTGGATGGTGCTATACCCTTGGACTCCAACCCAGTACAAGGTGAACCTCACAAATAGGCCAGGTGAAAATAACTAATTATCTTAAGGGAATTATTACCTAGTAAAAGAATGATGGCCTAAAGTCAAGGAGAAGCAGAAGCAGAGGAGGAGGATTTATACCCTGCCCTTCACTTGGAGTCTCAGAGCAGTTTACAATCTCCTTCCCTTCCTCTTCCTACAACAGGCACCCTGTGGGGCAGGTGGGGCTGAGAGAACTGCTCTTGAGAGAACAGCTCTGAGAGAACTGTGACTGACCCAGAGGCACCCAGCTGGCTGCATGTGGAGGAGTGGGGAATCAAACCAGGTTCTCCAGATTAGAGTTCACTTCTCTTAACCACTACACCAAAGGCTGAGAAAACTCTGTATATACAAAGATGTGTGTGATATGCTGTGGCACACCTGAATGCATCAGTGAACTGGATAATAGGAATCAAATGTACACATGGATTGCCTTCAGAATCATGGCACAGCATGAATGTCAACCATATAACCTCTTAAAGTAAAGTCTAGATAGCAAATGAAATTAACGGGACTTTTATTTGAGCTTGTGGCTCAAGAGCATAGCAGGTGTGACATTTTCCATGCAGAAAATGCACATCTGCTTAGACCTAGACGGATCACTAGACCCACCATTCTAACTGAATGTCTGCTCTTGGGTTCTCTGTCTATTTCTATTATCTTCGTAGTCTTCACTCACCATTAAAACAGATTATGTCCTCATTTTACTCCATTCTACTGGATTAAAGACAGACAATTACATCAGTATATTGCTGTAAGTTTAGATGCCCTGCTTCCTTCGCTATCGACTTAAATTGACCTCAGGCATTCCGTGGGGATTACCCATCCCACGGACAATCAGAGACCTAACAAAAAAATGTTAATTGTCCTTAGTATCTAGGATTGATTTCCTTGAATGGGCAAACTACCTGCAGAGTGAAATGTGTGTGTTGGAGACCAGTACTTTTCAAGGGGTCTAAGCGTGCATGAGAGGGGGAGAGAGAAGAGATAGAAGAGGAGGAGGATTTTTCTTTCTTGTTGACTCCATTTATCCCAAACCTTTCTCTCCAGTGGGGATTCGAAGCAGCCCACACCATTCCCTTCTCCTCCATTTTATCCTCCCAACAACCCTGTGAGGTGGGTTAGGCTAAGAGAGATTGGCCCAAGGTCACCCACCGAGCTTCCATGGCATGAGTGGGGACTCGAACCTGGACCTCCCAGATCCTTTTCTGACACTCTAAGCATTGTACCCTGTATGATGGACCCCTGGCATTAGCCGCAACCTTGAGTCTACCTGGCTAGATTTTGCCTGTAACTCTAAAGAAAAAGAAGTTAAGGCCAAAGAAGAAGAAGGCAATTATTAATTTGAGTTTAGTGGAGGGAAGAAAGTTGTCAGTTGATTGGTGCAGTCCTTGGAGTGTGGCTGCTCTCTTTGGCAGCTGATGCAGGATCATAATTTTGGCTGCCTACTATAGAAATCTATTGCTTTCCAGATCCCAAACATGGAGAGAGGATGAGTACACTTTACAGGGCCCAGGAATCTTGGGGAGGGGAGGATGGCTGCCTAGGCTGCAAGCCCATTAGTATGGTATGGTCCATTTACAACATTTTGGAGATCAAAATCACCCCCCCCCCCATGTCTCATGTATGGGCAGAATAGGATTGTTGGGGAGAAGCTGCATTATATGTTTATGCCCAGAGAAATTAGGCCTGTCACTTCCAATTTGAAGTGAGTGAGTGAGTGAGTGAGTGAGTGAGTGAGTGAGTGAGTGAGTGAGTGTGTGTGTGTGAAAACAGTTGCTACCAAGAAGCCTTACCTTTTCAGTACTCTTGTTATCCAAAGGAAACTTAAACCTTTAACAGCACAGGTAGCCTTCTCACTTACTTGAGGAAGTGGAAATCGTTCATATACTTTTAAACTATACATCATAAAGTGTGTGGTGAGGAGCAGCAAACAGAGGAAAAAACAAATCCAATGCATATTCAAAGCTATCCTTCCTTGGTCAAAGGTAAAGGTAAAGATTTCCCTTGCTCGAAAACCAGTGTCAGGTACTCCAATGACTCAACAGCAGGTTCTTAAACAGATTCAGCTTTATTGATCAGAGAGAGAGTTGAAGTCATCATGGACGTTTGAGTCAGGAATAAGTCATACAAAATGGCCATAGCAATTCTAGTGTGTTCATACAGTACCCCCTGACACCTAGGGGCCAATAAGCAATCATCACATAATGCAGGGAACTATCTAACTGCTCAGGAGTGAGCAGGAGACAGTAGTAGTTTCGCGTCAAAGGAGTGAAGCACTCAAGGCCAGTGGTGAGATAAGGCACACAGAGAAAGTCAAACAGCTGCCCATAAAAGCACATTCCAGAGAAGGAGTAAAACTCCATGGCAGGGGAGTCGAATCTGACTGTAGGGAGCGGTGCTTATCTCTGTTTCCAAACCAAAGAGCCAGTGCTGTCTGAAGACATTTCTGTGGTCATGTGGCTGGTGTGACTAAATGCCGAGGCACACGGAACACTGTTACCTTCCCACTGAAGTGGTACCTATTTATCTTCTTGCAGTGTCTTGCTTTCGAACTGCTAGGTTGGCAGGAGCTGGGGCCAGAGACGGGAGGTCATTTTGTCACACGACACTAGAGCCTTGAACCACCGGACTACAGACCTTCCAGTCTGCAGCTAATCATCTTAACCTCTGAGCCACGGTGGCCCTTCCTTGACCAAAGGCTAGTGGCAAATTGATTTTTTCTAACTATTTGATGCACAGTGGTCTCTGCACAAAGCTATGGATAGCTGGCTGCTCATCATATTACAGAGATATATGCACCATCTACATACATACACACAAACATATGAAGTCACCTTATACTGAATCTGACATTTGTTCCATCAAAGCCAGTATTGTCTACTCAGAGTGGCAGCAGCTTTTTCAGGGTCTCAGACAGAGGTTTTTCATATCACCTTCGGACAGATGGAGATTGAACCTGTGGGACCTTCTGCATGCCAAGCAGATGCTCTACCATTGAGCCATGCCTCCTCCCCTTGATCTATTGCTCTCCATATCTCAAACACCCAGAGGACACAATCCACAAGGAACTTTCCCTTTTGAAACTCTACAGAAATTAAAGGGAGCTATACAGGAGGAAAACACACACGCATATATACGCAAGACACTTTCTGTTGTATTTCTTCTTTCTAAAAACTCCCACCTTTAAGCCTTCAAAAATTAGGCAAAATGTAATTTGTAATGAATATATTTTTTTAAACAAAATTATACCTAGATATCCTGTAATTGCTACTGCTGAACAGCATCTCAATTATAGCAGTATAATGTGGCTTTTAAAGTGCCTATATATTTGTCTGAGGTAAAAAGGTGGGGGAATTGCAGAGGGGGAAAGCATTGTCTATTAAGTGTCAAAAGCCTTTTCTTTCACCCCCGAAGAATTGGACAGTAGTAAGGAAATATTTCATCTGGAAAAGAAATGTTAAAAACCACCCTTCAGGCGGTTGGAAAACCTGTTATCAAACGGTAGAATCTTTTCAAAAATCCCAAAGTGTATACAGCAATAGAGATGACTTTGTGATAATAAGTGATTATAGTTTTGTTATGCTGACAGAATAAAAGAACAAAAGTTCTACTAATTAACAACTAATTTCCCTACGTTTGCTTCACTTGAGGAATTTATTTGGGTTGCCATATTTGCTTACCCCCCCTTCACTAAATTTATATCTTGTTTAAAGGGAAACACTATGGACTCTCCTCTAGCAATCCATTTGATTCTCAAAGTCTGAGCTAACTTTCCAGCTCCAGCTGCATTGTCAAAACTGTACACCAATAGCTTCTGTGGGTGAGGCATTAGACAAAAAGACCTAGATGTCTATTGATCACGCAGTGATGAGGAACTAGTGAGAGAGAGTTTTGTACAGAGAACAGCCTGAATCAAACTAGCCAGAAAACATCAACCATATATAACTAAGACATCATATCTAAGTTTCTGGGTTAACATGTTGAAAACTGATACTAGGGATGATTTCAAATTTCTCATCCCTGCTGTTTTAACCAGATATCTCCATTTCAATTTTGCTTCTCTTTTATGCAAATCCAATCCATACATCTCTATTTAGATGCCATTTTCTGTTTTGTCACCCATTTTCTGTCTACATTTTCCAGTGTATTTTTGCATCAAAAACTCCTCATTAGGCACCATGATATGTATATTACAGGTATACCCAGTGTACAAAGTATGTATACATTTGTGCCTGAAAACTGCACAACATGCATATGGCACCACGAATGAATCTACAAAACCAACAGCAAAAAGTGTGGAATCAAAAATGCTGACAGAAGTATAAATAAGTATAAAAAGAAACAAAATAGGAAACATTTGCTCATTCCTAACTGTGATTAAAAATTGCAAAAAATGTTCTAAATGTGTACGTATGCATGCAGATACTTTAAACCTGTATGTGCAATTTAGAATCCATCTCTGTGCTATGCGAAAATATAGAGCAAATACAGAGATAGATAAGATCAGGTGTTCGTGCAGCTTTGGTATGCTGGTGTCCTCAAAATGCCTATCTCTGACTGCAGGATGCTTTGGGTGGGGGGAGCACAGATGTCACATGTCAGTCACACGCCAAAATGATCGGCTTTGTTAATTATAACCTTGGTGCTTAAGAGGAACTTCACTGTGTTCTGAACATTCCTGCCCCTTTCCGTGTACTTAAATACTCATGTGGGAGGGGGGAACGCTTCTTATTTTTAGTAACCCAGTATTATTTTAACCTTTTTCAATCCTTTTTTTTTTTGCCATCAACTCACAGCTGGTGACCCTGTGGGGTTTTCAAGGCAAGAGCCGTTTGGAGGTGGTTTGCCATTGCCTGGCTCTGCATCCTGACCTTGGTATTCCTCAGTGGTGTCCCTTCCAAATCTTGGGCAGGGCTTACCCAGCTTATCTCCCAAGATTCTGATAAGATCAGTCTAGCCTGGGCTATCCAGGTCAGGACTTAGGCCATGCTTTATAGGATGAATGGGGGGGAGGGAATAGCAAAAACAAGGAAGGAAATGAGGAGAGGCTGTCAGTCACTATTGTTTGTGATGTGTATGCTTTATCACCCTATTTTTTAAAAAAATTCTTTTGACCTGTTTTTTTTTTAATCCTTGGGGAGAAATATGTAGACCATACATCCTAGAGACATCCTTTATAAAATGGATGACTTCTGTTTCCATTTTATTGCATTTTTAATCTAATTCACATATTTTTATTTGCTATACCCACAATAACATAAGAGCAACACCTCGTCAGAGCAGACATCTGTGCAACCCAGTGCTCTGTCACTGACAGGGTCAGCAGATGCCTGCTTTTCCCTCCTCACTCTGAGGTTCAGAAACAGAGTGAATTGGAGGCAGGCACACGGTGAACATCCCCCCCTTTTTGCCATTTTGATTCTTTGACGATCGATCATACTGTTTGCATACTTATATGATTTGGGGGTTTTTTATTAGAAAAGAATAAAGAATTGAGGACCACAATCAAGCTACAAATTGCCTGTAAATGGTTTTTGTGTGAGAGTGGTTTTAATTTAATTAATAACAATCATATAACAAGTCAAGAGAATTCAGTCAAGTAAACTGATTTTTTGCAAAAGGCACGGTTTAAAGGATCTAGCAGGGGACCTGGCTTCGGTTTTGCTCGCCTGCCTGCCTGCGTTCTCGTGTATTTTGTAAAAGGAGTACAATGGAAACGCAAGCACAAAGAGTCTCAAATAGAGAGCATTTTGTTGAACACATGTATAAAATAGAAAACATATCACAATTTTAAACTACTTACTCAGGCATAAGATTGTGGTCCTAGCTTGCAGTATCCACCCATTTCCCACTACATAATAAAACTTGATTTATAAAACAATGTTTTAAAAACCCTTTTATAGACGAGAATTCTTTTTACAGAGCCCAGCATATTTATTCAATCAGCTTTTTCTACAAATATTTTTCTCCTGTTTTGCCTGGCACACCCCCATTCAGCGCTCTATGTGGGCTGGAAAAGAGGAGAGGGGTCTAATTCCTTGATTAATTACACAACTCACAATCCAAGTTACATACAACTTTGGTAGTTAACCCCATCACCTTTCAAAAGTAGCACCTGCTAAAGTTTCTAAATATGCCGGTTTATGATAAATTACAGCATGTTTGCTTAGAGAAGCTAAGTGCTTTTGCATCTTCCCCATTTGAGATTTCAATTTGTTTCCAGAAAACTGAATCTAAATTTTATTTATTTGCTCACTTTATGCCATGCCTTTTCGACCTAACCAGGTGTACAAGATAAGTTATGGCAGTGGTTTTGGGGTTTTTTTGCACTTGGCCCCCCTGCTACTTATTTATTTTAAGTATTATGTTATGTGATATCTTTAAATAAATAAGCATTTAAAAGTCTGTGTTTAAGAGATTGTCTGCCACGTGCTTTGTGTGTGTTTGTTTGGATGGAAGGCATTTATATACTGTATTCCTTCCAAGACATTCAAGGCAGTTTACAATTTAAAATCTGAAAAACAAAGACAGAAGTAATGGGCTTAGGCCTAGGGTTGCAAAACATCAGGTGGGGGCTGGAGAAGGCTTGCCATTTGCCCACAGAGGCGGGAAAACTCTTGTTCCTAGCTCCCATTGCCCCCTGGCACTCCAGCAGCCAGTGGAAAGAAAACGCGGACATGATGTCATAACTCTATGGGGATCGCTATAGAGTTTTATCTGTTTCCAGTAATTCCTAGACAAGTCAGACAGCAAAGACCTCCAATAAGCAATGCAGTAGGAGTAGGATTACAGAAATGGAAAACAACGCAACAGAAAAGTGTAGAAAATAAACTTTGTGATAGACTACAGTCCTACCCTTATAGAAGTGGCCTCCAGTGTTGTTCCAGTACACCACAGTTCTATCCATTTCTAAAAATGCCATCCTGAACATTCTGTGACATAACATTGTGTGGGCCAACATGACCACCTCAGTCAGGCCATTCCACAAGGTGGTAAGAGCCACCACAGAGTATGTGCATGAACAATCATTGCATGGTGGTACCTTCAGATGAGCAAAGCCGTCATGGCAGAGCATAGCAAGAGATGCAGTCCTGCAGGTATGTGGGTCCCATCTGTCTCAGATTTGGCAGCCGGGATCCCTATCTGGGAAAAGGGGTACAATTCCTGAGAACTTCTTTCTAGTTGGGCAGAAAACAAAATGTTACACCTTGGGGGTGGGGGGGTGATTTTTTTTTTTCTCATTGGAAACATTGGAAACAAAAAAAAAAAAACCAGAATGAAGACAAGCAACAGGTTTGCACAAATAAAAATTATTAAAGAAGAAAATGACATTAAAACGTCAGCCGGGGTTTCTGCAGGAACCAGCCTGCTAATGGGCAAAATCAGTAACTTCCTGTACTATGTTTTCTCCACTATGGCTCCCACATAGGGTTGCCATCCCCCGATCTGCTGCCAGCCCCACCCCCAGAGAGCCCTGTCCTATCCAACATGCCCGGCATCATGACATCACCTGGTGTGGGGGACACTAGGATTTGGGCAAAAACGCCATGGTGGCCAGAAGACTCCTGGACCAAGACTGGACTGCCATCCATCAGCAGCCAGGTAAGACCTGGCAACCCTACTCCCACCTTGTGGAATGGCCTGGCTGAAGAGGTCAGGAAAGCTCCCATTCTCCTAGCTTTCCACAAATCATGCAAAACTGAACTATTCAAGAGGGCTTTTCTGCACAGGTAATAAGGCTGCACAGTACCAAATGATTGGGACTTGTGGTCTTTACTGTATACAGTAAGTACGATCCTGTTGTGTAATTTCTGTGCCATGTGAATACTTATGCTATGCTTCTATTTCTACAGTCCTGGAATGTCCCATTTTGCTGCTGTACTAAATCATTATGTGTAATCCACCTTGAGTCCGTGTGAGAAAGGCAGACTATAAATAACATAAATTTGAAAATAAAATAAAATGTGTCTGTTGATTCAGCCACATGAAGCCAGGCAATCCCATCACAACTCCTCTCCATAGTGCCCGCACTGCCACACGGGCCTGGTGTCGGTGTTGCTAGTTGGTATTTAGGATCTTTTGTGCCAGTCAAATAACAGAATGTTCAGCTTCCTAATAAAGTCATCATTCAGATCCTGGAAAATGTCAGTGATCCCACATGGCACCGTATCACCGGAAAGAGGACTACTTGGAAAACACCGGCCAGGTTGACTCAACAGCCACAGGCAGTGTTCAGTGTTACAGTGCAAACAAAGTTGTTTTTGAAAAGGTGAAGAAAACATGAAGTATATTCAAGCTGGGGGTGGGGGGGATGTCTATCCTCATAAGGAGAGCATTAAATATTCAGTACAAATTTCCTGAGATAGTGGACTCTAGGACAACAAAGAAAACAGGAAATGGAGCACCAAAGAGGCAAGTACTAAAGCGATTTTCATTATACATGGGCTGCCTGTACATGTGTTTATAAGGACATCTGGGTTTGCTTGCATTCAAAGAATAGTCCAGACAGCATCAGTAAATATGGAAACAGTTTAAAAATCGGAGAAGGTTGAGTCAGAAGACTGTCATAAACCAGAAGACGTGTGCACAAATTAAATGGAAATCCTACAAATTAGAATTAAATTGAGAAGTACCCCATTTTTAATATTCAACATAAAGCTCTAGCTACATCTCACAGTACAACCCCACCTTTCCACTAAAGAGCTTGCAGAAGTATACTGTTTTATCTTTCTCACATCTGTAGCTTCAAGTAAGCTAGAAACCATCCAGATTTGCAATTTGTTTCAAAGCTGTGCAGAGATTTCATCCCAGCTCACTGTAGTTCAAACCTAGCCTCTTTGTGCACTACAGAATGGTGGATCTAGGTTTTAGTGACACTCTTAACATGCCCGTCACCTGCCTACATAGATATAACCAAAAGCCCTTTACAACCATATCAAAAGTTCTCCACACAGTGGCACAGGCTTGGTCACCAATCACTGGGATAAGAATCTCCCTGTCCATTGGGAAAGACAGTCCTTTGTGTTCCACCCCTCCAAGATGGTGATGAACATGGTCATCACTTGCAGGTGATGGGAAGGAAGTGCCATAGTTCAGAGACTGCGCATGGCCTTTGCACATGGGAAAACTCAGTTCCAGCTTCTGGCCCCCCTTGCTTAGAAGGATCTGAGGTAGGTCTTGGAGAGTCAAGTCAGGATAGAAAGAGCCAGGCAATGTGGAGCAACAGTCTGAATTTACTATAATCAAGTTTCATATTGCAGACAAAAGAACATCTGCTTGAAGGTGAATATACATTGCAAGAGTGCCGCATGTTCTTCCGGGTATTCCACATAGGTTTTTCTTCATTCAAGCTGGCCTTGATTATCACCACCTGCACAGCTGTATCTGCAGAGAGGTGCCAAGCTTCATCCCTCTCCCCTGATGTGCCACAAGGCCCCTACCAGGTTCATAAGAAGCTGCTCAGGGGCGCTCCTTCATAGCACACTCAACTGCAAGAGACTGTTCTGGACATTTTCCCCATCACACAAGATGTCTCAGAGTGTTTGCTGATTAACCCTACCTCATCCTATTCCTGCCACACAAGGGGTTAGCTTAGCTTAAGAACATAAGAGAAGACAGTGTTGGATCAGGCCAATGGCCCCTCCAGGCCAACACTCAGTCACACAGTAGCCAAAAATACCAGGTGCCATCAGGAGGTCCAGCAGTGGGGCCAGGACACTAGAAGCCCTCTCATTGCTGCCTCCCCATGCTTAACACCCCTTGCCCCACCTGCTGACTATGAAGTCCCATGGGCCCTGACAAAGATCAGCCAAGTAAATGTCACACCCTTCCTGGAAAGATGGACCCCATCATTCTTATACAGGTATGGCACATCAGAGAGGCTTGAGGGATGCCCTGACCTGGACAGCGTAAGCAAGCCCAATCTCATCAGATCTCAGAAGCTAAGCAGGGCCAACCCTGGAAGTATTTGGATGGAAGACCTCCAAGGAATACCATGGCTTGGAATGCAGAGGCAAGCTATGAATCTACCTCTCTGAAATGCCCAAACCCCACTAAGGGTCACTAGAAGTTGCCATGACTTCCAAGCATGCAAGCATACACACACACACACACACAAAACCTGCACAAAAAAAGACAGAGGCTTGAGGGATGGGGGACTTAAGTTCCTCCATCCCTGCACCACCCTTCTTACTGCTATGTTGATGTCACATCTGGCCTCTTCTATGCTGGCTGGCTAAAGGCCCCATTCCAGACCCTCTTTGATAGGAGTCCAGACAAACATCAAGCTCAGGCAATTCTCCTAAATCCTCTACAACTCCAAATGCTCTTTTAGTAGAAGAGCAACACCTTGGTGGATACCAGGTCGTTCTCACCTAAGTAAAAGGACCAAGCCTGGTGGAGAGGAGCTGATTCCCCAATATCCCACACTTGCCACACCACTGGATGCTCACAAGCAGGTAGAGATCCAGCTCAGTCCTTCTGATGCTTGGTCCAGCCTTCCTTCATGACAAAAGATAATGGAATGGCCCCCAAAGAGAACCCTGAAAGGGTTATGTGCTGAGGACATTATCAGTTACAAAGAACAGGTTTATTTACAATATCATTTGAAATATGGGGAATCTTAAAGGTGGACAACTGCCTTCCTCTCACACCAAGAACTTAGTAAGATTAGAGCAGAGCCCCCCCCATTTGATGTGAGTGTTAGTGAAGAATATGTAGCAGAACATTGCCTATGTTTATGTTCATCCCAAAGAAACATACTTCACAGGGAGCGTGCTTACAATGCAGTCCTAAGCAGCATTAGAGCCTACTAAGCCACTCATCCCAATGGACTTGATGTAACTCTGCTTAAGCCTGCAGCGCTGGGAATTTAGGCTTAGCCAAAGGAATGCTTCCCTTACCCAGCTTGTAAAGAATCAATGAGCAGGAATCAACATTCACACTGTTTTACCATTCAGCAGAATGATTTGATGCAGATATGGCTCTTTTTAAATCTCTTACAACTTAGTTTTCTCCCATGCTTTGGCTCATCATCTGAGGCCACACCATTTCTAAAATAGGGTTGCCAGTCTCCAGGTGGGGCCTGGTGATCTCCCAGAATCAGTCACAGCTGATCTCCAGACAACAGAGATCAGTTCCCCTGGAGGAAATGGCTGCTTTGGAGGGTGGACTCTACAGCAGTGCACCCCTGGAGGCCCCTCCTCTCCCTAAACCCTGCACTCCCTAGATTCCACCCCCACAATCTCCAGGAATTTCCCAAACCAGAGCTGGCAATCCTAGGGGCTTCCACAGAAGATCCACACAAGCAAGCCTCATTCAAACAAACAGAGGATATTCGATATACTGTAGACCACTGCTTGCACTTGCTATGATGTATAATGTATTGTGTTACGAATCTTAAATGTAGCTTCTAAGTCCCACTCTTGACAAATGAAAGCAATCCAGAGGCTATAAATCTTAAATTTATTCCTACAGGGTGTATTTGTTTGCTAAACCAAAAACAGCAATTTTTAAAAAAAGTCCTATTTTTATCTGTAAAAACTTCTTACACTTGGGGTAACGGGGACTCCTCTGATATTAGAACCGTAAGTGAAGCAGCTGGCAAAGGCACTTGAACAGAAATTAACGGCAACATTATAAATGCATTTTGTGAAGGAAACAGTTAATGTTACTAAGTAATAAACTGAACAGAATGTCATAGAATGTCAAACTGGGCACCGTAAAAATAAATGTTATTCCCAAGGAAAATAAAAAGACTGCATATTTATGTAACATTCAGCAGATGGACATGATATTAATATCGAGCTTTTCAGTTGTACTTTTATAGCTACTGGATTTTTTTTTTGGTGCCTTACTTGGCAGCCCACAGGCACCATTTGATTTTTGGATTTGGACAATCCTGCAACAGATGTCCAGACCAATAAAACAAATTCCTAAAGGGCTATGCTTAATTTGTGTAATTGATCAATTTTTGTTACATGGGCCTCAGTTCACCAGCATATAACTGCCTTCCAGATTAGCTCAGCAGTTGGGATTTCGTTCCATATGCTGCAAGGGTTTATTGGCTCTTTGACGATGCTGCTGATACAACAGCACTTGTGGGGACACCTGTTGGCAAAGAAGAGTTAAATACAACAACTGGGAGGACAGCAGAGGCAAGAGAGCCCCGCTGGCAGGCAAGAGCACGCAGCCAGGCACGTGCCCGAGGCTGGGACAGGGAAGGTCATTGCCAATAACAAGGAAGCATCATGAAGCCTGAAGCCAAACAGGACTAGATAGCCAAGCCAGTAGGCTGTAGGATGGAGCAGGGAGATGGATGTGCCAGCAAAGGTATAAGGAAAGCCTGGTTAAGTCATAAAGGATGGGTCTGAGATAGTCCTGAGGCAGAAGCAACCATGCCGTGAGTAGTATGCACAAGCCATTAGGTGACCTAACATGGGTCGTCAACTCCAGCTTGGGAAATTCCTGGAGATTTGGGGGTGATTCCTGGAGACGGCAGAGTTTGGGAAGGAGAGGGACATTAGTGGGGTGTAGGGCTGCCAGCCTCCAGGTGGGGCCTGGGGATCTCCCGCTTTTATAACTGATCTCCAGCTGACAGAGTTCAGCTCCCCTGGAGAAAATGGCTGCTTTGAAGGGTGGACTCTTATGGCATTGTACCATGCCGAGGCCCCTCCCCTCCCCAAACCCCACCCTCTGCTGGCCCCACCCCCAAAGTCTTCAGGTATTCAGCCCAGACCTAGAAACCCTAGTGGGGTGTCCATGTTCCCAAGTTGCCATTTGCTCCAAGGGAACTGATCTCTGAAGTCTGGAGAACAGTTTTAATTCCAGGAGAACTCCAGGGGCCCACCTAAATATATATACACATACATCTGAGAAAGAAGGGGATTGCCTAAGTAATCAGAGAATCATAACAGAAGCCAGTTAGAACCTGGGGAAAGCCAGTTTTTGCACAGTTTGCTATTGAGGATGTTCTCCATATTATGCAGAATGTGGTGGTAGAATTCTTGGGCTATGTAAGTGGGTGTCTTATTTCTCAGTGTTCCCATGTGCTTTGGACATTCAGCAAACTAGCACTTTAGGGGAAAACAACACGAACCTGGTAAGCTTTTTTACAACTTGCAGGGAGTTTTTTTTTACATGGAGAAAAGAAAAAAAAACCCTGTGCCTATTGTCTGGACAGATAAATTTTATAATTCTACCACCTCATTCTGGATAATGTGTAGGTTGGTTTTCATCCCCTCTGGATGGGTTTTGAGGTAGAAATATCCACCAATCGATGAAAAGTGCTTAAATTCTACTCCTGTACCTGATATTACCTGACAGTGCTGGTAAATCCTTTAAGGCACTCTATAAATAGTGAAAGGGAAAATATGCTTTTCGTTCTAGCCATAGATGTAGATTACACCCAACACCTTTCTTACATAATAAAATGTGTGAGCCCCAGGGAGTGTCCACCCCTCCTCTTCTATAAAGAGTATTAAGTGCCTTAAAATGGAGAGGACAGATGAATGTTGAAAAATGGTATCAATAAAATTTTTGTAGTACATTTTCCCTAATACAAAATGTCAGTGATTTACTTCGACGCAATACAGGTTTAATTGATTCAAATAGCATTGGTAGTAATTAAAATATGGATTCTGAGGCACAACTGTTAGCTCTCATCACTCACCTATTAAACTTGCCATAGACGCTGTGTTAATTATCTTCCCATATCCTTGATTCAGCATAATGCGGCCTGCAGCCTGTGACAAAAATTAAAGGAAAGACCAGTGACCCCTTTTGTGATTCTGCTAATAATGACATGATAATAAATTAGTCCTCACTTTTCAGAAGAGTTTATGTGCTAACTAATTTCCCCCCTCTCTAAAGTGCTTGATATAGAAACTTGATATGGGGGGGAAATGGCTAATACGGGAAAGTTCCAATTGGTGTTTTAGCGCAACTCCCAAGTGATTTTTGAAAGCAATTGGCCAGTTTGGGGACCCTATTTTAAAATGTTATATGTCACAGGGGTGGAGAACAGGGTAGAAAAATTTACAGAATCTAATGCTGCCACCAGTTATTATCAGCAGGAATTTGATCATTAGCCATAAGTCTTTTTTGCATCATACACTTATAATTTCTCTTGCCTGTTCCCTTCTTTTATTGATGAGATCCAAGGAGACTTGTGGCCCAGCTCAAAGGAAGATGTACTTTTTAATTTAATCATTTTTGTTTCTGTCATGTGGATGCATAAACGGCTGTGCCTATGTTTGGGGCAGCAGTCAGCCATGCCATTTGGCGTGGTCAGGAAGCACTCCTATTCCATTCATTGGTAGGTGACACAGAGTTGCTCGATCACACATCACACTATAATATGTTTTGATGTGGGCACAACCCTTCCCTGTGCAATCAGATGGCACATTCTGGCAAGTGGTTCTTTTGGGGGGGCTTTTTGTGTGTATGCACATAAATGAAGAATTGAACAAAGAGTTCTCCATGGAGTTCTCCATGGACCAATTATGTGGTTATGTGCATATCACTAAGCAGGGAAAAAATGGCGCCTAGTTGGGATGGACTGAGCAGTCCATTCCGAAGACCTGGACAGTCTATCCTGAAGGCCTGAGTGTGTGCTTGAGTGATCAGACTAGTGCCTGCCAGAAAGTGTTAGAAACAGACTTTCAGTGGTGACTTTTAACTCCGTTTCTGTGGCAAGGCAGCATGGGTTGCCAACAACTGCGGGCCCTTTCTCAGATGTTGCAGTTTGATCGTGCACTTTAGATCCATCAGGCATTCACAGATCCGTTGGATCTAAAGGCACCTCTGACCTTGGTGTACTTTTGTGTGGCGCATCCATGTCCAAGATGGCACGCCTATAGTCTATATGACTACTATCATCTTGCAAATGGCCATGTATGTGCACTATGCACTAATCTGAATGGCCCAGTATATCTGGATCTTGCCAGATCTTGGAAGGGAATCCCTGGTTAGTACTTGGATGGGAGAACACTGAGGAAGTCCAGGGCTGCTACGCAGAGGCAGCCAATGGCAAACCACTTCAGTCTTTCCTTTGCCTTGGAAACCTTACAGCATTGCCATAAGTCAGTTGCAACTTGGTGGCACTTTCCAACACCATAAACAACAGAGAAGTCATGTTCTGGAAAACAGTTTGTATATGCCCTGTAGTACTCAATTATTTTTACTCTTCCTGGCATCGTCTCATTATGCTGCAAATTATTCTTAAATCTTCTGAGTCTCATTCATAAGTTGCTGCTGTAAAGGGGTTTCTCCCACCCACCCCACAAACACACAGCTCACCAAGCACCTCTCCAGATTATAGCCAGTACGTATGGTAAAGTTGTCAATATGTGGTAGATGAAGATAGTGGTGTCACTTTACACAACTATAACCTTTAAAGTTAATAACCTGTTGGGGGGGAGGCAAATAGCAGGACAGAGATGGAAAGTAACACAAACAGAAGAAAGCTGAAGATGACTTGCAAGACAATTTGGGGACTCTATGAAGAAAATGCCGCATCCCATTTGGGGATGGGGCCACGACTCAACAGTTAGGTATCTTCTTTGTATGCAGAAGGTCCCAGGTTCAGTCCCCAGAACCGGTAATTAAAAGGGACAGAGGGTAAGGGAAGAGAAAGACTTGAGACCCTTAAGAACCACTGCCAATCAGAAGAAAGAATACTGACTTTGATAGACCAATGGACTGAGTCAGTATATGGCAGCTTTATACCTTTATAACATATGCATACTGCTACCTGTCATTACAAAACATAAGTTATAGGCCCTTTTCCCTATCCTTTCACCACACTGACAAATCCAACACCTCTCTGTCCTTCAATAACTGAAGACTCTCCAAGTCTTCCAAGTCCTCTCATATTCTTAGAAATTGAATTTAAGCAAAGTCGTATGGCTCAAAACAATTCATTGCATCCATGTATTATGCACTATCCGTGTACTAGAAGTAGTAAACTGGGTCTCTACATCTTGAACCTCCCAGAGGTGACGAATAATAATTGTCAGCAGTCTTAAAAGAGCCAGGAATATGTTACCAATTTCCTGACAATTTCAGTGTTATTTTGAACATTCCAAAACTGGGAACATAGCTAAGCAAAACCTTCTGGGCTCTGATACTCGGAAACACAAAAACAAGCCACATAAATTCACATTAAAAGTTTTGTCCCATTCTTCCAGTGTGGTAGTTCCACTTGTGGATAATTTGCTTAAAAAAACCAAAACAAAATGAAACAAACTCACTCTTAATTATCCAGAGTTATTACAAATGATATGGTAATTGTAATCATTTGCAAATGCTTAATTTTCAGAGAAGCAAACCATTTTTAAGATTTACTGGCATCGTTACATACAATCAACATTTCCCAGTCTTTTGATTTGGGTGGAAATGAAGCTTTGAAAGCTGCACCATCTACTGGCAAATTATCTTAACTGCTGCAAGTCTTTGGAAGTAAAGTCTATATTTAGCCCCTTACTCACAGATTCAGTTTCAGAGCACAGCATGCTGGAGGACTAACTATCCTGTACAAATGCGTACAGCTGAAAAACAGCTGAAAAGAAAGATCCTCAGAACTACCACCAGAAGGATCTTTGGTTTATAGGCCTGAAATGGCTCAAAGCATATAGACAATAGATTGTCAATGAGACTATGGCTTGTTTCTTACCTATGGCTTCTGCTGGCAGAAGGCACTTCTGTCAGCAGAAAAGGGGGACAATTTTCAATGACTCTATGTTCTGTTACAGCCCCCGATATTATTTATTTATTTATTTATTTATTTATTTAATTCCATTTTTATCCCGCCCTCCCCGCAAAGAGGCTCAATAGGGTCACAAAGGGCACAGCAGGCTGTAGTGCAAGGGGGAGGTTAGACAATTCCCTTCAGCAAGTGCTGTTCTGCTCATGCTGAATATGAGCCATACCCTTATATTTGCAGCTATTTTCAAAACAGGGTTGAATCCCGAAGTTCCCCCATTTCTTGAAAATTAAATGTGAGCCATCACTTTTGTCCTTCCTCCACACTAATTTGGAGAGGAGATGCATGCACCCAATGCACCCAATGCATTTTCTCAACCCCACAGGCCACACCATACGAGATAGAGGCCATTCCTACCCACATGAACAAGAACTCCCTTTTAAGCAGTACCCCCCCCTCAAAAAAGGCATTTACTTGGTTTCACTTCCCTCTAGGGTTGCCAGGTCATCCTGTGTAGGGTTGTGAGATATAGGCTGGGAAACTCCTGGAGATTAGGGGGTGGAGTCTGGGAAGGACAGGGACTTCAGTGGGGTACAATATCATAGAGTCCACCCTCCAAAGCACCCCTTTTCTCCAGAGAAACTGATCTCTGTAGTTTGGAGCTGATCTGTAATCCCCAGGTCCCACCTGCAGCCTGCCATCCCAACTTCCTACTACTTATTCATCTTGTTATGTGCTCTGGCATGAAGCTCACTGAATGATCTTTAGCCAGTCACTCTTTCTCAACTGAACCTCCTGATAGGGTTGATGTGAGAACAAAATAGGGAAAGCTAAACATTTATGCTGCCCTGAACTGCTAGGACAGAAGAGCGGGATAAAAATATACTAGACAGATAGATGGATAAACATCTAAGCACTATGTATGCGCCCAGTTATGGTCATATCAAACCACAGAATACAGCATGATTAATTGGCTAGAGGATTAACTTTCAGCATGGAGACCTTGCATATGTTCTAAATCAGTACATTCCAGATGGTACATATATTCTGGATCATCCAGTAGTTCACCTATTGGCCATCTTCTGTTTTTCATGCTTGACTGACACACAAGTAAAACAGAAGAATAGCAACTGCCTCACAGGGTACATCCAAGATAAAGATAATAAAAGAGCATCTTAAAAATGTCATATTCATGATTAATACTAATCATACTTTGCTGGATGTTTTACACTCATTCTAAGATTAGCTACCCAAGTTAGCCTCCAGTATAAACTTCCAGCAACATATAGTTGCTATTTCATGCTAAAAAGAATTCTGTATGAACTTGTTTCTAACTCATTACAAGATAATTGCTCTTCAGGTTTGAGGAAGTGCTCTATGTTTATCAGTCCCCAAGTTCATCAGAAATGAGCAAAACTAACAAATATAAAATGATTAAGGTTTCAGGTGGGTAGCCATGATGGTCTGCCATAGAAGAGCAACATTTAAGTCCAGTAGCATCTTAAGAGACCAAGATGTCCAGGGTAGAAGTTTTGAGAGTCAAAACTCCCTATGTCTCTCAAAAGCTTATACCCTGTATCTCGGAAGCTTATACCCTGGAAATCTTATGTAGGGTACTATTGAACTCAGATCTTCCCCATAAAATGATTAAGCACTTGCCATACTGTACATTTGCTTTGTCGCTAACATCTATCCATAGTGAGGGGAGCAGGGAGGGAATGAAAGACCTAAACTGGACTGACCCAATGAGGGTGTGTATCATACAGATGTTTTACTTGCAAATTCCTCTAAGGATCAATTTTACTTCCAAATTGCCCTGACCTGGATAGCCCAGGCTAACCCAATCCCATCAGATCTTGGAAGCTAAGTTAGGTCAGCCTTGGCTAGTATCTGGAAGGGCAACCTCCAAGGAATACCAGGGCTATGAGGCAAACAATAGCAAACCACCTCTGAAATGTCTCTTGCCTGAAAAACAAGTCTAGCTCACCACCCAATGCTGCACAATGCTAAAAGAGCTAGAACTTCCAGCTTCCAGACAACCTTAGGATCTCCTTGATGTTCTACACGCAATGCCATGAGATAACTATTAACAATTATTTGATCTAGAGATTTATCTAGATATTTCTTTCTGATTTTTACCTGAAAGGGAACTGAAGTGTGTTTTCATTCTGGCCTTCAGACTCCCCCCCCCTCTTATTTTAATTGGAGTACTTAACCACCATGACAATTGTTTAGGAAGTCTCCATGCAGAAAGCATTGGCTAAAACAAAGGCAGATGAGATGCCAAACCCAGAGAGTAACTGCAGGTCTGAATAATATGAAAGCATACTCCATTGTGCCCTGTCACAGAGTTAAGCTATGGCTGTGCATCTAGCCATAAGTTTAGGATGGGTTCCATGTGTGCCCCACTTACAAAAATTTACATATGAAGGTAATAAAGGGTATTAAATGACACTGGATGAAAATTGGCCGCAATTTGTTGTGGCGATGCAACTGATGTTCTTTTTGGTGGCCTACGTACTAGAAAGAGCACAGTTGCTGTTTGGCTCTTACTTTGTTAGGAAAGTCTTAAATGCCATAGCTGACACATGATTTATTGTATGGAACACCTTCTTTTGCTAGCTGATTGATGTGTATTATATAGAACCTGTTAACAAAAGATTGCTCTCCTCTGTTCCCGTCAGTCATGCCTCATTGTATGTTATTTTTCCTTCAAGTACCCCAGTGAAGAATTCTATATAGGGTAATTTGCTTTCCTGGCTGAATCATCTCTGCTAGGCAACAGGCATCTGGCTAGGCTATGTAGATCCTTGTTTACTAACAGAGAATTGTTGCTGTACTTTTAGAGAACTTGATGAAAATGGTATTCTAAGAGCATCTTTTCACCTGCAGGTCTGTCTTTTCCCCAACACCACAATTCTATTTCTGAGTTCTGTTTTATTATCCGTGGGAGGGGGGGACTTGTGCAAGTTATCACAAAAGTCATGCTCAAAAACTAAAGTGACAAAACATGGGAAATCATAGACAGAAAGCTTGGAACAGCACACTGTAACATGCCATCGAGTTTATGCCAACTTATGGCAACCCCAGAGAGTTTTCAATGATCTCTCAGTATGCCCCTGGAAGAGCATTACGCTCTGGGAATAAGAACTTTCTGGTGGTCTGTGGCCCAAGAGACATCTGGCTGTACTCAGGTAGGGCCAGGGGGTTTTTTTTGGCCCTGACACCTACCTGGTAGAACTCTCTGCCTGAGAATATCTGTGCCCTGCAGGATTTACTATCTTTCTGCAGGGCATGCAAGGCAGAGATGTCCCACCAGGCATTTGGTTGAGGACAGCAATGGGAAGGTATAAAATCTGGCACTCTCTCACGCACCCCACCGTGTTCACCCCCCACCCCG